>CM051270.1:17867060-18012060 GCA_027921565.1 Artemia sinica | reverse complement strand
ATATATATATATATATATATATATATATATGTAAAACATTTTTTTGAATTTCAATATTCATTTTCATAAATTTTATTTATTATTTAATAATTGTAGTTATTATTTATTTTTTCTTACATTTTTGTATTAAAAAAAGAATACACTATATATATATATATATATATATATATATATATATATATAGTATATAATATATATATATATATATATATATATATATATATATATATAATATATATATATATATATATATATATATATATATATATATATTATATATATATACTATATATATATATATATATATATATATATATATATATATATATATATATATATATAGATATATATATGTATATACACTAAACCCGTGTTTCTCTATAATTATTTGAAAAAAACTACGTTTTCTAAAGAGTTAAAGAGGCTGAGTCACAAGTTCGAACCTTAAAACGTACAGGGATTAGGAGGTACAGTTTGGGGGCTGCCGCCCCCCCAAACCCCCCGCTTTTGCAGCCTTTAAATAAAAAAAACAAGTTTTTTAAACTTTTTGATGCAAGCAAATCCCAACAAAACTTGATATTTGGTTTTTGGAAAACAGGGAAGGAGTGATCGGATTGAGCGGAAATTTCGAGGATAAGCTTCCAGGCCCCAGGAAAGCTTATCCTCTAAATTTCAGCCCGATCGGACAACGTTAAAGGGGCGCTGTGGTGGGAAAATTTAACATGGGCTCTTATAGGAAAACGAGGTTTTTCGTAAATGTAAATTCGGGGGATAATTTTTTCGGTCTGAAAATATCAAAAGGCCCTAACAGGTCAAATTCCGCTTCTAATGAGTCCTCATTCACCCGGATCAGTTGCCAACTGTGGCCTGTAGGCGTGGCTAATAAAAAAAAGAGAAATGAACTTTAAGTGGCTATATTTGGTTTTTGGAAAACAGGGAAGGAGTGATCGGATTGAGCTGAAATTTAGAGGATAAGCTCCCGGGCCCTAGGAAAGCTTAACCTCTAAATTTGAGCCCAATCGGACAACGTTAAAGGGGGCTGTGGTCGGAGGGTCGAAACTTCCGGCCTACTTTTACCCATGAAGATAAAGTCGGAGGGGGGGGGGGTGAAATTTTGCACGTTTCTTAGTTGGAGCTTGGGCTACAAAATGCGATCACCGCTGTCTCTCTGCGACCGCTAGGACCGGAAATCGCTTAACATTGTGGTGGGTCGCCTCTTTATAGAGGCACAAGTGTGCCTCCTTGAAAAGATCAGTTTACGAACCAAGATTAGAATATTGGAAGCTACAGTGATGACAGTGGTCAAGTTCTGAAACGTGATTATTCGAAAAGACGAAGGAATATTTATTGGACGTTTCCGAGAGCAATTGTTTATGGACTGTTTTGGGTACCAGTCTGATTGACTGTATTTCAAACAGTAAACTGTATGTTCTTAAAATTGGTCACATTTTTATTGGTCTTTTTTTTTTATTCTTTTTAATACCTACCCGCCCGATGACATTTTAAAAATGTATCAATCTTCTCTCGCAGCAATTAGACAGAAATACGAAACCATCATATACTCAAATACAAAAAAATTAAAGCAAGAGGGAGAGAGAGAGAGAGAAGAAAGATATAGTAGAAGGAAAAGAAGAGGAGATTCTGGAATGGGAAAAATGCACAAAAAACAAACAAAGTGATAGCAGCCAGATTACAGTACAAAAAAAAACATAACCAGAGGCTTTATTTGCTATAGGGCAGGGGGGGGGGGCGACTGCCCCTCCCAGACCTCGGTTTGCCAGCCCTCCCCCCCAGACCCGAGTTTACCCCCAGCTGAAATTTAGTTTCTTCAAAATCTTGTCAAAACTAAGATAAGCCTACATAATTTAAGCATTAACAGAAACGGATCAGTTTTCTTTAGTATAAATTTTCTTTTATAGTACTATATAGTACTTTCATGGTACCAAATGGCTCATTTTTCAGTTTTTACTGCAATTTTCACTTGATATGGGAAAATTGGCTCCAACTTTGCCCCTCCAGGATTTTTACGAAATTACGCCACTAAACACAACTTGAAGAAAAACACGATAAGGATCTTTAGATTAACAATGGCTGAGACTGAATTTCAGAATGAGATTTAAGGCAAAGTTTTCAAATTTAAAAACTTTGAGATTCAGCTTAGAGGGACTAGTGGGAGCATGATATAACTACCAACAATTAATCAGATCATGAGACCTGTAAATAGATCAATGTAGTGTTTAAGCACAGGTTTGAAATGCCCCACCGTTCAATTCCAAGATTCAATTCCAACACTTTCAATTCAATTCCAATAATTAATATTAATTATTAAATTAAATTGATTAATCCTCTTAGGTTGAAGACTAAGATTAAAAACATCCAAAGCCTGTACAATAGTCTGACTATTTGGTTCAATTAAAATTTCAGAAATATTTTATAGATTTTGGATGCTTGTGATTCCAAGAATAACCAAATGCATGGTCCTAAATACGAATAGATCATACAGAGAGTAGGAACAAGTATCAATATTATCTAGCAAAGGGTTTAATTTTGAGTATTTAAGGGTTTAGCCAAGGGTTTTTTCTTGGAATACCCAGTTTTCATTAAAGCCTATTAAAGTCTATAGTGTCATTTGATCTTTACTGAAAACAAGACCGTATCCATAGGGGGTAGAGGGCTAGGGGGTTTGACCCACTCCCCAAAATGTTTGTTCGACTCGTAAAAAGGTAACAGAAATGCATATAAACAAATTTGATGCTCTTTTTAATTTTTTTTCGTGTAACCACATATCCTCTTAAAGTTAAGGTTCTACATGAGTAAAATAACAGATATATATATAGGATGCTCATTTTAATCTGCTATGTTCCTTGGCTATGTCGACCTAACCTCCTCCTTAAATAAACATATGCTACGTGTCTGCTATCATGTTTCTGTTATGTTCTGTAAAAATTCGACGTCTATTTCAAAAGAATTAAAGAAAAACGAATTATGCTGGTAATGTTATTAAGAATTATTTCCGTTCCGTTCTTGTGTTGGAATTAAATTGAATAGTGGGGAATTGAATTTTGTTTTACAGCATATTGTTCTCATTTCCCGTGTAATTTATGTCTGTTTGCCTATTTTTAGGGGATTTTAAAATATCATTTTTTAGCTAAAATAAAGTAAGCATACAGACCTGGCGTTTTATATACTTTTTTATAAAAATAGACTTGTATGTTTAAATAATAAATTAGTCTCAAAAACCAAATGGAAATTATCCATTTTGCATTGCACTTTAAGCAATTTAAACAATCCTAATTTCTTTTGTGCAACAAAGCCCATGAACGCAGAAGCATTCATGCTTTTGCATTCAAGGACATATGAATCATTTGCAAACATGCAAATATGCATTCACTTTTGCAAAATTATATGTTTTTGCACTTTTTTTTTTACATAATCATATATTTTTACATTTTGTTGACTATTCAGTTGAATGATTTCACTATTATCATTGTAGCATAAAATTTGATTTGAAACTACAACTTGGTGATGGAATCTGTTTAAAAATCAGTAATTTTCTTGCAATGCTGATGCAAATTCTAACAAAGTCTCCAGCTAAATGCAACTATTCCAACTGTAATAAAATAAAATAAATTTTCTTCAAATTCTTCCAATTAAATGCTCAAGTACTAGTCAATAACTCCCATATGGACACAAAAAAAACTTTTAACCTTTATGTTTAATTCTTATTCAACCCTTTCTTGTTTTTTATTACCCTCCCCTTGTCATTTGCCACTTCTAACTATGCCCATTTATCACCCCATTATAACAAATGCACAAAAAGGAGAGATTTTGGTCTGATGGTTCAATTTTGCTAAACTCCAAAAAATTTTGCTCTAAAACACCCTCTTTTTGTACCTAAATAAAACTACCAATAAATATAAATTACCTTTACATGGTTTCCAGACAAGAATAAAACAGCATACCTTTCAACCTTCCATCAATTTCAATTTGTCAATTATGTCTTAAAAGTCATGCCAATGATTAACAATACTTACAATTTTTGGTTCCAAAACATTGTAAAACAAGTAATCCATTGGGAATCGTAGAAACCGTCGAATTGGATTCATTCTCTGAGCTATCATTTTTCTATCAATAACTGGCTCTCTGTGAGTCAGCTGCTGATCTTTAACCCATTGCTTCCTCCATTGCCAGTCAAGTTCTGTCATGCCACTGCCACCTACTCTGACACGAACATCAAAGGTAGGACCTTCAATTGTCATAGGTTTTGTCCCATCTGGTAAAACTGGGGCAATGGCTTTAGGCATGGCTAATCTGGAATGAAAAATATATTATGAAAGGATAATTCCCATTTAATGTTTACCCAAGGACTCCCTTAGATAAGTTTTACAATTAATAAACCAAAATGGAAAAAAACTAAGGGCAATCTTTCTATCTCCCCTATATGCATAACTTAAAACTGTGTCATGATTTCAGGCATCTTCTTAAAACTTGACAAGGCTACATTTCTAAAAAGTAAACTATTTAATAAAGATCTTGCAGAAAACTCTCCCTCCCTGAAGAAAAATTCCCCCACGTATTAATAACAATCGTATTTTAAAATTTAGAAGTTGAAAATCCCCAACAGACAATTCGTTCCCCTGCAGAAAAATCCCCTCCAACAATATCCCCACACGGAAAATTCCCCTAGGAAATGTTCTCGCATGTAAAATAACGGTATTATTTTTAAATATAAAAGTATGAAAAATTAAGTTAGGATTATTGATTTACCTGTTGGGCATTGTTTGATAATTAATATCCAGAAAATGTGAATGAAAGCAACCGGCAAGTATTTTGTTCAGGGGTCTCTAATTCTAGTCAGGAAGAAAAGTGTTTGAAAGGTTAGAAGGACCTTGGGGGGGGGGATTTTACACTTAAAACCTTTGCAAGAGTTTACTCAACAATAACTTCTTACATTTGATTTTTATAAATAGTAGATGGGCCAAGTAATTATAAGGTTAAAGTGATTAGCAAATTCTACAAAGGTTTAGTTTGACTAACTCTAGAATATAGCATGACAGTAGCCTGTGTAGTCACCAAAAAATAAAGGGATTTAACTAAGAAAGTATATAGAAAAGCAATAACACCTCCAAGTGTTGTAGCAAATTCCCTTGTCAGCAAAGGCTACAAATACTGCTTTTGTCAACATTCACTTACACAAGAAAAACGGCAGATTTAAACTAATCTAAAATAAGATAGTAACACCAAAAACTTTCAAAAGGCAGTCCCCAATAAAATATTGCAAGTCTACAAGGAAAAAGTTGTTTTCTGTTTTCTAAATATTTCAATCGTGAAGTAAATTAGTACTAAAACTTTAAAAATGCAAGCTTAAAAAGGTGTAACTTTCAAGTCTCTTTGAAATCGTTTAGTAGGAGTTTTCCACCCACCCCCACCTAAAAAAGCCTTAGTCCAAATCCACTTTGTTTTTCTCTGTATTTCGCTTTATTTTGCATTTTCTTTGTATTTTTTGTTTGACATTATTCTTTGAATTTTTGTTGAATTAATGGATAAATATAGCCTGCAAAGGGAATAAATACCTCATCATAGTAATCCTGTTCCCATGTGGAGCTATAGCCAAAATGGTACACCTCCCTCCCCCTGGGTATGGCTCTGTGAGCCAGTATTCATTTAGGTAGACAGACGTATGAGCACAAAAAGACAAAGCTGAGGAGAATTTAATAAAACAGTACTTATTGAAAAAAAATTAGTTAGGACATTAACTTAAAGAAGAGTCCTTTGCTTGATAAGATACAACTTTTCAAGAACATCTAAAAAGACAGTTTCTAGAAACATTTACGTAAGTTTAGTACTGTTCAGGCTGAATTTATGATTTATATCAGTGTATGTATATCTAATATTAAAAAAATAAATAATACAAAAAATGGTGAAGTGCTGCAGTGACTTTAATGGAGAGAAATCATCTTTTGATTAGAATCTAAACATATAGGCCTACCTTAAAAACATTTTCCCGAAACCCTAAGACCATCCACACTAAGGCACAGGACAAAAAATGGAGGGGGGTGGGGGGGGGGGAGAAGTGCATTAAACCTTTTTTTACTGTCCCTATGCTGAAAGCTTTTTGAATGTTAACAAAAGATCTAGATAACCTTAAATAAGATATTGTACCTATTACAGCTATACTACCTTTTCACTAACATTTTTCTTATTGGCTTGACATTTATCACCTGAACATTAAGTCTGATCTATTGTTTTTTACCAAAATACTAAGTCTCAGCAGTTTTTGGGGTCTAAAGTATTTTATTTTCATTTTCCCTCTTAATGCACTGTATAAAAGATGAATTTGCTATTCAGTACCCCTTTTAACACCCTTTAATTACATTTTGAGCTCTTAAACATTCCATAGTAACCAAAAGCTTAAAAATGTGTTTGTTAAAAAAAAAAAAAAAAAAAAAAAACAAACAAAAAAAAAAAAAAAAAAAAAAACAGGTAGGGAGAAAAAATTGTCATTTGTAGCTGATTCAGGAATGGTAATTATTATTTTCATTAATCTTAATAGTAAAATATTATAATGCAAACAATTTCTTGATTTTTTTTTAAAAGAGCCAGAAAATGACATCAGTTTTGCTGTGATGTTGACAAGTTTTGTGACGTTTTGATATCTTTCCTGGTGGAAAAATGGCAAAAGTATGGGATTGAATATAGAAGCATGACTTGGATTACAGATTACATAACTAATCACTCACAGAGAGTAAAGGTTGGTGAGGTGATCTGGGGGCAGAAAATTCAGAAGAAAAAAGATAATGCTCGATTTCATAAATAGGTGTCATCTGGTATATACAGGGACAGGAAAAATGGTACACTCTGTGCCATGTACCACATGACACCCGTCCACAAAATCAAGGTGATATTTTTCTTCTAAAGGCAATTTTCTTCAAAAGGATTTAAGCACATCCAGGTCGTCAAAGCAGCATAGATACAGCATCTTAGGAACAGAATAAGGTACTAAGTTTCAACTTTCAGAGAAGCTCAAAGAGGAGTAAAACTAAATAAAAAGGTACAAAACATATCCAGATTGTCAAAAGGGTGTATGTGCAATATCTCAAGAAAAAAGGAGGATAGTGGTATGCTAGAACTTTTAGAGCATGTTATTGGGGATGTTGAAATAAATCAAATACACTATGTCCATTTGTCATAAAGGCCTGACATCTTAGGAACAGATAAAGAGATTAAATGGAAATTTCAGGACATGTTTAGGGGAATTTAAAACTGAATATGGAGGTTAAAATGGCCTATCTGGGATGGCTAAGGGCATTAAGGTGAAACAATCAGGAGATATTACTGTGTATATTGAACAAAATGTACTCAAATTTATGCATACAGGTTGTCAAAAGGGCATATGAACAATATATGAGGAACAGCTGAAAACAAACTTTGGGGGTTACAACAACTAGTACTACTCTTATTGTGAGTTTTTCAACCTGTGCTTACTTTCAACAGTTTGCATGTGTGACTACTTGCAACTGCAAATACTTGTGACTATGACAGAATGCATCTCCCTCCTTCCCCCTGACGTTTGGCCTTTCGGCTACGGTGAAATCATCATCTTCGACTACTGACGGGGGTTTCCTTCGTCAGTACTGCTGTTCAATTCGGCACTGGATCGATCTGCGACAGGCGTCGTACTAGCTCCAACTGTCGCTGTTCCATCCGGGGTAAGTATGTAGTTCGGGGCCACTGGGTAACACGGCCTGCATGTAATGGGTGGGATGGTATAGGCGCCGGCTCGGTTATAGCTGGTTCTGATCTGTGACGTAGGTGGCGCCTGTTTCTCCGAAGAGTACTGTCGTCTTGCAGCCGCACCAGGTAAGAGCGCTCTTGTTGTCTCAACTTCTTCTCGACTACGCCCTTGCGCCATCTACTACTTTCGTCAAATTTCACCCATACTTTCTCTCCTATGCTCAATTCTTTCAGCTCTTTGGCGTTCTTGTTGTGAGCTCTCTGCTGTCTAGACTGAGCTTTCTCTCTTGCTTTCTCGAAAACTGGCTTCGCAATTATTTTCGGCTGCAGATGGGATGGCAGCGCTGGGACCATCGACCGGGTTTTCCTGCTCATGAGCAGCTGAACCGGTGTATATGCTCCATCAACTGGGGTGTTTCGGTATTCCAGCAATGCGATGTATGGATCTGTTCGGCTTTCTGTCGCTTTCGTCATGATCCGTTTTGCCGTCTGGACCGCCTTCTCGCTCATCCCATTGGACTGTGGGTATCGGGGACTCGATGTGACGTGGTTGATATCCCAGGATGCTGCAAACGTTCGAAACTGCTCCGAGCTGAATTGTGGCCCATTGTCTGAAGTAATCTTCTCTGGTATACCATATCTGGCGAAATGCATTTTAATTTCGAGATCACTTGCTGTGAGTTTGAAATGGCAAGTTTATCCACCTCGAAAAAATCTACTATAATAGTCTACGGTGATTAGGTATTCCATACCACTGAATGTAAAGATGTCCAGGCCCACGTGTTGGAATGGATACTGGGGAACCTCTGAGGATATCAATGGCTCTTTCTGCAACAACTTGCAACTGAGACCCCAACTACTTGCAACTGCAATTGCCAGTGTATGCAACATTGACTGCATCAACTACTTTGCTATAGCAGGCAACAAGACAATCTCTCAGAACTGGAGCATTACCAAAGAGCGATAGACTGGCTGGCAGGCTTTTGAGCTCAAACACCACAACTGCCACTTCACAAAATGAACCCACAAAATTGGGTCAAGCAATGAGCTCTAATAGGGTCAACATTGGATAGTTCTTCTCAAGGGGTCTGAAGATAGTGGACAAGGCAACATCCCCAGGGAGAGGTGTCCTTTGACCATGGTTGGGACTGTTTCTGCAAGCAGTCAGTATTTCCCACCTTACTTCATTTTTCCAAGGAAAAGTTTTCAGCCTCATATGCTAACAGGTGCTTTGGGCAACTCAGTAGGTGGAGGCTTACCATCAGGTTGAATCAACCAAGATTAGTTTCTGAAATATATTCACTAGTTCCAGGTATTTATTCACATGGATCTCAAGAGAGCCGTAAGCTTCTAATCTTAGATAACCACAGGCACCATGTCTCCTTAAAAGTTGTGCAGTTTGCAAAACATTAAAGCATAACAATACTTACCACTCTCCCTTACTGCAGTAAAAAGCTCTAGCTGTTAGTGTGTACTTTCCCACTTAATTGCTAATGCAATGAAGCTGCAGATAACTGGATGTTGTCTAATCCTGGGAAGTCCTTCACAATATATGACATTGCTTCTCTTGTTGGACAAAGTTGTCCTGAAGTGTTCACTCCAGATAATTTCATGATGGGCTTTGAGAAAGCTGTAATATGACCCTACAATCCTGAAATTGTCACAAAAGAAGATTCTACTAGTTCTTTTGTTGCTGACAGGCCTGTTCCCCTTATCTTCATGGACCTGACCCAATTAGTTCTGCAAATAACATCCTATGTCAGCCTAAAGACCTTGAGCTTGAGGTGAACAATGAAGAAGCTTGGAGCTCACCAGCCTCTGTTTCAAATCAAGAACCAGTTACACCTGAACAAGTTGGACCATTCCCCAAAGCAAAGCCATGCATTACCCAACACAGTCAAGCATGTAAGAAAAAAAATTCAAAAGTTCAGCCTGACACCCTCTCAAATTTATGCTTGAAAAAGAAGAGAAGAAAAACATAGAAAGCAAATATCAGCAAAGTAGTTGATGAGATAGTTGTTGAAGGAAAAAACACCAATACAGAGGAAACTCTACATAGAGCCAGACAGTGAAAACAAAATGGTCCAAGATGATGAGAGGGATAATTCCTTGAAAGCTGGTTCTTCTGATGAGGAGGTTTGGTGACTATGTAAAGGTAGGCCTAGTATATGAGGGAGAATTTTGCCCTGAAAAAAAAGAAAGAACAGTGCCAAAATAAATATCTTTTGTTTAGGTGGAATTCAAAAATAAAAGTGGCCAGACCAAAAGAATTCTATTTTTTACCCTAGAGAAGATATACTCAAAAATGTTTCCCCCTGTTCCTGCCCTTTGTAATAATCCCAGGGTACCTTTGCATTTCATGCTCACAAACTGGTAGTTAATTTATGGTGAAAGTGTGCTTGATTTTAGTTTTTATGTCAATTTTTTTTTATCATACTTACAGGAACAGTGCCTCTTACTATGATATCATATCCTGCTGTGGCACTCTCTAATCTTGGATCAACATAGTGCACCTAGTGCACAAAGTCATATCACTTTTGTATGTTATGTATTATGAATAAACACTTCTTTCTGTATATGCTTGTCAAGACAGTTTTTGAAGCTGTTTAGAGTTGGTGCTGACACTACTTCTTCAGGTAATGAGTTCCAGTCTTTAACTGCTCTAACTGACCAGAAAGAAGATCTCTGTCTAGTTGATGCTGTTTGTTTCTGGATTTTTGCAGAATGACCCCTAGTATAGACATTAGTCTGACTACAGAAGAATTTGTCAAACTTGGTTCTATCTAGATCCTTTCTCGATTTGAAAATCTGGATCAGGTCCCCTCTTTTTCTTCTATAGTTTAGGCTTGGCAGCTCTTTGTTTCAGGCGCTCTTCATATGTCATTTCTTTTAGTCCAGGGAGTTGTTTGGTGGCATGTCTCTGCACCTTTTCAATTTTGATAGCATTGCCAATGTATAAGGGACCCCAGACTATGTTTCCGTACTCAATGGTTGGTCACATAAGGGATTTGTAGAGTCTGGTGAAGGTTTTAGTGTCTAAATGCCTGAAAGACCACCTGATTAGACCAAGCAGCCTGCTTGCCTTATTTGCAATGAGATCTCTGTGTTGGTGGAATTTCAGCCCTGAGTCTATAAAGATCCCCAAGTCTCTTTCACAATCAGTGTGTGATATGACTAAGACAGTGTTTAGGCTTATTGGCCTGTAGTTGGAGGCACTGCATTTGTCTGCCTTCTTATTTATGGGCACAACTTTAGCTTGTTTCCATTTAGCTGGGACTATACCATGCTGTAGGGATATATCAAACAGGTGAGTAAGTGGCTCTGCAAGTTCTTCAGCCACCTGGCTGCTATACCATTGGGTCCAGGTGATTTGTTTGAATCTATTTCCTTGAGTAGTTTGAGCACATCACCTTGCCCAACCTTGGTTTCCTTCATCTGGGGTCAATTTGTTGGACTTACAGGGCTGTCAGTAGTAGTGCTGACTTCTGGGGATTTGGTAGTGTATACTGAGCTAAAGAACTGGCTCAGTACTTCTGCTTTTTCATACAAGTGATTTTCACCCTTTTTTTTGATAATAAATGAATGTATCATAACCCATAATGTATGTCTTGTTCTATACCATCCCCTGGTACATGCAGGGATTCTCCCCTTTTTTTTCTTTAGTTGCAAAGTGAAAAATCTGCAAAAAAGTCACATTTTATTCTTCTGATAATGGGCTTTCATTTGATCTATAAACCAGTTCTTTAGTCAACCATTTGATATAATTTTTTTTATATTAAAAAAAACATCCCAATATAAACCAAGCTCCCCTAATTATCAGATCATGAAGGAGCATAGAAAGAGGCATCAAGTGATTTGTTCACTTCTCGATTTTCTGATTAACACACTAATGAGATAGCTAAGAAAGAGACATACCTTAAGAATCAGATTTTCATCCTGAATCCAAATATAACATTCACTTGCATTTCAAACAAACTTTACCCCATCCACCCTAATGTGAAAATATGTACCACAACTTTTATATAAGCACTGAATTTTCCATAGCTCCCTTTTTATAAAATTAATGTAAAAGTTTGTCAAAATATTCGAAAATTCAGTTCATTTGAAATTCTGATTCCAAGAGTAACTCTATCATCTTTTATCTCATTAGTAAGTTAATTAGTAAATTTACCCAGTGTTGAAAACTGCATATTTACCATCAATAGGATTAAGAAGTAGAAAACATATAACTCAGGCTATATATTTGCATATTGGAGGGGGGGGGGAAGGTAGAGAAGTTCTTTTAGGAAAAATATAAATAGCCTATGTATACAGGATAGTTGCCCCCACCCCCTGTCCATAACAAATTATGCCCCTGCTGCTTAGTTTACAAATAGTAAGGAGACCACTGACTAGATAGTACCTGGTATAACTGGTGCCAGCCAGTAGCCAGGCCATTAGGCTACTTAGATCTAGGCTACCCTGGCAATAAGTTGTAAAACTCTATCATTATGAAGGGTATAAGCCTAGGATTCCAGCTATACACAAGGAAACATGTTAATAAAACAACTGTTACTTGATAATATGCAGAATAATCCTAGTTAACACATTTTGCAGGGAAAGAACCTCTATCTTCTCTTCTTTCCTTGTTTTTTTTAAGAAATTCATGAATTGCCTATAATATCTATATTAACAGAGTATATACCCCCACCCCCTTAATGTGCATATATATCCAGGGTATATATTTACCAAATCATATTATTGACTTACAAATAAAGTGAATATACCACTCAATGCCTTTTTTTATGCTCTTTACTGTAAAATTCTGGGTAAATTTCTACCAAATCATATTATTGACTTATGCATAAAGTGAATATACCACTGGATGCCTTTTTTTATGCTGATTACTTTGTATTGGAAATGAATTTCAGCCCCCCCCCCATATATATGCCAATTCAGGGTATATATTTCTACATTAGGGGGGGGGGGGGGTGGGGGCAAATTTTGTTTCTGATGTAAATGGGAGGTAAGTTTAAACTTTACCCCCCCCCCCCCTAATGTAGAAATATATTTCCTGAATTGGCATATATAGGGGGGGGGGGATAAAATTCATTTCTGATAGAAATGATTATTATATTTGTAATCAGCATAAAAAAAAGGCATCAAACAGTGTATTCACTTTATTCCAAACTCAATAATATGATTTGGTAGAAATTTACCTAAATTCTGCTTTAGCTACTTTTGACTATCTTGGAAAGGGGTTAGGGTAAAAGACCTCTTTTTGGGAAAGACCACTTTTCTTTGGCATTCCGGAAAAATAGCAATGGGTTTTTGGACCACCCCTTTTTACTACAACATGAAGCAATGTGAGGGCAGCAACAAGAACCCCACCTTCTTGGTCAAATTTTCACCCAATGATTTGTCGGCATAAATTGAAAATATGGTCTCTGTTTTGAAAAGCAATTGAAAAGAAAATTATATTTAAATATTTGTGATTTATAGAATGACTATCAAGCAATAAAAATTACATTTCTAGAATCAGAAGAAAATCAGCTTTCTGTTAATATATGAATAAAACTGAAAAACTAAAATGATATATACATCAAAATAGGATAATTGGTATTTCCAAAAAGAGGTCCCTGCAGGTAAGCAATAAACTAATAGTTTCAAGTGGTTGATCTTAAATAATTTGAATAACAACCATATTGATGTATTGCTTAGACTTTTAGCTATTCATTAATATACCCAATCCTTCTCAATTCCTCTTGGTAACAAGATGTGAGGGTTTTAGTTTTACATAATTTTGCTCAATTGGATACTGTTTTTTTACCCTAGGTTAAGAAAATGAAACTTTTAGGGATGGGTCTACAGGCTAAAGTATGTCCCAGGAAGATATTTTGGTAAATATTCACCAAATCATATTATTGAGCTACAACTAAAGTGAATGTACCACTCAATGCCTTTTTTATGCTCTTTAAGCAGCATTCACAAGCATGTCTAGCTAGAATCCTATGTCTAGGAAACAACCATTCACAAGTAAACTTTGGTGCTTAGCTAGACATGCTAGACAATGCGCTTAGCTAGACATTGAGTTCTAGACTCTAGAACTCAATGTCTAGGATTTTTGATTACAGCCAATCAGAATGTGTCAAGATCCACTATTTTCATCATTTTTGTTTACATTTGTAAACTGAAATTAAATTTTTGTTTTCTCAATAATTGTTTTTTTCATTTTAGGCAAATAGCCTATGCAACACCAGACATAATAATGAAGCACACTAAGGCAATTGTTTTGCTTATCTTATCCATTAGCTTGTGACAGTAAAAATAGGGATTATAATATTTGAAAGTTTTGCCTGCATAAGCTCTTTTGATTGGCTAGAAATGACAATTTGAAACTAAATTTGTTGTTTTAGCTAAGCACCAAATTTTACATGTGAACGGTCGTTGCCTAGACATTGGATTCTGGCTAGACACGGGATTCTAGCTAGACACGCTTGTGAACGCTGCTTTATGAATATAATAGCCTATAGGCTAGGCCTACCCTGATTTCTATAGGCTATATCTAGGGGTGGAGGACTATTTGATTGCTGATTAGTTGTAAGACAGACTAGCTGTTACACAAAATGCCCTATTCGGTTGGAAACTTCAACAGCAAATAAATATAAAATGCAGAATACTAACTTTTTTGAACTTCAGAATATTTTGGAAAATAAGATTTTATATATCTATATTACATTGCCATCTTTAAATATTAAATAAAATTTCATTAGATGGCGAATTAAGCCTAAGTAAGTCTTTAACAAAGAAAGTAAAGATAAAACATGAATTTTGCAAAAAAAATTCTATCAGCCTGTAGCAGTGTATGCAGTTTAAAAGGATCCCTAAATAATTATGTTCAAGCTGCCGCCTTTGACAATATTTTCTCTGTCAAGCATAGATTGCCTTCTCAAATATGGCAATCGTCTCCAAGTTCATTCACTTGTCAAGTTAGGAATTACAATGTTCTAGGTTTGTGCTCTTTAGGCCTAACATTTTACTTGTTGTTGGTTAATTATTCATTTTGGTAAAAGGAAAAGTTTGGTGTGTATTTTTACCTTAAGCATAATTTGATTTGGTTAGGCCAAATAAAATAGGCTAAATGCTGCCCTACCATTAGAGCCCCCAATCAATAGGGCCTACTTTCTAGTGGACATCCACCACATGGCCAATATGGGAGTAAAGTCTATTTGTGATGTAAATGGATGTTATATTTAGATTGAGGATGCAATTTTAGGTATATATTTCCACATTAGTGGGGTGGGGGTATAGGCCTATACTCTGTGAATATTTAGGTTCTAAGAGATTCATGAATTTCTTGGAAAAACAAGGAAAGAAGAAAAGATAAAGGCTCTCCCTCTGCAAAATGTGTTAACTAGGATCATTCTGCATATTATGGAGTAAGCATTGTTTTCTTAATAAGGTTCCTTATGTCCAGCTGGACTCCTAGGCATAAAATAGTGGTTGGTTGGTTGGCTAATTTAAAGATTTATATATATATATATATATATACACTGTCAAATTACCCATCTAGTGGTATCCCCTTTCTAGTCCCTTTGAGATGACCTTCCCAGTTTTCATTTGGTTGTGCTATGATAGTAGGTTTGAAGATGTATTGCTGGTCATTAGAGGGTAAATATTACCAAATCATATTATTGAGTTATGACTAAAGTGAATATACCACTCAATGCCTTTTTTTAGGCTCTTTACAAATATAATAATCATTTTTGTTGGAAATGAATTTCAGCCCCCACCCCTATATATACCAATTCAGGGTATATATTTGCACATTAGGGGGGTGGGGGTAAAGTTTAAACTTACCTCCCATTTACATCAGAAGGAAAATTTGCCCCCAACCCCCCTAAAGTGCAAATATATACCCTGAATTGGTATATATAGGGGTGGGGGTAAAATTCATTTCTGACAAAAATGATTATTATAAAAGATCATAAAAAAGGCATCAAGTGGTATGTTCATTTTATTTGTAAGTCAATAATATGATTTGGTAAAAATTTACCCCCTATATATACCAATTCAGGGTATATATTTGCACATTAGGGGGGTGGGGGAAAGTTTAAACTTACCTCTCATTTTCATCAGAAATAAAATTACCCCCACTCCCCTAATGTGCAAATATATACCCTGAATTGGTATATTTATGGTTAGGGCTAAAATCATTTCTGACAAAAATGATTATTATATTCATAAAGAGCATAAAAAAGGCATCAAGTGATATATTCACTTTAGTCATAACTCAATAATATAATTTGGTAAATATTTACCCATTAGAGTGTAGGCAGTAGCCCAGCCTCAAGAGCTGTTATCTCTTCACAATAGTAGAGACCAAATATTGTTATTTATAGTGTCATTTGATCTCCAATTGACCCCTGTATTATTAATGACTTCCAAAATAATCTAGTGATTGAATACTAAATGTACATTTGGATTGAATGGCCCCAATTCACTTTTAAGAAACTCTTTTACCACACTATCAACAGCTAGAGCCTTATTATTTTTAATCCTTTTAGTACTGTTTCTAATTCTTCCTCACAGAACAAATTTTCCTTCACATCTAAGGTATCACCAACTTTTTAGTTTCCTCTATATCTTTTCCTGCAACTCTATCTTGCTTTAGCACATTCTCAAAATGTTTTGGCCTTCTCTCTTTAGCCCTTTTCTTATCATTAAATTGTGGCCCCATTCCTATCTTTAACTGGGACAAATCCAGATTGACTACTCTTTCTCAATTTATTAACATGCCAGCACAATATTTTACTATTATGCTGTCTAGCTGCATTCTCCAGATCCTTGACAGTTTTATCCATGGCCTCCCCTTCACACCTTGTAAGTTCATAGCATAGAAACTTATATTGCTGATGATGTGGGCAAAAATCTTGCTTGCAGTTTAAAATACAATAATTGCATATAATATTTCCAGCAAAGGTAACATAAATCAATAAAATAATTTTTACATTTTCTTGAAAGAAGGCTCCCTTAATAAAATTAAAGTCATTTTTGGCCTATAAATAGACATTACCTTAAATTGCAGCTTAGCTATTAAACATTAGCTTAGACATAAACCTAATTTTCTTTAAAGAAAATAAACCTTTTCATAAAGAAGCTACACATGCATTTGACACTCTAGTAGCCTATTTGTTAGTTTGTTTATGTGTTAGTATGATCTTAGTTTTTCCAGGTTCTTTTGTTTTCCTTTTCATTGTCATAACAACTGCTATAGTATCAAGAAGTGATCACTGATGACAGTTTGGATGTAAATGTATAGGAAAGTTGCTCAAGGTACAACCCTTAATAAATAGCCATCTTTTTTAAATACTTAGATAAGCTCCTATTATTCTCATGTAATTTGCCTGTGTGGTAGCCTATGGTATTAGTTGCCCCTTTTCCCAAAATGTATTCCCTCCTGAGACAAGTTTCTGCTTAGTGGGCTGATGAAACCCCATAATTTTTTTTATTTGTATGTACATGTTACAGTCAATATTGAAAAGTCTTCATAATGCTTGGTCATTATAGATAACAACCAATAAAATCAGGCATTTTAATGATTTTGTATTTATCTTTAACAATCTAGAATAATTTACTACATTCCCTAGTCATTGTAAACATTACTTTTTATATATATATATATATGTTTTTTTTATTACAACAGCTGGAGCTAACATGAGCATGTCATGACTATAAAAAAAGAAGATACAAAACAAGAATCAGAAACAAAAAAAAACAAATAATTTAGCAACACAATATATTAAAGCAGCATATGCTGCTTCAAGGTCAATAAATTAAAATGAGTCATAAATAGAATTAATATATGTCAAGAGTTAGTTTTCACAGTTAAAATAGTAACCACTTGTACAGAATATATCAGAGTATTAACATTGTAAATGGTTGTCATTTACAAATATTACCTTGTCAAGGTAATATTATTAAAATACAAAGTAAAATTAGCAACAAATGATTTGCAATATCTCTTGGTACTAGAGGCTGGGTAAGTCAATAACTTTGGGCAGTTCTTTTTTATTTGTTGGAGTCTAGTGACTGGTTCTTCAGCAGGGGGGTTCTCAAGGTTGAGTAGTAGACCATGATGAGTTGGGGACTTCAAACACCTTAGTCCAAATTGATATGTCAACTCATGTCTGTGATGATCAAGTGAATTCCAGTGGAATTTTTCCAGTACATGAGATAAGATAAGGTCAATCAATCAATCAATCAATTTATTAATACTAAAAAAAAAAAAACAATTACAAACTTAAAATTTATACACGCCCAAGAAGCTCAGCTTGTAAAGGGCCAACAAAACAAATAAGACACTATTATAAAGCACATAAAAAAAAGAAAAAAGAAAAAAAAAAAAAAAAAAAAATTGGATAAGAGACATTTATGAAAATAGGAGAATTAACAGGAAACTTCAAAAATAGCTGAAAAAAAATATATATAAACGAAGAAGAGATTGGAAATAGGATTAAAAAAAAAAAAAAAAAAAAAAAAATCAGAGAAATATATTGAATGAAAAAAAAGACATATAAATGTGGATGGAATGCAAAAAAAAAAGAAGAAAAAGGGGGAAAATACTATACTGGAAAATACCCAGTGAGAAAGTGCCTTTGCAGAAAGAGATAGAGGGACATCAGGAGGGATGGAGTTCCATAGTAAAATAGATTGATAAACAGGAGACCTCTGACCTGCTGTTGATGATCGCTTAGGTAAAATGAACCTGTGATAAGAGCTACGTAAAAAAGAAGAGTACCTACCTGAGCCTGACAGAAAGAAAAACTGCTGCAGAGATGGTGGAAGTGTACCTAGAAAAGCAGAATGTGCTAAATAAAGGTATTTTTACCCACAATACGATCCAGTGGAGCTATTCCAGTATCATTATAAAGATCAGAGGAAGGGTAAAAACGAGGTAGAAGAAAAGTAGCCTTCACTGCCCTATTTTGGGCTCTGAAGTGAGCAGAGAAGAGATTTATTAGTACTTCCCCAGACAGAACAGCAATAAGAAAGGTAAGGAAAAATAAAAGCATAATAAAGAGAAAGCATAACATCTGGGGGAAGAAATGAGTTAACCCTGTATAACATTGAAGATTGGCGGAGGACAAGGGAACGGGTATGAGTTATATGGGGTTTAAAAGAAAGAAAACAGTCAAGATACACACCAAGAAATTTCACTATAGTAGCTTGCGGTATAATATCATTCCCATATGTCAGGATGGTTGGTTCCCTTGCGTCTCTCATACAATAAGGGGTTCTAAAGTGTACAATGGCACTTTTTTGGCTGTTGAGAGTCATACCATTTGACCAGCACCAATCTTTTACTTTATCAAGAAGACCTTGTGCTAGGGAAATGGCAGATGGCAGGTCCACTGCAGCAATGAAAAAGTTATTGTCATCAGCAAAAAGAATAGGGTGCACAAGGGGATGAAGACCATCAACAAGATCATTAATATAAATTAAAAACAAAAGTGGTCCAAGCACAGAGCCCTGTGGGACACCTTTCACAATAGGCAAGGAAGAGGAAGAAGTACCATTAACCAAAACATACTGAGATCTCCCTGAGAGGTAAGACCTAAACCATTCAAGAGGGACTCCATGCACTCCAAATGAAGATAATTTAGACAAAAGAACAGAGTGAACAACCATATCAAATGCCTTTGAAAAGTCAAGAAATAGACCCAAAACACACAAGCCCTTGTCAAGGTTAACACGCACAAACTCTGTTGCATCTGAAAGTGCATGCAAGGTAGAAAAACTGGGACGAAAGCCATACTGATGGTTAGTTATGAGAGAATTACCTGCAGTCGTATTAGTACTAAATATAAATGAAGAGAGTCTACAATACACTACTTTTTCAACAACCTTAGAAATTACAGGAAGGAGAGAAATAGGTCTATAGTTTGAAATTAGAGATGAATCACCTTTTTTAAACAAAGGTACAACATTAGCAACCTTAAATAAATGAGGAAAAACACCAGAAGAAAGAGAGAGGTTAGTTATGTGTGAGATGGGGTTAGAAACAAACTGACCAATTTTTTTAAGAACATTACAGCTCAAACCAAAACCATCAACTGAACGGCTACTTGAAAGCTGAGAAATAATGTTAGAAATTTCGGTATCACTGCATGGAAAAAGGAAAAATGACTTTTCTGCTAAGGGAAAATTACTTACTCTGCTGTAGGGTGGATTAGGAACTGAAGGAAGTGAGGTGAAATACGAATTAGGAACTGAAGGAAGTGAGGTGAAATACGAATTGAAGGCACTTGCTGAAGAATTTTTGTCCACGAAAGATCCATCAGCTTTCCTGTAGCGACAAGGGGGGGGACTGTTTGAGTTTCTTGTGGGAAAGAGCTTCATTAACTACAGTCCAAACCTTTCGCAAATTCCCCTTACACTCATCAATTCGACGCGAAAAGTATAGCTTTTTGGCTGCACGTACTGAAGAAGTAAGCACATTTTTATAAAGTTTATACTTCAAAAAATCATCATGTGTCTTACTTTTACATGCAGCCTTGAACAGAGACGCCTTCATATGTGTAGCATTGATCAAACCTCTAGTCATCCATGGACATTTAGGTATGGAATTCCTTGGCCTCTGTCTAAGAGGAAAATGCTTATCCAACAGAGCTCCCATACGACACAAAAATAAATTTGTTGCACAATCAACATCATTAGCTTCAAGAACACTAGACCAATCATTACTCTGAAGACTATGTATTAAATTAGAAATTTCTTTATCTGTGGAAGTTCTAAAGAAGACTCACCCTGCTTATCCACAGCAATCTCAGTTTGAGGCACAAAAAGTGAAACATAAATAGGGAAGTGATCAGAAAGATCAGTGAAAACAAGACCAGAAGTAAACTTCAAATTAGAAGAATGAGAAATGAAAATATTGTCTATTAAAGTGGCAGAATTTCTAGTAGGGTCAACACGAGAAGGAAAAAAAATTGAAGGAAGTAGACCAGCAGAAGAAAGCACATCAAAGAGATGGTCACAATCATCACTTGATCCAATATTTAACATATTACAATTAAAATCTCCCAAAACACAAATACGTTTTTTAGAGAAAGACCCCACACAAGAAAGTTGATCAAGCAAATCACAGAACAAATGTGTTGGAAAAGGAGGGGGCTTATAAAACAAACAAACAGTGTCACATGCAAACTGGCTTTTCAGATCAATAACAAGAGAATAAACTGTCCTAATATTTGACACTACTGATGTAAACAAGGATTCAAGGTCAGACCTTCTTCTAAACTCAATATCAGACTTTATAAATAAAGAAATACCTCCTGAGCACTTTGTTACCATTCTGGGGATATGGACAGCAACATAACCATGCATATCATAGGCTGTAAAATTTTCACCATCAGATAACCATGTTTCTGTTAAACCTATTACATCAAAAGGGCAAGAATTATCAGACCACAAATACGATTTCAGACTATCCCACTTATCTCTTATCCCACGCACATTCAAACAAAATACATTAAAGCTACTATTTAAAGACAGTGAGGGTATAATTTTATCACAATAATCAATGGTAGTGTGATAATTACAGCTAGAATTAACCATAGATTCAAGGAGAGGGTCAAGCGTGTGAGTCTCTTGTTTACCAGCTCTAATTGGTTGATCAAATATAACCGAATTAAGAATAGAAGAATTCAAAAGAAAAGAGAAATCACCCATAATTATCACACATAATAAATATACACATAGAAATATAAGTGGGATGGCACAAATTATCCAAAGTATTGGACCAAAGTATAATATGACACCAGTTACTATTACATGAGCTGCAAGTGTGCTGGACTGACAAAAAAATAATAGAAGTTAGGCTACATGAAGGTGAGAGGATCACAAAAAGCATAAAGAGATATCAGTAGAATGAAAGTAGAATCAAAGTATTGGCCCAATTTATAATGTGGGACCAGAAAATTATGTAAGCTGTAACTGACATGAAAAAAAAAAAATATATAATAGTAGTCAGCCTACCTGAAGGTGATAGGATTACAGACAAATATAAATGAATGTCAATGGAATGACGCATATTATTCCAAATATTAGCCCAAAGTATACTATGGGTAGTAAGAAATTATGAGAGCTGCATATATACTGACATGACAAAAATATGATAGAATTCAGGGTACACAAGGGTGATAGCATCAAAAAATAATATAAAGAAATATCAATGAGATGGCATATATTATTCAAAATATTGACCAAAAATATAATATGGGACCAGTCAAAATTATGCAAGTTGCATGTGTGCTGACATGAGAAAAATACGATAGAATTCAGGTTACAGGAAGGTGATAGGATCACCAACCCAGATAAGGAAATAATAGTGGCATGGCACATATTCATCAAAATATTGGCCCCAAGTATAATGTGGAACCAGTCAAGATTATATGAGCTGCAATTATGCTGAAATGACAAAAATATGAAAGAAATCAGCCTGCATAAAGGTGATAGGGTCACAAACAAACATAAAAAAAAATAAATAAATAACAGTGGGATAACATATATGATTCATAATATTTGCCCAAAATGCAATATAGGACCAGTGAAAATTATATGAGCTGCAAGTGTGCTGACATGACAAAAGTATTATAGAAGCCAAGCTACATGATGGTGAAAGGATCATAAACAAACATAAAGAAAAATCGGTGGGAAGGCACATATTATTATAAGTATTAGCACAAACTATAATGTGTGACCAGTTGATATTATGGGGGTTACAAGTATAATGACACGACAAGAATATAATGTAAATCAGACAACATGAAGGTGACAGAATCACAAACAAACATAAAGAAATATTAGTGGGAAGGGACATATCATCCAAACTATTGGCACAAAGTGTAATATGGTACCAGTCTAAATTATGTGAGGACAGTAAAGAATAATAGAGGAATATTTTAAGAACAGCAAGTAAATCCCTACAGAAACAATGCAATATATTATAAGAAAATAAATCTAAATCCATCACTTTAATTTTTCTACATTTGCAGCACATAAATCAATTTCACTCTGATTATTAAACTTAACCACTCTTCCAGATTGGGTTTTATACAGGATATCACCTTTACTGGACCAAACATTACGTAAGCCAAGCTTTGACTTGGCATATGAAAAAAGTTGTAAGCGTGGTTTTGTAAGTGTCTCAGAAAATAGAATCCCTGATCCTTTCAAATCCTTCTTTTGTCTGAGAAGCAGTTGACGAACTTGTAAGTTGCAAAATTCAACAACTATGGGTCTGGGTTTTGCAGATGGTTTACCAATTCTTTTGGCTGATACAACATCAGACTGAATAATTGGTATGCCAGGAAATTTCCCAGCACATAGTGACAGGAATTGACTTTCAGTGTTTTCAATGGAGGTCTCCTCTTTCACCCCAAAGACAATAATTTGGTTGCTCAAAGCCTGCTGTTCAAAACGGTCATTTAATCTTGCCAGGTTGGACTGGATAGGCTGGAAAGTGTTTTTAAGGTCTATCATGGATGACTCTAAAGTAGCCAATGTAGATTCAACAGAAAATATGCATCTGTTATAGCTTTCAAAAGTTTTATCCACTAGATTACTAAGATCTAGGTTGAGGCCAGCATACACCTCCTGCTTGATTGCATCCAGCTTATCTGAAGAGATAGTGACATTATGTTGCATGAATGTCTGTTCCTCTTTCATTTTAACCACTGCCTCATCTACCTGGGAAGAGATCTTAGCCAATACAAGGTCATCAAGTAACCCTTTCACTGAAGATTTAAGGTTGTCAGGTTGTAGTGAATCTGCTAGCATTTTATGTTTGATTTTTATGCTATTTATGTGGTTAGTGAGCATGAGTAGTTGCTCTGAAACAGATTCTGATCCAGAGAATTGGATTGAGCTGTCAGACCTTAGTTCACGAGGTGGCTTGAGTTGACTTTTCATTTCTTATCTGAAGTAAACAACAAAACAGGAACAGAATAAGCAGTGGTATAAGACAGTTTGGGTATAAGGCAGGATATAGTCCACAATGAAGTAACAAATTTCAAATACCAAAGCAGGGGATTGTGAAATTTGAAGAATAGAAAGCAATCAGCAAAAAACATCAAGCATCAACAGTAGCAGTGGCATAGACCCAAGGATTGGTTACTGTAGTCAAATTACAAGTTAAAATTGGTATAGGTCTCACCTGATGAGTCCCCTCTTACAGCCCAGGGGTGGGGGCTGCTATGTGTGCCTGCCTTAACCCACTGGTAGGCAGGCAGAACCAGTACTTCAGGAGGCTTAAAGTGTTGCTGGTTATGCCAGAAAACCTCAAATTCTGATCTGATCTGATACCTACGTCTTTTCAATTTTCAAATTTTTTGCCAGTTTGATCACTATCACAAGCCCACAAAGGGCCGAATTTGGACTTTGGAGTCAAAAATATAAATGGTTGCACTAAAACTGGCAAAAATGCAAAGAACATCAACAAAATAGAAAAATCATAATGAACAATCATCTAAAAGTCAATAATTAAAACTGTAAAAAGTCAATTAAAAAATTAAAAAGATAAAAACTAGTCAAACTAAACTTAAACAAATACAAATCAGAAAAAGAATTAGAACGGGCATAAAAAAAGGGGGGAATAAGCAAAAATAGACACAAAAAAAAGAGCGAGACATAAATACATTTAAATTAAAAGGGATACTAAGAAAGTGTCAATAATTCAACTACAGTAAGTCAATAAAAGAGTTAAAAACAATAAAAACTGGTCAAGAAAGGGGGGGGGAGACAAAAAAAATGTATAAAGAACGGAAAATAAAATATAAAAATTACAGGGGGAACTAAAAAAAGAGGGGGGCAAGCAAATGAGTGCAAGAACCTGGGCAGTACCATCAGCTAATAAACAAAAAAGAGGGAAAAAAAGATACTAATGAGACATTTTATTCATTTTTGTGTAATGAAGGGGACAAAAGTTCTTTTGTATCTGGAAGTAATGCAGCAAATAGGGAATAAAGCAAGGATGGGCTCAGAAACAGCTCGAGGCGGCCGTAATATGGATGGGGAGTGACGTTTGGGGAAAATACTTGCCGTCTGAGGGTTTGTTATGGCATTTTTTGCAAAACAGAGGCACAACAAAACCCTCCTTTGCTCCAGGGTTTTCAGACTAGCTTTTTTAGGAGCAGAGAGTATGGCACCTTGCCTTCTTTGAAAATTATTTGCAAGGCCCTTCTTTGAATTGATTTGATTTTTTCCAATTCTTTGCAAGAGATACCAGGGTGCCAAACTGGACAAGCATATTCTAGATGCAGGTGGACAAAAGACGTGTAAATTCTTAAGGAGTGGGAAGGGGGGACGCTGAATTTATTTAGGAGCTTAAGGAGGGCGATAGACACATTAGCTCTATGGATGATGTCTTTAACTTGGATATCCCACTTTAAATTTGAAGAAATTGTGACGCAAAGTAGTTTAAATGAGGACACAGAAATTTCAGGAGGGATAGGATTAAGAAAATAGGGCGAGGATTTGAGGAAACAAATGGACCTAGAGGGGTTTACTGTCATGTCTAAGTCTAAGGCCTTGTCTCCAATTTCATTGAGGACACTCATAGGGTCACTTATTAAATTTCTGAAGCAAGTTTTGACAACCATTAGTTCATCAACAAATTTCAATCAGTCAGGAAATTCCTTTGCGAGGCTGTTGATCAATACTGAACAAAGGAGGGGACCTAGAAGAGTACCTTGGGGTATGCCATTGTGGGCAGGGAGAGGATTTGAATAATGATTTTGGTATTTGACAACTTGTGATCTATTTATTAAGAAGGAGGCAGCTAATTTCACCAGTAAGGGATCAATATTGAACTCGTTGACAAGTTTCTCGATTAAAATATTGTGGTTAACAAGGTTGAATGCTTTCTGAAGGTTGATGGAAATTAAATTTAGCTAGGAATTAGGCTTTTCAAGGATTTTCCCAATGTGATAAATAAGAGAAACGAGGTAATGGGAAGTAGAGGTGGATTTTAAGTTCCTGAATTGCTTCAAGTCAGTAAGAGGTAGGATTTTTTCCTTTAGCCAATCTGCAAGTAATCCTTCATAAAGTTTCGAGAAAATAGGAGTTAGAGTAATAGGACGGACACCTTCAAAACCGAGCTTTCTGTTTTTCTTTTTCAAAGGGGTTATGAAACACTGTTTCCAAATTCTAGGAATTTGCCCAGACTCAATAATCTTGTTAAACAGGAAAGACAAGGGCCTAGACAAGAAATCACCAAAGGCACTAATAAGAGGAAAGGGGATATCCAAAGGACAAATACTTGTCTTTCTTAGTTTTTGAATTCTTCTTTCTATCTCAGACAGGGAAACAGTGGGTAAAGAAGGGGAAAGGGCTCCTGATGGTAATTGGTTGGATAGTGGTTGAAGGCTCTGGACAATGGAAGCGAGGAATTTATTGAGATTATTGGCAGTAATATCAGGGGATGCGGGTAGATTGAAGTTAAGCTGTTCAAGCCTCCTGCCACACAGCTTTTTAACCTCAGAATACCAGTTTTTTGGTTTATTAGTGAACAATACTTCGACCTTATTTTTGTAGTATGATTGTGCCAATTTGCGAATTTCTCTTTTAATTGATTTTCTTAGTTTATTGGCTTCATCTGGTTTACAATTTTTGAAAAGCTTCAATTTGGTTCTAATTAGTGTTTTTACAGTTTGGTTAATAAAGGGTTTATCACTGGAGCACTTTTTAAATTTTTTTTTCAGGGAAACAAATTTGATATTTGTCAATTAGCTTTTTGTGGAACATAGCCATTTTCTCATCAAGATTTTTTAAACTATAAACATTGGACCAATCCTTGAGGAGGGGGATAAAAGAATCGAAAGATGATAACTCCCACCTAATAAGGCAAAGCTGATCGAGGGTTGTAAAAATTATACATATTAGTTAAAATAACATCAAGAGAGGTATTTCCCCAAGTCATTGGTATTTTAACAATTTGCTTAACTTTGAGTTTAGGAGCAAAAAGAATCCATTTTAAGGTTGATTGCATCGCCAACTAAAAAAAGACCAGCATTGGGGTATTTAGAAATAACAAAATCAGTACTTGTCTGCAATTGCTCGATGAATTTACGTTTTGACTTGATATTTTGATTTGGGGAGTAATAGAAAACAGCTATTGCAATAATATTAAATGGACGAGGGAGAACTTTTGGTCTAATACTTAGCCAGAGGATTTCATCATGCTTGGATAAACTAGGGACTCGAATAACCTTTGGGTAAAGGTTACTCTTAGTAAAGAACAAAACACCGCCACCTTTTTTCCAAGTGGGTGGTCTAAAGGACAGAGTTTAATAAACTGTGAATAATTTGTCAGGCGCAGAGACCCTGGGTCATGGGACTGTACTTCTGTAATAGCTATAATATCGATTAGATTTGATTCTGAAAGCACCTCAAGTTTGGTAAGCATTTCAAAATTAAGACTTTCAGCATTAGTAACTAAAAATTTAGGAAAAACAAACCAATTGGGGAATCTTGACAGGGATACTTGGTGTGTTTAAGAATTTCCTGGGTGGGGTTTTAATTTAATATTTTGATGCTGCGGAGAAGTAGGATAAGAGAAGGATTTACCTTGGGGATTTGGAGGTGGAAGGAAGGGCGAGGATACAGACGAAGCATGATGAGGAAGGTGCGACTTGCTTCAGTTGTCAGGAAGTGCGAACAATTAGGATTTAATACAAGACAATTATTAAATGCAAAAGGTCTCAGACCTGAGTCACACTGGTAGGGTGGGCACGAGGTATAAAATGAATGGGTCGGAGGCGGGGTTTTGTGGATATAGGGTAAAAAGTAGTTGAATTGGGAGGATTTTTGGTAGGGAGGAAAGGGGGAGATGGGAAGGTAAGAAGGTGCTGGGAAATGGAAGTGGGGTGGGAACTTTCTGTGAGGAGGGAGGTTGGATTTGCTTTGGCAAATGACGGATGGAGGCCAGAACCAGTCAAGAGCATCTTGGGCACATGGAGCAGGTAGGGTATGCAAGGGGGCTTGTGACTGGGAGGGATATGAGTAAGAGGGGATTGTGAGAGGGTTTTGGTACAGTAACGTCTGTGATGATGATTTGACTGGTCGTGTAATTTTTACAGCTCTTTTTTGTATTATCTCAATTCTATCTGATTGTTCTTTTGTCAAACCTGGATGCTAAGCTGGACATGCATACTCAAGAGGGCTTGTGACTGGGAGGGATATGAGTAAGAGGGGATTGTGGGAGGGTTTTGGGCAGTAACGTCTGTGATGATGATTTGACTGGTTGTATAATTTTTACAGCTCTTTTTTGTATTATCTCAAGTCTATCTGATTGTTCTTTTGTCAAACCTGGATGCCAAGCTGGACATGCATACTCAAGAGAAGGTCTAACATACCTGAAGGTCTAAAGTCTGTTATTTCTTTTGTCACTTTAATTAATAAAATAAAGAAAGAAAAAAGTTTTTTCAACTGAAAGTAAGGAGCAACATTAAAATTTAAAATGAACAGAAATTATTGTGTATATCATGGAGCTGTCCCTTCCTTAACTTTTGCTCTTTATCCTAAAGTCTTAAAGTTTTTTAAAGACACTTCTTATTCAAATTCAGTGGGCTTTGTGTTTGGGCAGTCTTTCTTGAAGAGTTATGACAAAAATTTAAACTTTAATTTAAAGGGCAATGATTGATAAAGGGACAGTCCCCATCATATATGGAAAAATTTCTATTTGGTTAAAGCTTTAATTTTAAGTTTAATGTTGCTAATAATATGGAGGCTGATTGCACTTTGATCATTTTTGACTTAGAAAAATAACTAGAAGTTTCAATTTCCTATTGAATGAGCCCCCTCCAAAGTTAATACAACTATCCATTCCACAAAAACCTTACATGTAAGCAATTGGCAACTTGCAAAAGTTACAAACCATGCCCTGGGGGCTATAGGGGATTATTAACTTTTAAGTTATAGTTATTTGAATTTTTGACTATTTTCAACAAAATGGCTATTTTGCAAATTTTAATCAGATGCGTTTGGGGAAAAAAGCTTGCAAGGGGGGGAGGGGTCTGGTTACCTTCTGATCACCTTCAACTCATAAAAAGAGCAAAAGAAATATTCCATAAAAAAACTTAATATGTTAACAATGAGTAACTAGCATAATTTATAACCATTTTCCCCAAGGGCTGAAGGGTGGGCAGGTCCAAACCCAGAACCATAGCTATTTGACATTTAGACTATCTTGAACAAAATCCCTATCTCAAAATTTCAATCCAACACATTTGTGGGAAAGAGGATGTGGAGGGGGTAGTAGCTAGTTGCCCTCTGGTCACTTCTGACTCTTAAAAAGGAACTAGAACTTTCAATTGATTAAGCTTCCTCCAAAGTCTATATGACCACCACTTCCATAAAAACCTGATATGCTCCTGAGGCATAACTTACAACCCTTGTCCTGGGCTCTGGGGATGGTGTCAATCCTGAAGGCATTGTTATATGATCTTTAGGCTTTTTGAACAAAATGGTTATCTCAAAAGTTAGATTGGATGCGTTTGGGGAAAAGAGGGGGGGGGGTATTCGCCTCCAATTCCTTTCAACTTTTTAAAAGCGAAATGGAACTCCCAATCAAAAGAGGCTCCTCCAAAGTTTATGTGACCACTTTTTCTATAAAAACCTTATATGCCCCCAGGGCATAACTTACAATCCTTGCCCCAGAGATCTGGGGGCTATATCAACCCTGAAGGTGTTGTTATATAATTTTTGGACTAAATTGAAAACAATGGCTATCTCGTATGATTTGATATATTTGGAGTAAAGAGGGCGCTGGGAACCTGTAGCCCTCTGATCACTTTTGGTTTTGAAAATAGGAACTAGAACTTTTTATTTCCAATCAAATAAGCTTCCTCCAAAGTTTATACAACCATTCCGTTCCATAAAACCTTATATGCCCCCTGGGAATAACTTACAACCCTTGATCCTGGGCTTTGCAGGGCTGTGTCAACCTCAAAGACATTATTATATGATACATGGAATATTTTGAACAAAATGACTATCTCAAAATTTTAAGGGAAAAGGGCAGGAGGCGGGGCTAGTTGCCCTTCAGTCCCTTTTGACTTATAAAAAGGGAACTAGAACTTTCAGTTTCCAATCAAATGAGCCCTCTCCAAAGTTTATACCACCACTCTTTCCATAATAACCTTTTATGTCCAGCATAACATACGACACATGCCCCCAGGACAACCCTGGAGTTTTAGTACATGCTCTTTGAACAAAATCATTATCTCAAAACTTGATTAAATGCAATTGAGAAAAAGAGGGTGGGGGTGGCTAGTTGCCATCCAATTACTTTTGAATCTTAAAAAGGGAACTAGAACTTTAAATTTCTAAACATTTGAGCCCCTTCAGAAATTTATACCACCACATCTTCCATAAAGACCTTATATGCCATTGAAGGCTTTGTTTGAAACTGAAGGCAATTGGAATTGAAGATGGTGTGGTGGACTGGATCATTTCTTTCCTAAAGGGAAGAAAGCAGCAGGTTAGAGTTTTTGGCAAAGGTGGCAGAGCTTACTACTCAGAAATAGCTGAGGTCTTAAGGGGGGTTCCTCAAGGAACAATTTTAGGACCTACACTCTTCAATGTATTCATTACCAATGCTCCAATAACCGTTACAGGCAAACTTAGCCTGTACGCCGACGACTTGAAGCTCATTGGTCCTGTAGGAACTCAGCAAAGTGTGACCTCAATACAGTCAGATCTTGACAGTTTTGGCGAATGGGCCAAGATATGGAGGCTCGAGTTTAATGTAGATATGTGCAAGGCTCTCCATTTTGGAAGAAACAACACATGATGGCAATACTCTTATGTCAGTAAATGTTGGTCCGAGACAACCACTTTCTGAGAGTACCTCTGAAAGAGATCTGGGGGTCGTTGTAGACAAAGACCTTAATATCAACTGCCACACCCAAGCTGCAGTAGCAAAGGCATCACATCAAACGCACAATGACAAGTAGACCCCCAGCAATAATCACAAAACTACAAGAGCCTGGTGAGACCAATATTAGAATTTGTAATGTGTGTCGCCACGCCAATTAATAAAACAGACCAGATGACCCTCGAGTCTGTCCAAAGATGGGCGTCTAAATGCGTAAAGGGGCTCAAAGGCAAAGAGTATGCATGCCGACTGCAGTGCCTCAAGCTACCAACTCTAACATACCATCAGCAAAGAGGTGATATGACAATGGCTTACAAACTGCTCCAGTCTGATGACAAAGACTTATTCCAGCCTGCCCAGTCATCAAGAACCAGGGGTCATTCAGCAAAGCTTTTTCGGAAGCGTGCTAATACAAGGAAGATAAACCATTTCTTCTCCAACCGCATCACAAGCCTTTGGAACATTATGAGCGAAATGACAGTGAGTTCAACATCCGTTGACAGTTTCAAAGTGAATCTTGATAAGGAATGGGAGACCAAACTATGGCTCATGCAATGGGATGAAGCTTCTGTCCCGTGGCCCTATCATCACTAACTGGCGTACACTGGACTCGTCCATATCGCTAGCAAGTGCGATTTAACGTTTAAGGTTATGTCCCTAGGGGATAACTTACAATCCTTCCCCCATGCTCTAGGAGGTCATGTTGATCCTTGAGTTTTCGTTATCTGATCTTTGAATTATTTTGAACAAAATGGCTATCTCCAAATATTGATCAGATGCATTTGGTGAAAAAAGCGAATTGGGGGGGGGGGGGCTAGTTGTCCTTTAATTACTTTTGACTCTTAAAAAGGGCACAAATTCTTAATTCGAATCGAATTTGCGAATTTTTGTTATCTAATCTTTGAACTGTTTTCAACAAAATGGCTATCGTAAAATTTTTATCAGGTGTATTTGGGGGAAAAAGTGTGGGAGGAGGACTAGTTGGCTCCAATCACTTTTGACTCTTAAAAGGGCACTAGGACATCTGATTTCCAATAAAATAACCCCCTCCGAATTTTATACAAACACCCCTTCCATAAAATGCATCTGGGAAAAAAATAACAATAAAACATTGAAGTCTTATAGCCTTTACTATAGGTAACTTCATAGCATTGCCTCTGAAAAACCTTAAACTATTAAATAAGGTCCTGGTAGGTATGCAGGTTAAGGGAGTTGTTTATGCCTAGTCTTCTCTCTAAATGTCATGGTTTTTAATGTTTGTTCTATGATTTCAAATCTTGCTACGATTTACACAGTAGTAAGTAAGTAGGTAAGTAAATTTATTGCCCGAAAATTCACATGGAATTAAAGCGGAGCATAGCAAAGGAAAAAGAAAAGAAAAGTTACACTAGGGAACATCATTAAACATATTTGATGTGCATTAGCAAAACTACTGGCACAGGATGGCTAGCAACGGGTTCGCTCTTCCCTTAGTGTTTTTCAAGAAACTCTTGGCGACACGGTTAACACAGACTGTTGTATCGGATACACCATAATTACGCATGATATAGGAGTTACTCGTCCATGGTGGTAGTCTCAGAAGGAACTTTGCGAATCGAAAAAACAGAACTCTTACTTTTGCAGTTATTACAATACATAAACATTCCAGTGTGTAAACCTAAATTTTACAACTAATGTTACTTTTCGGTAAAACAAACACTAGCTGAACCATAATGTTTCTGTACAACCAGAGAAACAGCAAAAAGGAGACCAGGTAATTTACATGGCCAAACGATTCCTTAGTAACTAGCTTTTTAGCTTTATATTTGAATCCATAATTCCAATGGCTTTGGCATGTCATTCCCTTCTCAAGCTACAAATTTTTGGATTTAAATTTGATCTGTTTGTTCATTGTAATTTTTTGTTGTTTTTAGGTTTAAAGTAGGCCTACTTTTTTCGGATTTTTTTTTTTGAAAACTTATTTTTTTAAAATTAATTATACTAAGATGAAGATATTATATTGTGCTTAAAATGGAATCATGTAACAATTCATAACTTGAATGTAAAGTCTTCAGCCAAAGGTTCCTTGAAGCCCTTGCCCATTGTAACAGTGTATACTATATATAGATTTGTTATACTTCTTTAAAATCAGGACCATTCCAAGATTATTCAATATATGGTAACGATTATCCTCCATTGCCAATGCCAGATATCCCCCGGGGATGAATACAATGTCTTAAGTTGGCACCTTTTCCGTTCTTAATTGATCTGTGATACTTCTGTAGTAAATCTCGAAACATTATTTTAGATCAGCTGGATGTTGTCCTTAGGAATTTTCTTATAATAGTTATATATGATTATTTGAATGATCGTATATTAAACAGTAAGGTGTACGAAAAATGTAGTTAATCCTACATTCTATGTCCATTGTGAGAGAACATTTTGGATAAGAATCTTAAGGTCATGTATTAAGGATAAAGATTGATAGAAACTCAAAATTTATGCTTTTTTAGGATTCCATCTTGGACCAAACAAAAAGCATAATGCCCTTGAATATGGTGGGAAGAAGCTTAAAAAAGATATATAAAGGTCTGAATATAATAAAAAGATAGTAAAGAGCGGGGAAAGGAGTATCTCTGGGTGCTCTGGTCTCAGGACACTTGGTTCTCTAATGAGATGTCAGTTATGCCTTTTTTTATTGGTTGGTTAAAGATATAAGTAATAATTTTCAGTTCCTAGCTCTTATCCTGTCCCTGGTTATATCCAAGGGACTGACAAAACGACCCAAATACATCCAGACAAAAAATTTAGGACTGACCAAGAGTGGCTTATAGATTGGAGTGGCTTATAATGTATTTATTAGTTCTGTAAATTCTAGGGATTGACAAAACAACTCCAACACATCAAGAAAAAAAATTTAGGACACCAAGAGTAGTTTTTAGATTAGAGTGGCTGATTGATAGTGGTTCATGATATATTTATTAGTTTATTTTTAAATATTAGGACTGACAAAACGACTCCAATACATCAAGACGAAAAATTTAGGACTGACCAAGAGTGGCTTATAGATTGGAGTGGCGTATAATACATTAGTTCTGTAAATTGTAGGAATTGACAAAACAACTCCAACACATTAAGATGAAAATTTGGGACTGACCAAGAGTGGTTTTTTGATTAGAGTGGCTTAACCTATAGATAGTGGCTTATAATATATTTATAAGTTTTTTAAGTCTTGGGACTGACAAAAAGACTCCAATAAATCAAGACGAAAAAATTAGGACTGACTAAGAGTGGCTTATAGATTGGAGTGGCTTATAATACAATTATTAGGTCTGTAAATTCTAGGAAATGACAAAACGACTCCAAGAGTGGTTTTTAGATTAGAGTGGCTCATAGATAGCGGCTTATAATATATTATTAGTTTTTTTTTATATTAGGACTGACAAAATGACTCCAATACATCAAGACGAAAAATTTAGGACTGACCAAGAGTGGCTTATAGATTGGAGTGGCTTATAATACATTTATTAGTTCTGTAAATTCTAGGAGTTGACCAAACGACTCCAACACATCAAGGTGAAAATTTGGGACTGACCAAGAGTGGTTTTTAGATTAGAGTAGCTCATAGATAGTGGCTTATAATATATTTATTAGTTTTTTTTTTAATATTAGGACTGACAAAATGACTCCAATGCCTCAAGATGAAAAATTTAGGACTGACCAAGAGTGGCTCATAGATTGTAGTGGAATACATTTATTAGTTCTGTAAATTCTAGGAATTGACAAAACGACTCCAAGAGTGGTTTTTAGATTAGAGTGGCTCATAGATAGTGGCTTATAATATATTTATTATTTTTTTTTTAATATTAGGACTGACAAAATGACTGCAATACATCAAGACGAAAAATTTAGGACTGACCAAGAGTGGCTTATAGATTGGAGTGGCTTATAATACATTTATTAGTTCTGTAAATTCTAGGAGTTGACCAAACGACTCCAACACATCAAGGTGAAAATTTGGGACTGACCAAGAGTGGTTTTTAGATTAGAGTAGCTCATAGATAGTGGCTTATAATATGTTTATTAGTTTTTTTTAAGTATTAGGACTGACAAAATGACTCCAATGCATTAAGATGAAAAATTTAGGACTGACCAAGAGTGGCTCATAGATTTTAGTGGCTTATAATACATTTATTAGTTCTGTAAATTCTGGGAATAGACAAAACGACTCCAAGAGTGGTTTTTAGATTAGAGTGGCTCATAGATAGTGGTTTATAATATATTTATTATTATTTTTTTTTTTTTAATATTAGGACTGACAAACGACTCCAATACATCAAGACGAAAAATTTAGGACTGACCAAGAGTGGCTTACAGATTGGAGTGGCTTATAATACATTTATTAGTTCTGTAAATTCTAGGAATTGACAAAACGACTCCAACACATCAAGGTGAAAATTTGGGACTGACCAAGAGTGGTTTTTAGATTAGAGTAGCTCATAGATAGTGGCTTATAATATATTTATTATTATTTTTTTTTTTTTTAATATTAGGACTGACAAACGACGCCAATACATCAAGACGAAAAATTTAGGACTGACCAAGAGTGGCTCATAGATTGGAGGGGCTTATAATACATTTATTAGTTCTGTAAATTCTAGGAATTGACAAAACGACTCCATCACATCAAGATGAAAATTTGGGACTGACCAAGAGGGTTTTTTTGATTAGAGTGGCTTAGCCTATAGATAGTGGCTTATAATATATTTATTTGGTTTTTGTATCTTGGGACTGACAAAACGACTCCAATAAATCAAGACAAAAAAATTAGAGCTGACTAAGAATGGCTTTAAGGTTGGAGTGGCTTATGATATATTTATTAGTTCTATGAATTCTAGGGGCGGACAAAAGGACTCCAATGCATCAAGATGAAAAATTTAGGAATGACCAAGAGTGGCTTATAGATTGGATGCACATGACTGGGCCAGTAAAAAAGAATAGAAACAGACGGGAACCATTTGACGGAAAACCACAAATGAAGGGCGTAGTTCTGAAGACACTTATTAAGAAGCCCAAGAAACCTAACTCAGCTAATAGAAAGTGTGTGTTAGTTAGGTTGACAAATGGAAGGGAAATGATTGCTTATGTACCAGGCGAAGGACATAACTTGCAGGAACACAATATAGTTCTGTGTGAAGTTCATCGGCTAAGGGATGTACCAGGTGTGAAAATCAGGTGTATACGTGGAAAGTATGACTTAGCTCATGTAATTAAGAAATAATGTTGCTAATTAAATGTTTGTTCTAAATTTGATTTTTAGTTCAACGTTTAACCTTAAATTCTATTTTAAGTTCTAGTTAGAGAAGTCTAGTGAAATCCTTGAAGGTTTTTAGGTGCATGACTATCCACTTTGATTTTATTTTTTCAGGTAATCTTTGATCAAGTTGGTAATTTCAGTGTTAATTTTCTTATTTCTGGTAATTTTATTATGTCTGGTAATTCCAGATCTAGTTGAGCTGTGCTGAGCTTTTGAACTTTGTTTTGTCAAAGTTGTTTGACAAACAACAATGAGTTCAAAGTTGTTTGAACCCATATATTTTTAATACTTATAAAAGACATTAGATACAACAATCCTCTCTCAAATGAGCCCTTAAATGGCTCTCAAGTGCCCTACTAGCAGCAGTATAAAGTCTGTCTATCTGTCTGTGTCTGTCTGTCTGTCTGTCTGAGTCTGTCTGTCTGTCTGTCTGTGTCAGTGCTAGCAGAAATAAAGAAGGCACGTCAGTGCTACAGATGGAAAAGTCATGACAGATTTATAGAAGAATTTAGGAGTGAAGAAAGACTAACCTCTGTAGGGGTGTTTTGTGGTATTTGAATGATGATACTGGTCCTTACGACATAGTACACAACGAAGGTTAGAATGGTAGTTATGATGGTTCCCACAGCGTCAAAACAATCGCAACACCATTAATCATGATGAGGATATTATACCCAGGGACGGTAAACTTTGCGACGATGGCGACATGGGGGGAGCTATCCTTGTTACTGACATCATCATCAATGGATAACTTGGGCAGCGGAGACATTGGGAGACTGTCCTTGTTACTGACATAAGCATCACCGCTGATTTGGTAGTCCGAATCAATTTTGGCGTTGTCAACATCCGACTCCTTTCAAATTCCTTCATTGAGCTTTACCCACAGCCCTTCCTCCTGTTGGTGCTTCCATGACGAAGTGGTTGTTTGTCAACATTTCCTCTTGTCTCTATCGTTAGGTGGCGTGGCATCTGAAACCTGAATTTGGTGTTGATATGTTTTTATATGGCTGAGTTTTTCCAGGTGTTTGTGTAATGCAAGTTTTCCCTGGCTTAATTTGGCAGATTGAGTTACACCGGGTTAAATTATCGGGACTGAATTTTGTGGGGGTTCTATGTAAATTAGACCATTCTTCTGTTTTTAACTCCACCCTCGATGAAGTTTCAAAAGTGCAAGAAGACTAATTATCTTTTTGTTCTTAATTTACAGTCCAATTCAATAAAAGAAAAGTCAAGTTCTGTTTACTTCAAGTTTGAGTAAAGCGGATTCACGGACACTATTAGCCTACCCTGCTTTGTTTCAGAAAATCTACTCCTAAGTAATACTTTTTGGGATAGGACTGCAGTTCCTCTTGTGGCATGTTTCCGCATTGATTTTGTTGTCAAGAAAGTATAAAGAGTTTAAGGAGATTGTTTTATCTCTTTTCCCTCTCATTTTATATCTAAATAAGTTGCTCAAAACTAAGAATGATTAGAAGATTTTGTAACGGATGCTTAGAAAAAAGGCTTAGATACCTGAAATTATGCATGCTTTATAGGTATAAGTAAAAATCTGAGTGTCCACAAGTAGTTCTAAGGGGAGGGGGCTTCCTAAAACCCTATCCTCTTTTGTATGTAGGTTTGTAGTTTAAGGCTCCAGTTCTGTCTTCATAAATTTGTTCCTTTTTTTCTCTTAACATAATCTACCTTAAGGTATATGTTCCCTCTGAAACAAGCAGTTTTGCGACAAGCCTGCAGCTGTAGTTTGTACCAAAAGGACAAGCTAGTTATTTCAGTGGATTTACTAGACTCAGATCTGCCCTTTTACCTAGCTGGAATTATTATATTATTTTGCCTTTTTCTCAGAGATGAATCTAAATTTGTTTAAAAAATAGGAAAATAGTCATTTTTTCAGCGGATTTCAACCAATTTTTTGCGTGGATTTAGTCAAAAAACCCTGTACACTGAATTTGAAAAATTTAGTTCGGTAGATGGATAGAACGGAATCTCAGCTATGGAGTAATAGTACAAATTTTCCTGTTATGTGGATTAAATAAAAAAATAATTCCACAAAATAAGTTTTTCAAAGAAAAGTTAAAAACTCCATTAAACAAAAAATAAGCAAAAATTAAATCAAATAATCTACCAAGCGTGAAACTACCACAAATGAGCATCGATAAATAAATGAAACCCAAAAAGAACAAAAATTAACATAAATTGGGCTCAAAACCCCTATGCCTTCCCTAGGCCAGAACAAAATTTGCACTTTACTGAAAAAATATAAATGTTTTTACTTTTATAACTTTAATAAATCAAATAATATTAACATTCTGATTACTAAATATCAATATATGTAAATTAAACTGAAATTGCAAATTCATTTGCATTTTTTCAGTAAAGTGCAAATTATGTTCTGGCCTTGGGAAGGCATAGGGGTTTTGAGCCCAACTTGTGTTAATTTCTGCTCGTTTTGAGTTTGACTCGGTTATTTATTGTAATTTCTGTTCGTTTTGGGTTTCATTTATTTATCGATGCTGATTTGTGGTAGTTTCACGCTTGGTAGATTATTTGATGTTATTTTTGCTCATTTTTTGTTTAATGGAGTTCTTTACTTTTCATTGAAAAACTTGTTTTGTTGAAAAAGTTTTTGTTTAATTAATTTCTGTTCGTTTTATATTGACATAGTCTTTTCAGGGAAAAAGAAAATAATACTTTAAATCTTTTTGTTTTTTTAAGACTTTATAGTTTGGCCTGCTATTTGTATGCTGGAGAAAAATTTTCAGCAATTTTTAACAAAATACACCCTTTTAAAAACCTGGAAACAAATAGTAGTGTTTAATTTAGTTTCATACCTCCTCTAGTTGACCTGAAATGGAAAACTATACCATTCGCAAAAAAATCTGTTTACTTTCTTTGATAGCTTGGATGCACTTACGCTATTTTGATTTGGTTACATTTTAAGAGCAGAAATAGCCCCGAAAGTTTGAACATAATACCCTCAGTCGTTCCTGGGATACTGCTGAGATGCCATATTGGGAATTAGCATTAACACAGTGCATTTTGATTTAATCTTAAGGCATCATTTAGTTTTTAAACATATTGGGCAAATGAGAGGGTGGGTGTGGGAGGGGATTAGTTGCCCTCCAATCACCTTTGACTATTAAAAAGGGCATAGGCCCTTTCTATTTTCAATCGAATGAGCCCTTTTCGAAGTTCCCATGACAACTCCTTCAATACGAAGTGCCCATGTCTAAACAACAACAACAAAAAAAATAATACATTATACCCACATCGATTTTTACTATAAAAATGTCAAGCCTTCCAATTACTTTCGACTATTAAAAAGGGCACTAGGCCTTTCGATTTCCAATCGAATGAGCCCTTTGTGAAACGACAACGCTTTCTATAATCACCTTATATGCCCCAGGGCATAAACTACAACCCTTACCCTAAGGGCTGTTAGGGTGGTTGTCATCCTCTAAGACCTTATTTCCGGAAGTTTCAGCTACGTTAAAAAACTTGGCTATCTCAAAATTTTGATTGGATGTGTTTGGGGAAATGGTGGGCGTGAGAGGGGCGTCAGTCGCTCTCCAATCACTTTCAACTATTAAAAATGCCACTAGCCCTTTCAATTCCCAATCAAATGAGCCCTTTTGAAGTTTCTACGACAACACTTTCAATAAAAACCTCATATGACCCCAGGCCATAACTTACAACCCTTGCCCTGAGGGCTGGGGGGGGGGTTGTCATTCTCAAAGGCCTAATTTCCAGAACTTTCTACTACGTTGAACAAAATGGCTATCTGAAAATTTTGATTGGATGTTTTTGGAGGAATGATGGGCGTGAGAGGGGGGCTAGTTACCCTCCAATCACTTTCGACCATTAAAAAGGGCACTAGCCCTCTCAATTTCCAATTGAATGAGCCCCTTTGGAAGTTTTACGACAACTTTATCTATAAAAACCTTATATGCCCCCAGGGCATAACTTACAACCTTGGCTCTGGGGGCTCTGGGGGATTTGTCATCCTTTAATACATAGTTTCCAGAACTTTCAAGTACGTTGAACAAAATGGCTATCTCTAAACGTTGATTGAATATTTTTGGGGAAATGGTGGGCGTGAGAGGGGGTTAATTACTCTCCACTCACTTTTGACTATTAAAAAGGGCACTAGCCTTTTGAATTTCCAATTGAATGAGCCCTTTTTCAAGTTTCTACGACAGAGATTTCAATAAAAAACCTTATATGCCCCCAGGGCATAACTTATAACCCTTGCCCTGAAGACTGTGGGGAGAGTGTCCTGCTCAGAGGTATAATTTCCTGAACTTGAAACTGCGTGGAACAAAATGGCTATCTCAAAATTTTGATTGGATGTGTTTGGGGAAATGGTGGGCGTGGAAGGGTTGTTAGTTGCCTTCCAATGACTTTCAACTATTAAAAAGGGAACTAGGCATTTTAATTTCCATTTGAATGAGCCCTTTTTGAAGTTTCTACGACTACGCGTTCTATAAAAACCTTATATGCCCCCAAGGCATAACTTACAACCCTTGCCCTGAGGGCTGTGGGGGGGGGGTTGTCATCCTCAAAGACCTAATTTCCAGAACTTAAAAGTAAGTTGAATAAAATGGCTATCTTAAATTTTGATTAGATGTGTTAGGGGAAAAGGTGGGCGTCAGAGGGGTGTTAGTTGCCCTCCAATCACTTTCGACTATTAAAAAGGGCACTAGCCCTTTGAATTTCCAATCGCATGAGCCTTTTTTGAAGTTTCTACGACAACGCCTTCTATAGAGACTTTATATGCCCCCAGGACATAACTTACAACCCTTGCCCTGAGGGCTGTGGGGGAGTTTCCTCCTCAAAAACATAATTTATATCTGGAAGTCAACTACGCTGAACAAAATGGCTATCTCAAAATTTTGATTGGATGTGTTTGGGGAAATGGTGGGCGTGGAAGGGATGTTAGTTGCCTTCCAATCACTTTCGACTATCAAAAAGGGCACAAGCCACTCCACTTTCCAATTGAATGAGCCCTTTTCGAAGTTTTACGACAACTTCTTCGATACGAAGTGCTCTGCTCTAAAGGAAAAAATAATAAATAATACATCGTGCCAACATCGTTCTTATATGCCCCCAGGGAATAACTTAAAACCCTTTCCCTGAGGATTTTGGGGGATTGTCCTCCTCAAAAACATATTTTCTATGTGGAAATCAACTACGCTGAACAAAATGACTATGTCAAAATTTTGATTGGATGTGTTTGGGATGAATGATTGGGTGTGGGGGGGGGAGCTAGTTGCCCTCCAATCACTTTTGACTATTAAAAAGGGCACTAGCCACACCAATTTCCAATCAAAGAGCCCTTTTCGAAGTTTCTACAACAACTCCTTCGATACGAAGTGCCCTCGTATGGAAAAAAAAAATAATAATACCTTGTGCCAACATCGTTCTTATTTTGGCAGCGCGATTGCGCTGTCCATGATTTATTAAAACAACAGGAGAAAAGAAGAATAACATACCGAAACTAGCATAGGCAACATGGCCTTAAGGCTGTCTTGAAGCATCTTTAATACTTCTACTCCTACTATCCTATTTATGCACTATGGTTTGAGTGGGGAAGGGAACTAGAGTTTTATTACAATAACCGATGAAAATTATGGTGAATTCTCTTAACAACAACCACAACAAAACATTTATTTGTTTTTTTCGCGTGACAGATGTGAAACTCCCTGGGAAATAAATAATAGCCAATTTTAAAGAAAAGGAAAGCAGAGTTAATATTCCTCAAACTTATCATACAAATTATTTTCTTTTCGAAGGGAAATTGAAAAAAGAAATCTTATATCCTTCCATACTTTAGTGTCTCTCTGTATACACGTTACTTCGAAATTACGAAAATTGGCTGAATACTACATTCTAGCATTGATTGAATAACACTGTTAAACAAGTAGGTTACATAATTGTGTGATGGAATTTGGTGACACGAGTTCATTTAATAATTACACATTCCCGTACCATCATTGTTCATGCAAAGTTAGGTAGAGTACAATTGAGCGGTCAAGCGGAGCGTTGCCTACGCTTTGAGATAAATTGCACTGGTTTTCTGGCCAAATTGTGCCCAAAAGATTCTTTGTAGCACAATAAACTGCATTCCACGTTAGTTTCCATTTAACAGACAAAAATACTAGAATATAACTTTATTTTTACTAATATCTTCGTTCTCTTTCTGAAACCAATTCTGAGCGCTGCTTCACATGTGATGATTAGCTTGAAATTCGCAAAGGTTTTTCTTTGTGTCATGTCAACGAATATCTTTTTCTTTTGCTTAAATCCCTATGAGGTGACTTGAGGAGTTTCGAAAATTTGGAAAACATAAGACTTGACCTGCAAATACACCCAAATGTACTGAAATGTATAATAGATTATGGATTATACTATGGAATGTCCAATTGTACCAGGACCTCACAATTGTGCCAAAAACGGTACAGTTGTACCGCGTTGGCAACACTGATCGGGGCATGAATGAAGAGGTTTTTTGGACAAACTTGTTAACCATTTCGAGCTTTTCCCAGCATCTGCAGCTAATATCAGTAATTGACTAAAACGCTTTGTAATGTGAATGGCAATGACGATTTCGAAGACCACACTGCTTTTCCATGATGATAAATAAAAGTTCAAATAGGTATAAAATCCTTTAATCGACAGTGATAAATTTCACAAAATACTAGATATTTCGATTGCATATGTAGTGACCGGCATCAGTAATAAAACTCTTATTCTTACGTCATCACTATTTTTACTACTGATGACGGTCACTGCATATGTGACCGAAATATCTAGTATTTTTTGTGAAATTTATCACTGTTAATTAAAAGGATTTTATCCCTATTTGAACTTTTATTTATCGTGAATGGCAATATTTTGCCCTGGCCAGACTGCTTGAAGCAAGGGTTGGGCTCTGGCACAGTAAATGAGGAAAATTTTCGATCGCTGGAAGGCATTCTTGTGCTGTGCAGGGTTGCTAGCCCTGCTGATTTATCACTATCTCTAGTGATTTTTTATATTTCCTAAAACAAAAATCACTAAATCAGTACATAAATTACTAGAAATTAAATCAATAAATCAAATAAAAAACACTAAAATTTAGTGATTTTTCTGGGTGTCAACCCTGTTTCTGTGTCTCTTCAGGATTGCGACGCTACCTTTTTCCAAAAGATTTCTCTTCTTTGACTGCCCTTGCGACGTTTTCTGTAAGTACTGCTACTTAGAGAGAAGCCTCTCCGAGTTTAGAAGGCTAAAAATGTGACAATCCTGTCCTGTTGAAGAAACTCGATCGACCAAGAAAGAGTGAGTGGTTTAGCCGTGCTCACCATACATACGAACATTTCTATTCATTCCAAAAGGGTAATAGACATTTTTGCAGGGAAAACAAATCAGTGCTAATGCTTCATTTTGTAAACATTAACTTTTCTGACCATGGCAAGGCTTCCTGGATGACTTTTTGACCTATCTTGTGTATCAATATCAGCCATGAAAAACTAGTTAAAACTGTGTATGTCCCTTTCTTTTTTGTATTAAGTAAAACAAACAAGTTTATTTTAACTAAAAGTAGGAGCGACATTAAAACTTCAAACGAACAGAAATTATTCCGTATATGAAAGGGGTTGTCCCCTCCTCAACGCTTCGCTCTTTACTCTAAGGTTTTTTATTGTTTTAAAAAATAAAGTTGGAGACAGAGTCAAACTTTAGCGTAAAGAGCGAGGCGTCGAGGAGGGGACAGCCCCATTCATATACCGAATAATTTCTGTTCGTTTTAAGTTTTAATTTTGCTCCTTACTTTCAGTTAAAAAAAAACTTGTTTTTTTATTTAATTTCTGAACGTTTTTGAATTAATGCAGCTTTGATTTTGGCTCAGCGTACATGAATAATTAAAACGAAATTTGCATATTAATTCTACTTTTTTTTGGCTAAATGACTTTCTCGAAATTTTGATTTGACGTAACTTGCGCGTAACGAACTTCGATATTCATATATTTTTATTACGTTTATTAGAGGGTTCACCTTCTAGTCAATACCTCACTCTTTACGTTAAAGTTCAAATTTTGTTCCAATTCTTTAAGAATGACCCCTTAATTACAAACGTCGTTAATTAGAATAAATAACCGATGAAAGTACAAAAAAAACTCTAGCGTAAAGAGCGAGGTAATGACTTGGGGGCGAACGTAATCATATAAGTAATAATTTTTGTTCGTTTTAGGTTTTGATGTTGCTCCTTACTTTAAGTTGAAAACCTTATTTTTTTTTATTTAATTTTTGATCGTTTTTTTTTAAATAATGCTGGGCAATCTGGCGCCCGCTTCATAGCAATGTTCCTTCCCCCATGAAAACATCCTCAATGGAAAGATCCTCCCACGTAACCCCTGCCCTCCCCCCACTACCAGAAAAAATCCCCCCTGAAAACTTCTATATACTTCCCAATAACCAATACTATATGTAAACACAGGGCAAAGTTCATAACTTGCAGACCTTCCCCCGGGGACTGTGGGGGATTAAGTCATCCTCAAAGACATAGTTATTGTATTTTTCGACCATGCTAAACAAAGTGGCTATCTAACAATTTTGATCGGGTGACTTTGGACAAAAAATGAGCGTGGGAAGGGGCCTAGTTGCCCTCCATATTTTTAGTCACTTAAAAAGGGCACTAGAACTTTTAGTTTCCGTTCGAATGAGCCTCCCGCGATATTCTAGGAATGCTGGGTCGATACGATCACCCCTGGAAAGAAAACAAAAGAAAAAAAAAACAAATAAACACACATCTGTGATCTTTTTTCTGGCAAAAAATACAAAATTCCATATTTTTGCAGATAGCAGCTTGAAACTTCTATAGTAGGGCTCTTTGGTATGCTGAATCTGATGGTGTGATTTTCATTAAAGTTCTATGACGTTTAGGGTGTGTTTGTCCCTTTTTTTCGAAAATAAGGCAAATTTTCTCAGACACGTAACTTTTGATAGGTAAGCTTGAAATTGATGAAACTTATATATTTGAAATCAGTATAAAAACCTAATTCTTTTGATGCATCTATTGGTATCAAAATTTAGTTTTTTAGAGTTTCGGTTACTATTAAGCCGGGTCGTTCCTTACTTACAGTTCGTTATTATTGTTTGATTATGAAGTTTGATTAAATTGTTTGATTATGAAGTCTTTTAACTGGAATAAAGTTATTGTGTCACATTGTTTTGACATCAACCCCCTCCCCTCCTACACCCTGGACACAAATCATGAATACGGTCACCGAGACTGTTTTATGCAGGACTGTGGAGTCGGTAATGAGTTATAACCGACTCCGACCCCCAGACTTTCTCAGTATACCGACTCCAACTCCATTCAGCAGAAACTTACCAAAACTCCGACTCAACAGTCCTGTTTTAAAGCTTCTTCAAGTAGATTCTACAAGTTATAACCGACTCTGAGACTCCAGACATTTTCAACATACCGACTTCATTCAGCAAAAATTTACTAAAACGTCCAACACCACAACTCTGTTTTAAAGCTTCATTTCACTAGATTATATAAGTTATAACCGATTCCGACTCCAGACATTTTCAATATACCGACTCGATTCAGCAAAATTTTACTAAGAATCAAACTCAGCAGCTCTGTTTTAAAGCTTCATTCAACTAGATTCTGTAAGTTATAACCGACTCCAGACCTTTTCAATATATCGACTCCATTCAGAAAAAAAATTACTAAAACTGCGACACCACAGCCCTGTTTTAAAGCTTCATTTAACTAGAGTACATATGTTATAACCGATTCCGACACCATACATTTTCAATATACTGATTCCATTCAGGAAAAAACTTCTGAAACTCCGACACCATAACCCTGTTTTGAAGCTTCATTTAACTAGATTATATAAGTTATAACCGACTCCAGTTATTTTCAATATACTCCGACTTCATTCGACAACAATTTACTAAGACTCTAACTCCACATCCCTGTTTTAAACCTTAATTTAACTAAGTTTTAGAAGTTATAACCGACTCCAGACATTTTCAATATGGACTCGGGCTCCATTCAGCAAAAAATTACTATAATTCCAACTCTGACTCCAAAGACCTGGTTTTATGGGAGAAAAAAACACTTTAAAAAAAAGTACTATTTAAAAAACCTGAAAAGGTCAAACGAAAGATATAGAAAAACTTGCGTAGGCTTTTGGTTTCCCTAGTTTCTAAGACTTTGAGTCCTTAATATCGTCCCGGCTCCATAAATCTTTTTTATTTTTACTTCTTCTCGGTTTCTTTCCCTGACCTTTATCTATCTCTTTTGAGAAATGGTGGGTGAACACTTCTCTTAGTAGTTTTCCCTTGAGTGGGCTGACAGACTTTCCTTACTTCCTCAGGTGTCCATAATTAAAAGTGTGTATATAGCTTATTTCGTCATTTATGGCTCCATTCTCTTTATGCAAGTACATATGATTGTCTTCTTCTTTTTTATGGGCGGGGGCAAATTCAGAAAAGCACGAAAATAGACTAGTTAGATGAAACAGAAAACAAATTATCGACAATCATAAAAATCTTGAAATGTCAAAGGGCTCGGTGGCAAGCCCTCTCCCCATGTACATGGGCCAGATTCTCATAATAATAAATTAGATAAGCTGAACCAAAGGGATATATTTGTCTTGGTGTCTGAAGGAAACTGTAAATATAATGATCAATGAAGAAAATTCGTGCAACAACTTAAGCTCTTATGTTTGTCAAAATCTTAAGTCAGTTTCAAGAATATATCTTTAAGAATGTATTTCAGTTTATTTCATCTCAATATGAATAGATTACAAGAATATTTAACATCAAGATGCGAGGATAGATGAAGAAACTAATATTGTGCCCTGCCGCTTCTGTTGACGAATTAGGACAGGCTTGTCACCGCGGTCAATTCCTAAAGTGCTACGATTGCCAAAATTTGCGTGCTACACAGCGACTTTCGGTGCTATAATAAAAGAAATTGACTGCAAAAGTGCTAAAACAGTAATTTCGTGCTATTTTAGCAACCCTGAGTCACGGGCTACACATAATAAAACAGTGCTGAAATAGTGTTTTCCGCGCTACAGGTGGGAACCCTGGTTACGCAAAAATCTTGTCAAAACTAAGATAGAGCCTGCATAATTCAAGCTTCCGCAGAAACGAGTTAGTTTTCTTTAGTATGTATTTGCCTTTATGGCACTATATGGTTCATGCTTTCAGTTTTCACTGTCATTTTCAATTGATTTGGGAAAATTGGCTCCAACTTTGTCCTCCCCCCCCCCCCTAGGATTTTGACGAAGTTCTGCCACTGACATTAAGAGTACTGTTTATGGAAGCTTGCAGGAAGGTTGACATATGTAAATATACAACACAGTATCGATTGGTAAAAGGTGAGGACAGACTTTTCTGATTTCGTTTCAAAGATATTTTTTATGTCTCCTTAGACATAGATATTTTTATGTCTCTAGATTTGTTTTGCCTGATTCAAGATAACAAAGTAGTTTGTGGCACCGACGATGTTCTATTTTGGTTTATTTTTCCGTTTAGACTTACATCTATAAAGTAGGTATTTACAGGTGTAAAATGTATTGCAAAGAAACTTCGACAGAAAATCTTAAGTTACCAACTACTTGAATCAAAAATGGGTATGAAGCATTTTAGGAAGTATGCATATTTGTAAGTTATATCCAGAACCAAATGAGGAAGGGGAAACGTATTAAATTAGGCTACGAATCTCAACTTGGCAAAACATGTCACAACCCTCTTTAAATTTCTATAACCTGGCTTTCACACTGAAATCCTTAATTCCACGTTCAATATGACATTAGGCGTAGGTGTGTGCTCTTGAGGGGATGGTAAGGGGCTTCAGTCCCCGTGTTTTCTTCTTTTTTCACAGACATGTTTTTGTCACCTCTTAATCATAGAAAAATTTAGAAGCACAACTTATCGCAGAGCAGAGCTTCCTGAAGTCAGCCCAGCAAAGTCTGTGACTATATTTAGCCTGAGAGTCCTCAGCTCTTGAAGAAATAAAAAAATATTTGTAGTACGATATAGTATTCTATAAATAATGCGATAAATATGTAATGTGACAATACACTTTTCGCTGAGCAGAGCTGGCTGTAATTAGCTTAAGAGTCCCAACTTCTTGAAGAAGGCCCTGTGACAGGTAAGTTTATTCCACAGTTCGAAGTTCCAAGCGAGGGTTCATCCATTCTACTATTTATACCACTGCAAAGATTTCCGCTTCTTTATTCCTTACTCAGGGTTGCCACCAGACCAAAAAATGTCGTAACGTCCAACTCTTAAAAACATAACTTTTTCGTAACTTTTTGATAGGAAAGTCTCTTTTCAAGGCAGGGTGCCGTAATTTCGCTATCATGAGCGGTACTCAAAGGGGGGGGGAGGGGACATTTGTTGCCTGTATAATTTGAAAAATATATTTTTACGTAATCTCATTAAAAATCCTCCCTCCAACTTTTAAAAGGTGCCTAAAAGTATACAAGAAAAACAATTCATGCTTCGTTACCTTCAGAAATTCCTATTTATTCAGCTGTAAGTGTTGCTGTTCCAGTTTACCTGCACAACAGAAAGACGCCCCCCCCCCGATGCGTTTATAAAACCCCAGGCTACTATTTCGCTTATCTTGTTGTTGTTGTTTTTAATTGCCATTATTGGTGTTTTAACCAAAAGCTGATGAGTAAAACGTACAAAATAAAAGGCAAATCAATAAACACAGGATACTCCAGAGTTTTGAAGAAAAGAAGAAAACCAACTATATTTTTTTTTATTTATTGTTAAATCTCATAAAAACGATCTTAATAAATCCAGCTTCTTAAAAGACCCAAAAAATCATTTTAATCGCTTCTTCCCGTCTAATATTTTAGATTGGCTCAGTCTCAGTCTCGCCTCCTCTAGCTTCAAATCTGCAATCCGCTCCAACATGAAGATTAAATAAAAAAAAACAAGTTTTTTAAACTGAAGTAAGGAGCGACATTAAAACTTAAAACGAACAGAAATTATTCTGTATATGAAAGAGACTGTCCCCTCCTCAACGCCTCGCTCTTTAACGCTAAAGTTTTTTTATTGTTTTAAAAATAAAGTTGTGAGACAGAGTCAAACTTTAGCGTAAAGAGCGAGGCGTTGAGGAGGGGACAGTCTCTTTCATATACAGAATAATTTTCTGTTCGTTTTAAGTTTTAATGTCGCTCCTTACTTTCAGTTTAAAAAACTTGTTTTTTTTTTATTTAATTTTGAACGTTTTGATAAATGCAGGTTTGATCTTGGCTCACCGTACATGAATAATTAAAACAAAATTTTCATATTAATTTACTTTTATTTAGTTAAATGGCTTTCTCGAACTTGTTTAATTTTATTTACGAACGTTTTTATTAGTAATAAATATACGTAACTTACGAATTAACTTACGTAACGAACTTCTATATTTTTAATCGTTTATTAGGGGGTTCGCCCCTAGTCAATACCTTGCTCTTTAAGCGAAAGTTCAAATTTTGTTCCAATTCTTTAGAAATGGACCGCTTAATCATTTACGAACGTTTATTAGTAATAAATATACGTAACTTACGAATTAACTTACGTAACGAACTTCTATATTCATATATTTTTAATACGTTTATTAGGTGGTTCGCCCCCTAGTCAATACCTGCTCTTTAAGCGAAAGTTCAAATTTGTTCTCAATTCTTTAGAATGACCGCTTAATCACAAGGCCGTTAATTAGAATAAATAGCTCTTATGAAAGTACTAAAAAATCTTTGGCTTAAAGAGTCGAGCATTGACTACGGGTGGAACCCAATTATTATGTAATATTTTCTGTTCGTTAAAGTTTCGATGTTGCTGCTGTTGCAGTTGAAATACTTGTTTTTTTATATTAAATTTATGATCTTTTTTTAAATAATGCTGGGAAGTCCGGCGTCCCCTTCATAGCAATGTCCCTTCCCCCATGAAAACTTCCTTCATGGAAAGATCCTCCAACGTAACCCCTGACCAACCCCCCCCCCACACTACCAGGAAAATCTTCCCCTGAAAACGTCTGTGTACTTCCAAATAGCCAATACTATGTGTTAACATTGGGTAAAGTTCATAACTTTCAGCCCTCCCCCCGGGAACTTCGGGGAATTAAGTCATCCTAAAAGACATACTTATAATATTTCGATTATGCTGAACAAAATGGCTATCTCAAAATTTTGATCAGGTGACTTTGGGAAAAAAATGAGCGTGGGAGGGGCCTAGTTTGCCCTCCATTTTTTTTGGTCACTTAAAAGGGCACTAGAACTTTCAATTTCCATTCCAATGAGCCCTTCCACGATATCCTAGGACAACTGGTTCGATACGATCACCCCTGGGGAAAAAAAAACAAAACAAATAAACACGCACCCGTGGATCTTTCTTATGGCAAAAAATGCAAATTCCACATTTTTTGTAGATGGAGCTTGAAACCTCTACAGTAGGGTTCTCTGATACGCGGAATAGGATGGTGTGATTTTCATAAGGTTCTATAACTTTTAGGGGTCTTTCCCCTTTTTTTTCGAAAATCAGCCAAGTTTTCTCAGGCGCCTACTTTTGATGGTAGGATTAACACTTGATGAACTATATATTTGAAATCACATTAAAATGTGATTCTTTTGATGTATCTATTTGTATCAAAATACCGTTTTCTAGAGTTTCGGTTACCATTGAGCCGGGTCGCTCCTTACTTACAGTTCGTTACCCACGAACTGTTTTGATTTACGCAATTCCGAGTGACAGAGTTTTTGTTTTGTTTTTATTTTATCGAACAAAAAATATTTCAATCGTTCTCTTCAGTTCCTATACAAAACAACAGTTATTTTGCATAATATGCATTTTTCCGTTTGTAATTTGAATCGTAACTCCCACCCAAAAGAAAGCAAGAAATAAATGAAAAGTTCACACACTTCAACCCCAAGAATGTTACGCTAAAGTTGTTTTGATGGGTCTCACAAGTCCAGGTACATACAAAGAATTTTTAGGGGAGGAGGTCAAACAATAAAAAAAAATTAAACTCATTTTCAAAATGAACCAAAAAGTAGAGAATTTGTTTTTTCTCAAGAAAATATGAATATAAGCGAACATGAGGGGCACAAAAAGCTTTTGGTTTTACATAACATAAACACCAAATTTATCTAGGTTTTAAATGCATAAACGGAAAAAGTCGATGAGTTGAGGAAAATAAAAAAAGATCAAATTGTGCGAAAACGAATCGAATTTTGGCCTCGAATTTTCAATTATATTTAATATTTTCAAATTAAAAAAAAAATTTCATCCAAGATTACAACCTAATTTAACACAGACTCGGGATGTGCTCTTACCGTTGTGCTATACTGATAAAAGTGGGAAGTAACTGAACATTCGGAAGTGGCTGAAAAATACTTCACAAATTAAAAAAAGAAATTGTGTGACAAAGGAATAAAAGGAAGATGGAACAAAAAGATCAGCGAGTTAATAAAAATGAACTGGAATTGGTTTAACTAAAAAAATTAAGGGGGATAATAAAAAACCTATAATTTAATAAAGAAATGCCGAGAAATTTATATTTTCAGGGGGTTGGGGCCCCATTCCAGCCTGCGTGGTCCCTATGAATCAGTTTTTAAATAAACTGTAAGCCTACCCTATACAGATACAAGACTGTTTATCTTCTTCATAAAGATGGGCATTAGTCTAGTTGTCGTTTTCTAAAGCTAAATATTTAGTGATATTCCTTTTCTGAAGAAAAAATACTAAACACACAAGCAGTACCATTAAATTATTTGTTTTATACTATTTCCAAATATCATGGCCCCTTTTCTGAAAATACATCCACCCCCCTAATGGTCCAGGATATAGCCCTAGGAATATATTTAAAAAAAGATCAACCAATAAAATTCTTATTTTACTATATGAAAGAACACGAAAGAATGTAACGAGAAAGAATATCATCACAAGATTCGAAACAACGATGAAACGTATTTAAATATTTATATATGGGATCTCGCAGATTTGGAGGGGGGTATAATGTCAAAAAAGTGAGCATAATATTTGGAAAAAGTTTAGAATAAAATAAAAATTCCGGCTCAACTAACTCACTCCCCTCCTCAATGCTTGATACTCCAATGCAAGATGTATATACTCCAAATTTGGTTCTAAACTTTTATATTTTCATCATATTTTGTTTTATTTCATTAGCATTAACTAATGAAACTAGCTCCTCCTCCATTTAATTTTAGTATGACTGTTGACGGAACAAGATTCAAAGTCAACTGATGAAATTGAAAGTATTCGCTCGAAATATTCGCTTCGTTTTTCAGTATCTTCATTTGGCCTATAAAAACCCCATTTTTGCTCGTTTTTCTTTCTTTATGTGATGTCAGGCCAATGTGGTTTTTAAGAAATTATCTTATATATATATATATATATATATAATATATATATATATATATATATATATATATATATATAGATATATATATATATATATATATATATATATATATATATATATATAGATATATATATATATATATATATATATATATATATATATATAATATATATATATATATATATATATATATATATATATAGATATATATATATATATATATATATATATATATATATATCATACAAAATCAACTTAGTTAAAAGAGTCTTTGAAATAGATGTCTATATGACACATTTATTTTGCATGGATTTTGTGCATTTTTAGGGAAAAATGTGCCACGCGACAATTTCAAATCGATTGGTAATCTCAGAATTATAACTAGATGGCTTTTTGGCACCCTTTGGGCATGAATTGTTGTTTTGTGCCACAAAAAGGCAGAAATTACCACTTAGTTGTGGCACAATGTTTTTTTCTACTTAAATGGGTACTAAAACTTCTAGTTTTCATTCACATTAGACTTTTGTTGATTTCTTACGACCATTGGATCGATGCGGTCACCCTCTAAAAAAAAGCATTCAAATAAACACGTATTCCTTTCTTCTTGCAAAAGGGCAAAATTCCTTATTTTTGTAAATTGGTGCTTGAATATTCAATTCAATTCAATTCATTGAAATAAAAAAAGATAAAACATAACACCAATAATAATAAGGATCCTGGAAGTGAACTTGTTGAGGACCATAACAACAAAAAATTGAAAATGAACAAGAGAAAAAAAAAGGAAAAAACAGAAAAAAAAGAGAAAACACGAGTAAATTAAAGCAAATTGATTAAAATTTAGAGATTTATAATATCAAATTTTAGTAACATTGTTATACAGCGTGCGAAAGCTTGTGGATAGCTCGACACTGGAGGGCATTATATTCCATTGAAGTATAGATTTATAAATGGAGGATCGCCGGGCGGAGCTAGAGACACACTTGGGGAAAATAAAGGAACTGTTGGAGGAACGGAGACATAAGCCTTCAGAATTATTGCAGTTAAAATAAGATAATAATTGGAGAGGAAGGTTTTTATGGTAAGCAGAGTGTGCAAGGGATAAATTTAATTTTTTAATGATTTGTTCAAAAGGATAATACCAAAATTGGAGAACAAGTCCTGGGTGGGATATAGTCGGGGCAGCCGAAAAACTGCTTTGATGGCACGGTTTTGGGCAGATTTTAATTTATTGGTAACTGAAGGATAAGTGTTGCCCCAAACAGATCCGCAGTATGAGATATATGGGTAAATAAAAGAGTAATAAAGGGTGACAAAGATATCAGGGGGAAGAAAATTATTCACACGATTAATCGTACTTACCTGTTGCAAGATTATGGCTCTGATGTAGGAAACATGAGTTGCAAATGATAGGGAGGAGTCTATGTGGACACCAAGAAACTTGGCAACTTCGACCTGCGGGAGGAGATTGGTGGAATATTTTAGGCCAAGTGCTTGCTGAGCTTCATTTTTTTTTTGTAAGGGGTTCGAAATAACGTAACCTGACTTTTCTTGCTGTTAATGGTCATGCAGTTAACGAGAGACCATTCCTGTACTCTATTCAGAAGGATTTGAGCAGAGGTGACGACGGATGGTAAACTAGGGTCGGCGATGAAAAAGTTGCTATCGTCAGCAAAAAGTACTGGGTACATTGATGGACCCAGGCCTGTAACCAAATCATTAATATAAAGGAGAAAAAGTATTGGACCAAGAACAGAGCCCTGCGGGACGCCCCTCCGGACAAGCAGGGGATGTGAGGTCATGCTGCCCAGACTCACACTCTGTTCTCTACCAGAGAGATAAGAGCAGAACCATGAGAAATGAATTCCACGAATCCCTGTGTTCTTGAGTTTACTTAATAAAACACTGTGATCAACCATGTCAAAGGCCTTAGAAAAATCCAGAAATAAGCCAGTTACAGTATTTTTAAGGTCAGATTGGGAACGGATAAACTGTGTGGCGTCGATTAGTGCTTGAGCAGTTGAAAATTTGGAATGGAAGCCATATTGATGAGAAGAAATCAAAGAATCTGAAGGATTAATCCCAAATAAAAAGGAAGAAAGACGTCGGAAGATAATTCTCTCGAGCACTTTGGATACAACTGGGAGAAGTGAGATTTGACGATAATTACTTATCTCAGACGGATCGCCTTTTATATGAATCGTGATAACAATTGCTGATTTAAATATTTCCGGAAGACTCCATTGATCATAGACAGGTTTGCTATATGTACAATGGGTTCACAAGCATAGGAAGATGCAGTTCTAAGAAGCTTATTACTTATCCCAAGGAAGTCAGGTGTACTACTATTAGAGAGAGATTCGATAACTTGAAGCACCTCATTACTATCAGTTGGAGAGAAAAACATGGATCTGGGATTCTTGCTAGGGTGTACTGACTCGGAGGGGGAACAGGAGTTAGCATTTGGAATATTGGTGAAATAATTATTAAAAGCATCCGGTACTGAAATTGGGTCAATTAATCTGCCACTGATGTCCTTACGGTTAATAGGTATAGATCTTGAATTCCTTTTTTTTTTTAAAGAATTTCATTTATTGTTGACCAAATTTTTTGCAAGTTCCCTTTGCAGTGAATGATTTTTGAATAATATTAATTTTTTTTTGTTTCACGGATGAGTTTGGTATATAAGTTTTTGTATTTTGTATAATTAGTTAGGTCAATAACGCTATTGGTTTTGCAAGCTAACTTATATAGGTCATTTTTACAGTATGAAGAGATTATCAGGCTATTGGACATCCAGGGGTGTATATAGGTAGTTTTTCGGTTTGATTTACAGACTGGAAAGGTTGAACTGATAAGAACACTCAGTCCATGTGTAAAACCATTTATGGCTGAATTAACATCCTGACAATCCAAAACCTTGGACCGGTCAAAGGATTTCAAACGATCCGTGAACCGGTTCATTTTCACAATAATATATATTCTATTAGACGTAGGGGTATTAGTTCTAGGGTGTTTAGTAGTTGGCTGGAAGGGTAGGGAGAGATAGATTGGAAAGTGGTCTGACAGGTCAGAGAATATTATTTTGGAGGACAGGTGGTTTCCCAGGGAAGTGGATACAAAAATGTTATCAATTACAGTAGCGATAGACCTCATAGGATCAACTCTAGTAGGAAAAAGGATTGTTGGAAGAAGACCACTTGAGGTAAATGTTTCAAAGAAGGTATCACAATCATTATTACTGCTAACATTTAGTAAATTACAATTGGAGTCCCCAAAAACTATTGCCTTCTTTTGTGGTAAATTAATAAAACTAGAAAAGTCATCAAAAAGATTACAAAAGAAAGGTGTCGGAAATGAGGGTGGTTTATAAAACAATGAAAAAATAAAAGAATTGTCGTCAACACTTATATCAACAATTATTGAATAAATGCATCTATTATTTATAGGTTGGGAGAATAAGGATTCACAGTGTAATAGCCTGGTGAATTTTAGACTTGACCGGATGTAAAGAGAAATGCCACCAGAAGACTTGGTTAATTTTCTTTCAATATGAATAGCTTGAAAGCCAGGGAGGGAAAATTTATTAGTATCATCAATTCCACAGTAAAGTTCTCTGATTTGCTGAATTTTATGATACAGTTTTCATCAACGTTGTTCACTCTTTTGTGGTGTTTTGTCCATTTTTTCGAAAACGGAGTAAATATTCTCTGGCTCATAACTTATAGTGCGTAACTTTAAAATGAATGTTTTTTACATATTGAGAATTATGATATAAACCCATTCCTATTGAATTATACATATGTTGTTATCAAATGCATTCTAAGACCACATTGGCTATAAATGACGTATGACAAAGAAGAAAAAATAATAAATGAATAATAAAATTAAATAGCCGAGAAAAACGAGGGTAATGTCAGCCAGTGGACAGAAAGAAGCGAAAATAAGCAGATATTTCGAAAAAGACCAGTGCCAAGCCATCTCAGTGCTAAAAAAAGAATAACTAGCCTTTCCAGTGAAGACTCGAATTCGTAGATTTTTTTTTTTTTTTTGGTTTGTTTGATTCAGTGTTTCTTCTGTTCTGTTTGAATTTGATTGAAGAGATGATTTTTGCCGAGGTCCTTGTCGAAATATGTCGCAAAAATCGGTAAAACCTTCGCGCCACGATTTTTCTGACGCTGCTAAAATTATTTGTTCGGTTCAATAAAGACCACGACAATACTGACATGTCATCTACAGAAATTTTGAACTTGATCGGTAAATACAGCAGTTTTACCGACTCCTGCCATGATTTCACAGATGGTGGCACAACTTTCTATTTGGTTAAATAATCAGCATTAAAATAGTGATATAATGTGTGCCGAAATCTAAATATCGGTTGGTAAATGCAGCGGTTTTAGCTACTCGTGCAGTGATTTTGTGTATTTTATTGGAAACGGACATTATGCTAATTATATTGACAAAAACGGTAAAAATGGCCAGCCAGTCCGTAAAATTCCTTCAGTCTCTCCCCCCAAAACATTTTGGCTAGTAACGACACTGGCCCTGCTCACTCCTTAACTACAGTTCGTCAGCGCGAACTATTTGACTAAATTCATTTTTGGTAGCAGAAAACCTAATTCCGGTAAATTTAGAAATTACAGCCTTCAGGCACAGCCAAATCGTTTCATAAGATCATCTACTAACTGTTAGCTCTTACCGATCTTTACACTATTTGTCTCTGTGACAGAATCGCCGAGGTGTCGCAAGCTTTCGCCCCCTTTCCCTTTCATTGTCTTTCTGTCTCTAAGACTTTGTTCTCCTCCTAGGCTTGTCAGTAAGCAGTAGCCTAGAATTGTGCGCAAGTCCGACTTTCGGTCGATCATTTTGCTTAGAAACGTATCCCATTTGATGAAACAATCGAACCACTTAGTGTTTCATAGGCTACGCAAAAGGATAGAAAAATCAGTTTTTAATTTGAATTGTAGTTTGTAGAAAACAGGATTACGTTGGATGGATGATCCCTGCTTCAGTTAAATCCTGTAAGTTTATTAGTTTAATTATATATAAGAAAAGGGTACTTATATGATATAGCCCCTACCGCTCAAGTTGTTCATTCATTGACGCATTATAGAACCGACTTTTTTTTATTAGTTTCTTTCAGCTTAAAGAGACAAGACAAAGAGAATTGACAGAATAGATGGAAAATATACATTTTGGGCTATATATTTGCAAATTGGGGGGGGGGTAAAGTATTTGGACAGTTTGAAGTTATAAAACAATTCTTACTTCATAATGTGCAGAATAATTGTACCTAATACATTAGGCATGCGGAACCGCTATTCTTTACCCCCCCCCTGATATTCAAATGTATAGCCCAAATTTGTTTTTAAAGTATTATATTTTTATCATACTTAAGTATATTTCATTAGGACTGAGCGTCAGAGAAACATATTAGAAGAATATTAGATAGGGGCTATATCATACAAGTACCAAAATAAAGAATATATAAATTAAAGAAGTATATTACAACAATAATAATAAAAGAAATAACACGTTTTGAGAATTTTAAGTTGTTATGGCATGCGGAAAGTTCTACTCAATCTAAAGAAATTAACTAATCTACATTTTGATCAGGAATTACCAAACCATAATACGAGTAAAAATTTAAGAAGTTCTGCTGTTTCTGCATATAGTGCAAATGTGTTCAAAGCAAATCTGTGAATTTGTCTGTAATTTAAAACTACCCAGCCACCTTCAGTTTACCAGGCACGATAATCTATAAAGCCTACTAAATGAAGCGAATTCAAATTATCCAAAACCCCTTCAAATACTTTATGTTCTCCTAAAGCGTTTTATGTTTCTATTCTACAAAAGCCATATATTGTTTTATGTTTTTGGTAAGGTGCTAGTTTTTCAAAATTCTAAGAATATAGGGAAATATCAGGAGGTGGTTTATTTGAGCTAGTGTAACAGATATGCGTTACAAATGCTGCGAAGCAGTAATTTTTTTTCATTTTAAGCTTTAACTTCTTTGTTTCTATCAGAAAAATTTTGTTTTTTATAGTTAGTTTGGTGTTAAGGAACGATAAAGGAAAGTCTGGACAAGGAATACAAAACAGATCATCCAGTTTTTTTTTTCTCTTGTGCTTTTTGGGATATTCAAGTTAGAACTACCCTAGGAATAAGGTTTTAGTGCATCCAAAGATTGAAGCTTTGGATCTTCACACAATTCCTTCTAATAGACACCCTGGTAATTAAATATTATTTACCCGTCATCCCCCCCCCCACTGCAGAAGTCAGACTGGTCCTGTATCGCAGCAAGTAAATCGTGGTGTGTTCTGGTAAATGTCCAAATTACACGAAATTCGCAGCCCAACCTCCAATAAGAAATAATTAGGATACTAACTATTGTTTCCCACTAAGTTTGTTTGGGAGCAAAAGTCTTGTGGAGACGTGAGAATGACGACAACTTAGGGAAACTCCTTATCCTGTCCCTCAAATTGGTTGGAACGGTTCCCAAAAGGCATAACTAGGATATTACGTGTTTCTTTCCTTTGAGTTTGATTGAGATCTGATGATTCATCCAAAATACATCTTGGACACAAGAGATTAGGGCCGCCCTTTCCCATCCTTGACAATGGCTAAATCAGTCCCTTGACTCAAGGGCAGAATCAATGCATTAAATATTACTTTTGACTAAGTTTGGTTGAAGTCCGACGGATCCATCTAGCTACTGTTCTGGTGATATGAAATTATGGACCTTTTAGAAATCCCCACAGCATTCAGATTATGTCCTAATCCCAAAAGATTGTTAATAGGACGTTAGCTTTTACTTTCGACCAACTACTATTCCAAGAACTACCGGAATCTAACAACTTTAATATATTTTCTGATGGCAAGAACAAAGACAATCTCCATCCTGCATTGAATCAGGTGCTAACTCCTTAAAGTTAGAAATAGGACTCGTACCTTCCATCAACTTTGGGTGATGCTGAATAATCTGTTATGGCAGATTTCGCAGTGGTTAAGATTTGGGAGCCCTCTTTTTTACTTGGAACCAAGTGGGAACAGACCCCCTACAGCCACCCCTTAAACCCTCTCCTCTTTTTGTCAACCAAAAGGCCTGACCGAGCTCTGACTCTCAAATGTTGTTCTTACTTCTCATCTGGTTTTATGGAGATCCAACATCTCTATCCGGTATATGTCCTGGTGATAATAATTAGGGAGCCGTCTTTCCCTACAGGGATCTAATTGGGTGTGAGCTTTTGAAAGACACAACTAGAATACTTATGTTTACTTTTTAAGTTTGGAAGACATCCAACTGATTTAATAGATGTTTTAACCACAAATTATTGACTCCTCCCCCACAGAGATCAGAATGGATATGAAGCCCCAAAAGGGACAAATAGGACAATCAAACTTACTCTTGAGAATTTTTTATTCAGACCCGATAGCCCATTCTGTTAGATATTTTGATAGCAGGATTTTAAGGTCTTCTCCCTTGTGCCTCCCCTAAAAATTATGGTCCAACAGAAGCATTCCTAAAACATTAGCTCTACCTTCTCGTCTAGTTTCACAAAGATCCAACAATCTTTTCTGATAAATATCCTGATAACCAGGATTATGGACCTCTGTCCCATATAGATCGATCGGCTACAAGCTCTAAAAAAGTGACATATACTATACCTATTCTTACTCACCCTTAAGTTTAGTTGAGATCAAACAACTTGTTCTGATAGATGTTGTGATGACAGAATTTTAATACCCTTTCTCCCATTCACAGGTTAGAATGAGTACGGGCACTTACAAAGAACATTTAGGGTACTTACTATCATTTCTAGTCAAGTTAGTTAAGATCCGACCCATTTTACTAGTTGTCCTAATAACATGAATTTAGCAAGCTCTTCCATATCTTCCCCCCCCCTCCTAAGGCCACGTCAGGTTAAGATTCCCGAAAGGCATTCTTACTTCTTATGCGGTTTGTTTAGATTTGACCATCTTTTCTAGCATGTGTCCTGTTGATACGTCTCGTGGGACCTCTCTCCCTCCGCAAAGGATGGATTGTGATCGGGCCTCAAAATTGCTCAACTAGAGCACTTACTCTTACTTTCCACAGAGATTGGTCGGGATCTCGTAACCCCTTTTGTCAGATGTTGTCCTAACAAGAATTGAGGCATCCTCCCCTCCACAGAGGCTAGATCATGAATTGATATCCGAACAGCATAAGTAAATCTTACTAAGAGTTGAACACTGATTGTTATTTTCCCACAAAGTGTGGTCGAGGTCTCATAACCTCTTCTGCTAATCTGCTGATGACAATAATTTAGAAATTACCCTCCAAGAGATCGGATCGATTTTTGGTCTCCAAAAAGCTGAATTACGAAGTTAACTGTTACGTTCAACCAAGGTTCACAAAGATCCGGTAATCTTTTCTTCTTGATGTCCTAACGAACGACAAGAATTTGGGGACCTCTCTCCGTCGCGGAGATCGTAACGTTTAGACATTCCATTGGCAAACTAACGCTAGAGCTTTACTTTCTATAAAGTTGAATGAGATCGATGTGCAAATGAAAAGACTATGAAACAACCAATACCCCAAGCCCTACCGCTCATATCAGTCTCATCGTAGCTATAATGATTTCAGAGTACTCTTGGGCTTGGCCTTTACATCCACACATAATTTTGAAAGATTTTGATTTGAAGATTTCTTAGATAATACAAAAATTAAGACTTTCTAATAAAGAAACGTAATCGATCTTAGGTCTGTAAGAGATAATTCTTTGTTCAATACGGGCCAGAAATTCACATGATCCCTTAGAAGTTTCTTTTCTGACCTAAAAAGGTTTTTGTTTTGTCTATTGTTCATTCCATTAGAAATATTTTCTTTTTTTTCTAAAAAATACTTGAAACTTAGCCTGCTTCAGAGGAGCTTTTCACAATTGTAATGCTGGATGAAAAGTTTCAAATTTCCGTCGTAAATCGTTACCAAGCTACAGACTACTTATCACGAATAAAATTAATAAGTTAATTATTCTCCGGAGTATAATCAATTGTTACAAATGCTATTATAGGAGAAATATTTAATTTTTTCTGAGATTGGGATGTAACATCAGGGGTTTTGCGTTTGGGCTTGGGTTTTCCAATATTAGCCTGAGAATTTTAATCAACAACTTCTAAAATTCTATAATGCTAACTATGATGACAAAAAAAAAAAAAAAAAAAAACATTCGAGCGTCATATATGGGAAATGTTGTAAATTGCTCTTGGGCGCTCATATCCCAATAGTTGGATCTTATTTGTAATTAGTAACATCAAAAAATCTTAAATGCCTACTATGCTGAAAATCAACCACCATTTGCGAAATGTGTACTTAAAAATCCTTGGATGCGACTGAATGTTTAAATTTGAAGTCACTGTCAATTGTAGCTTATATTTCATTATTATGGCATTGTTAGTCTCAGACATGGGCGCCCATAGGCTGAATTTTAGGGGGAACTTACCTGGTCTAATAGGCACTTCCAGTACTGTATAATTGAAATTTCATGACAAAATATCATAAGCACCGTGATAGCGCTGCCTTTGTAAAGACCGATATAGGCCCAATATATTGTTTTGTTTTTTGACCAGGGCACTTCTTATAGAAAGAAATGCCATAAGAACTTCAAAAATAGCTCATGGAGGGCAACCAGTTATAGTGCTTTTTAAAGCTATAGTGTTAGTTATAGTGCTTGTTTAAGAAGTCAAAGTGTCAGAAGGCAAATACCCCCCCCCCCACACACACAAGTAGAATGCTAATAATGAATTTACTTGCAGGTATAGGAATTCCCATGCTATTTGCTTGCAGCTATAGGACCATGCTATTTGCTTGCAGGTATAGGAATTCCCATGCTATTTGCTTGCAGCTACAGGACCATGCTATTTGCTTGCAGGTATAGGAATTCCCATGCTATTTAATTGCAGCTATAGGACCATGCTATTTGCGTACAGCACGTTCCTTAGTACCTCGCCATGCTATTTGCTTACAGCACTAGGAATTACCATGATATTTGCTTGCAGGTATAGGACCATGCTATTTGATTGCAGGTATAGGACCATGCTATTTTCATGAGGCCATAGGAACCACGTTCTATAGAGGTCCTAGGAGCCACTGAAATTTGAATAAAAGGAATGGTTTTCATTACAATTCATATTAGTAAGAGAATTGAATTCAGAGAGAATAGTTCATTTCAGAGGATATTAGTAGAGAAAGATGAGTGGTGAATTTACATTATTGGAGATTAATGATGGAGCCGGCAGCAGTAGCAACGATATACGAGTACCAAATGTGGCTGTGGAAATAACCGGTGGTTGTATACTATGCCTTGAATGGGACGATATGTATGCTAGATACGTGATATCATTAAGCAAATTTAAGCAGGAGGAGCAACTATGTTTTGCTGGAAAAGTGAATATTGTGCATATAAATAAACTTCGGTCACCATTAGATGTCCTATCGAAATATATTGATGAGAACAAAATGCATCAGTGAATATTATTGTTGTAATTATGCTCAATAAAATTGTTTCTAAATCAAAGGTATTTTTCTTTCTATAGTAGACTAGCGTATATTTTTTAGAGTAGAAAAAATTCTGGTTAGTCTGAAGTTGGTTGTGAGAGTGTTAGGACTCTAAAAAATGGATAGATTTGAGAAAGAGCGAATCATGAGGAATCTAGTGCTTATGGAAAAACATTTGATTCTAGATGACGATTTTCTAGAGCTGTTTATTCAAAGGAAGATATTTTCCCGGGGAATGCTTGTCGATATAATGAAAACTGATTCTCCATCATTAGACTATTGTATGAAGCTTCTACGTCGTGGTCCAAATGCATTTACACAATTTATTGATATATTGATCACGACACGGCAAAATGATATTGTGGATATGCTTTTAAACATTAGTTTAGAAATTTAGGACTTTTTTTCATGAGAAAGATGGTGTTCAAGGATGATTTACTCCTCTCTCTGTCTCAGACAATTTTTTTTGTTGCTAGCTCAGTTTCATTGTGGCAGTGAGAGTGTCAACACATGAAAAAAATGTTCCATACATGTCCGCTATGTATGTACACACTGCGCAGCTGGTCATCATGTGAGAATTGCACAATGATTGATGAGTATGATGAAAAGTGTAGATTATGCAACCCGTGTAAATTGCATAGAGGATATGCTGTACAAATTAAAGGTTGTAATTCCTGTCTTGAAGATGTGTGTGACTCTCATCCTAGAGGCCACCTATGCTCCAATTGTCACTATGATAAATGTAATCAGTGGGAGAATACATATCCCGGTGTGATTGGAAAGAATCCTAAGCGTGATTTTAGTTTATTGCTACGAGATTGGTATCGTCGTGGTTTTAGATTGTTCTGGGAGGAGGAGCCGGGTCAGCGATTCAACTGTTGGAACAACAAAAGAATTTGGTTTCTACGTCATCGTTGTGAAGAAAATGGGTGTTATGATTATAAGCCCACTGATTTTTATTTGGCTGTAACGGAATGTGATTCGACACTTGAGGACACTGTTTGTGAAATTGCTTCAAATAAGCAAATTGAAACATGTGAATTCTATAGAATGAATGAGAATAGTATCATTAACTACACAAAGAGATATGACAAGAGTGAAGTTACATTCTACTGTAGAAAATGTGACCCTGACATTGCAGTACATCAGGATCAGTACACTGTGAATTCAGATAATCTACCTGCACTAGTTGTTGTCGACAAATACCTATACCTAGTAGAAGATGAAATCTAAAGAGTAGAAAAGTCGTTTTATCATGTATATAAATTTTTATCATTTATTAATAAACAATTTCACATACATTTTTAGAACATTTTATTCGTAGGGCACTAAAATCAATATTAAATACGCTTGTAAGTATATTTTCCACTAGAAAGTCGTTCAATCGAGGTAAGTCAACGTAGATATCAAGAAACTGCTTGTAGGTATAGCCACGACATCTGAATATGAAAAAGAGTAGTGCATGAAAGCCACATGTCTTAGTCGTTAAATCCTGTACTCTTCGTTGATTTTGAATAATGGTTTTCCCACTGCTTTCAATAAAGTTGCTGATGTATGGAGTGTAGAATTTATACGGTAGGCTAAGAGGATCAAAAAATTCAATATTCTTCGCTGTTTAAAAGATGCATAGCCAATGGCCGGTCTTCAAAGTCGATGGACTGCTATTAACAATGATTAGGGTATTGTTAACACTTGGAATTTTTTCAATGAATTCCGAAGGTATGCAATAGGACTTGTACTGGGACATGTATGGATCCATACTAAATATGTTGATTATTTGGTTTGTTTTCATGGTGCTAGGTCTAGTAGAACACTGCCATCGGGTGTGATTTCCCAATAGGTTTCAAATTGACTCAGTATATTATCGTGATACTTTCAGTCAAAGCATCGGCAAATGTACACTCTAAACGTACATTCCCTGTTCGTACTGTGCTCATATCCTGAGTCCCCGACAAGTCCAAAACAAATACCCCATGATTTTTTGAAAACATTGAATCGGTTATTCCATTTTCAAATAGTTGAGAGTCATGATCTAGGGATTGCATGGTAAACTCGTACAGAGTTCTCTAGGATTTTTTATCAAATGATAGAGTGTACAGTGGAATAGCATTCACTTTGCACACAAGGCTAGATAGACCGAAAAAATTAAAATCATAGAGGGATTCAGTCCAGGATCCAACGGCACTGCCACTCTTCACAAAGGCCAAAGCCAATTTTGATGGGATTTCTCCATTGATAAATGATGAATCGCTATAGCTACGAGAGCCGGTGGCAATGTGACGTTGATTAGTGATCGTATGGGGGACAAGAAGTTTAATGTTGTTACCATTGGCTCTTAGCTTTTCCACTGCCAATGCAACAGAGCTCATAACCTGTTGTTTTTGAACGTGGAGAATTGCCGATGTGATAATGACATTTGCATCGGGTGCTGCAGGAAGTGTTATTCTCAAAATGAAATTCGATGGGGCCAGCTGTAACTTTATGTCAATCTTGACATTGGGGGGTAGCCATTGGGATATATTGAATATCTCATGATTTAATTTTCCAACCAGATGATACTCCTGGGTCACTGCAGTAGTCAACTCGCCGTCAGTATCAACACCTTGTCGATACTCATAGCCCAATGATTGTCCTCTCAACTCCTTGTATGCCTTTGGTGTCATCATCATAAATTGTATTTAGCTTGCATAGTTTGATAAATTATTGCTTGTGCTCACCAATGTTCCATTAATAAATACATTAATTTGTTTGAACAGATTGTGTAGAATACAGTTTTCATAGGAGAGACCATCGCCAGCATTTGGAGTTGTATTATCTGACTTTTTCTTCACCGCAACATTTAAATCAATAAATGTTGATGACAAATCAATGAAATAGTCTTCATTGGAAAATATTTGAAAGTGTATATTTTCCGAGAGGGGTTGTTGGGGATGAAATTGTTCATAGTAGCCATACTTGACACTGAAATCAACATTTTCAGCATTGAATAGATTCAATGAGGAACTGATTGATGGATATGATTCCTTGTGGGGGAGATAAGTCATCTTAAGAGAAGAAGTCCTGCTTTGATCTAACAATCTTTTTCTTTTTCTTCTTCTTCTTCTGCTTTTTGGTCTTCCTTGTTTTATTCCTCAAAGTCCTTGTTGATGTCCTTCGCTTCCCGCCTGGGTGGAGACTGATGAGTGAATGACGCGCACGCATCCTTTTCAATCCCTCCCCATTTTGTCGAGAGTTTAGTTGCTCACCAACGGCTCTTGCTGAAGATCTAATATTTTCCTTAACACTCTCATTGAAATTCTTGCCCAACCCCAGTCCTGTAGTGTTGAGGCAACAAAATTTGATGCAGCAGGTACAAGATATTTTCTGGCAAGGGGTAGTGCAGAACGAAATAGCCTAGCAAACCAGCTACGAAGACCATAGCCAGACATTGTAGTACGTCTCTTGTAGTAATTCAATCCATTGCCTATTTGACGTGGACTCAAAGCATCAACATAACAATCGATATAGGGACAGACAAATGGAATTCTTCTATTGTTCATTTTAAGTGATTGTGCCGTCGCCAACAATGGGTCGAAAATGACATGTAATCACTGCTAAGCCTTTTGTTATTGCTAGAGGATCACCCAATTCATTTCTTAGTGTTAACTGACAGAGTTCCAAATACGAAGTGTTTACAGGAACATACTGAAGAAGCTTTATATTATAGTGATGAACAATTTCATGAGTTGTTTTTCGTTCAAGAACACGTAGGAGGGGGACATTTGAATTACCAACTCTCGATGTTTCCACAAAGGATGCATAGAGAAATATGCAAGAGTCCGAGGCGAAACCAGGTGGATAATCAGCAAAAATTACTTGATTCATCCCGTAAACGGTGACAGCATTTTTCCCATTGATCATATTCTGTTTAAAGCCAAGAACGTCTCTCAGATTATCATTGAGAATATATATTTTGGTGTCAACAGGTGAGGTAATGTAAATCCTATCGTGTTCCAATGAATAATTAAATTGGAATGTACTATTCCTACGATATGGGATTTTTCTATTGATTGTACGACACAAATCTCTCATATCATCATATTCAATATATTTCAATTTAGCATGTAGATATTCGCTAGATTTAAGTGCTTCAACCCATTCGTAGTCGACAAAGAGTGTCCAATCGACTGGTATAACTTTTATATCATACACACGATCCTTTCTCAGGAAGTCATAGGTATTTTTGAGAATTCAGTCGACAAGAGCCACTTCATACGCACCGTCAAATTTGATGGCGGGGGAGAGTTTCGTCCAAAAATCACTTGTCGCTTTCAAGTTGTTTTAGAGAGGATCGGAAACATTGGACATAAAAGTTACATAGAAATCATTGGGCATTGTCGATATCTTCAACACCGATCCAAGAATCAAAATCAGAGTTGTATCCTAAAAAGGTAAAAAAAGGTAAAGGATGCGGCACTAGACCCTTAAGGTCCAAACCGGCGGTGCTGATCTCCGTTTCGTGGCCCTTCAGCCAGGAAGTGCAATGGGGGGCTGGGGGCCAGCCAACCTATGCTTTCGCAAACCCTTCCTGTTTTACCTTCCCCAGATTTCTCCAGGTACCCATTTAGAGCTGGGTTGACTCTGGCTAAGCTTACAGGGCACACCACTGACCCGCGTCCCAAACTAAGAAACTGACCACACCAGGGATCGAACCCGAATTCACGGATTCTCAGCCCAGCGCGCGTCCACTTAGCCAGAACGGCTCCTAAGTTGTATCCTAGCCACCGAACAAGTAACTGTTTCTTCCCCTGCGAGTACGAGTCTTTAATATTTTTTCAATTTGATAGATTTCGCTATTATTTTTAACTTTTTGTAGTTCATAGTCATAAAAGCCGCCGAGAATCTCTTCATCTTTGGTATCGCGCAAACGATAAGTTATGGGTTAAGTGTCTAGGATTTTTGCCCTTTAAAAAGTTCGGTGGACCACAAGAAATTCCCCTTTTCAAAAACATTAGTTGTTCTATTAATTCGAACAGTATCACCAACATTGAATTTATTTTTCTTCTTGACAATCGTTTCATTGGAATATTGTTTAAGAAAAGTGTCAATTGTATCATGATCAGAATGATGAACTTCCGTTGGGGTTGAATTGGACAATGATCGATGAGGTCGTTGATTATAAATCAACATGATTTTATCTAAATCATGAATAAAAGCCGGTGTATTTTTCAATGTACAATATCTTGAAGTCGAATAGTTCTTATCAATCGTTCCGCCAATGCAGCCTTTATAGGGCTATGACTATGATAGAGCAGTGTACTATAGTTCACTAGTACTTTTGCAACATGGGGATTAACAAATTCACTACCGCGATCCGTTTGAATTTTTTTATACGAATCCTGTTCGAAAATACTTTCAATAGCCTGAGCAACTTCAACACCTCTCTTTGAGCGCAATGGAATGGCATATGCATAGCGACTAAAACACTGATTGCAAGTAGACTGTACTTGTACGGTGTATTGTGACGTCTTTGAAGCTCATCTAGAGTTAGGAGATGTGCTTGCATTATATGCAATGGGGAAAAGGCTTTAGTTTTTCGATAATGATTAGCACGAAGTCTATAATTTCTATGCAGAGTGTAACTTGATATATTTTGTAGATAGTCTTGTCCACTTTTAGCGTGAACACCAGTGGTTTTGGAAAGAGTGGTGGGGGAACTTAAACTCCCCACTTCACCAATATTTTCATAAACACGTTTCAGAACTTCAACCATTTTGAACGTAAACACGTTGTGTAACGTCTGCTACCCTTTTGTATACCCGCGGTTGGTGGTGGTGACGTTGACTTGATACGTCTTCGCTTTTGTCTAGCTATCAGTGGTGTGCTAGTATTTTCCAAAATTGATTTAAAATCTTCTTCTTCTTCATGTTCATATTTTAATGGTGTTGACAATGGTACATGTTCATTTAATTTTTTTAGAATTTGTCTATTGCTAATAAGGCTTTTGGGAAAGTTTAATGTATTTAGAAAGTTGTATAGATGAGTGTCAAATGATAATAGTCCTTTACGATTTGTAACCATATCATAGATTAAATCGAGTAGATTATAGCTCTTGCCCTGAATTATCATCTCTTTCCCATTGCTATCAACTTGAATATGATCTTGACCACTTTCCATGAGATAGGTTAGGAGTCGTTTACTTTGTTCACGATATGAGTGGGGCATTAGATTTCCAATTTTCGATACAATTGAATCCAATTCCTCCTTCTTTAGTTGTGTTCCAGCAGCAGCAGACTCTTGAGGAGATGATTCTTTTTTCTGATCAATAACAGTGGCCTTCGACCGATAGGGCTTATGTTGGTCCACTCGGCGAAGTGTATCTTGAAGTAAGTTTTTTTATCATCCTCAATATTTTATCATCCTCAATATTCAGTTTTTTATCATCCTCAATATTCTCATTGTCAATGAATTTACTCAGATTGTCCTCAAAGTGTTCCACGAGTGAGAGAGCGAGTTCTATTGGAGTCAATTTATAGGTTTTTGCCATTCTCTAGAGAAAACTGTTTACAAGTCCTGCAATTATTGGCAGTAAAAGTGTGAAAAAGCTACCGCTTGCCTGAAGAAGTTTAAAATTCAGAAGTTTAGAAGTTTAGAAGTTTAAACTTTTAAAATTCTTTCCTTTGTTTTTAGAGGCCAATGTACGTACAATGGAACGATGTTGCTTTGCCTGTTGCTTAACTACTTCTGGCAGTTGAACATTGCCCTCTGTCAAATTTAAACAAAGTTCGGATATTAGATTAACGAAATCATTGTCAATACCATGTTTGATTATGGCTTTCCTAAGCGAGGGTTTTGAAGTGCTTAGAACTGAAAACAGATGTCTATTTTCATGTAGTTTCTTCAGTGTCATGATAGTGACTAATAGGTCTTTTTAGTGTTCACGGGGAGATATACTGTAATTTCATTGTCAAAAATATCTGGGACTACACGCAAATCCTCCGGTGTATTTTGATTAAGATCTAATAGGATGTAGCCGTGGGGTTAAATTAGTTGCCTGATTGTATGCTGAGAGCAGAAATTTAGGGGCGCCTGGATAGATTTGTTTATTGAGAGTTATTAGGGAGCTAGAATCACGAACAACTCTGTAGATGATATAGTAGGTGCAGTTCAATGCAAGTGTTCGCATACATTTGCTCTGATGAAAGAGATTGTGTAGAACCAGAGTAACGGAAATCTGTTCATGATGAGAGCGAACGGTGAACAATCGCAGCATTTCCTGGGACCATTGTTCAATAGATTCAGCCAGATCGTCGATAATCAGCCAAGAGTTTGCTTCAATACTGTTGAAAACATCAAGTCCCTGTATGAATTGTATCTGCACCAATCCCGTCGTGGCAATTGCTTTTATTTTATCGTATGACTCCTGCCAAATACTGTAACAATAGTAGATTTTTTTCGGTTTTCCACAAACATTTTATCACAATTTTTAATTATTTTAGTTAAGAGTGTTGTTTTGCCCGACATTGACGGCCCACACAGAAACGATGTGAAGGGTGTTTTAAATTGATACATGTTCCCTTCAACAATTCACCTGGACAACTAACTGTAGACTATAGTTGTCTAGTGACTAAATAATTTCCCTATTACTACTCCGTTCAAGAACAAAATCAATAAAGAATCATATTTCTTGTATTATAAAAAACAGCACTTTACAGGAAACAAAGAAAATACACTTTTTAAATTTATTTATTAAAAAAATGCACTAGAAAAAGCACTTAAAATAATATCACTTTTTCTTTTCAATGCAAGATGTACAAAAAAAAATCTGCTCTAAGTAAAAAAAAAAGATAACTTTGGTAGTGGCGGTGTGCCCCCCGCTGACGGCCGCCCCCCCCCGGGACGCGAGGACCCCCTCCCCCCAAGGCCGTGAGGCCCCCCCCCAAGGTTTTGGGAAAAATTCATTGGACTTTATTCAAACCGAGACTTTCCCTATGGATAACACATTCGGCCCGGTCTGAAGTTAAATAGTGCCCAAGGGGGAGGGTAGTCACACCGTCTTGACAAACATAGACCTTGTCGGAAATGGTACTCATGGCAATTTTTTCTACATTTACAGTAAAGTTCCTGTAGTTGAGGGAACGAATTGCCAGCAATTTGGCTCGTGGAATTGTATTTTGAACAATACAATTCCTATAGATGTCCATGTCGAAATTCTTATCCACATAGCGCGTGGGTACTCCTTTGCAACGTTTCTTGATTTCCTCGTCGTGTGTCTGTATAAAGTACACCTTCGGACTTGCAAACATACCACGGGAAATCATGTCGCTTCCCGTTTCTGATTTGAAAAATAAAAGCTGACTTGGCGCCCGACGTTTCACTAGCTCTGGGTAAAGCCCACTCCAATTGGTGTAGTCCATCCGTGAGCTGATAATTTCACCATGCGCCAAATCATCAATTAGGTTTGGGGTTTTTACTTTTAGCAGTAGAGAATCTGTGTCCCCGTAGCAGACCTCTACTTGCCCCTTCTCCGGCCACTGTACCCTAGCCACATTGTAGTAGAATTCCAGCATGAGCTTTTTAGAGATCTCCAAGATCGCACTGCCTGCAGCAATATTTTTATTCAGGACAATGCTTCTTTTTTTTCTATTCAATAGTACCATGTCCGGGCCAATGATTGTGAAGGAAGTGTAATTTGGATCGGCAATAATTCGAGCACATTGTTTGGGATCGGTCACGACGTCACAACGATTTCTATTGCGAACACTCTCACACATTTTACCAAAAGCCGAATTCAAAATGAGCTTATAAATTTCTTTTTCGGCTTTCGTTTGTGCTTCAGAACGTTTCTTGACAAAAGTGTCAACAAACGTTTTCAGATAGGGTTTTGGGCTAAACTGGAGGGCTCTATGAACCTTTGTGACGTTGAAACTGTTGTTGCACATCCATTTTAAAGCCACATGATGTACAACAATATTTTTTTTCGGCAGAAGGTCAGCAATAAGTTTTTGTTTTGAAGGTGACCAATGCAATCCGTCCACCTCGACTAAACGCCTATTGCGAGGGCTCAAAGAGTCCCTAGTCAAAGGTCTATTGATGCACGGGAAAACAAAATTCTTTACTGAATCGTGAAGCTCAACTGGTATCTCCCCATCAATTTCAAAAAACTATCCAACCGGCCCATTCTCCTCAACACTGTCAATGTTGAGGAAATGGGGAGCTTGAGGGTCATTGAGCCATTTATAGTCATCGCAAGGTAGCGCATAATGGGACATGGTCGAGGGGTAGAGAGAATTCATATCAAGGAAAACTGCATCCGATTTTGTCCCCGTCTTCTCTTCAGTTGGATCAGTTTCCAAGATACGATCCCCGTGAAAAACGTAACCACCCCTCATTGACCTTTCGATGAACAGGTGCTGATCGATGTCAGTGATTAGCCCAATTTTTTCCCCGCTAATTTTTAGGATGAGGTCCATCACCAAATGAGGAGATGAAAAATAATATCCTAAATCAAGATTAAATTCCCCATAGATTTTGTCCGTATTTTTACAAATAATGTCTAACAAAGTTAACACATCACTTGACAAATACAGCTTGCAGTAGTCAAACCCATTTTCACACCCTCCTTCTGCCCACACTTTTTAGCAAAACTGTATTTATCGGGGGTGCACCTACGATCGTGTAGACTGTCGTAAAACGATTCAATCGAGGGAATAGTTTCCTCGGCGAATTTCGACATGGAACAATAATAATCATACGGATATATGCCCTTGACCGTCAAGAAATCATATAAATCATTTGGAAATTGTTGCTTGAGAAGGGGGAAAGCGTTGCAGCCGTCATCGTTTTTCTGCACTTGAATTAATTCGCTCAATGATTTGGGGAAAAAACTGTAGGAATCTAAAAAGCGAATTTTATTCGTGTACTCAATGTCGTCTTCAACAAATCTCCACATAAATTCCAAAACAAGCAACTTTTCCGATGATTTAGGAATGATTTTGTAGGAAAAGCTGTCTATCACCCATGCATCATCCACTGTTCCATTTCTTTGAAGATTTGCCATTGCTGGTAGCACATACTTCAGATCGTAGTTAGAATTATGTATAAAAACCGGAAGAAAGAGTTGCTGTTTAATTTTTAAATTACATGAATTGTGAGCCCACCCTCGAAAGTTACTTTTTCCCGTTGAATTGGGGTCAATAAGATGATTATGATCCTGGACCACGTCTTTTGGGGCAAGGGCACCCCTACAAACCCAACAAATTGTCCCCTTTTCTAGTGCCAGTTGCTCCTTATCTGATAATGACATTGGGTAGTTGGTGTGACGCAATCGTGAAATTGCACCGTTTTCTGTTTTTATTAAAGACACCAATAACTTTTCCATGCTACCCTCCTCATCCATAGCCAAAAAAACTCTTCCAGCTCCTTTTTTTTATTAGAATCGCGACGGGCATGCGCATAGGAAAACGCAACTAGTTTGTGTTCCTTGACTATATTTGGCCTTGATGGGTCTGATACCTCCACCAGTCTTGATTCACAGTCCAAAGATACTTTATCAACTTGTAGCAGGGAATTTCGGAAGTTTTTAAATTGTAAAGTATCTTTGCCTTCTGCCGGCATTTCTATTCTTTGATTGCCATGAATTTTGCAATGTCTCATGTGATCCGAGAATTTTTGCTCAGATCTAAATGAGGAAAGGCACATGGGGCAATAGTGACATTCTCCTTTGTTCTTGCTTTGGGATAAGAGTCGACTTATTGCTGTACCTCCATACCTCCATAGGAGGCATGGACCAAGGGGGGACCTTGTCCCTGGGGGTCCATAATAGAATCTGGGGCACCCTTGCCCGGGGTCATAAATACAGGCGGAGGAGGAAGAAGGCCCCTCAAATGTACACTCAAAAGGGCCCACTTGTTTATCCACAAGTTTCATGAGTTGCAAACCTTCTCCCAGCAATGGGTTAAATTGCATGGTGATGCAGAACACCATCGCGGGAGGATCCTCTATAGGAGGACAACTGTGGCAGGGCGTAAGATCCAGATCTATGGACAACGGCCTCTGCAAAGGGCTGCCTCGACCTTTTCGGGGTACCTGCAAGACTTGGGACCTTGCGGTCAACTCTATTCCCACTTGAGGAGTGGCGCCCCTCGAGGAAATTATAGCCTAGTAAACGACACAGCATTCGCACGGGATTCTGACTAATGGACAATTCTTCTGGGATTGGTATGTTTTGATGGGCGTCTTTGGGCTGAAAAACCTCTTCCTAGCTAATTTATCTATTACGGGTTGCCTCCCCGTAGTAGCATAATATTTGTAGGCATGAATATATAATGAGTCGGAGGTAATAGGCTTGAGATTGTCTGTGCAGGATTTCGACTCTTGTTGATAGAAGAGCATCGCCAAGCGCTGAAAACCATGTTGTGACCAAGATGGGCCCAGGATTGCACAAAGCCTCCATTCATGGAGGTCCCAGGGACTTCTTGCTGTCCGGTTCTAAGCCGGCTTAAGCACTTCGGTGTAGACTTGAGAAGATATGTGATCCCCGTCCTGCACTGGTATCCGGGATCATTGCTTTTCCTGAGGCGAAAAAAATTTCAATGATTTAAAGAACATGAAAATTGGAACTTGGAATGTTACGACATTAAAAAATGACTATCGTATCGACATTTTGACTGACGAATTCAGACGATTCGAACTGGATCTATTAGGAGTTTCAGAAACTCATATCCCAGGGGTAGGAAGCATGAAATTAGGTGATATAGAATTTGTTTACTCAGGCAGGAAGGATGGGTTACATAGACAGGGAGTAGGGCTCATGATGAATAAGGAAGCTGCTAAGTCTTGTTTAGGCTGGGAAGGTATTAATAATAGAATACTAATTGCTCATTTTATGACTAGAAAGTTCAAGGTATCAGTTATAGTAGTATACGCCCCTGTAGAACCGACTGATGGAGATACTAGTGACTCAGATGAATTTTACTTACAGTTACAGGAGCAAATAGACAAGGTCCCAGGTAGAAATATGATGTTATTGCTGGGAGATTTTAACGCCCAGGTTGGTAGAAATATGGATAGATGGTATCCCAGCTTAGGTAAATTTGGTGTAGGAAAAGAAAACAGTAATGGATACAGACTTTTGCAATTTTGTAGGTATAACAATCTAGTTATAACCAATACGGTGTTTGGTCATAAAATGGCTCATAAGCTAACATGGTATTCACGTGATGGTAAGACAGCAAACCTTATTGATTATGTTATAGTAAATCGAAGACTGGCAGGATCAATACAAGATACTAGGGTATATAGGAGTGCTGTTATTGATGTTAAAAGTAAAGATCACCATCTAGTAGTGTCAAGGGTTAATTTAAAGCTGAAATATCGGAAGGGTAATTACCTCCCGGGAAGTTATGATGTTAGTAGACTCCAGGATGAGAATTTGAGAGAAACTTTCCAGGAACAGTTGAATACTAAACTTGAGAGCTTAAAATTTGATAATGTGGAAGATGGTTGGAATAATTTTAGAAAAATAATTTGTGAAGTTGCTGAAGGTGTATTAGGGAAGAAAGCTAGAACTGCAGCTAAGAATATTAGTGAAAAAGCTTTAAGTTTAATAGAAAGGAGAAAGGACTTGTACAAGAATTATCTGAGTGATAGATCACATGAAAACAAAAGAAATGTAAAGAAAGTGGAGAAAGCATTGAAATATGAACTAAGGAGGTGTGAAGTGGAGGCCATGGATAAAATTGCCGAGGATTTAGAAGATGCAGCTAGACGGCATAATAGTAAAATATTGTACTGGCACGTTAACAAACTGAGAGGTAGTAGTCAATCCGGACTTGTCCCAGTTAAAGATAGGAATGGGGTGGCAATTAGCGATAAGACAAAAGCTAAAGCGAGATGGGCCGAACATTTTGAGAATTTGCTTAACCGAGATAGAGTTGCAGGAAAAAATATAGAGGAAAATGAAAAAGTTTGTGATACCTTGGATGTGAAGGAAGATTTGTTTTGTGAGGAGGAATTAGAAACAGTACTAAAAGGATTAAAGAATAATAAGGCTCCAGGTGCTGATAGGGTAGTAAATGAGTTTCTTAAATATGGTGGCTCTGAGGTTAGAAATAAGTTATTGGAGATTATGAATATGATTTTTGAAAAAGGGGAAGTACCTAATGATTTTAGGAAAACCTTAATTAAGCCACTTTATAAGAAAGGTGATAAAAGTGAGTGTGGTAATTATCGAGGCATTAGTCTGGTCTCTGTAGGTAGCAAATTGCTTAGTAATATGATACTTTTTAGACTGAGAGATGCCGTAGACAAAGTTTTAAGAGAAGAGCAGTGCGGTTTTAGAAAAGGTAGAGGATGTGTTGACCAAATTTTCACTCTTAGGTTAATAATTGAGAAGTGCCTAAGTTTTCAAACACCTTTGGTCCTTAGTTTTATAGATTATGAGCAAGCGTTCGATTCTGTTGATAGAGGAGCTTTAGTAAAGGTTTTATCCTTGTATGGTATACCAGACAAATACATTAAAGTGATTAGTGCTATGTACGAGAATAACACTGCTGCGGTTAAGGTAGGAAATGAGGTTAGAAGCTGGTTTTGTATTAAATCAGGAGTTAAGCAGGGTTGTGTTCTATCCCCCTTTATATGGATTATTTTGATGGACTTTGTTTTAAGGAGCACAGGAAAGGCAATGGGAGACCACGGAATCAAATGGGGAGGAAAAAGTCTCCTGGACTTGGATTATGCTGATGATTTAAGCATCCTAGATGAAAGTGTGAGCAAAATGAATGAAGTTTTAGAGGTTTTGCGAGTTCAGGGTGCTAGTATTGGTTTGAAAATTAATGTTAGGAAGACCAAGTCACTAAGGCTAGGAATAAGTGAAGATGAAAAGGTGACGTTGGGTAATGAAAAGATTGATCAGGTGGGCAGTTTCACTTACCTTGGTAGTATTATTAGTAAAGATGGTGGGAGCAGTGAAGATGTTAAAAATAGAATAGCCAAGGCTCAGGGTGTTTTTTCACAGTTAAAAAAAGTCTGGAAGAATAGGAAGATAAGTCTGCAAACCAAGATTAGAATCTTAGAAGCTACAGTGATGACAGTGGTCAAATATGGCTCTGAAGCATGGACGCTCCGAAAAGCGGATGAAGATTTGCTAGATGTTTTCCAGAGAAATTGCTTAAGGATTGTTCTGGGTACCCGGCTGACTGACCGTATTTCAAACAATAGGCTATACGAAAAATGTGGTTCAATACCACTTTCTAGGTCTATAATGAAAGAAAGGTTGAGGTGGTTAGGGCATGTTGTTCGGATGAAGGATGACAGATTGCCGAAGATTGTTCTTTTCGGCCAACCATCTAGGGCTAAACGGAAAGCAGGTCGTCCCCGTCTGGGTTGGGAGGACGTCATAAAGAAAGATTTAAAGGAAATGGGAACTTCGTGGGCGGGTGTAAAAAGGGAGGCTTTGAATAGATTGGGGTGGAGGAGGAGCGTGCGTAGCTGTGTTGGCCTCAGGCGGCTTGGTGCTGCGATGAGTTGTTAGTAGTAGTAGTAGTAGTGTCCTAACTGAATATAAAACTCCTTTTTTATTTGGTTTCTTTCCCCCATTTACAAATTCTGTGTCGTACTGGAGAACAACCACCCCCAACCCAATATTTTCATTTGCTTTTTCAAATATGGTTATTTCTTTTAAAGACACCGGATATTTTCCCTCTAAACAATCAAAAATTACTTTAGGGAAATTTTCTCCACCGTTACGAGCAAGTCCATCGAGATTTTTCATTGATGATTCATTTTTTAATGTTTTATGGGCTGCTGCAAAAAATGCATATTTAAAGCATTGCAGCCCCGTTTCAAAATTGAAACCTTGAACCCCTCTTGTAGCCGACAAATCTGGGTGGCATTTTATTCGTCGACTACTACCCGCCCCCCCTTAAAATAAAGTTTTTTTTAATCTACTGAGATTCAGATCCATGTGTTCAATGTATAAAATGGTGGACCTGCTTCCCCTCTCGTTAAATGTGTCCAAAGTCGAAATTAATTTATTAACCCAATTGAAAAAGGTATCCTCAAATTCATTTAGACCAGGGTAAAAAGTTTGGTTGTCAGTTGAAAAATGACAATGAAAAATGTCCCCAGATGTCCCCTTTTGTAAATAAACTTTTTGATTTACCGATGCTTTAATCCCCCCTTGACCCCCCCATTTCTGAATCTGAATCTCAATAAGTGCTCGAATTCGGTCGATGTAGGTATGAAGAACATTTACTGGGTCTGTTAAAATAACACTCCCGTCAACCACGTTTTCCCCGGGAAGATTAAAATCTACCCTATGTGTTTGTAAGTGACCTAGAGCAGACTCTAACAAATAAAATTCACGCAGTTCCGGGGACATGACACTATTTTCATGTCTTGCACCTATTTGTACAGGATCCAATTCACTAATTATAAAGTCATCGTAAAAAATGTCCCCGGGATTATTAGGTCCAACAATTTGCATTGTTGTTGCTGTATTACTACTACTATTACTAGCACTAGGTGTATTATTAAGCGGAATGGGGGGGGGGGACATAGAATTGTCAATAACACCACCCCCAGTCTGTTCAATTGCAATGGTTGGAGATGGCATGAAGTCCCCTAGGCCTGCTAGTACGTATTCCAAGGTGTTTGGGGACAGCTGATCAAACCACCCTGTATTGTCCTGTGATGGGATTTCTTTATGAGGACCCGGTTCGGATGCACTAGTAACATCCCCTAAATGCTCACGCATAAATCTATCTGCCCACTCCGGATCCTCCATCATGTCAATGTCACAAGTTAAATCGTCTAGGCTTCGCTTTTTTCTAGCTATCAGTGGTGTGCTAGTATTCTTCTTCTTCTAATTCGCAGCAGGCGGGCTATTCAGTTAGTACTATTTAGCCCTTTTCTTTTTGCTTTACTCTGTGGGCTGCAGAGCTACTGGCTTGGTCGTCTCTTATTTATTAGATATTCTCAGATATCTTTCAGTAGATCTTTTGACTCAAGGAGTTCAAATATAAGATGATAGATATCGATTTCTGTGCTCTGTGTGCAGGTATAGTTGGCTAGGGTCTTGACTGATAGTGAGATTTTGTGGTGTTTGAAGCATTTTAACAGTTTACAAAGCAAGATATGTTGTGCAGACGTCAGCATGTTACATTCAAATAGGCAATGGTCAATTGTTTCATTATTCATATTACAATGCCTAAAAAGAGGGGACAGGGGAATTGAACCACTTGAATTAGAAAACTTATATGAGAATGCAAGGAAATTTAGTCTATTTGTTCCAGAACGAATTCTATGATAAATTTTAGAAAGATACTTATTGGGAAAGGGGGAAAGGATAGGATTAATCTTATTAAAATAAATATCTGATAGCCTCCATCGGTAAATATCTCTAATTGGGATTGGTCTCCCACTTGGCTGGTCAATATTAATAGCATTTTTTGCTATTTCATCAACCTGATGATTACCACTTATGCCAGAGTGGCTAGGAATGTACTGAAAATAAGTTTTTATGCCATTTGAAGCAAGATTATCTATAGTACTGAGACAATGATAAGTGTCAATGTCCAACTTATATTGAGGAGCTGAGGCCAGCAACTCAAGGCTTGATAGAGAGTTGGAATTATGATAATATTATTTGAGTTTGCAATCAAAGGTTGGTTTTCCTTAAGGTGTTCTAATGCCGTGATTATGACATTTAACTCAGCAGACATTATAGATAAATTATTATATAATCTCTCGCCCATTGCAATTTTCAGGTGGGGAAGGAAAACACCACTTGCAACCTTCTCATTCATTTTTGACCCATCAACAAATATTTTGAAAAGATTTTTATAGGTAATTGTATTAAGTTCTGCAAGTTTTTTCTGGACAAAAGCAATGGGGGTTAAATCTTTATTCCACTTTGAGGATTCATTATTTATTATGGGACTTGAACAATTCCATGGGGGGGATCGGGGGAAAGTGGGTGCAATAGACTTTGCTGGTATGGGGAACTTCTTCTGAATATTGGCATACTCATCTGCAATGCCTCTATACATGGCTGGATTTCTTAACCAATTATGTAGTGTGTGAGCTATTTGATTCAATTTTTGTAAGATGTTTTGTCAAGAGAAAGTGACGTCTCTCCCTTATTGTTGTTAATCCACTCTCCATGAGCAGAAACTTGGTGCTTGTGGGTTTCCTAAGACCAAATATGAGATGTATTATATCATTTTGTGTTGTTTCAATTTTTTGCATCTGGGTCTTTGCACATGCACCATAGACGATGAGCCCATAGTCAATATGGGGTCTTATATGTGATTTATAAAACTGGAGTAAGGTTTTCTCCTTACAGCCCCAGGGTGTGGAAAGAAGTCTTTTTAGTATATTTGTTTTTCTTTAGCATTGTTTAATTGTGTTTGAAATGTGGAGGTGGAAATTAAGTTTTTGGTCAAGCATGAGACCTAGGTAATTAATACGATTATCTTCTGGAATAGTTGTTTTATTTAGAGTTAGTTTTGCATTAACATGGTTTCGCTTCCGGTGAAATTGGATTATTTTTGACTTGGTGGGTGCAATGGGTAAATCTGAATGTTGAGAGAATTTTTCAAACTGGAAAAGTGACTTTTGCAGATTTGACTGTGCTATCTGAAAGGTGTTGTCAGATGACCATAGCACCAGATCATCAGCATATTGTAGATTTGTGTGGGGTAGGTTCATGTCCCACAGATATAGGGCAAATAGGAGGCAACTGAGGACTGCTCCCTGAGGTAGACCTTTGGTTATTGTCTTTTGGGGTGAAGAGGCTGAACCAACACAAACGATGAAACTTCGCACTTCTATGAAAGATTTAATAAAAGATACTAGCTTAGGGGGCACTCCAAGGTTTGCAAGTTTGTTTAAAAGGATTTGGTGGTTCACATTGTCATATGCCCCTTCAAAATCTAGGAAAGCTGCAACTAGGACATTATTTTTTGAGAAAGATTCATTTATTGCATTCGTTAGCAAAATGAAAGCATCTTTTGAGGAGTGGTGTTTCCTGAATCCAGTTTGAGTTTGAGGGATCATATTATTTTTTCCAACAAACCAGAGGAGTCTGTGACAGATCATTTTCTCCATTATTTTCCCCATCACAGGAGTAATCTTTATGGGCCTATAAGACTGAGGGTTATCTTTGGGTTTATTTTTCTTTAGGATTGGTAGGAGGGACGAACATTTCCATATATTGGGGAACATAGAAGATGCCCAAGCGTGATTATAACAACTTAGCAGTTCTTGTTTGTATGAAGGTGTGAGATTCTTTATCCATGTAGGGTGTATATTGTCATAGCTGCCGCTAGTTTTGGTTTAATATGATGTATTGTATTATTCAATTCCTGGATTGAAAATGGATTAGTAATGTACTCCGATCCTGGGCGTGGTTGGTAACTTGGGTTCATAGGAATTGGGGACAGTTTGCTTTGATTATTTGATGTTAGCTTATTAACAAAAAGAGTTGCAAATAGGTTAGCTTTTTCATTATCATTGTCATAATGGGTATTATTATGTATAAGCTCATACAGGAGTGGGTTAGGGGAAGTCTTTTTCCCACAGATGTGGCTTATGACTTTATGTATAATTGGCTCATGTGTTTCTCTGGAGAGATTATTTGCAAAATTATTCCTGTATTTATATTTAGCATCTATTATAGTCCTTTTTAGATTAGATTCTGCTTGTAATTTTTTTTAAATATGTAGTAGTTGATGGTATTTTATGAATTCTGTCCTAGCTGCCTTTTTTATTCTCCATTTATTTAGGCACTCATTTGTCCACCATGCTTTAGGAATTTGTTTAGGGAATGTTTTCTTAGGTGTTGTCCTGGGGATAGCATGAATAGCTGTATTTATTAGTAAAGATGTCAATGCTTCAGCATGTGTGTCAACTGTTGTCTTAGAAATGCATGAAATTTGGGTGAAACTTGTAATTTTATCATTTAGCTTATTTTGGAACATAGACCAATTTGCTTTAGTGTTGATGTATTTGGAGGTATAAGATAAAGTTTCAGCAGGTTCATTTAGGGAGCAAACTATAGCAAAGTGGTCAGTACATAGACTATCAATTTTATTTATGTAAATTTTATTCAAAAAATTTAATGACACAATTTGTAGGTCAGTTGTGGAGAATTTGCCACTTCTGGGGTTGAAATATGTATTCAGGTTTGGAGGGGTAGCAACAGCTAATTCATTATTATTTGAAGTCATATTCTATAGTATTTTCCAATATTGATTTAAAATCTTCTTCTTCTAAATGTTCATATTTTAATGGTGTTGACAATGGTACATGTTCATTTAATTTTTTTAGAATTCGTCTATTGCTAATAAGGCTTTTGGGAAAGTTTAATGTATTTAGAAAGTTGTATAGATGAGCGTCAAATTATAATAGTCCTTTACGATTTGTAACCATATCATAGATTAAATCGAGTAGATTATAGCTCTTGCCCTATCCATTTTTTAGAGTCCTAACACTCTCACAACCAACTTCAGACTAACCAGAATTTTTTCTACTCTAAAAAATATACGGTAGTCTACTATAGAAAGAAAAATACCTTTGATTTAGAAACAATTTTATTGAGCATAATTACAACAATAATATTCACTGATGTATTTTGTTATCATCAATATATTTCGATAGGACATCTAATGCTGACCAAAGTTTATTTATATGCACAATATTCACTTTTCCAGCAAAACATAGTTGCTCCTCCTGCTTAAATTTGCTTAATGATATCACGTATCTAGCATACATATCGTCCCATTCAAGGCATAGTCTACAACCACCGGTTATTTCCACAGCCACATTTGGTACTCGTATATCGTTGCTGCTGCTGCCGGCTCCATCATTAATCTCCAATAATGTAAATGCACCACTCATCTTTCTCTACTAATATCCTCTCAAATAAACTATTCTCTCTGAATTCAATTCTCTTACTAATATGAGTTGTAATGAAAACCATTCCTTTTATTCAAATTTCAGTGGCTCCTAGGACCTCTATAGAACGTGGTTCCTATGGCCTCATGCAAATGGCATGGTCCTATACCTGCAAGCAAATAGCATGGTCCTATACCTGCAAGCAAATAGCATGGGAATTCCTAGTGCTGTACGCAAATAGCATGGCGAGGTACTAAGAAACGTGCTGTACGCAAATAGCATGGTCCTATAGCTACAAGCAAATAGCATGGGAATTCCTATACTTGCAAGCAAATAGCATGGTCCTATAGCTGCAAGCAAATATCATGGGAATTCCTATACCTGCAAGTAAATTCATTATTAGCATTCTACTCACACACACACACGTTGCATTTTCCTGAAATGCATCTGATAGAAATTTTAAGGTGGCCATTTGCTGTTGTAGAAACATCGAAAAAGACTCAGTCGGTTGGTAATTGAGAGGGCTAGTGCCCTCTTTAATAGTCAAAAGTGATTGGAGGGCAACCATCCCCCTCCCACGCTCATCATTTCCCCAAACACTTCCAGTCAAAATTTCGAGATAGTTATTTTGTTTGACGTAGTTTAAAAGTCCATAAATTATCTTTTTGAGGATGAGAACCCCCTCGCCTCCTCAGGGCAAGGGTTGTAAGGTATGCCCCGAGGGCATTTAAGGTTTTTATGGAAACGGTGGTCGTATAAACTTCGGAGGGGGATCATTGAATTGGAAATTGGAAGTTGAAGAGCCATTTTTAAGAGTCAAATTTATCGGAGGGCAGCTGTACCCCAGCCCCACGACACATTTTCGCCAAATGCATCCGATTGAAATGCTAAGATAGCCTTTTGTTAAAAAATAGTCCAAAGGAACATAGTCTTTGGGGTTGACACAACCCCCAGAGTTTGGGGGTAAGGGTTTCAAGTTATGCCCTAGGGGGATGTAAGGTTCTTAGAAAGAGGTGGTCTTGCGAATCTTTTAGAGGAGGCTCATTCGATTTAAAATGTATAGTTCTAGTTCCATTTTAAGAGTCAAGCTTGATGGAGAGAAAATAGCCCCCCCCCCTGATATAATATTTTCCCCAAACACATTCGACCGAAATTGTGAGATAGCCATTTTGTAGCCAATAGTCCAAAGAGAATATAACAACGTCTTCAGTAAACAAATATAAGAAATGTTTGGGCGGATGTTGAACTAAATCAAAACAAACTATGAGCACGTGGACTTTCAAAACGGTGACAAAGCAATATCTCAAGAACAGCTTATATTATTAAGTTAGATCTTTAAGAGTAAGTTGTGGGGATTTTGAACTAGCCAGAAGGCACTATGTGTATACTTTTTGTACTGCAACTACAGTTACTGTAACTAATGACGCTAAGAGTATTAAGGTGAAACTTCAAGGAAGTGTTTAGGGTGTGTTCCAATTAAATGAAAAAACTGGATACACGCAGGTTTTCAAAAAGGCATATAAGCAATATCATAGGCAGCACCACTCTATAATAGCTAGAAATATCATTGAAACATTTAAAGAAGCTAATTCGATTCAAAATTAAAAGTTCTAGGGTCCTTTCTAAGACCCTAGAAGGGATCTTAAAAAAAAAACCTTTTTTCATCTAAAAAAACCTTCTCCACAAAACAAGATTTTCAAAGAAAAGTAAAGAGCTCCATTAAGCCAAAAATGGGCAGAAATGAAGTCAAGTAATCATCCAAGCGTAAAACTACCACAAATCACTATCAATAAATTAATGAAACTCAAAATGAACAGAAATTAGAATAAATAGCCGAGTCAAACTCGAAATGAGCAAAAACTAACATTAGTAGGGCTGATAACCCCCATGCCTTCTCAAGACCAGAACATAATTTGCGCTTTACTGAAAACAAAATATGTTTAAATGTTTTCACTTTTTTTTTACTTAAATAACAGAAAAGCTTTTTTTTTAATCACTTTTATTTAACCTTTGTTTATTTTAAGGCATAAATATCAGTAAAGGTATATTGAACTGACAATCCACAGTCATTGGTTTTTTTTTGTGTTTTTTTTTTTTTTTTTTTTTAGTAAAGCGTAAGTTATGTTCAGGTCTTGAGAGGGGATGGGGGTTGTCAGCCCTATTGATGTTAATTTTTGCTTATTTTGAGTTTGACTAGGCTATATAACATAATTTCTGTTAATTTTGAGTTTTATTTAATTGTTGAGAGTGATTTGTGGTAGTTTTATGCTTGGAAGATTATTTGACTTTATTTCTGTCCATTTTTGGCTTAATAGAGATCTTTACTTTTCTTTGAAAACTTATTCGGTGGAAAATGTTTTTTTAATTAATACAAATATATGACACCGTCATTCAGCCAGGGGGGCTGGCGTCCCCTCCTCCCCTTTGCCCCCCGCTTATGGGAGCCCATGGTCTCAGATACATATTCAACAAGCTCAGACATCGATATTAATTGTTACAGAGATTGGAAGACGTCTGCTTAATTAATGTGTTTTGATTCGAGACCCTTATATTGTAATTCTAGCTCTGTGCTTATAATTAGCGTCTTCCAAACGAAAATCAGCACCATTTGTGATCTACCTTTTCCTCAGCTGCGTTATTCTCGTTCATAGCACTAATCACTTCAATGTATTTGTCTGGTATACCATACAAGGATAAGACCTTCGCTAAAACTTTTCTGTCAATAGAATCGAACACTTACTAGTAATCTACGAAACTGAGGACCGTGTTTGATAACTCAGGCACTTCTCAATCATTAGCCTGATAGTGAAAATTTGGTCGACACATCCTCTACCCTTGCTAAAACCGCACTGTTCTTCTCTTATCACTTTGTCTACAGCATCTCTCAATCTAAATAGTATCATATTACTAAGTAATTTGCCACCTAGTGAGACCAGGCTAATGCTTTTATAATTACCACCCTCATTCTTATCACCTTTCTTATACAGTGGTTTAGTTAGAGTTTTCCTAAAATCCCTTTTTCAAAAATCAAAACTTCCCTTTTTCAAAAATCATTTCATAATCTTCAGTAACTTATTTCTAACCTCAGAGCCACCATATTTAAGAAACTCATTTACCACAATATCAGCCCTTGGGGCCTTATTATTTTTTTAATCCTTTAGAACTGTCGCTAATTCTTCCTCAAAAAAAAAAATCTTTTTAAACACACAAGATATCACAAAAATTTTTCACTTTCCTCTATATCTTTTCTTGCATCTCTATCTCGGTTTAGCACATTCTCAAAATGTTCGGCCAATCTCTCCTTAACTCTTTCCTTATCAATAATATAATCTGTACAAAGGTAAAAATAAATGAAAGAAAGAAAAAAAAATATATAATTTTAGGGATGGTGGTTAAAATGGAATAGCAAGAACATGTATGGTTGAAAGCCAAATGTTTTTGTTCTAAAGTTCGTTTGTTTTTTCTAATTGACAGGAAAAGAATTCGCTCGAAAGCAAATCTGAGAAATGTACATCAAATCTTTTTTTAGGCTTTAGATTGTGATGCCGCTAGAATCTCCGGCTGACAAAGCAGAAAGAGAAGCTAGATCAATTGCACTGGAAAGAGCGTACGTCCACGATTCTTACGATCGCTTAGCACCGCACTTGGGTAGCACAAGGTACCAACCATGGCCACAGGTGAAAAACTTTCTCGAAGAATTAGAAAGTGGATCAGTTGTCTGTGATGTTGGTACGCTCTTTTCTTGTATATATTTTTCGTAAGTGATATACATTAACTCCAAAGGCCATTGAGAGAGGGTTGACATCTGGGATCTTTGTCACAATTACAAAATCGGCACATTCGACACTAACACACTCGGTGGGTTGATGTCAAATTTTGGGCACTCTTTAAGTAATTTGAAATGTGTCTCAGCCCCCTTCCCATTTCCCGAAACATTGTGTAACAAAAAATAAGCTGTTAATGTAGTTTAATGACCTTAAAAAACAGACTGAAACTGATCAGCATAAAGAATATTGATTGGTTGTTGTTCTTTCTCTCACAGTTTATGCACAGCTATGCACATTTAAGGTATAAGTTCTATTGTTTTAATACCCTATATTATATTTAATTGTCATATGAAATGGTATTACTGTTTTTGAAAAAAAAAAAATGTAAAAAAATCAAAGAAATGATTTATCTTGGGCACCTCTTTCTCTATCGCCAAGCTTCCGTATACGCTAGATTCATCACAGATAAAAGGGCAGCCTTTGGTTCCAAGTATCAAATGTAGCCTAGCTGTCTTATTAAACAACCATAACTAAGTTTATAAAGTAGATTCTTGTCATTAGATATTTACGGGTCCTAAAAATTTCTTAATGTTTTTTTTTTTAATTTCTTCTAAAACATTTATTAGTAGACTGAGTAATTTCCAAATTGTTGACTTTTTGGTGAAAATTGTAGCTTCCTTCTTTTCTGATAGGCGACTATATTTTCCCCCAAGGTCTCTATTTACTCCCCAATATGTGCCCGCACCGAAAGATGTGATATCAGGCCGGTTCCATCTATTACCGAGTTTCTTAGTAATTGTGGATCTAGCCAAGGTTGTCACCCGATGAAAAAAAAATTACTATATTTTTTGATTTGTTGGTTGATTCAGTGATTTATTTATTTATTAAATATAAAAAAATAACTAGAAATAGTGATAAAGCACTGGGGATGGCAACCCTGGATCTGGGTCTCTTCCCTCTCCGGGTACCTTCATAAAGTCGTACAGATACCATGATAAAATTCATTAGGATTGTGAAACATTTAGTGAAGTACATAAAAACCAAACTCAATTCATGACTTGTGCCAAAATAAATGTACTAAGTTTAAGATGGTCGTAATGAAACTTTTTAGGTTCCTACAAATCTATTTATTTGTTTTTCTGTAAAATAGAAGTAATAATAATAACTTAAAATAGTAGCGTATTACCTAATCACAGCATAGAGAACAAATAATGGATAATTATAAATAAAACATGAACAAAACATATAATACTATTGCGATGATAATTTACTGATTTTAATGTTTCTTGGTACTGTATTTCTTTTTTGTGTCACAAGTTTTTTGAGTTTCTGGAGAAGTTCTTTTAGCAGTTGCAATTTTAACATCAACCCGATGGGATTGAGGATAGCTTGGAAATAAAAAACTTCTGCCATTCATCAGCGAAAATAAATGCTTGCAAGGAAACGTAGCTGCTACGCAAGCAAGCTGGATGTTGGCAGAATTGATTACATTATCAGGGTTGCCACTCATAGTGATTAATTACTATTTCTAGTGATTGTTAATACTGCCTAAAAATCGTATTAGTACATAAACCACTAGATTATTGAAGGAAATCACTAAATCAGCAAAATCAAATGATTTCTTTTCACCGAGTGTCAACCTTGCACACTACATTCAAGACCTTTTAATGACGGCGATATTATTAAAACATGCTTGATTGAGATTGCCAGAATAATATGTCCTGCAACCGTGTAGCAGCAACCGTGTAGCAGCAACCGCGTAGCAGCATGTCCTGCAACCGTTCAATCAATTCATTATCTCACAATACCGTCGAAAGAATCAGGCATGTCAAAAGAATTACTGACGCGGTCGAAAAAATAAGTGATCAATAAAATATCGCGAGAGGGCTTTTTTGAACGGAAATTAAAAGTTCTAGTGGCATTTTTAAGTGACCAAACAAATTGGAGGGCAACTAGGCTCGATCCCACGCTCATTTTTTTCCCAAAGTCACCCGATAAAAATTTTGAGATAGCAATTTTCTTCAACATAGCAAAAAATTTAATAAATATGTCTTTGAGGATGACTTAATCCCCGTAGTCCCCGGGGACGGGCTGCAAGTTATGAACTTTGCCCATTGTTTACATATAGTATTGGTTTTTGGGAAGTACACAGACGTTTTCAGGAGGGATTTTTTATGGTGGGGGGGGGAGTAGAAGGAAGGGGATACATGGGAGGATCTTTCCATGGAGGATGTTTTCATGGGGTAAGGGACATTTCTATAAAGGGTGCATTGGATTTCCTAGCATTGTTTAAAAAACGATCGGAAATTAAATTAAAAAAATCAAGTTTTTCAACTGAAAGTAAGGAGCAACATTAAAACTTAAACGAACAGAGATTATTAATTATATGAGGGGGTTCACCCCCTAGCCAATACCTCGGTCTTTACGCTTAAGTTTTTTTTAGTACTTTCAAAAGAGCTATCTATTTTAATTAAACGATCTTTGTGATTCAGGAGTCATTCTTAAAGAATTGGAATAAAATTCGAACTTTAGCGTAAAGAGCGAGGCATTGACTAGGGGTGAAACCCCTCATATACGTAATGATTTCTGTTCGTTTTAAGTTTTAGTGTTGCTCCTTACTTTCAGTTGAAAAAACTTTTCTAATATACTGAAAGCACTAACACCGGCTGTGTGTCACAATTACGTGTGTTTCTGTGCGCTAGCGATAGAAACTTCAATGTATAAGACTTCAAAGAACTGTTCCAATTAGTTCCGATGAATGATTCCACGACAAGATTGGATGTTTGTTTTGTGTTTACGTGCTTCTATAAGAAATATGGACCTTCTACTCTCAAAGTTGTCTTCCGTGGCGATTGATGGTACTCATTCGATCTGTGGACAGAGCGTCGACTTCATAACATTAATATGTAAGCAGCAAGCAGATTATGATGAAGAATTGAACTGTCACTATACGCATCGCATTATTAATCAAGAAGTTTTGTGTGCGAAGGTAATAGAGATGGACAATGTCTTTTTTATGTATATGTGTAAAAATATACGGTCACGTGAATTAAAGATAACTAATTTTTTAATTAAAGAAATTAAATTATTAAAAAAATTAATTAAAGAAAAAGCGATAATTTTCTACTTTCCTTTGTTAAGTCTTAAGCAATTTTCAAAATCCCTCTTGCTGTACCGAGGTCTGTTGACAGTGGTGTCGTTTGGAATTGGCAAGGGGGGCAGTTGCCCCCCCCCTCCTCAATAATTTTGAGAAAAATAATTAAGTAACTTTTCAACTGTTGCTAGTTCTAAGTTTTAACTTCATTCTTTACTTTGAGCAGATATTTTTTTTCCTTCCTCATTTTTGATATAAAAAATGCGAAAAACTGGGGTCCATTACACTTCCTAGTGTGTTCCACATTAGCATTTATACAAATATATCGCCTTCGGAACCCTATCATCAAGTAAATAGGTAAGCCTAGTAAAAAGGTGGTCATATTCCTTCAGTTTTCGATTCAAATACTATTTATAAATGTTCAACTGCCTCTCTGTACAACTAAATAAAAAAAACACGTTTTTTTACGTGTTTTTGAAACTGAAAGTAAGGAACGACGTTAAAACTTAAAACGAACAGAAATTATACCGTATATGAAAGGGGCTGTCCCCTTTTTGAACGTTTTTGAATTAATACAGGTTTTGATTTTGGCTCACCGTACAAGAATAATTAAAACAAAATTGGTATATTAATTTTACTTTTATTTGGTTAAATGGCTTTCTCGAAACTTGTTTAATTTTATTTACGAACGTTTTTATTAGTAATAGATATACGCAACTTATGAATTAACTTACGTAACGAACTTCTATATTCATATATTTTTAATACGTATATTAGGGGGTTCAACCCCTAGTCAATACCTTGCTCTTTAAGCTAAAGTTCGAATTTTGTTCCAATTCTTTAAAAATTACCCCTTAATCACTAAGGCCGTCAATTAGAATAAATAGCTCTTATGAACGTACTAAAAAATCTTTGGCTTATAGAGTGAGGTATTGACTAAGGAAGGAACCCAATCATATACATAATATTTTCTGTTCGTTTTAAGTTTTAATGTTGCTCCTTACTTTCAGTTGAAAAACTTATTTTTTTTATTTAATTTCTGATCTTTTTTAAAATAATGCTGGGAAATCCAGCGCCCCCTTCATAGCAATTTCCTCCCCCATGAAAAATTCCTTCATGAAAAGATCCTCCCGCATAACCCCCGACCCCCCCCCCCCCACTACCAGAAAAAATCCCCCCTGAAAACGTCTGTATACTTCCCAATAACCAATACTATATGTTAACATTGGGTAAAGTTCATAACTTTCAGCCCTCCCCCCGGGGACTTCGGGGGATTAAGTCATCCTAAAAGAAATATTTATCATATTTTCGACCATGCTGAACAAAATGGCTATCTAAAAATTTTGATCGGTTCATTTTGGGGAAAAATGAGCGTGGGAGGGGGCCTAGTTGCCCTCAATTTTTTTGGTCACTTAAAAAGTGAACTAGAACGTTTAATTTCTGTTCCAATGAGCCCTCCCACGATATTCTAGGACCACTGGGTCGATACAATCACCCCTGGGGAAAAAAAAACAAAAACAAAAAAAAAACAAATAAACTCGCATCCGTGACCTTTCTTCTGGCAAAAAATGCAAAATTCCACATTTTTGTAGATAGGAGCTTGAAACCTCTGTAGTAGGGTTCTCTGATACTCTGAATATGATGGTCTGATTTTCATTAAGGTTCTATAGCTTTTAGGGGGTCTTTCCCGTTTTTTCGAAAATCAGCCAAATTTTCTCAGGCACGTAACTTTTGATGGGTAGGACTAACTTGATGAAACTTACATATTTGAAATCAGCATTAAAATCTGATTCTTTTGATGTATCTATTGGTATCAAAATCCCGTTTTCTAGAGTTTCGGTTACCATTGAGCCGGGTCGCTCCTTACTTACAGTTCGTTACCACGAACTGTTTGATACCGTGCGGAATTTTCGCTATTTTCTCTTTTCTAAATATTTCTTTAAACCAGCTCCAAAAAAAGAATTGACATAACCTGCTTAACATTTATCTCTGAATCAGCGTGCTGTAATATACGTCGGCTGCAAGTAGGATAAAGGGAATTCGAACAACATATGTATATTTTTCTCAATGTTTAGAAATTTTATGCTTACTTATAAGTGGTACCAACAAGTACTCTTTATCTATTGTTATAAGTTTTATCATGCAGCACTGCGAGACCGAGCTTCGCTTGGTAAAGGGAATTTTAGACATAAGGGGAAAGCAGGGGCGGATCCAGGATTTTTTTAGGGGGGGGGGTCACAAAATAGGTTGAACCGATAAAAAAAATTGGGAGGGGGCGCAAAATAGTTTGATCTGATAAAATTGCGTTAGGAGCAAGTTTAATTAACGCAAACTTGAGTTAACTAGGTAAATTTCACTACTTTAAACTACGCTAGGGGGGACGCGCCCCATCCCCCCTGGATCCGCCTCTGGGCAAAGGTAATTTTCCAACTCTAGGTGTCATTTTTTTCATCCCTTTGGCATCCTTTGCAAGTTTTAATTTATGTAAGGTTCTATCGCAATGCTACCATGAATTGTTCAGATTAGCCGGATATTCTTAATCAAACAATGCTCAATGAGGCAGTTAAAAATTCACACAATTTTTGTTTTGAATACTTCAAACTAAAAATCCTGTAGCTATTTCAAATGTAAGAAAAATTTCCAGAAGGATTCTCCATGGAGATGAATTTCCGCAGGGGTTGGGGGTAAATTTACCTGCCAAGTTTTTTCATTGGACAACACCCTTTTTGTTATTTAAAAAATTGAAAAACAATCCAAATTGCACATTTTGGGTGCCATGCGCTGCTTTATGATTGCCTTATTGAGTCAAATTTATAAGCAGCAATTAAATATAAAAATTAGCTTATAAATGAGCCATAACTAACTCTTAAGGGTGTCCTCGTGTCCGGCCCAGCCTTTCCATTCCATAAATGTCACCCAAATTGTACTTTTAGTGTACCATGTGGCACTTAATGTCGGCCTTATCGTGTCTAATATATTAAAAACAATAAAAAATAAGAATTAGCTTTTATGGTCCTTGAACAGGTCTCTATGATGTTCCAGTGCCTCAATAGAACGAAGAAAAATGTGAGGAAATATGACTACTGAGTATGTAGAATAGCATTTTTTTTTGTTCAATTAGGGGGGTTGCGATTTTCCTGTATAAGGTTTCAACAGTGGGAATTTAAAGGTGTACTTTTTGATTCACTAAGACGTCAGTTTCAAATCAAATGCAGCTGATTGATGCCATCCACGGGCTGTTGTAATAGTGCCTAGTTTAAGTGCGAGATTTAGTTACCTATGATGGGCGCGGGAGTTGAAGGAAGTGAAATGGGGATGTGCACTTTAATCATAGGCAGCGCGCTAGCGCTGCCTATGATTAATTTTACCATTAATTTTAATGGTAAAGCCGAAAAAAAACAAGCTTGTTAAGCTCACCAGTACCCACCCGAAAGCTTGTTTACAGTACAGTACTGTCGTCTGCTGCAACTCACTGCTGACAGTCCACTACTGAAATTATGTTTGTTTGATGCGTGTGCATTGTTTATTTGTGTATTCTGTAATGCTTTTGATTTTAACCGAGCAACGTCTTTGCTAAATAGTAACTTTTTTTCGTTATTGCTTGAAGAATAGTGTCCCATTGAAGAATTAGGGATAAAATTGGCTATATTTATTTTTTAACCGCTTGGTAAATCCCCCCATCAGGTGAAAGAGCGCATGCACATGCGGTCCCAAGATCAGGACCGTTGGGCTGCTGCATATTCCGCAAGTTTTTAATTCAGAATAAGCGCGTCCGTAGGCTTAGCAATGCAAGATGGCAAAACTTTCGGTTCCTTAACCAGTCCTGTAAAAACCAGCTTTGTCCAGCTCTCAAATTTGATGTATTTTATAAAGTTATTGAAAATACAATTTGTCTCAATTTTATTTAGTTCGAACAGGCTAATAAAATCAATAAAGTGAAGAGGTCATTAATATGTTTTTTTTTGGCTCGGAACCAACTTTTAAAAGCAACAGAAAGTGGAACAAGAAGAAGAAGGTATTTAAAAGAGATTAATTAAAAAAAAAATTCTGAAAAATAAATTTTTCAAAGAAAAGTAAAGGTCATTTTAACTTAAGCTCAGTTGATACAAATACCTTTTACAATTCAAACTCAAAACGACCAGAAATTAAATAAACAATCATAGCAAAAAATACAATAAGTAATAATATAAATGAATAAATAGATCTTAAAGTGAGTAATGCTTAGATTGAATATGAAAATCAAGCTTAAAACGAAAAAAAATATTTTGCTATTGAGGTATAAATGAAACTTAAAACGAACAAAAATTAAATAAGCAATCAATGCAAACAAACATACAATAGATATTAATGTAAATGAATAAATAAATCTTAAAACGAGTGAAACTTAAATTGAATATGCAAATCAAGCTTGAAACGAACAAAAATCACTACAAACAAGAGTTTGGGTATCGCCTCCTTCTCTCACTGTAAAAGTCTAAAACCTACTGCGTCATTGGTGCTTTACTGAAAACCACCTTTGTTACAAATATTTTCTTTTGTACTAAAATTGAAAATAAACAATAAAATTATAGTAAAATTTTGAACTGATGAGCTTTCAGCAATTACTATCATTATACATCAAATATTCACTTTAATTTATTTGTTTTTTCTAGAGTTGTTCAAGATGAATATAGTTTCACTACAAACAAGAGTTGGGATACTGCCCCCTTCCTTAACTGTAAATAAAAACTAAAAGCCTACTGCGTCATTGGCGCTTCACTGAAAACGAATTATATTACAAATAATTTCTTTTCCAGTTCTTACAGCATTGAAAATAAAAATAAAATTAGAGTGAAATAAATTCTTGTACTGATGGATCGTTCAACAAATAATATCATTATATATCAAATATTCAATTTGATATTGTGTATACTTCCAAGACTGTTCAAGACGCATATAGTTTTCAGTAAAGTACCAATGCCGCAGTAGGTTTTGCATATTCAATTTAAGTTTCATTCGTTTTAAGATTTATTTATTCATTTACATTAATATCTATTGTATGTTTGATTGCATTGATTGCTTATTTAATTTCTGTTCGTTTTAAGTTTCATTTATACTTCAATAGCAAAATATATTTTTCGTTTTAAGCTTGATTTTCATATTCAATTTAAGCATTACTCGCTTTAAGATCTATTTATTCATTTATATTATTACTTGTTGTATGCTTTTTCCTATGATTGTTTGTTTAATTTCTGTTCGTTTTGGGTTTCATTTATTCTTTAATAGTAATTTCTGGTTGTTTTGAGTTTGAATTTTAACAGATATTTGTATCTGCTGAGCTTAAGTTTAAAATGGCCTTTACTTTTCTTTGAAAAACTTATTTTTCGGAAAGTTTTTTTTTTTTTAATTAATTCTTGTTCGTTTTTTATTGCAAAAAGTTTCAAGTTTTTTTTTAAAATTTCCTATTTCAAAATCAAACTTTTGAAAAAAATAAAACAAATCTTTCTCAAAGTATCAAAACTGGTATCAAAGTAAGAACATCAAAGTGAAAAAAGTTTGCCCCTTTGAAATGAGCCCCCTTTGAAGTTCATACGACGACCCCTTCTATATAAAGTGCGTCTGGGAAAAAAAATAAATGGAGTGTAGGGGGAGGATAGCTGTCCTCCGATCACTTTTTATCTTAAAAAGTGAATTACAACTTTCAGTTTCTTCTATTAAGTTTATATGAGCATCCCTTTCATAACAACCATATATGCCCCCAGGGTATAACTTACAACGCCTACCCTCGGGCCCTGGGGGGGGGCTGTGTCGACACTGTAGTTTTTGTTATCTGAACTTTGAACTATTTCTAACAAAATGTATATCTCAAAATTTTTATCTGATGCATTTAGGCCGTGGGGGGGGGCTAGTTGCCTTCCAATCTCTTTTGAAAAAGTGAACGAGAACTTTCCATTTCAAATCAAATGAACCCTCTCCGAAGCTTATACAAGCTTCCCTTTTATAAAAACGATATATGCCCCCAGAGCATTACTTACAAGGCCTGCCTCCGTGCAATGGGGGGTTGCGTCGACACAGGAGTTTTTCTTGTCTGACCTTTGAATTATTTTTAATCAAATGGCTATTTTAAAAATTTTATCGGATAGGCTTGGGGAAAAAAGGGTGTGTTTGTGGGGGGGGGTAGTTGCCCTTGGATATCTTTTGACGCTTAAAAAGTGAACTAGAAGTTTCAATTTCCAATCAAATGAGCCCTCTCTGAAGTTTATACGAGCATCCCTTTCATGAGAACCATATACACCCCCAGGACAACACTTACAACGCCTACCCCCTGGGCCCTGGGTGGTTGTGATGACACCGGAGTTTTTTTTATCTAATTTTTGAACATTTTTTAAAAAAAACTGGTTATCTCAAAATAAGTAGCGGATGGGTTTGGGGAAAAAAGGGCATGGGGGGGGGTAGTTGCCCTTAAATCTCTTGACTCTTAAACAGTGAACTAGAACTTTCAATTCCCAACCAAATGAGCCCTCTATGAAGTTTATACGAGCATCTCTTTCATAAGAGCCATACATGCCCTTAGGGCATAACTTAGAACGCCTTCTTCCGGGCCTTTGGGGGTTGTATGGACACCAGAGTTTTTATATCCGACCTTTGAAATATTTTTTTTTTACCAAATATCTACCTCAAAATTTTCATCAGATGGATTTGGAAAAAAAAGGCGTGGGGGGGGGAGGGGGGGCTAATTGCCCTCGGATCTCTTTTGACTATTAAAAAGTGAACTCAAACTTTCAATTTCAAATCAAATGAGCCCTCTCTGAAGTTTATACGAGTATCCCTTTCATAAGAACCATATATGCACCAGGGCATAACTTACAAAGCCTTCCCCGGGCCCTGGGGGGGGGGGGTTGTGTCGACACCCGAGTTTTTGTTATCTAACTTTTGAACAAGTTTTTACTTAATGGCTATCTCAAAATTTTTATCAGATGCATTCGGGAAAATGGGCGTGGGGGGGCTAGTTGCCCTCCAATCTCTTTTGACTCTCAGAAACTGAACTAGAACTTTCAATTTCCAATCAAATTATCCCTCTGTGAAGTTTTTACGAGCATCCCTTCCATAAGAATCATATATTCCCCCAGGGCATAACTTACAACGCCTGCCTTCAGCCCTGGTCGACACAGCCCTGGGGGCTGTGTCGACCCCGGAGTTATTGTTATATGATCTTTGAACTATTAAAAAAAAAAAAATTGCTATTTCAAAGATCTTATCAGATGGGTTTGAGAAAAAAGAGTGTGGAGAGGGGGGGGCTAGGTTCCCTCCAATCTCTTTTGACTCTTAAAAAGTGAACTAGAAATTTTAATTTCCAATCAAATGAGCCCTTTTTGGAGTTTATACGAGCATCCCTTCCATAAGAACCATATATGCCCCCCGGACATAACTTACAACGCTGGCCCTCAGGCCCTGGGCAGTTGTGTCGACACCGGAGTTTTTGTTATATGATCTTTGAACAATTTTTAACAAAATAGCTATCTCAAAATTTTATGCAGCTATTGCATTTGGGAAAAAAGGGCCTGGGAAGGGATGGTTACCATCCAATATCTTTTGACACTTAAAAAGTGAACTAGAACTATCAATTTCGAATCAAATGAACCCTCTCTAAAGTTTATACGAGCGTTCCTTCCATAAGAACCATATATGCCCCCAGGGCATAACTTATAACCCTTGCCCTGAAGACCTTTGGGGAGTGTTATGCTCAAAGATATAAATTCCAGAACTTTCAAGTACGTTAATTTTGGCTATCAAAATTTTGGCTATCTAAAAATTTTTGGCTGTGTTTGGGAAAATGGTGGGTGTGGAAGGAGTGTTAGTTGCCTTCCAATCACTTTTGACTATTAAAAAAGGCCCTAGCCAATAAAATTTCCAATCGAATGAGCCTTTTTGAAGTTTCTACGACAACGCTTCCTGTAAGAACCTTATATGCCCCCAGGGTATAACTTACAACCCTTACCCTGAGGGCTATGGGGGAGGTGTTGTCATCCTACCTGACCTAATTCCCTGAATTTTCAACTACGTTGAACAAAATGGCTATCAAAATTTTTGATTGGATGTGTTTGGGGAAAAGGTGCTAAAAAATCATTTTTATCATAAGTTGGCAGAAAATTTTAACCGCAAGAATATTTCGCGCTGTATTTCTGTCTGGTCATTAGGTAAATTTTAATTTTAACAATTTTTACTTGTTATATCGTCGCTTTCACATCTGCACTCTTTGAACTCGGTCACTGCAGGTAAAAGGCTCAGCTGGCACAGCTCCATGCCCCTATGCGCCTTTGTCCCACTTTTGCCTTGTCTTCAACCCTGTTTTGAAGGATGAAGTTCGAGTTTAGCGCAGCTAAGCAACTGATTCCATATTTTAACTTGAAAAGCAGATATGTGAAATTAGACAAGTTGAAGCGTTACTGCTTTTGAAGATGGGGCGTGATGGGGTACATTAAGTAAGTTTTGGTGAGCTTCATTGATAGGGGCAGGCTTCATCGTAGGTGAGCTTCATGATGGAGAGCTTCATTCATGTAGGTGAGCTCCATGATGTAGGTGAGCTTCATCGAAAGTGGTATCTAGGAAGAGTAAAATAGGCTTAATTCTTAGAAACACATTTTCATCCATATATTTATTGGCTTTGGTTGTGTCCTCAAGTCCCAAGGTTTGTTGTCAAGCAGTTTATCGGTTGAAACTTACAGCGCTAAGCTCGTCATTCCTCGTCGTCGCTAACCACGTCATTCCTTTTAGCAAGTAGTTATCGATCTGCTAATTTGCCGTGTTCTCAACAAATTTCAGAGAGGAAGCAAGATAACGCCGCCTATTCTCTTCAACCTGCCCAAAAGGTTTAACACAGACAAAAGGTAAATTGATTCAACAATAAAAGTAACCGATATCACGAATTTACAATTTTTTTTTTCAAATGGCTTGTACCATACATAAAAACTAAGCCTGACACAACTTAGCTAACAGCACCATTCACATTATTTGTAAAAAAAAGCTGTTGAATACTGTTCTGCATACTAATTATGAAGGAAAGGGTGATTAATATGGTCTGCGTAGTTAATTTTTAATGAAAGAGTCATTACAGCCATTAATGAAGAGTTTTCTACTTTTTTTATTATTTTTATTTTTTCTAGGCTGCGGCAATGGAAAATATTTAAAGGCTAGCCCAGGGATAATTACTATTGGCTGTGATAGAAGTCGTCTTCTTGTTGGAGTTGCAAAAGAAAAGAAGACTGAGGTATATCTTGTTTTTATCTTTACGTATGTACTCATTGGGGCAATGAAATGCTTGAAGGAAAGAGCATCCAAACAAGGTTGGAGCTCAAGCTAAGAACCAGCAAAATAGGTTGATCCGATAAACATGTGTTAGGAAAAGTTTCGGTTATTAAAAGAGCATGTAAATGCAGGCCTGGTGTTAACAGTAATATGTGGCTGCCAAAAAATAGTGACAATTTGAATAAAACCTGCACAGCTCAGAATCTTTTTGCAGATGTGGGGGGGGGGGGGGCACAAAAAAAACTATAAAACACATAAAAATAATTTCATTTCAGTCTTCCAAAACGGAACGGAAAAATGCCAATTTTTTTCTATAGAGATAGCTATTTCATTCCGTTTTGTTGGTTACCAGAATGAGGAATCGAAAAGGTTCCTTTTTGTGCCACATTCGCAAAAACTGGAATTAGTGGAGACGGTCGATAGCAGATTCAGCACGAGTTTTGGATGAATACGGAATAAATAACTATTGACACGTCGCGGGAAGAAATAGAAGAAAATTTTATGAAAGAAATTATTATTCAACTTCTTCATCCATATCATTCGCCCAAACTCAGAAAGATATTGAAGCTATGGAAAACGCAAAAAATTGAACAATTCAGAAATATCTTGTCTGATAAGCATTTGGAAAAATTTCTATGAGCGTCTGAATTCTGTGGTTAATAAAATTCTAATTTGAAATTAGATGCCTTGCCTCCAAGCAGCAAGGCAATTGTAAAATTTGTAATAGTAAAAGCTGCAACAAGGTCACTATATCAATGCGATGTTGAAGTAGGGGAGACAGGTACTAGGTTCCTTAAAACTGACATTTGCAGATTGGTATAAATGCCCATGGAGACTTGTCTTAAGGGCTGGGCACAAAATCGTTGCCGATTTGCAAAAAAAAACGGCCCTGATTTGATCTTAAAAATTTTTGTAGTTATCGGTGCCGATTTACAAGACGGTGTTGATTTCATCTTGATCATCAAAAAAGGAATCCTCAATCGTTTCATTTTTTTTCAGCAAGAAAATCAAAATAACTAAATAATAATAGCCTTAATAATTAAATATTTAACAATATAAGAAATTCATAATTTAATAGTGAAAGAACTTCAAATTTAATTACTTTCTTTAATGAAATGAAAATTTGAAAAGGATTAAAATTTGAATAATAAACTTAACGGCTGGGCACACGTAGCTGATTTTGGGAACTGATTTCCAAATCAGTGCCGATTTTAAAAGAAATCGGCATCGATTTGAGCTTGAAAAATTTTCTTGTTTTCGACGCCGATTTACAAAATCAGCACCGAGTTTTGATCATGATCATCACAAAAAATAGGGATACAAATAAATAGTCAGCCAGAGATGTCTGTGGTGAAAGACCCCGCTACTGAGCTGAGAACTAAACTGAGAACTAAGCTGAGATCAATCATGCAACTATTAATAAACTCCAGCTGACTATTTGTGACCATGATTTTTTCTTTTGAAAATCTCGCGCAATAAATTTTTCTTTCAACAAATTTTTCTTACTGCTATAGTCTGTTCCCTGATGCTGAAATCGGTTCCCGAAATCAGCTACGTGTGCCGAGCCCTTTAATAGTTATACTAAAGTAAACCTATTTTAGTAAACCTTAATCTCCTCCCGTCCCCACAGGAGTAATGGCATGACCTCCATGGAAAGCTTCGTCGAGAAAACCCTTGTCTAAGTCTCAGAAATCCATTAGGTATGTTCAATACAGATGTACTTTTCTAAAAAATAAACTTCTGGAACTATAAGAATGTCTTGTTCATAGTACTTCCAGGTCTACGCAAAAGCAGACCTAGGATACCATAGGAAAATCTGGGCAGGTCAAGTAGGCTAGTTAGCTTTAAGCTAGCAGACCTAATGGAGACAGAATAAACCTGTAAGAAGGTTAATGGAAGGCCAGGCAATACAGATTAAGCTGGGATTGTTAGAAACACCCCAAATCTATGAAATATCTTGACACATTGACAAATTAGACATTTTAAATTGGAAGATGAAATTGGAGTTGATAACAGTAGCAGTTGCAGTATATTTGCTTGAATTTTTCTATGGACTTCAAAAGAAGCTTTTTCAGTTTCAATATTTTATGTTCAAAGTTATCTTGAAACTATGGGAAAAATGTGTGAATTGAAGGAAAGAAGTAAAACATCTCAAGAAAAAATAAATTTCTTTTCTTTTCTAATTCTACAAAATACATGCTGACAAGGTGGAATTAAACAAAAGAACATTGCAGATATATAAAAATAAAACACTTAGACAAAATAAAGATAACAAAACTCACAAATCCTTCACCTTGTCACCTTGTGCTGCAGTGAGTTGCTGGTAGTAGTGCTAAAACGCGGTATTGGAAAAATATCATAGTGAATATTGGAAAAATATCATAGTGAATAAGGCATAATATATCTCAGCATTGGCTTAACTAAGATTTAATTCATTAGTTACAATACAAAAAGAATAAGCTGGACAACTTTAACAGATTTAGAGCTAATTTTTTTCTTTGCCTTTTCTTTTTTTCTTTCTGAGCGAAAATGTGAAACTTGTTCCATTACCGCTTGTGCAAGACTCTGGATGAGAAATTGGAGTACTATTCGAGATCTTTGAGCAAGCTGTTCAGATATTCAAATAAAATGAATAAATCATAGCACTCAGCTCGTTGGAGATCGGAAGCACTTCGAATTTTTATTTTCTAAAAAAAAGAATTTAAAAAAGAAACACATTATTCTTAGAAATTCAAGATGACTCAAAACTCTTCCTTCCAATTTTCAGCATCTTTTCAATAATAAACAAGATGAATAACACATTTTCCTGTTGAACCTCTTGAACCTCTCAAACTTCTTAAATCTTTCAATTTTTTAGTGGCTTCAGTCATTAATTTATTCCTAACTCTATATAGTCTATCATTCACCAAAACTGGAAAATAGCAATAGTTCTTTATTTCTTTTCTTTTTGGATTTTTCTTTTTTATTTGTTGATTTTGAATTTGATCATCTTGGTGAAATTGATAAAAGACTTGAAAACCATGGCTAATTAGAGTAAAGCCAAGACAAATAGTCTCTGTGAGAGGTAAAGCTGGCTTAAGTTTTTCAGAGTCTTATAAAAATGATTAATGTCGCTTCTTGATGATATTCTATCACCCATTTTAGGGCAAAACCCCTCTCTGTAGAGGTACATATTAGTGTGAGATTCCAAACTGCTTTATGTATCCTTCTCCCCCAAAAAGGGGAAGAATATCCTTAAAGTCAAGCTTACAGACTTAAATTATATATATTACTCCAGATTAAGGTTAGTTAGAGAATAAATTTCTTCTCCTAAATTTTGAACCGTAGGACCTTCCATAAAATGCTGAAAAACCTTGCCCTAACAAGTACTTTTGAAAATTTGAGGGTTCTTGTATGATATAACGCCGACCACTCAAGAATTCTAATTCTTTATTAATCCTAATGAAATATACCTAACTATGATAAAAATATAATACTTTAGAAGTAAATTTGGGCTATATACTTGCACATTAGGGGGGAGTATAGTGGGTCTGCATTCAAAATGTGTTAGGTACAATTATTCTTCATATTATGAAGTAAGAATTGTTTTCTAACTTCACACTGTACAAATAATTTACTTCCCCCCTCACAGTTTGGAAATATATGTCCTAAATTATATATTTCCCATCTATTTGGTCACTTCTCTCTGCCTTGTCACGCTAAGGCTGAAAGAAACTAACGAAAAGACCGGTTCAACAATGCGTCAATGGATGAATAACTTGAGTGATCGGTGCTTTATCAGACAAGTAACAATTTGAAATGTATATCCCCCGCCCTCACAAAAATGGGCTGAATCTTGCTGCAAGATTTATTTGTCACAGAAACAAAACCGAAAATTACGTTGAACCATTCCAATTATTGAGAAAAATGTCCTGTAACAGTTTTATACGTTTGCTGAAACTATCACGTAAGAAATAAGGAAATATAAAGTCGGAGTTCTTTTTTTCAGGGAAGTTAGTGGTACTTGATTGACAATTATGACAATAACAACAATTATGACAATAACAACAATATATGACAATAACAACAATTATGATGTTGGGGTCGATGATTAAATAAAAGGCGTGTTCAATGTCGACTAGCAGTACAAAATGCTATAGTTTCTGATAAAAATTAACTACAGTTTTTAAGTTGAGATATTGAACATGATATACTGTGTATTTTAATAAATTTCAACAGGAATAAACTCTATCATAAATACATTTAAATTATGCACAACATTACATAACACATTTGTGAAGCAAAAAGAATTGTGGTTTTATGTTATGGTATTCTCTAAGTATGTTTACCCACTGAAGCAATTCATAGGTAAACAGGGGCGTAGCTCCAGCATTTTTATTGAGGGGGGGCAAGAGGGGGTCCACATCTGGATAGTCAATGGGCATGGACTATCCTTTAGGGGAAAGCAGTGGCGGTGCTGGCCTCTTCAATTTGCTTAAACCTACGGTAAGTATTAAGTATTATTTAAGTATTACAGTAAATTAGTAATTTACTGCCAACTACTACCTCTACTTAATTTTAAGCACAGTTTATATAATTATCCAGTAAGTTTGCCGCAGAGGATTTCTGGCTCTTCATTCTCGGTGCGAACAAAAAGCTCCTCCCACTTATTTCTGCACTTATTATCCACTTATTGGTTGAGCCGGCCAAGTGGTTTTGTCAGTACTTGTTCCTTGTTCCGTATTCTTTGTCTACCCGTGAAAAGATCTAATGCCGCTTATGTTTATATCTGCAAAAACATTCTCTGGAGCACTCGCACATCGGTCCAGGTTTTTATAATGGGTGAGATAGGGAAAGATCATACTGCATAATTATATAAACTGTGATTTTAAGTAGATAAAATTTTAAAAACTACAAAATGATTACGAACGTTAGATTATTTATTTTAAATTTGCGCCCCTAAAATTTCTCACCCGGGGCGAGTGTCCCCTCAACCACTTTCCTCTAAAACCACCTATGGGGAAAGGGTTGTTAAAAAACTTATGAAAAACACAAGCCTAAATATGCTTTAAAGATGTCCTAAAATTCTTATGATTCTGTTCCGAATTTTGTCCCGTTAGTCTAAGAGAAAATCAAGTCTGTTGAAAGAGGCCATCACAAATATGAGCTGAGGTTTCATCGCTGAGGTTTCATCGCTGAGGTTAGACCATTAATTGGATCACGTGTTTTAATTAATTTAGTCAAAAATTGAGCTGCTTTCACAGTTAAGATTGTCTTCACTTTCTGTTATTGTGTTACTATAAGAAGACGTAGATGGGAATCTAATCCATTTTCAATAGCTTCTTCTTCTTATTCCACTTTCCTTTGCTTTATGACGTTGGTTCTCATCTAAAGAAAGAAAGCAAGGAGCTCTGTCTTTTATTGGTTTTATCAGCCTTTTATAACCAATTAAAATTCATACAAATTCTATTTTTAATAACGTTATAAAACACATCAAAGTTGAGAGCTGTACAAAGCTGGTTTTCCAGAACTGGTTAAGGAACCGTGAGTTTGGCAATCTTACATCGCTGAGCCTACGGACGCGCTTATTAATATATACCAGCCCAGCTGTCCCGATCCTGGGGCTACATGAGCATGAATTCATCCACCTGATGGGTAAGGGGGGGGGGGTATACCGATTGGTTAAAAAGTAAATATAGCCTGTTCCTTCTCCAAGTCTTCAAAAGAACATTTTTCTTCAAGCGATAACGAAGAAAAGTTACTATTTAGCAAATAGGTTAATAGGGTAAATTCAAAAACATTACAGAATACATAAATAAACAATACACACGCGTTAAAAAAGATAAATTAAGTAGTGGACGCAGCTTTTACTAAGGATGTCAACAATGAGTAGGTGCAGACGACAGTAGTCTACTAGAGCACATTCCGGTGGGTGATGGTAAGTTTAATTAGTTCGGATTCTTTGCCAGCTTTACCGTTAATGTTAAAGTGCATATCCCCCTTCCAATTCCTTTAACTCCCGTGCCCATCATAGGAGACAAAATCTCGCAAAGTTTACGCACTATCCCAACAGCCCCGTGCATCGCGTCATCCATTTGCATGTGATTTAAAAATGATGTCTTAGCAAATCAAAAAGTACACCCTTTAACCATTGTTGAAGCCTTTTACAGGAAAATTGCAACCCCCCTTATTAAATAACAAGAAAATCACTTTTTTGATGGACATCAGTGATATGTCCTTTTATTTTTCTTCGTCGCTATTGAGGCACTGGAATATCATCGAGCTGTTTAAGGACTCATAAACGATATTTTTTATATCTTATCGTTTTTATATATTTTAAACTCGATAAGGCCGTCATAAAGTGCCACATGATACAATAAAAGTGCAATTTGGATGACACTTTTGGAATGGAAAGGCTGGGCCGGACACATGGACATCATTGACAGCTTATTACAGGCTCATTTATAAACTTATTTTTATACTTAATTGCTCTTTATAAGTTTGACTTTATCAGACAATCACAAAGTGACACTTGGTACCCAAAAACTGCACTTTGGGTTGTTTTTTCATTTTATTAAAAAAATAACAAAAAGGGTGTTGTTCAGTGAAAAAACTTGGCGGACAAATTTCCCCCACCCCTGCGGAAATTCTCCTCTATGGAGAATCCTCCTGGAAATTTTCATAACATTTGAAATAGCGCCAGTACTTTTAATTTAAAATATTCGAAAAATTTGTGAATTATTAACTTACTCGTTGAGCATTGTTTGATTAAGAATATTCAGAAAATCTGAACAGTTCTTGGCAGCATTATGGTAGAAACCTTAAAATTAACCTTAAAACCTTAATTTAAACCTTAAAACTTGCCAGGGATGCAAATTGGATGGGATAAATTGACACCTAGAGTTTGAAAATTACCTTTGCCTTTGTATCTTTGTTAAAAAAAAAAAAAAAAAAAAAAAAAAAAAAAAAAAAAAAAAAAAAAAAAAAAAAAAAAAAAAAAAAAAAAAAAAAATTAGGAAAGTTACACAAAAGTTTTTTTTTGTATGGAGAGTTTGTATATAATGTAGACATAAGTGTACTGTTATTCAATATTTACTAGGGTGCAGTTTCATTTATTTGATATAAGGTCTTATTTTCTTTTTTGTTTTTATTCTTTGTCTAGGTTTATTGTTATTCTCTGTCTAGGTTTTTTTTTTTATTCCTTGATACAGGCGAGCCCCGTTTTCTTTTGTCCCCTATGTCGCTTTTTGGCCAAATCAGAACGTTAATGGCAGATTTTGCGGAGTTCGTCATTGCCGACATGATCACGGAGTTTAATGCTAATGATTCTCCTTATACATGAATGGTCAAATACGTTGAGGGCTTGAATATCGGATGATTTCAGAGCCCATGTCTCACAGCCGTATAGTTAGACAAAACAAGGGCCTGGTAAATCCTTGTTCTTGTCTTCAGACGAACATTTTCTGGTTCCATAGGGAGTGATTTAGTAGGGTGAAGACTCCAGTTGCTTAAGCAATTCTTGACTGTATTTCTGAGTGTATCTTCCTATTAGGTCTACCAGAGAGCCTGGGTGCTTGAATTCATGTATCTCGTCTTTGGGCAACTGTTTTAGTAGAATTGGGGGATCTTGAGATGATATACCAGACGCAATGACTTTTATCTTCGGGGACCTTATTTTCAGGCCGACTAGAAGGGACTCTACAGATATCTTCAATAGCATAGATTGGGCTTCTGAACGAGATTCAGCTAACAAGCAAATATCGTTGGCGTAGTCCAAATCGGTGATCTCAAAATAGGGACTTACTTCAACACCTGAAAAGGTCGTCATTACTCTGGTCATAATCCAGTCGATGTCGAAATTAAATAAGACGGGAGACAATATACTTCCCTGTCGGACACCAAAATCCATTTGGAACATCGAGGAGAGTTCTCCACCGACCTGAATTTGGGCTCGTGTTTGCTGGTAGTATGCTTGGATAAGTCTGACTATCTTGCCTGGTAGTCCATCCTTTGTCATGGCCTTCCAAATTTCATCTCTTTGAACAGAATTAAAAGCTGTAATAAAATCTATGAATAGAGACACCGTTGGTTTCTGGTTTTCAAGGGTGTGTCATAAGACGAATAGTTGGTCAATTGTTCCCATGCCTGTATGGAATTCCGCTTGATTCGGCCTTGTCTTTACGTTACTTTGGATACGAAAACGATTGTGCTGCACTATGGCAAATATTTTGGCGGCAATGCAGATGAGAGAAATCCCGCGATAATTGCTGCATTTTGTCTTTAGCCGTTTTTTTTTTTAAGACTGAAAGGATGATAGGGTCACCCCAATCCTGGTGAACCATCTCTTCTTCCCATATACGTCAGGTTAGTTTATGAAGCCAGCTGACAAGTGCTGTCCCTCCATACTTGTAAAATTCAGCCGAAATAGCATCAGGACCAGGGGTTTTATTGCTTTTAAGGCAATTGATTGCTTGTTGGATTTCATTTAACTTGGGGGGGAGCCATGTCCACGTCATTGTAAATACTGCTGGGTGAGTTTGATTCCTGCAGGTCATCAGAACTACGACTTGGATTATGGCAACGCTGATTATCATCCATTGCTGTGGAGAGTTGGTGCTGGTTAAGTAGTCTGTCAAAGTGCTCCTTCCAGCGATTTATTATTTCGGTATTTTTTGAGAGTAACTTGCCGTTTTCATCTTCGACGGATGTAATAATAGGCTTATGTGATTTACTCCTGATTGATTTTAGGAGCTGATACATCTTCCTGGTGTCAGATGTAGAGGCAGTGGCTTCCATGTCTTCAGCAATTTACTCCCAGTACTGGTTCTTATCATTCTTAGCCGACTGGTGGCATTCTCTTCTCAGGCGTTTGAACAACTCCGATTTTCTGTCCGATATCTGTTGCTTGTGCTCAGCCATCTGAATTATGTGTGTTGACATTCATTTTTTGGATAGTCTTTTACGGTATCCTATCGTAGCTTCTGCAGCCTCGTGGATTGTATTGCGTATGGTTAGCCACTCCTCATCCAAACTTTGAGTTTGCTTGTCGTTCGCTTGCACTTGGAGAGCTTCAAAGTGGTTAGACAACTCTAAGCAGAATGCCTGTCGTATATTAGGATCATCGAAGCGATTGGTGTCAAATTTTCGTTGATGTTTTCTCTTGGGGCGTGCTGCAATTCGTAACTTTAGATCTAATTTGACTAGAAGATGATCCAGCCCATGTTTCGAGCCAGTATCTGCTCCAATGTACGATCTACTATTCGTAGCCATTGATTTCCAACAACGGGACATGAGGATGTAATCAATCTGGCTTTTCGCTCTACCATCTCTTGAATGCCATGTGGCTCTATGGCTGGGCTTGTGTTTGAATAAGGTATTGGTAATGACCAAATTATTCGTCATGGCAAAGTGAAGAAGTCTTGATCCCCTGCTACATCTAGCTCCAAGACCGAAGTGGCCAATGGCAGACTCAGCAGTGAATACTTTTCCCCCGATTATGGCGTTAAAGTCGCCTCCAATAAAGATGTGGTCTCGTTTTGGGACTTTATAAGCGTACAAGTTAGAATTTGGTAAAAAAGATCTGCTTCGCTCTCCGGTGCATCTCTGGTTGTAGCATAAACTACAATAACTGATATGTTGAATAGGTGGCCTTTGAATCGCGCTCTTGCTACTCTATGTGAGATAGGTTCCCACTCTAGAAGTGGCTTCACTGCGAGGGGGCTTAATATGATGCCTACTCCACCATACGCAGATCCATCAATGGATCCTGAGTTGAAAAAGGAGAAAGAAGCGTCGCCCTCAGGAGTTCTAATCTCCGAGCCTTCCACAATGCCGTTGATTCAAGTTTCTGAAACACACATCATGTCTATGTTGTAACGCAGTAATTCCCCAGTGATAAACGACTGAGTCGTTAGGCATTTCATCGAGCAGACGTTCCAGCACCCTACACTGAGGGGTTTTCTATATTTCCGAAGTGCTATCTCAGCTTGCCAGTTTTTAGGAGAAGGCGCCGATGAAACCTTCAACGCATCGTTTGCCGGGGATGCCGTAGTATGGGTTGGACTCTTTACATTGAATCGCATTTGGACGTTTCGTGGAGATATATTTAACCATGCAGGTCTCCACTCCCTGATGGTACCCTCGGCGGTTTGGCCTTGCAAGAATTGGGATAGGCAATTCCGGCCGTTTCCACCTGACTACCACGATGAGAAAACCAAAGTAGGATTTCTCCTATATACATATTCTAATGTTAGTGCGTAAACTTATCTTCCTATTTTGTAACTTTTCTCTAAACTTTCCCAAATCTTTCCAAACTCTTAGAATTTAAACTAAGTAAAAGTAAGATTTATAAATAAAACACGCCCTAGTTACAGCGAGAGTATGGTAGGAATTTAAAATTAGAGTGTCTATTATTCAAGCAAACCAAGCCAATTTGTCTACCAAAATGATTCTTGTAATCTACAGAAATCTACAAAGCAATCTATAGTAAGGCACATTTGCATTAAAATTAACGCTCTAAGGCTAACCCCAAAGCTGAATTAAATGGTTTTAAGATTATATGAATAAAATATATATTTTTTCATTTTAACTGAGTTACAGAATTTACATTATATATGTATATGATAAAAACATATAATAAACAAATTGTATAAATTATATAAATGTTAAATTCCAATAAATTAGGACAAAAAAGCCGAAATTAGCGTTGTACCTCTACAAGCTACAACTCAATAAAGTGTAAAATATTCCTCCTAATTCCCCCCCCCTTCAGCTCAAATAACTATCAAACAGTTCGTGGTAACGAACTGTAAGTAAGGAGCGACCCGGCTCAATGGTAACCGAAACTCTAAAAAACTGAATTTTTATACCAATAAATACATCAAAAGAATCAGATTTTAATTCTGATTTCAAATATATAAGTTTCATCAAGTTTAATCTTACCTATCAAAAGTTACGCGCCTGAGAAAATTTGGCTGATTTTCGAAAAAAGGAGGAAAGACCCCCTAAAAGCTATAGAACCTTAATGAAAATCACACCATCATATTCAGCGTATCAGAGAACCCTACTGTAGAGGTTTCAAGCTCCTATCTACAAAAATGTGGAATTTTCCATTTTTTACTAGAAGAAAGATCACGGATGCGTGTTTATTTGTTTTTTTTTTGTTTTTTTTTTCTTTTCCCCAGGGGTGATCGTATCGATCCAGTGGTCCTAGAATATCTTGGGAGGGCTCATTAGAATGGAAATTAAAAGTTCTAGTGCCCTTTTTAAGTGACCAAAAAAATGGAGGGCAACTAGGCCCCCTCCCACGCTCATTTTTTTCCCTAAGTCAACCGATCAAAATTTTGAGATAGCCATTTTGTTCAGCTTGGTCGAAAATATTATAACTATGTCTTTTAGGATGACTTAATCCCTCGAAGCCCTCAGGGGGAGGGCTGAAAGTTATGAACTTTACCCAATGTTAACATAGATATTTTACCCAAATATTTTAACCTAAGAAAATTAGGCTGATTTTCGAAAAAAGGGGGAAAGACCCCCTAAAAGCTATAGAACCTTAATGAAAATCACACCATCATATTCCGCGTATCAGAGAACCCTACTGTAGAAGTTTCAAGCTCCTATCTACAAAAATGTGGAATTTTGAATTTTTTGCCAGAAGAAAGATCACGGGTGCGTATTTATTTGTTTTTTTCCCCAGGGGTGATCGTATCGACCCAGTGGTCCTAGAATATCGTGGGAGGGCTCATTGGAATGGAAATTAAAAGTTCTAGTGCCCTTTTTAAGTGACCAAAAAATGGAGGGCAACTAGGCCCCCTCCCACGCTCATTTTTTTCCCTAAGTCACCTGATCAAAGTTTTGAGATAGCCATTTTGTTCAGCATGTTCGAAAATATTATAAGTATGTCTTTTAGGATGACTTACACCCCTGAAGTTCCCGGGAGGAGGGCTGAAAGTTATGAACTTTACCCAATGTTAACATATAGTATTGGTTATTGGGAAGTATACAGTACAGACGTTTTCAGGGGAGATTTTTCCTGGTAGTGGGGGGGGGGTCGGGGGTTATGTGGGAGGATCTTTCCATGAAGGAAGTTTTCATGGGGGAGGAACATTGCTATGAAGGGGACGCCGGACTTCCCAGCATTATTTAAAAAAAGATCAGAAATTAAATATAAAAAAACAAGTTTTTCAACTGCAACAGCAGCAACATCAAAACTTTAAACGAACAGAAAATATTACATATATGATTGGGTTCACCCCCTAGTCAATACCTCACTCTTTAAGCCAGAGATTTTTTAGTACTTTCATAAGAGCTATTTATTCTAATTAACGGCCTTTGTGATTAAGCGGTCATTTTTAAAGAATTGGAACAAAATTCGAACTTTTGCTTAAAGAGCAAGGTATTGACTAGGGGGCGAACCCCCTAATATACGTATTAAAAATATATGAATATAGAAGTTCGTTACGTAAGTTAATTCGTAAGTTACGTATATTTATTACTAATAAAAACGTTCGTAAATAAAATGAAACAAGTTTCGAGAAAGCCATTTAACCAAATAAAAGTAAATTAATATGAAAATTTTGTTTTAATTATTCATGTACTGTGAGCCAAGATTAAAATCTGCATTTATTCAAAAACGTTCAAAAACTGAATAAAAAATAAGTTTTTTTTAACTGAAAGTAAGGAGCGACATTAAAACTTAAAACGAACAGAAATTATTCCGTATATGAAAGGGGCTGTCCCCTCCTCAACGCCTTGCTCTTTACGCTAAAGTTTGACTTTCTCACAACTATTTTTTTAAAACAATAAAAAACCTTAGCGTAAAGAGCGAGGCGTTGAGGAGGCGACAGCCCCTTTCATATACGGAATAATTTCTATTCGTTTTAAGTTTTAATGTCGCTCCTTACTTTCAGTTAAAAAAACTTGTTTTTTTTTTATTTAATTAAAATAAGACCAAACATTTTTATTCAAGCTTTCATTCCAGCTTTTAATTATATTCAAAATATTCATTATGCTAATTGAAACATTTATATGTTCAATTACACTCAAAAAGCTCAATTCAGCACAAAACTATGGAAATTCCTGCTGACAGAATCTCCGTTCGTTCGTTCACATAACTACATCAAAAATCAACTTACTCGGCATAATTCTGGGAACTTCTTTATTGATTTGAAGCTTTCTTAACTTCTTCAACCGAAAAAATTGCAGCGATAGAAAATATTCGTCAATCGCATAAATGAGCAATTTTAATTGCCGTTTTGTTTATACAAGATTTTGAAGTCATTCAATATTTACAAAGTTGAAAGAGTGTGGTTGAAAAGGATGAGGATTATGTTTCATTCCCATGGTTCCAGAACCGAAAATGTATTCTGAATTTGGTTCTATGGTTCTTGGTTTTGTAAACTGTATTTGGTCCTAGTGTACAACCACTCCTCTTCCTTCGAATGAAACACTGAACAACTAAATCCAAGCTTTAAAAAAGTTCTTTAAAACTTTAAAAAGGGGTGATCGTATACACTTTGAAGGAGTCCCATTTGATTGAAAATTGAAAGTTCTAAAACTCTTTAATGAGTTAAAAGTGATCAGAGGGCCACTAACCCCTCCCCACCCTCTTTTCCACAAATCATGTGCCATGTATCAACATGTCGTATCTCCTTAATTTAAATTTTCAGAAGAGCAAACGAAAAACGTCACAACTTTTTATTTCCTTTCTGATAACCGTAAAACAAAAGCTGATTGATGTGTGAAATTGAATCGGATCGATATGTGCCACTCATTCAGTTCGTTTTAAAAAAACTGTTAAAAATTCTTTGGCTTCGTAGAAGTTATTTTTATCTATTTTATTATTTTTTTTTGGAGTCTATTTAATCTACTTAATTAATTTAGTTTATTTATTCCATTTTTTTTCTATAGTTTTCATTTTATCTATATTTTCTTTTCTTCTCCTTTTGCTCTTCTGTCTGTGAGTAAGTGATCATTTCAAATTTTCTTTTGTTTATCATCTCTGAGTAAGTAACTCATTTGTCTTTCCCCTTCTTTACAGGCCAATGAAACTTTGGGGGAATAATAACATGTAATATTGTGTGTGTATTTAATGAAGAGTAATTCTTATCTTATCAATGCATATCAATCTGTTTTTTTTTTTACAGTTATCAGAGGAGAAATAAAAAGTTGTGATGTTTTTGCTTGCTCTTCTGGAAATTTACAGTTATGGAGATACGACCTTTTGATACCCGACTGACGAAATATATCTGATTAAATTTTGAGATAGCCATTGTGTTCCAAAATAGTCCAAAGATCATGTAACAATGCCTCCAGTGTTGAGACCCCCCCCCCCACTCCAGAGCCCTGGGGCAAGGGCTGTAAGTTATGACCCAGGGACATGTAAGGTTTTATTGAAATATAAAGTTCTAATGCCCTTTTCAAGAGTCAAAAGTGATTGGAGGGCAACCCGCTACTGCACACCCGTCATTTCCCAAGACATATCCAATCAAAATTTTGAGCAACTATATTGTTCACAGTAGTTGAAAGATCCAAAAATTATGTCTTTAGGGATTTCAATTCCCTCACAGCCCTAACGTAGTATATGTTATTGAGAAAGGTGTGTATTTTGAACTTTACTTTCCAAAAAGACAAAGTGCATACAGGTGAGTCTTTCAGAGAATATCGACGGGAATGTTGAACTAAATTAAAACACATTAAGTTCAAATGGCTTGTCAAAAATTTGCAACTCAGGAATGACTGAGTATATTACTCTGGAACTTTCAGGAAATGATAAGGGAGATGTTCAATTGACCATTGACCAAAAAGGCAAGATGCGCACGCTATTATTACTACTACAACACTACAACTGCTACTACTGCTACCACTACTACTACTATCACCACTAAAACTACTGCTTCTGTAGCAAGTACTACCAATGCTGGGGATATCGAAATGAACATCTTTGGAAACGTTGAGGGGAAAGTTTGAAATTAATCAAACTTTCAGCAATTTTGATATTATCAAGGGTGCATCCAATTTTTGTTTTTTTGAGGGGGGGGGGGGGTGGCTGTTAGTTTTTTTCGGGGGGGGGGGGGGGGGTTACAAAAAAAATAAAAGTGTATCAAAAATTTGTTTATATGCATTTTGTTACACTTTTATGAGTCGGACCTAATTAAAGGAGGGGGGGGGGAGTCAAACCAGGCAAATCTCCCTCCCCCTGGATTCGATCTTTATGGCATTTGTCAAGAATAGCTCTAAAAGTAGGTGCATAAAAAGACTTAGAACTATTTGTTTATTTATTTACAAAAGAATTGTCCAGGGAAAGTTTAGGCAATCGTTTGAGCGACCCTTTGTCGAATAAAAAGCTGCAAGAAAAAACGCGGTTCGATTCCACTTCCTAAACTGTAATGAAATAAAGGTTAAGAATTGTTAGGAAATATTTTACGGATGAAGGATGTGCTTTTTGGCCATCTATCTGCGGTCAAACGAAAAAAGTATGCTTTTTGGCAATCTGTCTGTGGCCAAACGAAAAGAATGTGCTTTTTGGCCATTTATCTGCGGCAAAACGAAAAGGATGTGCTTTTTGGCCATATATTTGCAGCCAAACGAAAAGAATGTGTTTTTTGGCCATATATATAAGACCAAACGAAAAGAATGTGCTTTTTGGCCATCTATCTGCGGCCAAAAAAAAAGAATATGCTTTTTGGCTATCTATCTGCGGCCAAAAAAAAGCTTTTGGCCATCTATCTGAGGCCCAGCAAAAAGTAGATCGTTCTCGAATAGGGTTGGAAGATGCCATAAGAAAGACTTTAATGAACATTAGAACTTCCTAGGAGGATGTGAGTAGGGGAAGCAGCTTTAAAATATATAGGAGGAGTTTGCACTGCTGTATTGGCCTCAGGTAGCATGGTGCTACAGTATGTTATGATTATTATTAATAGTAGTATTGTTTCATTTATTTCATTAGTGACTGATCATATGTAAGTGGTTCCCTAGATTGTGACGTGTAGACCCATTTTTATTTGCCTTTTTTTCTACAAAAAACAAAAAATCTCTTCTTTTGTCACTATTGTAAGTTTTCAGCCTCTATCTTTATGTTTCGTTTAAAATTTCTGGGTAATCTGTTCTGAATTTTAAGCGAAAGTAAAAAAAAAAAATAAATAAACTCTTATTGATTATATTCGCTCTGTGGGTTAACCTGTATAGGGTGTTTCAAGTATGCTTCTCAGAAATATGTGCTCCACTTCAGCCAATCTTCAGCAGTTTCATTTAAAAACATTTCAGCCGGAGGTGTAGCTAAGGTTTTCAGTGCCCGGGGACGATGTTGGTTTTGAGCTTCTTTCCCCAAAGAAGACATCAGAAGATCGTAGTAATGATGAAAAAACTCAGTTTGGTAACTCCTCATAGGCTGTGCCTGGAAAAAGCCATCCCCTTTCCCCAAGGTATGCCGCTGCGTTCAGCACATTGCTAAGAAAAAACGCAAATTAAAAATGACTACGATATAGAGAAGAGGAAACTTAAAAGAGAGGAAAGTAGGCGTTTTTATGTGTGTTTAATATGAACTCGGTTGAAAACAAAACTCAGTTCAGCCCCCCCCCTCATAGGCTGTCCTCAATAGAAGCCATCCCTTTTCACCCTTAGCTGTGCAACTGTTTTCAGCGCATTTCTAAGAGAAAAAAAGAAAAATGAATATGAAATCGAGAAGAGAAAACCTATAACAGAGGAAAGTAGACGTTTTTATGTTTGTTTAATATGAAGTCGGTTGAAAAAAAACTCAGTTCGGCACCCCCTCATAGGCTGCACCCGATAAAAGCCATTCCCTTTTCACCCTTAGCTATGCCGCTGTTTTCAGCACATTTCTAAGAGAAAAAAAGAAAAATGACTATGAAATAGAGAAGAGAAAACATATAAGAGAGGAAAGTAGACGTTTTTATGTTTGTTTAATATGAATTCAATTAAAAAAAAACTTAGTTTGGCACCCCCTCATAGGCTGTCCCCGATAGAAGCCATCCCTTTTCACCCTTAGCTGTCCCACTGTTTTCAGCACATTTCTACGAAAAAAAATAGTTGAAAAATGACTATGAAATAGAGAAGAGAAAACTTATAAGAGAGGAAAGTAGACGTTTTTATGTTTGTTTAATATGAATTCATTTGAAAAAACTGAGTTTGGCGCCCCCTCATAGGCTGTCCCCGATAGATGCCATCCCTTTTCACCCTTAGCTGTCCCACTGTTTTCAGCACATTTCTACGAAAAAAAATAGTTGAAAAATGACTATGAAATAGAGAAGAGAAAACTTATAAGAGAGGAAAGTAGACGTTTTTATGTTTTTTTAATATGAAATCAATTGAAAAAGAACTGAGTTTGGCGCCCTCTCACAGGCTGTTCCCGATAGAAACCATCCCTTTTCACCCTTAGCTGTGCCACTGTTTTCAGTACATTTCTACGAAAAAATTACTGAAAAATGACTATGAAATAGAGAAGAGAAAACTTATAAGAGAGGAAAGTAGGCGTTTTTATGTTTGTTTAATATGAATTCAATTGAAAAAAAAACTGAGTTTGGTAACCCCTCATAGGCTGTCCCCGAGAGAAGCCTTCCCCTTTCACCCTTAGCTATGCCACTGTTTTCAGCACATTTCTAAGAGAAAAAAAAATCACTATGAAATAGAGAAGAGAAAACTTATAAGAGAGGAAAGTAGACATTTTTATGTTTGTTTAATATGAATTCAATTGAAAAAAACTCAGTTTGGCACCCCTTCATAGGCTGTCCCCGATAGAAGTCATCCCCTTTCACCCTTAGCTGTGCCACTGTTTTCAGCACATTTCTACGAAAAAAAATAATTGAAAAATGACTATGAAATAGAGAAGAGAAAACTTATAAGAGAGGAAAGTAGCTGTTTTTATGTTTGTTTAATATGAATTCAATTGAAAAAAAAAACTGAATTTGGCACCCCCTCATAGGCTGCACCCGATAAAAGTCATCCATTTTCACCCTTAGCTGTGCCACTGTTTTCAGCACATTTCTAAGAGAAAAAAAAGAAAAAATGACTATGAAATAGAGAAGAGAAAACTTATAAGAGAGGAAAGTAGGCGTTTTTATGTTTGTTTAGTATGAATTCAATTGAAAAAAACTGAGTTTGGCACCCCCTCATAGGCTGTCCCCGATAGAAGCCATCCCCTTTCACCCTTAGCTGTGCCACTGTTTTCAGCAGATTTCTACGAAAAAAATAATTGAAAAGTGACTATGAAATAGAGAAGAGAGAATTTATAAGAGAGGAAAGTAGGCGTTTTTACGTTTGTTTAATATGAATTCAATTGAAAAAAACTCAGTTTGGCACCCCCTCATAGGCTGTCCCCGATAGAAGTCATCCCCTTTCACCCTTAGCTGTGCCACTGTTTTAAGCACATTTCTACGAAAAAAATAATTGAAAAATCACTATGAAATAGAGAAGAGAGATGAGATGAGATGAGATATACATTTATTAAAAAAGAAAACAAACACTATTCGCCTTTCGCCTGCCAAGAAAGGCAATAAGCTTGAAAGGGCAAGCGAGGTTATCACTCTCAGCTAATTAAAACAACATTCATACCTTGCTACTCAGCACACAAGAAACTTATCTGATGAAGGAATAAAGGAAAAAAGAGAGAAAGAGGAAAAGACAAGAAGTAGATAGAAAAAAAGCAAAAAAAAGAGCAAAGTAAATCGGGGAAATCTCTTAAATAGAATGACAACCTGGAGTGGGCTTAACACCAAATTCACTCACGAGATAAAAGAAACTTCTTTGCTCGTGACTTGAAAGCCGGAAGACTAGGCGCATTTTTCACACACTCGGGCAATATATTCCAAACATGGGGACCATAATGGCGAATCACAAAAGATGCCCGAATGGTGCTCCTAAACTCATGAGTTAAGTCATCAGCTGTTCTTGTATTATGATCATGACGGTCTCTATTAAAAGTAAAATGATTTTCAAAAGCAGGGGTGAGCAGCTGATTCAAATATTTATACGAGAAAATCGCGACTTGGTAATCTTGAATTTGGGATACATCCATTAACTTATTCTTTTTAAAATGCTCATGAGCAGGAACCTCGTCAGAATCATCAAATTCAGATAATAATTTTACAGCTCTATTCTGAAGTTTTTGTACTCTTTTGAAACATGTTACAAAATTACTTGCCCATATAGAGCATCCGTAGCTAATATATGGGTAAAATATAGAAAAATAAATCATTTTCAGGATCTTTTTTGGGACTAGATTTTTAATTCTTCGCATCACCCCAAGGCCTCTGCTGAATTTTTCAGCTATTGCACTTGAATGGTTTTTCCACGACAGGTTTTCATCAATTAAAAACCCCAAATACTTCGTTGTTGCTACTCTCTTTATCACATTTTCTTGAACCGTGATATGGTCATTTCTAGCACTAGACGAAAGTCTAGAAAATATCATGAAAAAGGTTTTAGAAAAATTTAGGGTTAACATATTTTGCTGAGAAAAAGTTAGAAATTCAGAAACTGCATTATGAATTTTATTATATAAAACATCAAGTGAAGGCGCTACCAGAAAGAGCAAAGTGTCATCTGCAAACAGGATGACACCAGCCTCTGACAGGTAGTATTTCACTCGATCAATGAAAATAATGAAAAGTAGAGGTCCCAAGATTGACCCTTGTGGGACCCCACACTCTATTTTCTTTTTTGAAGATAAAAATGACCCATTCTGAACTATCTGATACCGATTGTGTAGATACGATGAAAACCACTCCAGACTTGAACCCTTCACCCCAATCGAGTCAAGAGCTTGAATAAGCTCTGAGTGGTCCACCGTATCGAACGCTTTTTTCATATCCAAAAACACAGCTGTGGGTATGAGACCAGCTTCAAATGCATCACTAATCCAATCAACCAATTTCAGAACTGCTATATCCGTAGATAGCCCTTTTCTGAGCCCAAATTGATTTTCCATTAGAATTTTATTTTTTTCAATATAATAACTTAACTGGGCATGTACCACTTTCTCATATAACTTAGAGAAAAATGGGAGAATAGATATAGGTCTTCGATTCGATGGGTCATCTTTTTTCCCTCCTTTATGAAGAGGAACCACTCTTGCAATCTTTAGTGCTTCCGGGAAGACTCCAAGATCTAGAGAAAGGTTGATGAGGTGCGTCAACACAGGAAAGACACTCGTTTTTGCGGCCTTTATGAGTTTCAGGGAAAACTCGTCCATCCCGCTAGAGCTTGACTTCATCGTAGCCAAGAATCGTGCCACTTCCCGTTCCGAATATCTTGCAAACTCAAAGGAATTCTGACTTACAGGCTGTCTTTCAACGACAGATCCAAAACTCGCAGATGTGCGTAGTGTAGCCCGCGCTTGATCGCAAAGTCTTTTTCCTTCATTTGCAAAATAACCACACAGAAATTCAGATATGTCTTGAGAATTAGTAAGACGACCTCCTGTTGTCTCAATGACTCTCACCTCCTCCTTACTATGAAATTTACCCAAAAGTTTATTTATTGTTTTCCATGTATTTTCATATTCCCTCGATTTTCATGAAGTTCATTTTGGAAATAAAGTTTCTGAGCATTCCGTTTTACTGAATTTAAAATATTCCGAAATCTCTTGAATTTTATAAAACTATCATCTGAATGAAATCTTATAAGATCAAATCAAATCAGAGAGAAATCTTATAAGAGAGGAAAGTAGGCGTTTTTATGTTTGTTTAATATGAAATCGGTTGAGAAAAAACTCAGTTTGGCACCCCCTCATAGGCTGCGCCCGATAAAAGCCATCTGCTTTTACCCTTAGCTATGCCACTGTTTTTAGCACATTTCTAAGAGAAAAAAAGAAAAATGACTATGAAATAGAGAAGAGAAAAATTATAAGAGAGGAAAGTAGGCGTTTTTATGTTTGTTTAATATGAATTCAATTAAAAAAACTCAGTTTGGCACCCCCTCATTGGCTGTCCTTGATAGAAGCCACCCCTTTTCACCCTTAGCTGTCCCACTGTTTTCAGCACATTTCTAAGAGAAAAAAAGAAAAATGACTATGAAATAGAGAAGAGAAAACTTATAAGAGAGGAAAGTAGACGTTTCTACGTTTTTTAAATATGAATTCAATTGAAAAAAAAACTGAGTTTGGCACCCCCTCTTAGGCTGTCCCCGATAGAAGCCATCCCCTCTGTTAGCTGTGCCATTGTTTTCAGAACATTTCTACGAAAAAAATAATTCAAAAATGACTATGAAACAGAGAAGAGAAAACTTTTAAGAGAGTAGGCGTTTTTATGTTTGTTTAATAGGAACTCGATTGAAAAAAAAACTCAGTTTGGCACCCCCTCATAGGCTGCGCCCGATAAAAGCCATCCCCTTTCACCCTTAGCTATGCCACTTTCTTTAGCACATTTCTAAGAAAAAAAAGAAAATGACTATGAAATAGAGAAGAAAAAACTTATAAGAGACTAAAGCAGACGTTTTTATGTTTGTTTAATATGAACTAGGCTGAAAAAAAACTCAGTTTGGCACCCCATAATAGGCTGCGCCCGATCAAAGCCATCCCCTTTCACCCTTAGCTGTGCCACTGTTTTCAGCACATATCTAAGAAAAAAATAACTGAAAAGTGACTATGAAATAGAGAAAAGAGAACTTATAAGAGAGGAAAGTAGGCGCTTTTACGTTTGTTTAATGTAAATTAAATTAAAAAATGACTCAGTTTGGTACCCCCTGATAGGCTGTCCCTGATAGAAGCCGTCCCTTTTCACCCTTAGCTGTGCCACTGTTTTCAGCACATTTCTACGAAAAAATAATTGTAAAATGACTATGAAATAGACAAGAGAAAACTTATAAGAGAGGAAAGTAGGCGTTTTTAAGTTGGTTTAATATGAATTCAATTGAAAAAAAAACTGAGTTTGGCATTCCCTCATAGGCTGTCCCCGATAAAAGCCTTCCCCTTTCATCCTTAGCTATGCCACTGTTTTCAGCACATTTCTAAGAGAAAAAAAGAAAAATAACTGTGAAATAGAGAAGAGAAAACTTATAAGAGAGGAAAGTAGACGTTTTTATGTTTGTTGAATATGAATTCAATTGAAAAAAAAAACTGAGTTTGGCACCTCTTCATAGGCTGTTCCCGATAGAAGCCATCCCTTTTCACCCTTAGCTGTGCCACTGTTTTCAGCACATTTCTACGAAAAAAATAATTGTAAAATGACTATGAAATAGAGAAGAGAAACCTTATAAGAGAGGAAAGTAGGCGTTTTTAAGTTTGTTTAATAAGAATTCAATTGAAAAAAAAACTGAGTTTGGCCCCCCTAATAGGCTGTCCCCGATAGAAGCCTTCCCCTTTCACCCTTAGCTATGCCACTGTTTTCAGCATGTTTCTAAGAGAAAAAAAGAAAAATGACTATGAAATAGAGAAGAGAAAACTTATAAGATAGGAAAGTAGGCGTTTTTACGTTTGTTTAATATGAATTCAATTGAAAAAAACTGAGTTTGGCACCCCCTCATATGATGTCCCCGATAGAAGCCATCCCCTTTCACCCTTAGCTGTGTCACTGTTTTCAGCACATTTCTACGAAAAAAATAATTGAAAAATGACTATGAAATAGAAAAGAGAAAACTTTTAAGAGAGGAAAGTAGGCGTTTTTTTTATTTTTTTAATATTAATTCAATTGAAAAAACTGAGTTTGGCACCCCCTCATAGGCTATCTTCGATAAAAGCCATCCTCTTTCACCCTTAGCTATGCCACTGTTTTCAGCACATTTCTAAGAGAAAAAAAGAAAAATGACTATGAAATAGAGAAGAGAAAACTTATAAGAGAGGAAAGTAGACATTTTTATGTTTGTTGAATATGAATTCAATTAAAAAAAAACTGAGTTTGGCACCTCTGCATAGGCTGTCCCCGATAGAAGCCATCCCTTTTCATCCTTAGCTGTGCCACTGTTTTCAGTACATATCTACGAAAAAAATAATTGTAAAATGGCTATGAAATAGAGAAGAGAAAACTTATAAGAGAGGAAAGTAGGCGTTTTTAAGTTTGTTCAATATGAATTCAATTGAAATAAACTGAGTTTGGCCCCCCTCATAGGCTGTCCCCGATAGAAGCCTTCCCCTTTCACCCTTAGCTATACCAAAAATGACTGTTTGTATGCCTTAAAAATGACTATGAAATAGAGAAGAGAAAACGTATCAGAGAGAAAAGTAGGCGTCTTTATGTTTGTTTAATATGAATTCAGTTCAAACAAACTGAGTCTGGCACCCCCTCATAGGCTGTCCCCGATAGATGCCATCCCATTTCACCCTTAGCTGTGCCACTGTTTCCAGCACATTTCTAAGAGAAAAAAAAGAAAAATGACTATGAAATAGAGAAGAGAAAACTTATAAGAGAGAAAAGTAGATGTTTTTATGTTTGTTTAATATGAATTCAATTGAAAAAAACTGAGTTTGGCTCCCCCTCATAGGCTGTCCCAGTTAGAAACCATCCCCTTTTACTCTTACCTGTGCCACTGTTTTCAGCACATTTCTAGGAAAAAAATAATTGAAAAATGATTATGAAATAGAGAAGAGAAAACTTATAAGAGAGGAAAGTAGGCGTTTTTATATTTTTTTAATATGAATTTAATTTAAAAAAAACTGAGTTCGGCAACCCCTCATAGGCTGCGCCCAATAAAAGCCATCCCCCTTCACGCTTAGCTATGCCACTGTTTTCAGCACATTTCTACGAAAAAAATTAATTGAGAAATGACAATCAAATAGAAAAGACAAAACTTGTAAGAGAGGAAAGTAGGCGTTTTTATGTTTGTTTATTATGAATTAAGTCGAAAAAACCTAGCTTGGTGGTTTAATATGAATTCATTTGAACAAAATTAGTTTGGCACCCCCTCATAGGCTGTCCCCGATAGAAGCCATCCCCTTTCACCCTTAGCTGTGCCACTGTTTTCAGCACATTTCTATGAAAAAAATAATTGAAAAATGACTATGAAAATAGAGAAGAGAAAACTTATAAGAGAGGAAATTCAGACGTTTTTATGTTTGTTTAATATGAATTCAATTGAAAAAAACTCAGTTTGTCCCCCCCCCCTAATAGGCTGTCCCCGATAGAAGCTATCCCCTTTCACTCTTAGCTGTGCCACTGTTTTCAGCACATTTCTACGAAAAAAATAATTGAGAAATGACAATGAAATAGAGAAGAGAAAACTTATAAGAGAGGAAAGTAGGCGTTTTTAAGTTTGTTTAATGTGAATTCAATTGAAAAAAAAACTGAGTTTGGCACCCCCTCATAGGCTGTCCCCGATAGAAGCCTTTCCCTTTCATCCTTAGCTATGCCACTGTTTTCAGCACATTTCTAAGAGAAAAAAAGAAAAATGACTGTGAAATAGAGAAGAGAAAACTTATAAGAGAGGAAAGTAGACGTTTTTATGTTTGTTGAATATGAATTCAATTGAAAAAAAAAACTGAGTTTGGCACCTCTTCATAGGATGTCCCCGATAGAAGCCAACCCTTTTCACCCTTACCTGTGCCACTGTTTTCAGTACATTTCTATGAAAAAAATAATTGAGAAATGACAATGAAATAGAGAAGAGAAAACATGTAAGAGAGGAAAGTAGGCGTTTTTTTTATTTTGTTTAATATGAATTCAATTGAAAAAAACTGAGTTCGGCACCCCCTCATAGGCTATCCCCAATAGAAACCATCCTCTTTCACCCTTAGCTATGCCACTGTTTTCAGCACATTTCTAAGAGAAAAATAGAAAAACGACTGTGAAATAGAGAAGAGAAAACTTATAAGAGAGGAAAGTAGACGTTTTTATGTTTGTTGAATATGAATTCAATTGAAAAAAAAACTGAGTTTGGCACCTCTGCATAGGCTGTCCCCGATAGAAGCCATTCCTCTTCACCCTTAGCTGTGCCACTGTTTTCAGCACATATATACGAAAAAAATTATTGTAAAATGACTATGAAATAGAGAAGAGAAAACTTATAAGAGAGGAAAGTAGGCGTTTTTAAGTTGTTTTATATGAATTCAATTGAAATAAACTGAGTTTGGCCCCCCTCTAAGCTGTCCCCGATAGAAGCCTTCCCCTTTCACCCTTAGCTATGCCAAAAATGACTGTTTGTATGCCTTAAAAATGACTATGAAATAGAGTAAAGAAAACTTATAAGAGAGAAAAGTAGGCTTCTTTATGTTTGTTTAATATGAATTCAATTCAAACAAACTGAGTCTGGCACCCCCTCATAGGCTGTCCCCGATAGAGGCCATCCCCTTTCACCCTTATCTGTGCCACTGTTTTCAGCACATTTCTAAGAGAAAAAAAAAGAAAAATGACAATGAAATAGAGAAGAGAAAACTTATAAGAGAGAAAATTAGACGTTTTTATGTTTGTTTAATATGAATTCAATTAAAAAAAAACTGAGTTTGGCTCCCCCTCATAGGTTGTCCCAGATAGAAGCCATCCCCTTTCACTCTTATCTGTGCCACTGTTTTCAGCACATTTCTACGAAAAAAATAATTAAAAAATGACTATGAAATAGAGAAGAGAAAACTTATAAGAGAGGAAAGAAGGCGTTTTTAAGTTTGTTTAATATGAATTCAATTGAAAAAAAAACTGAGTTTGGCACCCCCTCATAGGCTTTCCCCGATAGAAGCCTTCCCCTTTCACCCTTAGCTATGCCACTGTTTTCAGCACATTTCTAAGAGAAAAAAGAAAAATGACTGTGAAATAGAGAAGAGAAAACTTATAAGAGAGGAAAGTAGACGTTTTTATGTTTGTTGAATATGAATTCATTTGAACAAAATTAGTTTAGCACCCCCTCATAGGCTGTCCCCGATAGAAGCCATCCCTTTTCACCCTTAGCTGTGCCACTGTTTTCAGCACATTTCTACGAAAAAAATAATTGTAAAATGACTATGAAATAGAGAAGAGATAACTTATAAGAGAGGAAAGAAGGCGTTTTTAAGTTTGTTTAATATTTATTCAATTGAAAAAAACTGAGTTTGGCCCCCCTAATAGGCTGTCCCGATAGAGAAGAGACGAATGAAATAGAGAAGAGAAAACTTTTAAGAGAGGAAAGTAGGCGTTTTTTTTTATTTTTTTCAATATGAATTCAATTGAAAAAAACTGAGTTTGGCACCCTCTTACAGGCTATCCCCGATAGAAGCCATCCTCTTTCACCCTTAGCTATGCCACTGTTTTCAGCATATTTCTAAGAGAAAAAAAAAGAAAAATGACTGTGAAATAGAGAAGAGAAAACTTATAAGAGAGAAAAGTAGACGTTTTTATGTTTGTTGAATATGAATTCAATTGAAAAAAAAAAACTGAGTTTGGCACCTCTGCATAGGCTGTCCCCGATAGAAGCCATCCCTTTTCACCCTTAGCTGTGCCACTGTTTTCAGCACATATCTACGAAAAAAGTAATTGAAAAATGATTATGAAATAGAGAAGAGAAAACTTATAAGAGAGGAAAGTAGGCGTTTTTATATTTGTTTAATATGAATTCAATTAAAAAAAAACTGAGTTTGGCTCCCCCTCATAGGCTGTCCCAGATAGAAGCCATCCCCCTTCACCCTTAGCTATGCCACTGTTTTCAGCACATTTCTACGAAAAAAAATAATTTAGAAATGACAATGAAATAGAGAAGAGAAAACTTGTAAGAGAAGAAAGTAGGCGTTTTTATGTTTGTTTAATATGAATTAAGTCGAAAAAAACTAGCTTGGTGGTTTAATATGAATTCATTTGAACAAAATTAGTTTGGCACCCCCTCATAGGCTGTCCCCGATAGAAGCCATCCCCTTTCACCCTTAGCTGTGCCACTGTTTTAGCACATTTCTACGAAAAAAATAATTGAAAAATGACAATGAAATAGAGAAGAGAAAACTTATAAGAGAGGAAAGTTCTTTAATATGAATTCAGTTGAAAAAAAACTGAGTTTGGCACCCCCTCATAGGCTGTCCCCGATAGAAGCCTTTCTCTTTCATCCTTAGCTATGCCACTTTTTTCAGCACATTTCTAAGAGAAAAAAAAAAAAGAAAAATGACTGTGAAATAGAGAAGAGAAAACTTATAAGAGAGGAAAGTAGACGTTTTTATGTTTGTTGAATATGAATTCAACTGAAAAAAAATCTGAGTTTGGCACCTCTTCATAGGCTGTCCCCGATAGAAGCCATCCCTTTTCACCCTTAGCTGTGCCAATGTTTTCAGCACATTTCTACGAAAAAAATAATTTTAAAATGACTATGAAATAGAGAAGAGAAAACTTATAAGAGAGGAAAGTAGGCGTTTTTAAGTTTGTTTAATATTTATTCAATTGAAAAAAACTAAGTTTGGCCCCCCTAATAGGCTGTCCCCGATAGAGGCCTTCCCCTTTCACCCTTAGCTATGCCACTGTTTTCAGCATGTTTCTAAGAAAAAAAAAGAAAAATGACTATGAAATAGAGAAGAGAAAACTTATAAGACAGGAAAGTAGGTGTTTTTATGTTTGTTTAATATGAATTCAATTGAAAAAAACTGAGTTTGGCACCCCCTCATAGGCTGTCCCCGATAGAAGCCATCCCTTTTCACCCTTAGCTGTGCCACTGTTTTCAGCACATTTCTACGAAATAAATAATTTATGAGAAGAAATAGAGAAATAGAGAAGAAATAGAGAAGAGACGAATGAAATAGAGAAGAGAAAACTTTTAAGAGAGGAAAGTAGGCGTTTTTTTTTATTTTTTTCAATATGAATTCAATTGAAAAAAACTGAGTTTGGCACCCTCTCACAGGCTATCCCCGATAGAAGCCATCCTCTTTCACCCTTAGCTATGCCACTGTTTTCAGCATATTTCTAAGAAAAAAAAGAAAAATGACTGTGAAATAGAGAAGAGAAAACTTATAAGAGAGGAAAGTAGACGTTTTTATGTTTGTTGAATATGAATTCAATTGAAAAAAAAAACTGAGTTTGGCACCTCTGCATAGGCTGTCCCCGATAGAAGCCATCCCTTTTCACCCTTAGCTGTGCCACTGTTTTCAGCACATATCTACGAAAAAAATAATTGTAAAATGACTATGAAATAGAGAAGAGAAAACTTATAAGAGAGGAAAGTAGGCGTTTTTAAGTTTGTTTAATATGAATTCAATTGAAATAAACTGAGTTTGGCCCCCCTTGTAGGCTGTCCCCGATAGAAGCCTTCCCCTTTCACCCTTAGCTATGCCAAAAATTACTGTTTGTATGCCTTAAAAATGACTATGAAATAGAGAAGAGAAAACTTATAAGAGAGAAAAGTAGGCGGTTTTATGTTTATTTAATATGAATTCAATTCAAAAAAAACTGAGTCTGGCACCCTTTAGGCTGTCCCCGATAGAGGCCATCCCCTTTCACCCTTAGTTGTGCCACTGTTTTCAGCACATTTCTAAGAGAAAAAAAAGAAAAATGACTATGAAATAGAGAAGAGAAAACTTATAAGAGAGAAAAGTAGACGTTTTTATGTTTGTTTAATATGAATTCAATTGAAAAAAACTGAGTTTGGCTCCCCCTCATAGGCTGTCCCAGATAGAAGCCATCCCCTTTCACTCTTAGCTGTGCCACTGTTTTCAGCATATTTCTACGAAAAAAATAATTGAAAAATGACTATGAAATAGAGAAGAGAAAACTTATAAGAGAGGAAAGTAGGCGTTTTTATGTTTGTTTAATATGAATTTAATTAAAAAAAAACTGAGTTTGGCACCCCCTCATAGGCTGCGCCCAATAAAAGCCACCCCCCTTCACCCTTAGCTATGCCACTGTTTTCAGCACATTTCTACGAAAAAAATAATTGAGAAATGACCATGAAATAGAGAAGAGAAAACTTGTAAGAGAGGAAAGTAGGCGTTTTTATGTTTGTTTAATATGAATTAAGTTGAAAAAACCTAGCTTGGTGGTTTAATATGAATTCATTTGAACAAAATTAGTTTTGCACCCCCTCATAGGCTGTCCCCGATAGAAGCCATCCCCTTTCACCCTTACCTGTGCCACTGTTTTAGCACATTTCTACGAAAAAAATAATTGAAAAATGACTATGAAATAGAGAAGAGAAAACTTATAAGAGAGGAAAGTAGACGTTTTTATGTTTGTTTAATATGAATTCAATTGAAAAAAAACTTAGTTTGGCACCCGTCATAGGCTGTCCCGGATAGAAGCCATCCCCTTTCACCCTTAGCTGTGCCACTGTTTTCAGCACATTTCCACGAAATAAATAATTGAAAAATGACTATGAAATAGAGAAGAGAAAACTTTTAAGAGAGGAAAGTAGGCGTTTTTTTTTTTTTTTTTTTTTTTTTTTTCAATATGAATTCAATTGAAAAAAACTGAGTTTGGCACCCTTTCATAGGCTATCCCCGATAGAAGCCATCCTCTTTCACCCTTAGCTATGCCACTGTTTTCAGCACATTTCTAAGAGAAAAAAAGAAAAATGACTATGAAATAGAGAAGAGAAAACTTATGAGAGAGAAAAGTAGGCGTTTTTATGTTTGTTTAATATGAATTAAGTCGAAAAAAACTAGCTTGGTGGTTTAATATGAATTCATTTGAACAAAATTAGTTTGGCACCCCCTCATAGGCTGTCCCCGATAGAAGCCATCCCCTTTCACCCTTAGCTGTGCCACTGTTTTAGCACATTTCTACGAAAAAAATAATTGAAAAATGACTATGAAATAGAGAAGAGAAAACTTATAAGAGAGAAAAGTAGGCGTTTTTATGTTTGTTTAATATGAATTCAATTGAAAAAAACTTAGTTTGGCACCCGTCATAGGCTGTCCCGGATAGAAGCCATCCCCTTTCACCCTTAGCTGTGCCACTGTTTTCAGCACATTTCCACGAAATAAATAATTGAAAAATGACTATGAAATAGAGAAGAGAAAACTTTTAAGAGAGGAAAGTAGGCGTTTTTTTTTTTTTTTTTTTTTTCAATATGAATTCAATTGAAAAAAAGTTGAGTTTGGCACCCTTTCATAGGCTATCCCCGATAGAAGCCATCCTCTTTCACCCTTAGCTATGCCACTGTTTTCAGCACATTTCTAAGAGAAAAAAAGAAAAATGACTATGAAATAGAGAAGAGAAAACTTATGAGAGAGAAAAGTAGGCGTTTTTATGTTTGTTTAATATTAATTTAATTGAAAAAAACTGAGTTTGGCTCCCCCTCATAGGCTGTCCCAGATAGAAGCCATCCCCTTTCACTCTTAGCTGTGCCACTGTTTTCAGCACATTTCTACGAAAAAAATAATTGAAAAATGACTATGAAATAGAGAAGAGAAAACTTATAAGAGAGGAAAGTAGGCGTTTTTTATGTTTGTTCGATATGAATTTAATTGAAAAAAAATTTGAGTTTGGCACCCCCTCATAGGCTGCGCACAATAAAAGCCATCCCCCTTCACCCTTAGCTATGCCACTGTTTTCAGCACATTTCTACGAAAAAAATAATTGAGAAATGACAATGAAATAGAGAAGAGAAAACTTGTAAGAGAGAAAAGTAGGCGTTTTTATGTTTGTTTAATATGAATTAAGTTGAAAAAACCTAGCTTGGTGGTTTAATATGAATTCATTTGAACAAAATTAGTTTGGCACCCCCTCATAGGCTGTCCCCGATAGAAGCCATCCCCTTTCACCCTTAGCTGTGCCACTGTTTTAGCACATTTCTACGAAAAAAATAATTGAAAAATGACTATGACATAGAGAAGAGAAAACTTATAAGCGAGGAAAGTAGACGTTTTTATGTTTGTTTAATATGATTTGAATTGAAAAAAAACTCAGTTTGCCCCCCCCCCCCTCATAGGCTGTCCCCGATAGAAGCCATCCCCTTTCACTCTTAGCTGTGCCACTGTTTTCCGCACATTTCTACGAAAAAAATAATTGATAAATGACAATGAAATAGAGAAGAGAAAACTTATAAGAGAGGAAAGTAGGCGTTTTTATGTTTGTTTAATATGAATTATGTCGAAAAAAACCTAGCTTGGTGGTTTAATACGAATTCATTTGAACAAAATTAGTTTGACGCCCCCCTCCTAGGCTGCGCCCGGGAAGAGCCATTCTCTTTCCCCCTTAGCGATACCACTGTTTTCAGCACATTTCTGGAAAAAAAACATAAACGAAACATGACTATAACATGGAGAAGAGGAAATTTATAAGAGAGGAAAGTAGGCGTTTTTATGTTTGTATAATGTGAATTGAAAACTGGAAGTACCATGCACTTACGTAGTATTTTTTAGGGGGGGGGGGGGGCAGTAATAATTTTGTCATGAGGGGCAATAGCAAGAAGAATATTTTTAACTTGAATACAAAATGCCCTGACACCCAAGAAATCTTAGGACTTTTTCGGACTTCAGACCCGAGCTCGTCTCCTCACCCCATCCAAACGTCCCCTTAGTTATGCAAAGGACAACGCAGAGCTACCGAGTACGATAGTACAAGTTCAAACATCTTATTATGAGTTATAAGAACTTGGAAAGTGGTCTAGTGTAAAGAAAAAGTTAAAAACAGACATGAAAACCTTATCTAATTCACATTTTTATACAGGTTTTTATAACTGACTTTGTGTTTTTTCTGGCTAGCGATAGATGGCGTTAATTGTTTTTTTTGCAAAGATAAGCTTTAGCTTCCGCTCCTATCAGCTTCCAAAGCTTTTCTGGCTATGATAAGTTTCTTAGTACTAGAGAAAACTTGCTAGTTCATATATACTTTTTAGGTGCTAGTTTCGGATGCTTTATCGCTTCCATTTCGAGACGAATCGTTTGATGCTGCAATATGCATTGCTGTAGTTCACCACTTGGCAACAAGAGAAAGGCGGATTCAAGCCTTAAAAGAGTTGGCGAGGATAGTAAAAGTTGGTGGAAAGCTTCTAGTTACAGTCTGGGCAAGGGAGCAAAAATATAGAAAGGTAAATCTCATTTATGAAAAAAAATTAGAAAGCTAATATCAATCAAGAATGTATGTAAGAGGGACCTTTTTGCCAAGCCATCTCCAAAAATCTTATTGTTCAAGGAAACCAAATGTGTACAAAGTACACAGGGAGTTTGACCAGAAAAGAAAGGATCTCTAACAAAAAAACAAGACTATCTCTAAAATTCCCCCAAAATTGTAAAATGGATGTTAAATAAATGTTTCTATGGGCAATGATGATAAAAAGGAGAGGTAAAGAGGAAAGTAGCATATAAAATAAGAAGTAGTGAGAGGTGGGGAGGCCATATATTCTTAGACATTTCATGTCAATAGTTTGTTTTGATTGTTTTTTTTTTTAGTTTGGATTCTCTTCTCCTGCGTACATTCTTGATTTCAACCGTTTTTTTTATCTCGTCCTCTATTTTTTATTCTTTTTATTCTATTATTTATTATTCATTGTTTATTACTCTATTATTCATACATTTTTTACTCTGTTATTTTTTTATTTTGAAAACTTTGGAACCGTCAAACAATTGACGATATGACAATAAATCTGTTAAGTTTTAACTAGTCAAATTGAAATATTTTGTTTTGATATTTTAAAGATTTCCATTTTTTTTAGAAATACAGGTTAGTGTTGGATTATTAGTGTTGGAATGTTAAAAAGAGGTGGAGGAGGTAAGGACTAAAAACAAAAATGATACTCCATTATCCCTGACAGTTAAATAATTATTAGCCTGGGTGGTTAGCTCATATAATAGAAAAGGATTCTCCTGAGTTTACATTGCTTCATAATACAAAAAACGGCCAAGGACCTTATACATGACCTCAGTTGTGTCATTTCTCAAGCTTGATATTTTAATCTGATTCCGAGTCATTTATTTTTTATGCTGTATTTGATGAACATGCAAATAGAACAAAAAAAAAATGCAATTTACTGAAAAAAAATACAAAGGAATGTGCATTGTCAGTTTAATATACATATACTGATATTTAGCAATCAAAATGTTAGCATTATTTGATTTATTAAAGTTATAAAAGTAAAAACATTTATATTTTTTTCAGTAACGTGCAGATTATGTTCTGGCCTTGGGAAGGCATAGGGGTTTTGAGCCCAACTTATGTTAATTTCTGCTCGTTTTGTGTTTGACTCAGTTATTTATTGTAATTTCTGTTCGTTTTGGGTTTCATTTATTTATTGATACTGATTTGTAGTAGTTTCACACTTGATAGATTATTTGATTTTATTTTTGCTCATTTTTGGTTTAATAGGGTTCTTTACTTTTCTTTGAAAAACTTATTTTGTGGAAAAGTTTTTTTAATTAATTTCTGTTCGTTTTATATTGACATAGTCTTTTCTTGGAAAAGAAAATAATACTTTAGATCTATTCGTTTTTAACAATTTATAGTTTGGCCTGATTTTTGTGTGCTGGAGAAAAATTTTCAGCAATTTTTAACAACATACACCCTCTTAAAAACCTGGACACAAATAGTAGTGTTTAATTTAGTTTCATACCTTCTCTAGTTGACCTGAAATGGAAAACTTGATACCATTCGCAAAAAAATCTGTTTACTTTCTTTGATAGCTTGGATACACTTACGCTATTTCGATTTGGTTAAATTTTAACAGCAGAAGCGACCCCGAATGTTTGAACATAATACCCTCAGTCGTTCTTAGGAAACTGCTGAGATACCTTACCGGGAATTAGCATTTACACAGTGCATTTTGATTTAATCTTATGAAAAACATTTAGTTTGGAGCCCTTTTTGAAATTTCTATAACAACTTTCTATATAAACTTTATATGCCCCCAGGCCATAAATTACAACCCTTGCACTGAGGGCTCTGAGGGGGTTATCATCCTAAAAGACCTTACTTCAAGAACTTTCAACTACGATGAACAAAATGGATATCTCAAAATTTTAATTCGATGTGTTTGCGAAAATGGTGGGCGTGAGAGGGGCGTTAGTCGCTATCCAATCACTTTCAACTATTAAAAAAAGCACTAGCCCTTTCAATTCATTTTTCAACTACGTTGAATAAAATGGCTATCTAAAAATTTTGATTGGATGTGTTTGGGGAAAAGGTGGGCGTGAGAAGGGGGGGTTAGTTGCCCTCAAATCACTTTCGAATATTAAAAGGGTATTATACCTTTGAATTTCAAATTGAATGAGCCCTTTTTCAAGTTTCTACGACAAAGATTTCAATAAAAACCTTATATGCCCCCAGGGCATAACTTATGATCCTTGCCCTGAGGGTTGTGGGGGAGTGTCCTCCTCAAAAATATGTTTTCTATTTGGAAATCAACTACGCTGAACAAAATGGCTATCTCAAAATTTTTATTGGATGTGTTTGGGGGAATGATGGGCGTAGGGGGGGGGGGATAGTTGCCCTCCAATCACTTTCGACTATTAAAAAGAGCACTAGCCCTTTGAATTTTCAATCGAATGAGCCTTTTTTGAAGTTTCTACGACAACGCCTTCCATAAAAACCTTATATGCTCCCAGGGCATAACTTAAAACCCTTGCCCTGAGGGTTGTGGGGGAGTGTTCTCCTCAAAAACATATTTTCTATCTGGAAATCAACTACGTTGAACAAAATGGTCTATCTCAAAAATTTGATTGGATGTGTTTGGGGGAATGATGGGCGTAGGGGGGGGCTAGTTGCCCTCCAATCACTTTCGACTATTGAAAAGAGTACTAGCCCTTCGAACTTCCAATCGAATGAGCCTGTTTTGAAGTTTCTAAGAAAACGCCTTTTATAAAAACCTTATATGCCCCCAGGGCATAACTTAAAACCCTTGCCCTGAGGGCTGTGGGGGAGTGTCCTCCTCAAAAACATATTTTTTATCTGGAAATCAAATATGTTGAACAAAATGGCTATCTCAAAATTTTGATTGGATGTGTTTGGGGTAATGATTGGCGTAGGGGGGGCTAGTTGCCCTCCAATCACTTTCGACTATTGAAAAGAGTACTAGCCCTTCGAATTTCCAATCGAATGAGCCTGTTTTTGAAGTTTCTACGACAACGCATTCTATAAAAACCTTATATGCCCCCAGGGCATAACTTAAAACCCTTGCCCTGAGGGTTGTGGGGGAGTGTCCTCCTCAAAAACATATTTTCTATCTGGAAATCAACTACGCTGAACAAAATGGCTATCTCAAAATATTGATTGGATATGTTTCCTCCAATCACTTTTGACTATTAAAAAGGGTACTAGAACTCTTAATTTCCAATCCAATGAGCCCCTTTTGAAGTTTCTACGACGACCCCTTCCATATGAAGTGCCCTGCTCTAAAGGAAAAATAATAAATTGTACATAGTGCCAACATCGTTTTTATATGCCCACAGGGCATAACTTAAAACCCTTGCCCCGAGGGTTGTGGGGGAGTGTCCTCCTCAAGAACATATTTTCTATCTGGAAATCAACTACGCTGAACAAAATAGCTATATCAAAATTTTGATTGGATGTGTTTGGGGAAATGATGGGCGTGGGGGGGGGCTAGTTGCCCTCCAATCACTTTCGAATATTAAAAAGGGCACTAACCCTTTGAATTTCCAATCGAATGAGCCTTTTTTAAAGTCTCTACGACAACGCCTTCAATAAAAACCTTATATACCCCCAGGGCATAACTTAAAACCCTTGCCCTGAGGGTTGTGGGGGAGTGTCCTTCTCAAAAACATATTTTCTATCTGGAAATCAGCTACGCTGAACAAAATGGCTATCTCAAAATTTTTATTGGATGTGTTTGAGAGAATGATGGGCGTTGGGGAGGCGACGGGGCTAGTTGCCCTCCAATCACTTTCGACTATTAAAAAGGGTACTAGCCCTTCGAATTTCCAATCGAATGAGCCTGTTTTGAAGTTTTCTACGACAACGCCTTCTATAAAAACCTTATATACCCCCAGGGCATAACTTAAAACCCTTGCCCTGAGGGTTGTGGTGGAGTGTCCTCCTCAAAAACATATTTTCTATTTGGAAATCAACTACGCTGAACAAAATGGATATCTCAAAATTTGAATTGGATGTGTTTGGGGAATGATGGGGGGGGGAGGGGGCTAGTTGCCCTCCAAACACTTTCGACTATTAGAAAGGGCACTAGAACTATCAATTTCCAATCGAATGAGCCACTTTCGAAGTTTCTACGACGACCCCTTCCATATGAAGTGCCCTGCTCTAACATAATACCCTCAGTCGTTCTTAGGACACTGCTGAGATACCTTACCGGGAATTAGCATTTACACAGTGCATTTTGATTTAATCTTATGGAAACATTTAGTTTGGAGCCCTATCCTAAAAGACCTTATTTCAAGAACTTTCAACTACGTTGAACAAAATGGATATCTCAAAATTTTGATTGGATGTGTCAGCGAAAATGGTGGGCGTGAGAGGGGCGTTAGTCGCTCTCCAGTCACTTTCAACTATTAAAAAAAGCACTAGCCCTTTCAATTCATTTTTCAACTACGTTGAATAAAATGGTTATCTAAAAATTTTGATTGGATGTGTTTTGGGAAAAGGTGGGCGTGAGAAGGGAGGGGGGTTAGTTGCCCTCAAATCACTTTCGAATATTAAAAGGGTACTATACCTTTGAATTTCAAATTGAATGAGCCCTTTTTCAAGTTTCTATGACAAAGATTTCAATTAAAACCTTATATGCCCCCAGGGCATAACTTATAATCCTTGCCCTGAGGGTTGTGGGGGAGTGTCCTCCTCGAAAATATATTTTCTATTTGGAAATCAACTACGCTGAACAAAGTGGCTATCTCAAAATTTTTATTGGATGTGTTTGGGGGAATGATGGGCGTAGGGGGGGGGATAGTTGCCCTCCAATCACTTTCGACTATTAAAAAGAGCACTAGCCCTTTGAATTTTCAATCGAATGAGCCTTTTTTGAAGTTTCTACGACAACGCCTTCCATAAAAACCTTGTATGCTCCCAGGGCATAACTTAAAACCCTTGCCCTGAGGGTTGTGGGGGAGTGTTCTCCTCAAAAACATATTTTTTATCTGGAAATCAACTACGTTGAACAAAATGGCTATCTAAAAATTTTGATTGGATGTGTTTGGGGGAATGATGGGCGTAGGGGGGGGGGCTAGTTGCCCTCCAAACACTTTCGACTATTGAAAAGAGTACTAGCCCTTCGAACTTCCAATCGAATGAGCCTGTTTTGAAGTTTCTAAGACAACGCCTTTTATAAAAACCTTATATGCCCCAGGGCATAACTTAAAACCCTTGCCCTGAGGGCTGTGGGGGAGTGTCCTCCTCAAAAACATATTTTTTATCTGGAAATCAAATATGTTGAACAAAATGGCTATCTCAAAATTTTGATTGGATGTGTTTGGGGGAATGATGGGCGTAGGGGGGGGGGGCTATTTGCCCTCCAATCACTTTCGACTATTGAAAAGAGTACTAGCCCTTCGAATTTCCAATCGAATGAGCCTGTTTTTTGAATCTTCTACGACAACGCATTCTATAAAAACCTTATATGCCCCCAGGGCATAACTTAAAACCCTTGCCCTGAGGGTTGTAGGGAAGTGTCCTTCTCAAAAACATATTTTCTATCTGGAAATCAACTACGCTGAACAAAATGGCTATCTCAAAATATTGATTGGATATGTTTCCTCCAATCACTTTTGACTATTAAAAAGGGTACTAGAACTCTTAATTTCCAATCCAATGAGCCCCTTTTGAAGTTTCTACGACGACCCCTTCCATATGAAGTGCCCTGCTCTAAAGGAAAAAATAATAAATTGTACATAGTGCCAACATCGTTTTTATATGCCCACAGGGCATAACTTAAAACCCTTGCCCCGAGGGTTGTGGGGGAGTGTCCTCCTCAAGAACATATTTTCTATCTGGAAATCAACTACGCTGAACAAAATAGCTATATCAAAATTTTGATTGGATGTGTTTGGGGAAATGATGGGCGTGGGGGGGGGCTAGTTGCCCTCCAATCACTTTCGACTATTAAAAAGGGCACTAACCCTTTGAATTTCCAATCGAATGAGCCTTTTTTAAAGTCTCTACGACAACGCCTTCTATAAAAACCTTATATACCCCCAGGGCATAACTTAAAACCCTTGCCCTGAGGGTTGTGGTGGAGTGTCCTTCTCAAAAACATATTTTCTATCTGGAAATCAACTACGCTGAACAAAATGGCTATCTCAAAATTTTTATTGGATGTGTCTGAGAGAATGATGGGCGTGGGGGAGGCGACGGGGCTAGTTGCCCTCCAATCACTTTCGACTATTAAAAAGGGTACTAGCCCTTCGAATTTCCAATCGAATGAGCCTGTTTTGAAGTTTCTACGACAACGCCTTCTATAAAAACCTTATATGCCCCTAGGGCATAACTTAAAACCCTTTCCCTGAGGGTTGTGGGGAGTGTCCTCCTCAAAAACATATTTTCTATTTGGAAATCAACTACGCTGAACAAAATGGATATCTCAAAATTTGAATTGGATGTGTTTGGGGAATTATGGGGGGAGGGGGCTAGTTGCCCTCCAATCACTTTCGACTATTAGAAAGGGCACTAGAACTATCAATTTCCAATCGAATGAGCCACTTTTGAAGTTTCTACGACGACCCCTTCCATATGAAGTGCCCTGCTCTAAAGTAAAAAATAATAAATAGTACATTGTGCCAACATCGCTCTTATATGCCCTCACGGCATAACTTAAAACCCTTGCCCCAAGGGTTGTGGGGGGGGGGTGCTAGTTGCCCTCCAATCACTTTCGACTATTAAAAAGGGCACTAGCTCTTTGAATTTCCAATCGAATGAGCCTTTTTTGAAGTTTCTACGACAACGCATTCTATAAAAACCTTATATGCCCCCAGGGCATACCTTAAAACCCTTGCCCTGAGGGTTGTGGGGCAGTGTCCTCCTCAAAAATATATTTTTTATCAGGAAATCAACTGCGCTGAACAAAATGATTATCTCAAACTGCGCTGAACAAAGTGATTGGAGGGCTAGTTGCCCTCCAATCACTTTCGACTATTAAAAAGGGCACTAGAACTCTCAATTTCCAATCCATTGAGCCCCTTTTGAAGTTTCTACGACGACCCCTTCCATATGAAGTGCCCTGCTCTAAAGGAAAAAAAAAATAATAAATAGTACATTGTGCCATCATCTTTCTTATATGCCCTCAGGGCATAACTTAAAACCCTTGCCCCGAGGGTTGTGGAAGAGTGTCCTCCTCAAAAACATATTTTCTATCTGGAAATTCCAATTTCCGATCCAGCCCCTCCAATTTCCAATCGAATGAGCCCTTTTCGAAGTTTCTACGACAACTCCTTCGATACGAAGTGCCTGGGTACTGAAGTGCCCGGGTATGTGCCCACATCGTTCTTTACTTAGGCAGCGGCTTATGATTATTTGTGTCTTGAACAGTCTTGGAAAATACAATTAAAATCAAACTGAAATTTATATATATATTTAATTGTTGAAAGATCATCGGTTCAAGATTTTATTTCATTTTATTTTCATTTTCGCTGCTGTAATAACTGAAAAAAGAAAACATTTGTAATATAATTCGTTTTCAGTGAAGCACCAATGATTCAGTAGGTTTTAGACTTTTAAAGTGATAGAAGGAGGCAAGACCCAAACTCTTATTTGTACGATTTTTGTTCGTTTCAAGCATGATTTGCATATTCAATTTAGGTTTCAATCGTTTTAAGATTTATTTATTCATTTATTTTAGTACCTATTGTATATTTGTTTGCTATGATTGTTTGTCTAATTTCTGTTCGTTTTAGGTTTTATTTATACTTCAATAGCAAAATTTTTTGTTCGTTTTAAGCTTGAGTTGCATATTCAGTTTAAGCTTTACTCGTTTTGAGATTTATTTATTCATTTATATTAGTACCTGTTGTATGTTTTTGATATGATTGTTTACATAATTTCTGTTCGTTTTGGGTTTAATTTCTTCTTTAATAGTAATTTCTGGTTGTTTTGAGTTTTAGTTACTGTTGGTTTCCATAAAGGGAGGGCCAGGGGTCAGCTCCCATGATTTTTGGAATAAAATATCGTTAATAAGTTTTTTATGGAGGGGGGGGGGGGAGTCGGGCCATGGAGGGAGGTCCAGGATTCAGCTCATATGATTTATCATTGATAATTTTTTGGAATAGGGAGGTGTATCGGGCCATGGAGGATTGGAGGACCAGGGGTCATATCCCATATGTTTTGGAATAAAATATTGTTAATAAGTTGTTTGTTTTGTTGTTGTTTTTTTTTTTGGGGGGGGGGGGGGGGCATGAAGGACCAGGGGTGAGTTGCCACAGTTTTTGGAATAAAATGTTGTTAACAAGTACTTTTTTTTGGGGGGGGGGGGAAGGGGGGTCATGCAGAAAAGGCAAGGGGTCAGCTCCCTTACGTTTTTGAAATAAATGAACGAAACCCAAAACGAACTGATATTACAATAAGTAACCGGGTCAAACTCAAAACGAGCAGAAATTAACATGAGTAGGGCTCAAAACCCCTGTGCCTTCCCAAGGCCAGAACATAATTTGCACTTTACTGAACAAAAATTAGATGTTTTCACTTTATTTCTTTAATAAATCAAATATTATTAACATTTTAAAGAATAAATGTCAGCATTTGTATATTAAACTGACAATGCAGATTCATTTTTAAACATTTGTACCTAAATGCTTGTCTGGACAAAAGCTGGTATAAGGAGAGAGTTCCTCAGGAGAAGGTAGCTTGTAACAGAAATAATTGTATATTACCTTCAGATAAAGGTTTACTTTTAGCAGATAGTCATTGAATCGCAGCGGCGTCATTTGAGATGGGGGAGGGGGCTTTGACTCTTCAAGATCTTTTTGCCCTCCTTCCCCCTAAACTTCGAAGAACACATTTTTTTGCCAGTATTTTTATCCAAAAATTGGCAGTTTTGGTGCTTAAACTGAACAATATTGAAAAAAACAATAAATTGACCCTCTCCCTCAGATCTAGGAACATAGATTCTCCCCCACCTCCTAGTTTCCATGAACTGACATACCCGTTGATGTTACAGCAGAGGTTGTCCAAATAGAAAAAGGGGAAAAGCTCCATTCTAGAAATTGTGCTTTAATTCCATTGGTTACATTTTCAATATATTTACGTGAGCCAGTCACATTGTGATTTATCTCTAGAAAGTCATATGGCCCTAAGTTTTAAAATCTAGTTGGTTTTAAAACTTTTTGTGTGAAATTTTAGGCCAGTAGAAAACCAGCTTTTTACAAGTAGTCCCTCCCTTTCTATGTGCCTTTTAAAATCTAATTGTTTTTAAAACTTTTTGTGAGAAATTTTAGGCCAGTAGAAAACCAGCTTTTTACAAATAGTCCCTCCCTTTCTGTGTGCTTTGTCTTTAAAGATAGTAGTTGATCTTTGACGGTGCAATACCCTGTCCTTCTTAATACATTCTGTAGTTTCGTTTATTTATTACCTTGCGACAGAACTATTAATTATTTTCATGTTTTTCTCTCTTCCACTCGAAAGGATTCATCACCATAAACAGGTGTTTTCTAGGTTTGTTTATGCAATTCAAATAGATAAAAAGATACGACTTTAAACATCAGTGATGGCCGTTTACATTTATTCTTCAAAATAATGGAAGGAATGAATTTGGATAAAAGGATTCTAAAACTGTAATGGCAATATTTCTTGAGAAACCTACTGTAGTGGGTCTCACCCTCCCCCCCCAGCTTTATGTCTCCTGAAGCTAGAAGGACTCTCATGTTCAGCAGGGGCACATTGCTGCCGTGGCTCCCAAGTCGTGGACTGCCGTGGCTTCTTGTCTGCAGCATACGACAAGAACTGAACATTTTTGCACATTTACAAGCTTCAAAACTTTTTGCCTGAAGATATATTTTTTGGGATGCTGCTCTAATCTATTTAAAACACATCGTAGAGATGGCCTGTTTTTCCTTAAACTGAGATTATATTATGCTAAAAAATTATTATGCTCAAAGTTGCATTTCATCATGGATTCTGACAAAGTATTAGATAGTATTAGAATTAGAATAGTAGGTTTTAGTATTAGAATTAGGATAGTATTAGAATAGTAGGTTTTTTTTGAAAATATATGCACCACTCAATGGTCTTTCTGCACTTAGGGTAGGGGTCTGAGCCCACCCATCTCATAGAACCTCATTATTTGGAAGATTTCCCCATACACTCCTATGTATGTGTAAAGTTATGTTATTTACTATTTTCTCGAATTCAGGCTTTTCCCATGCTTTGGGCTCCTCCAAAATTATGTAATATTAACATGCCTATGCATTTTTTGAACAAATATCAATACATTTTGGCGTTTCAAAGTCAACGCAACTTTTCCCAGGCTTCTCAAATCCAGGCACCTCCAAGATTATGCAATGTAAGCATGCCTACTTATATTTTGCAACAAAATCACTGTGTTTCGGCGTTTCAAAGTCTGTGCAGCGTTGACTTAGTTAAGAGTGGTGTACCTTGGGAAGTACTTATTTGACTGGATATTTCAAAGATGTATTGCTCTTTCTGGGGAGAAGGTCAAAAGTAATTGGCCAGCAGCCAGCTCCCTTCCTCTACCCCTGGATCCCCCTTGGCCTCATAGTAACAGCAATTTTCCTCACAATAGTCAGAAAAGTCAATGAATATGATTCTTTGAAGGACATGACGGCTCCCATGGCAAGTGCCGTAAATTAAAGAAATTGTATATTTTTCTCTTATGGGTGTTCTGGTAGAAAACAGTTGAGCATTTTTGGCCGAAAATAGGCCAAACGGCTAGTCGTCTCTTGTCCGTTTGAAAATCATATCTGAAAGTCCTCGGGTAAGGGGGGTTTTAATGAACACCAAAAAACTGGGTTACTGGCATCTCACTAAAAAAAAAGGCCCTAAAGATGAATCAAAACAAATTCTTATCGGCTTAAAACTTGCATCTCTAAGTCGTTGGGCTAGAGTTGCCCAACGAACAAAACAATACAACGAGTGAACAAGCCTTTTCGCTTCTGATTGGATTTGAAACTTATGTCCATGAGTTCCTGAGCCAAATGGACCCAAGTATAAAACAAACAAAATAATTTTAGTCCCATAATTAGTCTCGAAAAATGGATTGAATGTTATCTTGAATTTAATATCCTAAGCCCCGAGGAAAAAAGATCTGAATATACGGGGTAAAATTCAATTAAAAAGAAATACTGGTTTGCTCCATCCGGAAAATTTTTCCGAACAGCATAAAAAGGCTTTTAGTTACTGGGGTAAGAGAGCCTCAATGCACAAAACCCCCTTGAAAATGGGCTAAACAAAAATTTTCCTATTGGCTTGAAGCTTTTATCTCTAAGCCCTCGGTCCAAAGAAACCCTAATGCAAAACCCAAAATTAATGAAAAAGTTCACCCAAAAGCTGGGTTCGCAAACTGGTGGTAAATATATATTTCTCCGAGTGGCTTAAATTTTACATTCGCAAGTCCCTAGGCCAATGGGATCAGTGGAAAAAAAAGAAAAATAATTTGGTTTGACAAAAATTAGGGCCAAACAACGGCTAATAAAATTTGGTTCACCTAAGATCGGCCAAAATCCAGTAACAGTTTAATGGGTTTAAGTGGGCGGTAATCCCACAGTTGTTTATGATCATTTCTGATGGTTTCAAGTTTGAATTGATTTATTCATTTAATTTCTGTTTGTTTTATATTTTATTTATTCATCTACTGCAGTATTTGTTATTTTTAATCTTGGTATGATTATTCACTTCGATTTCTATTTAATCGTTCGTAGTAATTTTCATCGGTTTTAAGTTTGACTTATGGGATGACTTTTTTATGCTTGTTTTACGTTTTAATATCGCTCTTTACTTTTCTTAGAGAAGTAGTTTCTTGGAAGACTTTTTTTTAGATTAATCATCCGATACCAACAGTTCCAGTTATTTTACAGTTTCCAAATCATCAAGCTTTTTACTCCTTAAAAATAAGGTTTTAGTAAGTAAGGCCCTTTACTCCCTACTCCTTTTACTCCTAAAATAAAGATCTTGAAACCACTCGAAAATGGGGGTCGATCAAAACGAAAAACATACTTTTAGAAACAACATGATCCACCGACGGGTTACAGCCCCTCCCCCTATTGCAGAAACCCGAGGAAATCATATTTTTGCCTTCGTATCAATGACGTGTCTCATTTTTTTTCTGAAGGGATCCAACTCATTTCTGAAGGGGGTCCACTTAAAGAGCCAATTGTCATTGAGGGGAATGGATAAGCTCCACATAATTTCTGAAGGAGTTGGAAGGGATCCAATTCATTTCTGAAGGGGCTCATTTCTAAAGACTCCACATAAGGATATATTAATTAAATTCTCTTTTCCTCCCATTGTCTTTCTTTATGTTTAGCATATTATCAACTTTTAATCTAGGGACCCAACCCCAGGCATTTGCTTCTGTACTATTCATTGACATTGTTACTGAGAAATAAAGGTTGGGAACTATTGCTCTAAGTTTTTTATTTCATTTATAACTGCCAGATGAGATCACGAATTACTATTAAAAAAAAAACAATTGAAACCCAAAACTAACAGAAATCAAAATATTTGATCACATGAGACATAAGCGTAACAGATACTGATGTAGCTGAATGAACAGATCCTAAAACAAATAAAGAATATATTAAATATTTACAAATATAATAAAAAAAATATAATAAAAATATAATAAAATATAATAAAAATTTGCAAAACATCACTAGCTTACCGACGGGTTTTATCTATTTTTTTTTTTATTAATTCATTTGATTCAAAAGCTGTTAAACCACGGAAAAAAAACAGATCGATAAAGGCAGTAAATGCCAGCCAAGCAACAAAGCAACGGAAGAAAAACTAAAATGAATCAAATAGTTCGTGACAACTGTTGGAACTATTGGAACAGAAGCAAATGTTGGGAGCTATTGCTCTAAGTTTTTTATTTCAATTTTCTAAGTTTTCATTTATAACTGCCAGATGAGATCACTGTCATCAACGTATAAGCACGCGCGTATAATTCCCCTATGCTTTCTAAAAGCCAGAATATAATTTATACTTTACTGAGAAAAATTCAAATGAATTTACTGAAAAAATGTGCATTGTCAGTTTAATATACATATGCTGATATTTATTCCTTAAAATCTTAATTTTTTTTTCTTAAAGTTATAAAAGTGAAAACATTTAAAAGAATTTTTTCAGTAAAGTACAAATTATATTCTGGCTTTTAGAAAGCATAGGGTTTATAACCCTACTCAGATTGATTTCTGCTCGTTTTGAGTTTGACTTATTTTAATTTCTGTTTTTTTTTGGGTTTCATTTGTTTATTGATACTGAATTGTGGTAGTTGTATGCTTGGTAGATTATTTGATTCTATTTTTGTTCATTTTTGGTTTAATGGAGTTCTTTGCTTTTTTTGAAAAACTTATTTTGTGCAAAAAGTTTTTGATTAAATTCTGTTCGTTTTTATGTTGACATAGTCTTTTTCAGGGAAAAAGACTGAGCCCATTCTGAAGTTAAACAACCACCCCTTCCATAAAAACCTTTAATACCCCCTGGGCATAACTTACAACCCTTGCAACTTACAACTCTTTTTGAAGCTTCTACGACAAAACTTTCTATAAAAACGTTATATGCCCCAAGGGCATAACTTGCAACCCTTGTCATAAGGGCTATGGGGGGAGGGTTGTCATCCTCAAAGACATAATTTCCAGACCTTTCAACGACGTTGAATAAAATGGCCATAGCAAAATGTTGATCGGAAATGTTAGGGGAAATGCTGGGCGTGGGGGGGGGCGATTCTCCCTCTGATTACTTTTGACTATTTAAAAGAGCAATAGCCCTCTCAATTTCCAATCGAAACAGCCCTTTTTGAAGTTTTTACGACAACACTTTCTATATCACATTATATGCCCCAAGGGCATAACTTACAACCTTAGCCCTGAGGGCTGTTGGGGGCTGTCATACTCAAAAATATAATTTCCGGACACTTCAACTACGTTCAACAAAATTGCTATATCGAAATGCTAATCGGAAGTGTTTGGGGAAATGATGAGTATGGGGGGGGGGCATTCGCCGTCCGATCGCTTTTGACTATTAACAAGGGCACTAGCCCTCTCAGTTCCCAATTGACTGAGTCCTTTTTGAAGTTTCTACTACGACAACGCTGGCAAAGACCTAATTTCCAGAACTTTCAACTACGTTGAACAAACTGTCTGTCTCAAAATTTTGATTGGATCTGTTTGGGGAAATGGCAGGCATGAGAGGGGCGTTAGTTGCCCTCTAAGTATTTTCGACTATTAAATTAGGGCACTAGTGC
>CM051270.1:17667060-17862060 GCA_027921565.1 Artemia sinica | reverse complement strand
TACATAATTCAGCTACGTAATTCAACTACATTAATTATGCTACATTAATTAAGCTAAATTAATTAATCTAAATTAAATTAAACTATATTAATTAAGCTACATTAATTAAGCTACACAATTCAGCTACATAATTAAGCTATATTAATTAAGCTACATTAAATTAAGCTCCATTAATTAAGCTACCTAAATTAAGCTACATTAAATAGAATAAACGAGTGAACATAAGCCATATATTTTATTTTGTAGATTTGCTCTCATTTAAATCCTGCAACACAAGCTGTTCCTGTCAAAAACTTCAAAACCTTCGTTTCATTCTTCAGTACAATTATGCAGACATCAAATATGTTCTTTCTTTTTGGACGACGTACCCTTAGCGCCCATCCATCATGCTAAACGCTATGTCATATTAAAATTTGCACTTTTTGTGAAGACAGTTGAATTCGATTTGGTTCATTTTTGGATTTTTTTTTGTATTTTCTGAATGGTTCTTTTTAATTGAATTTTTTGTTCTTTTCTTTTATTTCTTTACTTAACTGAGGACGGTTGTTACATATACGACTATGATTTTCGTTTATGTTTTATTCTAGTCATGGTTTCCACAAAAAAGTTTTCATATCCACACATTTTTTTTATATGCATAGAATAGAATATGTAAATATACATGTTTATTGCAAAACAGCCATAGAGCTATGGCAACAAACAAAATACAAGAATAGTCAATACTCTTGTCACATACATCACCATTTTAACAACATGTACAAAATAAAACAAAAACAACTCACATAAACAACATTTTTATCTTTCACACCCCTTTGCCCTATAAGTTTTTTTTCCTATGTGTCATTCCTAATTTAATTCATTTCAGGTCGATTTATTTTCCTATAATCATTTGACCTTGTTGCTGACCAAAAACACTCATGTGACACCGCATTATTAAAAGTATAAATCTGTCCTTGAAATCTGTAATACGGGATAAAGGGGCATAAAATCAAGCAGATCCTTGCCAGTTTCCCCACATATGGGCATGAGTAAGTGTGTAAGTGCCATCCATCACCCATGCCTCCCTAAATATTTCCTTCTTTCTCCAAGTGCTACAAAATTACACCTCCCTGACGTATGCCACTTCATTAATTCACTATTTACCCAGAATGAGATACACATCATGTTCCCACACCTCCAATCATTGTCGGTAAACTCTAGAGGACGTTGAAGGCCATTTCAAAATCTTCTCGTCTTCCAACACATCCTTTACCCCTTTGCTACATTTACTATCTCCAGTCCTATCACTATCCCCTTATTTCAAACACCCGATAAATCACAACTACTTAAGATTAATCCCACCTGTGAATCCCGTTAGCTGTATCTTCTATTCTGCAACACCTCCAGATCAGCTACATTTTTGGTCAAATAATAACCTTTTCCCAATATCCTATCATTTTAACCATTTGTTTTTTTTTACCCTTTATAGACACAATCATATATCACCCCCGCCAAGAGCAGTAACAGTAAGATAAGTATCAGGTACGAGCCGTTTTCCCAGCCCTAAAGGATAAGTCCCTTTCCTTGTCCCTAATCCAATATCCGAGGAATCCCTGGATACGTTGCTTCGACATATGATATGAAGTTAAACAGGTGGAATGTTTACAAGATACAAGAACATTTAGAGCATAGCTAACCTTGACTCTGTTTTAAAACCGCTTTTCTTATAAATGAAGGACCTATTTTTTTACTTGACACATTGAAAATATTATTTGCCCCACATTCCCAAATCATTTTCGTGAATCAAAACCACTGTTTGCTGCAATTTATGTTCGTTTTACGTTTGACTTGATTATTCATTTTACTTTCTGCTCATTTTGCATTTCATTTGCTCATTGATAATGGTTTCTATTATTTTTAAGTTTGAAACTGTTTTATGACTTTATTTCTCCTCATTTTAGATTTCGACATGGTACTTTATTTTTCTTTTGAAAACTTCTTGTTCGATTTTTTTTTTTTTTAATTAATGTTATAAAAGGAAAAACGAAAACTGACCCATGAAGTGTTGCCATACGCAGCTAAAAATTGTGCGTTACATAAAAAGATGATATAAATTCTATTATTGAATGCCAGTGAAAGAAATCAGACACATAAACACACAGGAACAGAGTAGAGTTTCCTTGGGAAAGTTTGTTTTGAGTTTTTTGTCCTTTCCCTGTTCATGTTTTTCTGGCTGTTATATAAGTTAATTAAAATTCAACTTGCATAGGAAATAATTATTTTTCTTTTTAACTGCTGATTACAAACTTAATATTTTGGTTGTGGCTCAATATTTTGACACCCAATATTTCAAAGGCTCACAAAATTAATTTTGATTTTTTTTTTGTAAAAAATACCTAACTGTGATACTGGCGAGCAAAGCCATGTGGATGGGAGGACTGGGGGCAAAAAGGCTATGACTTTGGCCATGGCCAAAAAGGCTATGGTCCTACCTGTGAAATGATTATTCGTAAGTATTTGATTTTGTTAGAGGGAAGAAGAAGGGATGCAACAATACTAAAAAAGTTTAGAGAAAAGAAAAGGGCCACCGATACTAGGCAAGTACACACAAAGAGGAGTTGGGGGGCTTTGGACTCGCGTTGTCAAAATTTATACATTTGAATAGATTTGTTATAATTTATTATGTTTCTAGATACAACCCCGCCTTAAATTTACAACCCTTGAAACCAAATAACTCTCTGCGTATATGCCTGGCCAGCTGTATTTTCAGACAGTTCGGGGTAATGAACTATAAGCAAGGAGCGATGCGGCTCAATAGCAACCAAAATTCTAAAAAATGGAATTTTGATCTCAATAGATATATACAAAATTGGCTTATTATGCTGATTCCAAACACATGAGTTTCATTAAGTTTAGTGTTACCCATCAAAGGCTACGAGCCTCAAAAAATTTGCCTTATTTTGAAAAAGGTGGAAAACACCCCTTAAAAGTTGAAGGATCTTGATGAAAATTACGCCATCAGATTCAGTATATCAGAGAACCTTACTTTTGGAGAATCTTAACGAAAATCACACCATCAGATTCAGCATGTTTGAGTACCTTACCGAAGAAGTTTCAAGCTCCTACATGCAAAAATGTGGAATTTTCAATTTTTTGCCTGAAGAAAGATCACGGACGTGTCTTTTTTTCTCTGGGGTGATGGTATCGACTCAGTGGTCCTAGAATATTTGGAGAGGGTTCATTCGAACGGAAAATGATCAAAATTATTGGAGGGCTACTAGGCCCCCTTCCCCGTCCCTTTTTCTCAAAATCGTCCGATCACCATTTTGAGATAGCCATTTTGTTCGTTACAGTTGAAAGACCCAATAACTATGCCTTTGGATATAACATGACACCCCGCAGCTAAAGGGGAAAGGTCCTTTACCCATTGTTTGTGCATAGTATTTGTTATTGGGAACTATGCATACATTTTCGGGTGGGGGGGGGACACAAATTTTCTGCTGTGTGTTTTTTCCACGGGAGAATTTTACATGGGGAGGGAGGTTTCCACGTGTCGAAATTTTCAGGGGAAATTTTACGCTGGGAGAATTTGCCATAATTCCTATGCAGAACTTTTATATGTCTTTCTTTCTCTTTGCCGTCTCAATTTTACGCGTGGAGATGTTAAGGGTTATTGTCCGGGGTAAATTTTCACTGGGATTGAATTGTCTAGAGGATATTTCCGCGGGGAGGGAGATTTATCCGCGGAGGCGCAGCCAGATTTCTTGGTGTTATTTAAAAAAGATAAGAAATCAAATTATTAAAAACGAGTTTTTCAACTGAAAGTAAGGAGCAACACTAAACTTAAAACGAACAGAAAATTTTACGTACCAGAAGGGGGTTGCCTCCTCCTCAATACATTGCTCTTTACGCTAAAGTTATAATTTTGTCCCAATTCTTTAGGAATGACTCCTGAAACACAAGGGTCATTTATTTAGAACAATATGAAGCTTTTTTAGAAGTAATAAAAAACTTTAGCGTAAAGAGCGAGGTGCTAAAGAGGGGGCAACCCGTTTCATATGCGTAAAAATTTCTGTTCCTTTTAAGTTTAATGTTGCTCCTTACTTTCAGTTGAAAAAACTTGTTTTCTTTAATTTAATTAAGTGAAAGAATGAAATGCAGCCTATAGTAACCGGAATTTGAAAACTTGAAAAACTGTCAAGTGAGGAAGAACATTCATCTGAAGCTAAATCAAAAATCGAAATTATTGTTTCGGTTAATACCAAAAAGCTATTGAATAAAAAATTTCAACGATGTGTTCCGACCACTTTTGTTTATAGTATTTAATTGCTAAAGTAGGAATATATCAATTAAACGAAAGACACTTGCAAAATTTCAAGCCTTTCTCTCGAACCAATTTTAAATGAAAAAACGAAATGCAACCCATAGTAACTGGAAATTTAAGAACTTGAAAAAACTGTCAAGTGAGGAAGAGCTTGCATTTGAAGCTAAATCAAAATTGGCAACTATTTTTTCGGTTATTGCCAAAAAGCTGTGGAGTAAAAATTTGAAATAGCTAATACATTTTAGAATTGCGCATCGTGGCACATTCATGGTTCAACTTGTTATTATTTATTTAAAAGTGGAACTTGTGTAGAGTCCGAAAGAAACAGATATAAGAAACTGATTCGAACAATAAAGAAAAAAAATAGTGTAGATAAAGAAATGTAAATTTTCAAAGGCATAGATAAAGAAATATAGTTCTATTATAGTTCTAATTTAGTTTTATACCTCCTCTAGTTCACCTGAAAAATAAAATTTAATACCATTCGCAAAAAATTCTATCTATGCTCTTTGATATTAGTAGCAGTATGAACATAGGACCTTTGTTTTTTTTTTTCCTTAAGAAAAAATTCCTGTTGTTTGTATTTATTTCTAATCAACCATTGACTCCTACTGGAAATTGAAACAGTTAAGTTAATAAACACTTAATTATGCATATTTCCCTAGAGTATCCAGGATTTGCAGGAACAGAGTGGTACTGATACAAAATTGCAACGACAGGATATCATTACATATGTTTGTTTTACTTGTATTTTTCGTCATGTGATACATCTGTCATATCGAGATATTACCTTTTCATGTCTTGAAATACCGATCCATATAATACAACGTCAAGTCAGCTGATGACTAAATTAAGAAATGGCTATACATTAACTATTATAACTCTTCTATGAAAAGGCTGAGAGCAGAGTGATAGATAAATTTTCCTATTGGTTACCTCACGATAGCGTAGTGGATCTGGCCGTCCCTACAGTCATGTAATTTAGGTTTAATCCCTGGTTTCGTGAGGAATTAGAAAATGATAGGTTTGATTGTGTAATTTTTTGTTGATGCTCAAATCAGTTTCTTATCTTTGTGTCTTTCTGACTCTACAGAATTTTCACCTTTTTTGTTCTAAATAAACGACCCTTGTATTTCAGGATTCATTCCTAAAGAATTGGGAACAAATTCTAACTTTAGCTTAAGGAGCAAGGTATTGAGGAGTAGAGAACCCCCCTCATATACGTAATAACTTCTGTTCGTTTAAGTTTTAGTGTTGCTCCTTACTTTCAGTTGAAAAAACTCGTTTTTAAAAATTTAATGTCTCATTTTTTAAATAATACCAGGAAATCTGGTATTTCCTTGTATACCAGGGATGGCCAACCCGCGGCCTGTGGGCCGCATGCGGCCTGCAATAAACATTTTTGCGAACTGCGAAATTCATCACACTTTTATATTATGCGCCCTCATGATGCGCCCAAGTGTTATATTACTATGTTTTATAGCCCAAGTATTATCGATGTATCACGTTATGCAAGTAGAGTTATAAGAACAGTAAATTACATTCGATCACATGCACTGGCGCATCAACAATTTAAGGATTTTCTGAAAGAATTAGATTCAGAATACGGTGACGTTGGGGTGCTACCATTTCGAATAACCGTCATAAGCACTAAACGTCATTTCGTCGAAAGGAAAATCCGTCAGAACCACTAATTGGCAGAACGTTGACCGTCATAACATCGACACGTCAGTTCATCGACAGTCACAATCGCTACCCGTCATAACATCGACACGTCATAACATCTAAAAATTTTTTAGATGTTATGACGTGTCGATGTTATGAGTGTCGGCGTTCTGACGGATTTTCGTTATGAAAATACCTCGCTCAGGTTAGCTTAGGTTTTAATATATTAAGTTTTTTATATATTTGATTTTAATAATTAGGTTAGGTTAGGTTTTCATAGCATAAAAAAAATTAGATGTTATGACGTGTCGATGTTATGACTGCCGACGTTCTGACGGTTAGTGGTTCTGACGGATTTTCGTTATGAAATTTTTTTTTAGATTTTATGACGTGTTGACGTTATGAGTGTCGAAGTTCTGACGGGTAGCGATTGTGACTGTCGATGAACTGACGTGTTGATGTTATGACTGTCGATGTTGTGACAGTTAGTAGTTCTAACGGATTTTGTAGGCAAAATGACGTTAGTGCTCCTGACGGGTAGATGTTATGACGCCTTCCCGGTGACGTTGTGTACTTCAGTCGAGTCAGATGGTTAAGTCGTGGAAGATGTTTACAGCGATTTTACCATTTACGAGAAGAAATTGATTTGTTTATGAATGACAAACTAAGGTCTGTGCCAGAATGAAGAAATGATGAGTGGTTATTGTATTCATGCTTTTTAGTGGATATTGTCAACAAACTCAATGAATTAAATATGTCATTGCAAGGAAAAGATAAGCTCATAGTCGACACATTTAATCACATCAGAGCATTTCAGAAGAAATTGTTGTTATTTAAATCGCAATGAAAAATTAATAATGCTCACCACTTTCCACTGTTGAAAAAATTTAAGAAATCAAAATGTAACAACTATATAAAATATGCAGAAGAAATAAGAAAATTTGGGTAAAGTTTTGACAGCTCATATTATTGACTTAGGAATAAAGCGAACATACCACTCGATGCCTTTTTTTGTGCTCTTTACGAATATAATAATCGCTTCTATCGGAAATTCAAATTTACCCACCTTCATCCCCCTAATGTGTAAATATATACCCTGAATTCGAATATACCATGAATTGTCGACGGCAAAGTTTCCAATCGCAAAGTTCATCGCTATTTTTGTCGACAGCATTCGAAAAACTTTAAACGGTAGGAAAACATTTTATATTTGAGTTGCCTAATAAATGAGGTTTGAATTGTTATAAATAAGTATTTTTGGAATATGTTACTATTGAACAACTTATTTATAAACTAGTTATATGTTTTTAACCACTTTTCAATAGCTTAACTAGTGTTGATAACTTTTTTGTATGGTTACAATTCAGGGTATGTATTTGCACATTAGGGGAGTGGGGGTGGGTAAATTTGAATTTCCGATAGAAGTGATTAGTATATTTGTAAAGAGCATAAAAAAGGCATCGAGTAGTATGCTCACTTTACTCCTAAGTCAATAATATGAACTGCCAAAAATTTACCAAAATTCGTAGATGCTTTTGAAAGCCAATTTGATAATTCAGTGTTGGAAAAAAAAACACCAAAAGTTTTGAAATACATTCATCTCCTTTGCATGTTGAAATTGAGTCTGTCCCAGAATATCTCCAAATGGATCTGATTGACATACAGTGCAGTAATGAATTAAAACGTATGTTTGAAAATTCAGAAACAAAAATAGATTATTTTTCTAACATTTACGTCACATAGAAAAATTTTTATCCAATTCAAGAAATTTGGCACAAAAAAGTTGTTAGTTCTTTTGGTTCAATTTACGTCTGCGGATGGTTTTTTTTTTCGAAAATGAAATTGACCAAACACAAAATAGCTCAAACATAACGGACGCTAACCTTCAACACCAATTACGATGAGCAAATACCCAAATTGAGACTGACTTGCAAAAGGCTAAGTGAAAAAGTGGAGAAAACAAATATCGCACTAGTGAAATAAATATTTTTCTATGATTTTTTATTTCGTTATTTTTTTTATTTTAGTATTATATATTTTTTACAATGTGCATTTAATATCATTATTAGTATTATATTATCTATGTGAATATGTAAAAATAAAAGTAAACATAATTAATAAAAATTCATTATTTTTTAATTTGTCACTTCAAAACATATCCATAATACGTTTAAATCTAATATGTGTATATATAATTTTATATGCGGCCCGCGGAGTTGTGATGCATTTCCAAAGTTGCTCGCAAGATAATTTGTGTTGGCCACCCCTGCTCTAGACAATTCAATCCCGGTGAAAATTTACCCCGGACAATTACCCTTAACATCTCCACGTTTAAAATTGAGACGGCAAAGAGAAAGCAAGACATAAAAGTTTTGTATAGGAATTATGGTAAATTTCCCCAGCGTAAAATTTTCCCCTGGAAACTTCCCTCCCCATGGACAATTCTGCCGTGGAAAAAAAACCACTGCAGAAAATTTATGCCCCCCCCCCCCCACAAGTGTACGCATGCTTCCCAGTAACAAATACTATGCGTAAACAATGGGCAAAGGACCTTTCCCCTGTGGCTGTGGGTGGTCATGTTATATCCAAAGGCATAGTTATTGGGCTTTTCAACTATGAAGAACAAAATGGCTATCTCAAAATTTTGATCCGACGATTTTGAGAAAAAAAAGGACGGGGAAAGGGGCGTAGTTGCCCTCCAATCTTTTTGGTCATTTTCCGTTCTAATTAGCCTTCTCAAAATATTCTAGGACCACTAGGTCGATACCATCACCCCTGAGAGAAAAAAAAAATACATACATCCGTGATCTTTCTTCAGGTAAGGAAGAATTAGAAAAATTCCACATTTTTGCAAATAGGAGCTTGAAACTTCTTCAGTAAGGTTTAAGTGCTAAATTTAATATTTAATGGTAAGTGCTAAATTTAATGGTGTGATTTTCGTTAAGAATCTTCAACAGTAAGGTTATCTGATATGCTGAATCTCATGGTGTAATTTTCATCAAGATTCTTCTACTTCTAAGGGGCGTTTCCCCTCTTTGAAAAAGGGACGGGGAAGGGGGCCTAGTAGCCCTCCAATAATTTTGATCATTTTCCGTTCGAATGAACGCTCTCCAAATATTCTAGGACCACTGAGTCGATACCATCACCCCCGAGAAAAAAAGACACGTCCGTGATCTTTCTTCAGGCAAAAAATTGAAAATTCCACATTTTTGCATGTAGGAGCTTGAAACTTCTTCGGTAAGGTACTCAAACATGCTGAATCTGATGGTGTGATTTTCGTTAAGATTCTCCAACAGTAAGGTTCTCTGATATACTGAATCTGATGGCGTAATTTTCATCAAGATCCTTCAACTTTTAAGGGGTGTTTTCCACCTTTTTCAAAATAAGGCAAATTTTCTGAGGCTGGCAGCCTTTGGTGGGTAACACTAAACTTAATGAAACTTATGTATTTGGAGTCAGAATAATAAGCCAATTTTTTATATATATACTCAGACCAAAATTTCATTTTTTAGAGTTTTGGTTGCTATTGAGCCGTATCGGTCCTTGCTTATAGTTCATTACCCCGAACTGTTTGAAAATACAGCTGGACAGGCATATACACAGAGAGTTATCGTTTCAAGGGTTGTAAATTTAAGGCGTGGATGTATCTAGAAACATAATAAATTATTACATAATTTATTCAAATGTATAAATTTTGGCAACACGAGTCCATAGCCCCTCAACTGCTATTTGTGTGTACTTGCCTAGTATCGGTGGCTCTTTTCCTTCTTTTTCCCTCTAACAAAATCAAATACTTATGAATAATTGTTTCATAGGCAGGACCTGATAGGCTGGTCATCCAGCCGTTCTCATAGCCTTTTTGGCTCCAGTCCTCCCATCCACATGGCTTTGCTCGCCAGTATCACAGTTAGGTATTTTTTACCAAAAAAAAAAAAAAAATCTAAATTAATTTTGTGAGCCTTTGAAATATTGGAGGTCAAACTATTGAGCCACAATCCAAACATAAAGTTTATAATCAGCAATTAAAAAGAAAAAATTACTTCATATGCAATTTGAATTCTACTTAACTTTCCAGAGGAAAGCCCTGTGTGTTTATGTGTCTGATGTCTATCCCTTGCATTCAATAATAGAATTTATATCATCTTTTTATGTAACACACAATTTTTAGCTGCGTATGGCATTCCTTCATAGGCCAGTTTTCATTTTTCCTTTTATAAAATTAATTAATAAAAAATTTTGAACAAGAAGTTTTCAAAAGAAATATAAAGTACCATGTCGAAATCTAAAATGAGAAGAAATAAAGTCATAAAGCAATTCAAACTTAAAAATATTAGAAATTATAATCAATGATCAAATGAAATGCAAAACGAGCAGAAAGTAAAATGAATAGTCAAGTCAAACGTACAACGAACATAAAATAAAGCAAACAGTGGTTTTAATTCACAAAAATGATTTAGGGATGGGGGGGGCAAATGTATTTTCAATAGAGGAGACTCAAGCTTTGGAAATGTTTTAAGTAAAAAAAATAGGTCCTTCATTTATAAGTAAAGCGGTTTTTGAACGGAGTCAAGCTTAGCTATACTCTAAATGCTCTTGTATCTTGTAAACATTTTAACTGTCTAGCTTCACATAATCAAACAGTTAGAGGTAACGAACTGTAAGTAAAGAGCGACCCGGCTCAATAGTAACCGGAACTCAAAAAACGGAATTTTGATACCAATAGATACATCAAAAGAGTCATATTTTAATGCTGACTTCAAATATATAAATTTCATCAAGTTTAGTCGTACCCATCATAAGTTACGCGCCTGAGAAAATTTGCCAGATTTTCGAAAAAAGGGGAGAAAACCCCTAAAAGTTATAAAACCCTAATGAAAATCACACCAACAGATTCAGCGTATCAGAGAACCTTACTGTAGAGGTTTCAAGCTCCTATCTGCAAAAATGTAGAATTTTGTATTTTTTTGCCAGAAGAAAGATCACGGATGCGTGTTTATTTGTTGTTTTTTTTTTTCAGGGGTGATCGTATCAAGCCAGTGGTCCTAGAATATCGTGAGAGGGCTCATTCAAACGGAAATTAAAAGTTCTAGTGCCCTTTTTAAGTGACCAAAAAAATAGAGGGCAACTAGGCCCCCTCCCACGCACGAGGAAGTTTTCATGGGGTAAGGGACATTGCTATGTTGGGGGTGCCGGATTTCTCAGCATTATTTAAAAAACGATCGGAAATTAAAGAAAAAAAAACAAATTTTTCAACTGAAAGTAAGGAGCAACATAAAAACTTAAAGCGAACAGAAATTATTACGTATATGATTTGGTTCGCCCCCTAGTCATTACCTCGCTCTTTAAGCCAAAGATTTTTTAGTACTTTAATAAGAGCTATTTATTCTAATTAGCTGCCTTTGTGATTAAGGGGTCATTTTTAAAGAATTGAAACATAATTCGAACTTTAGCGTACAGAGCGAGGTATTGACTAGGGAGCGAACCCCTAATATAACTATTAAAAATATATGAATATAGAAGTTCGTTACGTAAGTTAATTCGTAAGTTACGTATTTTTATTACTAATAAAAATGTTCGTAAATAAAATTTAACAACTTTCGAGAAAGCCATTTAACCAAATAAAAGTAAAATTAATGTGCAAATTTTGTTTTAATTGTTTATGTACGGTGAGCCAAAATCAAAATCTGCATCAATTCAAAAACGTTCAAAAATTAAATAAAAAAACAAGTTTTTTTTATTGAAAGTAAGGAGCAACATTAAAACTTAAAACGAACAGAAATTATTCCGTGTATGAAAAAGACTTTCCCCTCCTCAGCACCTCGCTCTTTAGGCTAAAGTTATACTCTTTCTCACAACGCTATTTTTTAAAACAATAAAAACTTTAGCGTAAAGAGAAATTGAGAAAGTGTAAATCAAGTGAAAAAACTTGAAAAAAGTAAGAGCTTACAGACAAAAAAAGACAGTCTAAAATTAAAACTGTATGACAAAAAATTAAAATATGTGTTTCCTTGACAAAAAATAAATGAGTGTAAACTAAATGAACGAACATTAATAAACATGAAAATTAAGTAAATAAAAACGAAAAAAATAAAAATATAATTGACAAAAATTGAAAAAATGTAACAATAAATGAACAAAAATCGAAAAACCAAAAATTACAAGCAAGCGATATACACAATTTGGTGACCTGTGCAGCTATAACTTGCACCAAAAGGACAAGGTTCCTTTATCATTGAATTAATTAGTGTCACATCTATCCACTAACCGAGTCAGAGTTGTGATGTTAACTAGTTTGTTTTTTAGAGAAGGATGTTAACTTGCTTAAAAATAGGAAACTGTCCCTAGGGTTTCAATAAATTTTCAATCTATTTTTAATTTAAAAAATCCTGTAGATTAGATTCCGAAGATTATATTCGATCAATGAATCTTGGTAATGGAACCATAGCGCAATTTTTGTTTTTCGTTCATATATTAAAACCTTCGGAGAGCAAATAAACAAGCCAAAACTTGTTGAGGGAGCATAATCATTAAGTAAACAATAATTGAGAAAGGTGAGAATTTACCTGACGAAAATAATTTATGTTTAAACTTTAACACAGAATGTGAATTTCCTCGAGGAAAAATGGAAATGTGTCAATTTCTTCGTCCTGAACTGAAAAAGTTTGAATTTTCTTGGCTATAAATAAAAAAAATCTTACTTTAGCCTACTTTACAAAAAATGAAAAAGTGTGAATTAACTCGACAAAGTGGAAAATTTGCGAGTTTGTGCGACAAAAATTGAGAAAGTGGGAATTTTCTAAACAAAAAAAAATGAAAAATTTAAATTTCCTAGGCAAAAATGAAAACGGTGAGATTTTGCTCAGCAAAAAACAATATGCATTGAAACTTCACGGCAAAAAACGAAAGTGTGAATTTCTTCAACTGAAAAAACGAGAGATTTAGTTGTAGATTTTGACATTCAGAGAAGCCATCTATCGGACTCGCTAAAAATCCACCCGATTTTCTTTGTAAAGTCGGATCATTTACAGAAACTGGATTTTATTGTAGAATTTGGTCGTAGTCGGGTTTTAAAGTCGAGTTTTATTGTAATATTGGGTTTTATTGTAAAATCTGGGTTTGTAAAGTCGGATCATTTACGGAAACTGGGTTTTATTGTCCTGAGAAATGCAAAGACCAGGTACAGCGAGTGCCTTCCTAAAGCTAAAAATGCGTATTTAAAGTAATTTAGTTAAAACGTGTTTGAAATAGGTGAATTTAGGCGAGGATAGACTGGTACACCACTGTGGTCTCGCATAAACTGGCCAACTTCAAACCTATTTTAACCTTTTTGGAACATATAAACTCATTCAATATATTACATTAAAATATTGCATTGACAAAATCTAAACATTTTGCTATTTTGAGGAATTCTATGCTGATTTGAGTGCAGCAGGTGCATACATGCCTTTGTAGGGGTTCCTCTGTTTTTGTTATGATTTGATTTATGTTTTGCCTTTTTTGAGTTACGTATTCCTCTGAAATTTATTTTTATCGCAAATGACTTTTTTAGTAAATTTAAGTTGAACTCGGTATAAAATTTTTGAAGCGTATGTGCTACTTCATTCCTTGTGAACACAATTTATTTGAAAAAATTGAATGTCAGTAGGTTTTGTAACATATATTGAACTATTAAAAATATGAGAGTGTCTTGTTAATGCTGGTAAGAACTGCTTCCTCAAGCCCAGTTACTCAAGCTGTACTGTAGCACTCAATACGATGGTTCAGTCCATAATATCTTTCTGGAGGCTCTTACATAAGGAAAAACAGTTGGCTGGACATATACACGATAGTTATGTATTTGTGAGGGGTTGGGTATTAAAATTTAAGGTGGAAATTTAATTAAGCAAAATATGGGAAATAAACGAAATCACTACAAAAATACCTTAAAATCTTGAAATTTTTACTGCAGGAATCCAAATCCCCCCTTTTTTGTGTACTGTTTAGTGTTATTGCACCCCTCCTCCTTCTCTCTAATAAAATCAAATACAAATGAATGAACGCTTGAGGGGTAGGACTAGGTGGGTGTGTCATCCCGCCTTCTCTTAACTTCTTTTGGTCCTAGTCCTTCCCTCTGGATGGCTTTATTCGCCAGTCCCACAATCTGGTGTTTTCGTCAAGAAACTGATCATAATTGATTTTTTGGTACAGCCCCTAAAACATTTCAAACTTAAAACGGTTTGAAGTTACGATTAGAAATGCAGTAGAAAACGTCACTTTCCCGTGGCAAAATAGTTCTGATGACTTTAAAAGGATTAAATAATGAAAAAAACAAGTTTTTTAACTGAAAGTAAGGAGCGAAATTAAAACTTAGAACGAACAGGAATTATTCCGTACTTACACCGTCCATACTTACAGTTCGTTACAACGAACTGCTTCACTAGAGGTTTTTCAGTTCCGATCGAATGAGCCTTATCCTGATTTTCTATGACCATCGGTTCAATATGATCATCCTGGGAAAAAAAAATATAACAAACAAAAAAAATAATAAACAAGCATCCGTCTTGTTTCTGGGAAAACATGAACAAACAAGCATCTTTCTTCTGGGAAAAAATGAAAATTTTCAAATTTTATAAATGAAACCTTGGAACTTCTACAGTAGGGTTCTCTGATATGCTGAATCTGTCGGTGCGAATTTCATTAAGATCACTTCCCATATAGGTGATTTCCCCCTTTCCTTTTTCAAAAATTAGGACTCGTGCGTAGCTCATGATGGGTAGCATTAAGTCTAATGAATTTTAAAAGTTTGGAATCAACAATAAAAGCCCATTCCTTTCAAATATTTAACTGTCGTTGAAATTCCTTTTTTCAGCGTTTCGTTTACGTATTAGCCCGATTTGTTCCCTACTTATAGATCCTTACCATGACTTGTTTAATTTTTTTCTCAGCGGAAACGATTTAAATTTATTTTAATTTGTTGTACTTTGCTGTTCTATTAATTGTTTTTTCCTTAATGGTAATCGTATCGAACCAATCATTGTGAAAATTAGGGTGAAACCCTACTCGTAATTCTAGGATTTAGAGCTCCTTTGTAATTAGTAAAGTTATACAATGCACGTGTACATCAATAGGGCACCTATATGCCCTGGTGACCCATAAGAGCCCATCAAAAATTGTGAGAATTGTCACAAAATTAGTGCGAATGGAAAGCTTAAATTGTAACCTTTCAGTCTCCGATCACATTCAGAGCCGTTTCTTGGGTTGGTGATGCCCGGGGAAAAATAAACTACAGCGCCAACCCCCTCTCCTCCCTACTCAAATATGAACAAAAAAGACTGATTCAAAATGGAAAACTTGATCAAAGCGGGCAACCCCCCTGCCGCGGCACCTCTACAGCCACGGTGCCCGGGGTTGTTGCCCCGGGCACCTCTCTTCCTTTGTACAGCTCTGAACATATGCCTTCAAGCAGCTAGTTTCGATGTAATACATTTAGGTCATATAGGGAAGCCCCAATTGGGGACCAGGGGTGCATTTGATCCTTAGATTTTTTGCCCTCTCCCCCTAAAAAAAGACAAAAAATCGTAAAGAAGAGAAAACGAGGATAAAAAAAGCCAGTGAAAAGAACGCAGATTACAAGGCAAATATTTCGGTCAGGACCTCTGCTTAACCGTCCTCAGTGCAGAATAATGAAAAATACTGATAAAAATCCAAAGATTATTACAAAATCAAACCTTAAAACAAACACAAAACCTAAAATAGGAATAGTCTCTCGAAATCATAGGCAGTGCAATCGCGCTGCCTAAGTAAAGAACGATGTTGGCACAATGTATTATTTTTATTTTTATGATTTTTGTTTTTTTTTTCCATACCAGGGCACTTCGTATCGAAGGAGTTGTCGTAGAAACTTCGAAAAGGGCTCATTCGATTGGAAATCGGAGTTGTTTGTGCCCTTTTTAATAGTCGAAAGTGATTGGAAGGCAACTAACACCCCTTCCACGCCCACCATTTCCCCAAACACATCCAAACAAAATTTTGAGATAGCCATTTTGTACAGCGTAGTTGATTTCCAGATAGAAAATATGTTTTTAAGGAGAACACTCCCTCATAACCCTCAGTGCCAGGGTTTTAAGTTATGCCCTGGGGGCATATAAGAACGATGTTGGCACAATGTATTATTTATTATTTTTTTCCTTTAGACCAGGGCACTTCGTATCGAAGAAGTTGGCGTAGAAACTTCGAAAAGGGCTAATTCAATTGGAAATTGGAGCGGCTTGTGCCCTTTTTAATAGTCGAAAGTGATTGAAAGGCAACTAAAATCCCTTCCACGCCCACCATTTCCCGAAACACATCCAATCAAAATTTTGAGATAGCCATTTTGTTCAGTGTAAATGATTTCCTGATAGAAATTATGTTTTTGAGGAGGACACTCCCCCACAGCCCTCAGGGCAAGGGTTGTAAGTTATGCCCTGGGGGCATATAAGGTTTTCATAGAAAGCACTGTCGTAGAAACTTCAAAAAAGGCTCATTCGATTGGAAATTCAAAGGACTAGCGTCCTTTTTAATAGTCGAAAGTGATTGGAGGGCAACTAACACCCCTCTCACGCCCACCTTTTCCCCAAACGCATCCAATCAAAATTTTAAGATAACCGTTTTGTTCAACGTAGTTGAAAGTTCTAGAAATTAGATCTTTGAGGATGTGTACCCCCCCCCCCCCACAGCTCTCAGGGCAATGGTTGTAAGTTACGTCCTGAGGGCATACAAGGTTTTTATAGAACGTGTTGTCGTAGAAACTTCAAAAAGGGCTCATTCGATTGGAAATTGAAACGGCTACAGCCATTTTTTTTATAATCAGAAGTGATTGGAAGGCAACTAACACCCCTTCCATGCCCACCATTTCCCCAAACACATCCAATCAAAACTATGAGATAGCCATTTTGTTCCACGCAGTTTAAAGTTCTGGAAATTATGTCTTTGAGCAGAACACTCCCCCCCCCCACAATCTTCAGGGCAAGGATTATAAGTTATGCCCTGGGGGCATGTAAGGTTTTTATTGAAATTTTCGTCGTAGAAGCTTGAAAAAGGGATCATTCAATTGGAAATTGAAAGGGCTAGTGCCCTTTTTAATAGTCGAAAATGATTGGAGGGCAAATAACCCCGCCTCATGCCCACCTTTTCCCCAAACACATCAAATCAAAATTTTTAGATAGCCATTTTATTCAATGTAGTTGAAAGTTTTGGAAATTAGGTCTTTAAGGATGACAACCCCTCCCCCCACCCCCACAGCCCTCAGGGCAAGGGTTGTAAGTTATGCACTGGGGGCATATAAGGTTTTTATAAAAAGTGATGTTGTAGAAACGTCTCGATAAAACTTCTACTACAAATCAGCATCGATAAATAAATGAAACCCAAAACGAACAGAAATTACAATAAACAACCGAGTCAAACTCAAACGAGCAGAAATTAACACAAGTTGGGCTTAAAACCCCTATACCTTCACAAGGCGAGACCATAATTTGCACTTTACTGAAAAAATACAAATGTATGTGCATTGTCAGTTTAATATACATATACTGATATTTAGTAATCAAAATCTTAGTATTATTTGATTTATTAAAGTTATAAAGGTAAAAATATTTATATTTTTTCAGTAAAGTGCAAATTATGCTTTTTTAAAAGTAATAAAAAACTTTAGCGTAAAGAGCGAGGTGCTAAAAAGGGGGCAACCCGCTTCATATGCGTAAAAATTTCTGTTCGTTTTAAGTTTAATGTGAAGCTAAATTCATCTGAAGCTAAATCAAAAATCGAAACTATTATTTCGGTTAATGCCAAAAAGCTATTGAATAAAAAATTTCAACGATGTGTTCCGACCGCTTTTGTTTATAGTATTTAATTGCTAAAGTAGGAATATATCAATTAAACGAAAGACGCTTGCAAAATTTCAAGCCTTTTTCTTGAACCAATTTTAAATGAAAAAACGAAATGCAACCTATAGTAACTGGAAATTTAAGAACTTGAAAAACTGTCAAGCGAGGAAGAGCTTGCATTTGAAGCTAAATCAAAATTGGCAACTATTTTTTCGGTTAGTGCCAAAAAGCTGTGGAGTAAAAATTTGAAATAGCTAATACATTTTAGAATTGCGCATCGTGGCACATTCATGGTTCAACTTGTTATTATTTATTTAAAAGTGGAACTTGTGTAGAGTCCGAAAGAAACAGATATAAGAAACTGATTCGAACAATAAAGCAAAAAATTAGTGTAGATAAAGAAATGTAAATTTCCAAAAGCATAGATAAATAAATATAGTTCTATTATAGTTCTAATTTAGTTTTATACCTCCTCTAGTTCACCTGAAAAATAAAATTTAATACCATTCGCAAAAAATTCTATCTATGCTCTTTGATATTAGTAGCAGTATGAACATAGCACCTTTGTTTTTTTTTCCTTAAGAAAAAATTCCTGTTGTTTGTATTTGTTTCTAATCAACCATTGACTCCTACTGGTAATTGAAACAGTTAAGTTAATAAACACTTAATTATGCATATTTCCCTAGAGTATCCAGGATTTGCAGGAACAGAGTGGTACTGATACAAAATTGCAACGACAGGATATCATTACATATGTTTGTTTTTCTTGTATTTTTCGTCATTTGATACATCTGTCATATCGAGATATTACCTTTTCATGTCTTGAAATACCAATCCATATAATAAAACGTCAAGTCAGCTGATGACTAAATTAAGAAATGGCAATACATTAACTATTATAACTCTTCTATGAAAAGGCTGAGAACAGAGTGATAGATAAATTTTCTTATCGGTTACCTCACGATAGCGTAGTGGATCTGGCCGGCCCCCCAGTTATGTACACTTAAGTTCAATCCCTGCTTTCGAGAGGAATTAGATTCCATAGGTTTTATAATATAATTTTTTATTGATGCTCAAATCAGTTTCTTATCTTTGTGTCTTTCTGACTCTACAGAATTTTCACCTTTAAATAAATAAAAAAAAGTTGAACCATGAATGTGCTACGATGCGCAATTCTGAAATGTATTAGCCATTCCAAATTTTTAATCCACAGCTTTTTGGCATTAACTGAAATAATAGTTGTCAATTTTGATTTAGCTTCAAATGTAAGTTCTTCCTCACTTGACAGTTTTTCAAGTTTTTAAATTCCGGTTACTATAGGCTGCATTTCGTTCTTTCACTTAATTAAATTAAAAAATAAGTTTTTTCAACTGAAAGGAAGGAGCAACATTAAAACTTAAAACGAACAGAAATTTTTACGTATATGAAGGGGGTTGCCCCTTCTTTAGCACCTCGCTCTTTACACTAAAGTTGTTTAGTACTTTTAAAAAAGCTTCTTATTGTTCTAAATAAACGACCCTTGTGTTTCAGGATTCATTCCTAAAGAATTGGGAACAAATTCTAACTTTAGCTTAAAGAGCAAGGTATTGAGGAGTAGAGAACCCCCTTCATATACGTAATAACTTCTGTTCGTTTAAGTTTTAGTGTTGCTCCTTACTTTCAGTTGAAAAAAACTCGTTTTTAAAAATTTAATGTCTGATCTTTCAAATAATACCAGGAAATCTGGCTGTGCCTCCACGGAGAAATCTCTTCCCACGGAAATATCCTCTAGACCAGGGATGGCCAACCCGCGGCCCGTGGGCCGCATGTGGCCTGCAATAAACATTTTTGCGGCCTGCGAAATTCATCACATTTTTATATTATGCGCCCTCATGATGCGCACACATCTTGGAACATCTTAGATTCTATGTTTCACTCTTAACAATGTTGTTTATCGATGTATATAGCCCAAGTATTATGTTATTATGTTTTATAGCCCAAGTATTATCGATGTATCATGTTATGCAAGTAGAGTTATAAGAACAGTAAATTACATTCGATCACATGCACTGGCGCATCGACAATTTAAGGATTTTCTGAAAGAATTAGATTCAGAATATGGTGACGTTGGGGTGCTACCATTTCGAATAGCCGTCATAAGCACTAAACGTCATTTCGTCGACAAGGAAAATCCGTCAGAACCACTAACCGGCAGAACGTCGACAGTTATAACATCGACATGTCTGTTCATTGACATCACAATCGCTACCCGTCAGAACGTCGACAGTCATAACATCGACACGTCATAACATCTAAAAAAATTTTAGATGTTATGACGTGTCAATGTTATGACTGTTGACGTTCTGACGGATTTTCGTTATGAAAATACGTCGCTCAGGTTAGGTTAGGTTTTAATATATTAGGTTTTTTATATATTTGATTTTAATAATTAGGTTAGGTTAGGTTTTTACAGCATCTAAAAAGTTTAGGATGTTATGACTGCCGACGTTCTGACGGTTAGTGGTTCTGACGGATTTTCGTTATGAAATTTTTTTTAGATTTTATGACGTGTTGATGATATGACTTTCGATGTTCTGACGGGTAGCAATTGTGACTGTCGATGAACTGACGTGTTGATGTTATAATTGTCGATGTTGTGACGGTTAATGGTTCTAACGGATTTTTGTCGATGTTATGACAGATTTTGTAGACGAAATGACGTTAGTGCTCCTGACGGTTAGATGTTATGACGCCTTCCGGTGACGTTGTGTACTTCAGTTGAGTCAGATGGTTAAGTCGTGGAAGATGTTTACAGCGATTTTACCATTTACGAGAAGAAATTGAATTGTTTATGAATGACAAACTAAGGTCTGTTTCAGAATTAAGAAAGGATAAGTGGTTATTGTATTCATGCTTTTTAGTGAATATTGTCAACAAACTCAATGAATTAAATATATCATTGCAAGGAAAAGATAACCTAAAAGTCGACACATTTAATCACATCAGAGCATTTCAGAAGAAATTGTTGTTATTTGAATCGCAATGAAAAATTAATAATGCTCACCCCTTTCCAATGTTGAAAGAATTTAAGAAATTAAAAAGTAACAATTATATGAAATATGCGGAAAAAATAAGAAAATTTGAGTAAATTTTTGGCAGTTCATATTATTGACTTACAAATAAAGTGAACATACCACTCGATGCCTTTTTTATGCTCTTTACGAATATAATAATCACTTCTATCAGAAATTCAAATTTACCCACCCCCATCCCCCTAATGTGTAAATATATACCCTGAATTGGAATATATCATGAATTGTCGACGGCAAAGGTTCCTATCGCAAAGTTCACCACTATTTTTGTCGATGGCATTCGAAAAAGTTTTGACGGTAGGAAAACGTTTTATATTTGAGTTGCCAAATAAGTGAGGTTTAATTGTTATGAATAATCATTTCTGGAATATGTTACTCTTGAACAACTTATTTATAACTAGTTACAATGTTTTTAACCACTTTTCAATAGTTTTACTAAGTTGATAACTTTTTTGTGTGGTTATAATTCAGGGTATATATTTGCATTTGGTAAATTTGAATTTCCGATAGAAAGGATTATTATATTTGTAAAGAGCATAAAAAAAGGCATCGAGTGGTATGTTCACTTTATTCCTAAGTAAATATTATGAACTGCCAAAAATTTATCAAAATTTGTAGATGCTTTTGAAAGCCAATTCAATAATTCAGTGTTGGAAAAAAAAAAACACCAAAAGTTTTGAAATATATTCATCTCCTTTGCATGTTGAAATTGAGTCTGTCCCAGAATATCTCCAAATGGATCTGATTGACATACAGTGCAGTAATGAATTAAAACGTATGTTTGAAAATTCAGAACCAAAAATAGATTTTTTTTTAATATTTACGTCACAAAAAAAAAAAGAAAATTATCCAATTCAAGAAATTTGGCACAAAAAAGATGCTAGTGCTTTTGGTTCAACTTACATCGGCGAATGGTTTTTTTTAGACAATAAAATTGACCAAACACAAAACAGCTCAAACATAACGGAAGCTAACCTTCAACACCAATTACGATGAGCAAATACCCAAATTGAGACTGACTTGCAAAAGCTAAGTGAACAAGTGGAGAAACAAATATTGCACTAGTGAAATGAATATTTTTCTATGATTTTTTTTATTTTTTTATTTTTTTTTTATTTTAGTATTATATATTTTTACATTGTGCATTTAATATCATTATAAGCATTATATTATCCATGTGTATATATAAAAATAAAAGTAAACATAATTAATAAAAATTCATTAGTTTTCAATTTGTCACTTCAAAAAATATCCATAATAGGTTTAAATCTAATATGGGTATATATAATTTTATATGCGGCCCGCGGAGTTGTGATATATTTCCAAACTGGCTCGCAAGATAATTTGTGTTGGGCACCCCTGCTCTAGACAATTCAATCCCGGTGAAAATTTACCCCGGACAATTACCCTTAACATCTCCACGTGTAAAATTGAGACGGCAAAGAGAAAGCACGACATAAAAGTTTTGTGTATGAATTATGGCAAATTTTCCCTGCGTAAAATTTATGCCCCCCCTCCCACAAGTGTACCCATGCTTCCCAATAACAAATAATATGCGTAAACAATGGGTAAATGACCTTTTCCCTGTAGATTTGGGGGGTCATGTTATATCCAAAGGCATAGTTATTGGGCTTTTCAACTATAACGAACAAAATGGCTATCTCATAATTTTGATCAGACGATTTTGAGAAAAAAAGGGACAGGGGAGGGGGCCTAGTTGCCCACCAATCTTTTAGGTCATTTTCCGTTCGAATTAACCCTCTCCGAATGTTCTAGGACCACTGGGTCGATACCATCGCCCCTGAGAAAACAAAAAACACATCCGTAATCTTTCTTTCAGGCAAAAAAAAATTTAGAAAATTCTACATTTTTGCAAATAGGAGCTTGAAACTTCTTCAGTAAGATACTCAAACATGCTGAATCTGATGGCGTAATTTTCATCAAGATTCTTCAACTTTTAAGGGGTGTTTTCCACCTTTTTCAAAATAAGGCAAATTTTCTGAGGCTCGCAGCCTTTGATGGGTAAAACTAAACTTAATGAAACTTATGTATTTCAAATTAGCATTATAAGTCAATTTTTAATATTTATATTCAGATCAAAATTACATTTTTTAGAGTTTCGTTTGCTATTGAGCCGTATCGCTCCTTGCTTATAGTTCGTTACCACGAATTGTTTGGAAATACAGCTGGCCAGGCATATACACAGAGTTATTTGCTTTCAAGGGTTGTAAATTTAAGGCGGGGATGTATCTAGAAACATATGAAATTATTACAACACGAGTCCAAAGCTCCCCCAACTCCTCTTTATGTGCACTTGCCTAGTGTCGTTGGCCCTTTTCTTTTCTCACAAGTTTTTAGTATTGCTACATCCTTCTTCTTCCCTCTAACAAAATCAAATACCTATGAATAATCATTTCACAGGCAGGACCATATGGGCTTGTCATCCAGCCGTTCTCATAGCTTTTTTGGCCCCAGTCCTCCCATCCACATGGTTTTGCTCACCAGTATCACAGTTAGATATTAAAAAAAAAAAAAAAAAAAAAAAAAAAAAAAAAAAAAAAAAAAAAAAATCAAAATTAAGTTTGCGAGCCTCTAAAATTTTGGAAAATTATGTCAAAATATTGAACCACAATCAAAATATAAAGTTTATAATCAGCAATTAAAAAGAAAAAATTTACTTCCTATGCAAGTTGAATTCTAATTAAATTTCCAGAGGAAACTCCCTGTAAAATTACTTGCGGACGATTCAGCCTGAAGAATTTACCTTAGCATTCTTTCATTTGAGTAAGACTTAAATCTCTAATCGGTTTCTATTCCACGGAAAGCCCCCTTCTATGGAAATTATTTCCCGGAAATCAAAACACGCGGACAAAATCCCCTGGATAATTCCCCCCGAACATCTCCACACGAAAAATTCGGCGAAGAGAATGTAAGACAATTAAAAAGAATATCGTATATCAATTCGGTCAAATCCCCCACTGTAACCTTTCCCCTGTAATATTCATCCTCAGAAATTTCTTTCCCCAATGAAGATTCTCCCTATAGAAATCCACCCTAAGCACATAACCCCCCCCCCTCCCCCCCCCCCCCCCCCCCCCCCAAAATGTCTGTATGCTTCCCAATAACAAATACTATACGTAAATAGTGGAAGAATTTTTTAAATTACAGGTCTCTCCCCACGGACTGTGGGAAGGGGGGGGGTGTCATTTTACACCTAGAAACATAATTATTTGATCTTTCAACTATATTGAACAAATGGCTATCCCAAAATGTTTATCAGATAATTTTGGGGAAAATGGGCGTGGGAGGGGGCCTAGTTTCCCTCCAATCTTTTTGGCTACTCAAAAATGGTACTAGAACTTTTAATTTCCGTTCGAATTCGCACTCTCCCGATCTTCTAGGACTATTGTTTCGATAAACCACTCCTGGAAAAAAAAATAAAAAAAAATAAAACAACAAATAAACACGCATCCGTGATCTGTCTTCTGGCATAAACAGTAAAATTCTACATTTTTGCAGATAGGAGCTTGAGACTTTTACAGGAGAGTTCTCTGGTACGCTGAATCTGATGGTGTGATTTTCATTAAGATTCCTTTAATTTCAGGGGGTGTTTCCTCCCTATTTAGAAAATCGGGTAAATTTTCCCAGGCTCGTAACTTTTGATGGATAACACTAAACTCGATGAATTCTATATATTTGGAATCAGAATAATAAGCTGATTATTTTTATGTATCTATTTATATTAGAATTCCGTTTTTAGAGTTTCGGCTACTATTGAGCTGAGTTGCTCCTTACTTACAACGAACTGTTACAGTTACAACGTTACAACGAGTTCGTTACAACGAACTGTTTGACTAGAGGTCTTCAGTTCCGTTAGAATGAGCCTTATCGGATTTTCTATGACCATCGGTTCAATACGATCATCCTGGGAAAAAAATAACAAACAAAAAAACTAATAAACAAGCGTCTTGTTTTTGGGAAAAAAGTGAAAATTTCCAAATTTTGTAAATAGAACCTTGGAACTTCTACAGTAGGGTTCTCTGATACGCTGGATCTGTCGGTGCGAATTTCATTAAGATCACTTCCCATATTGGTGATTTACCACTTTCCTTCTTCCAAAATTGGGACTCGTAGGTCGTAGCTCATGATGGGTAGCATTAAGTCTAATGAATTTTAAATGTTTGGAATCAACAATAAAAGCCCATTCCTTTCGAAGATTTAACTGTCGTTGAAATTCCTTTTTTCAGTGTTTCGTTTACGTATTAGCCCGATTTGTTCCCTACTTATAGATCCTTGCCATGAGCTGTTAATTTTTTTCTCAGCGGAAACGATTTAAATTTATTTTAATTTGTTGTACTTTGCTGTTCTATTAATTGTTTTTCCTTAATGGTAATCGTATCGAAGCAATCATTGTGAAAATTAGGGTGAAACCCTACTCGTAATTCTAGGATTTAGAGCTCCTTTGTAATTAGTAAAGCTATACAACGTACGTATACATCAATAGGGCACCTATATGCCCTGGTGACCTATAAGAGCCCATAAAAAATTGTGAGAATTTTCATAAAAATTAGTGCGAATGGAAAGCTTCAATTGTAACCTTTCAGTCTCCGATCACATCCAGAGCCGTCTCTTGGGTGGGTGATGCCCGGGGAAAAATAAACCACAGCGCCCACCCCCTCCCTTCCCTACTCAAATATGAGCAAAAAAGACTGATTCGAAATGAAAAATTTAATCAAAGCGGGCAACCCCCCTGCCGCGGCACCTCTACAACCACGGTGCCCGGGGTAGTTGTCCCGGGCACCTCCCTTCCTTTGAACAGCTCTGACCATATGCCTTCAAGCAGCTAGTTTCTATGTAATACATTTAGGCCATATAGGAAAGCCCCAATTGGGAGGCAGGGGTGTATTTGATCCTTAGATATTTTTGCCCCCTCCCCCTAAAAAAAGATAAAAAACCGTAAAGAAGAGAAAACGAGGATAAAAAAAAAATGCAAGTGAAAAGAACGCAGATTACAAGGCACATATCTCGGTCAGGATCCCCGCTTAACCGTCCTCAGTGCAGAATAATAAAAAATACTGATAAAAATCCAAAGATAATGCAAAAATCGAACCTTAAACCAAACACAAAAAATGAAATAGGAAGACCCTCTCGAAATAACGGTGAAAAGATAACTGAATAAAAATACAGTACTGAATGGCAATTCAGTATTTCAATTTATGTAGAACATTTTTAAAAGCCAATCGCTCTCCAGGTAAGGGTTATTTCCAGGGCTATTTTCATGGGAAAAAAGAATTGAAAAGGCAAAATTACCGCTTAGATTTTGAATAATACCTATCTCCTCCCTCTCCTCCCTCCCATGTTTTCGTGAATTGGTATCACTATCACTGGAAGAAACCCTCTAGGGAAGCGTAGCCTACATTTTCCCGTGATTGCACATCTATATGAAATTTGGGGGCTATTCATTCAAAGCAATCTTTTATTTATTCAAGCTAAGGCTCAGCAGATGGGTAAGACTACTGCTACGATTTACACTCATTGCAGCACCAAGGCACCTGAGGCTAATACAGCTAAACGATTTTCTCTTCCAACCTTCTCTGCGTTTGCAGTTTTATCATCGGCACCCTTCAATGAGGTTTATATTGCTTTTAACAAGGTGAAATTATAAATTAAAGCAAAAAACTATTACCGTGAGCTTTACGGGGTTGTTGCCCCTCTCAATCCTGTAATCTTTGTTGTCAAGGGGTTGCCTACCCTTTCCCAACAACTCAATATAATTAAACTGGTCTCTGTAGGTTTTACAAATTTCTGATGAATTTTCAAGTGAATAGAAGCATTTTCTTGCTCTCAAGGAAATATCAAAATGTATTTCAGCAAATTGGGGGGAACCCCTTGAACATGACGAGTTTGAAGCAAAGTGGAGTAGCAGCCCCCTTCCCAAGGGTACTTTTTACTCATTTCAAGCTTCAATGTTGCTCATTACTTATATTTGCAATTTGTTCTATGTTTATTTAAGTTAAATAATTCAAATCCTAAATCCATAACCAAATTTATATTTATTCCCTGGCCTGTTTTTGTAGGGTTTATTGTGGTGTAATGTCTAGAACTGACATTGCTCGTGGCATTTCCGGTGGCAGTAGGGAATAATTTATGTTTTTTTACTGTATTCTGGCTCCTTAATGCCTTTAGAACGTTTACTTCTTTTTATATACATAATAAATGTTATAAGAACTTCCATTCTGTTCCACTGTCTTGGAAAACTAGCCATGTCTTCCACTGTTTTTGTTTCCTCATTTGTTTGATGGAAAAGTAGTGTCATCTTCGGAAATGTTCACATCAAGTAAATAATAAATCTAGTAATAGTCTAATAATAAACTCATCCATGGTTATTCTGAGAGCCATTTACTTAAAATGGAATATTTTATGTAAGGTAAGCAAGTTTCCATAGCTGTACTGTTGTTTAAATTATTTCTTAGAACACAGTGCCTTTCCATTTATATTTCAAAAGAAAATGTATTAAAAATGGGTAAAATCTTTAATAATACAGGGAAAATTTTAAAAAGCTTTTTAATACAAGAATAATAATAAGAGTACGAAGCTCTCTAACATATTGGATTTTGTTTAAATCCACATTGGATTGAATTTCCTTTTGTTTCCCTTATTTTTTTTTATATATTTTTATTGTTGTTTTCTTTATATGTTTTGTTTTATTTTTTCCTTCTTCAGTTTTTCCGTTTATAGAGGCTTCCGGATGTAAAGCTAAAATATTGGGACTTATATTACTATATTTATATTAAAAAGTTTTTTTTTAATTTTTCACTGTCTTATTAGCTTTACACTCGATATTCACGACTAGTGGAAAGCTGTAAGGCGGTTATTCGCGAGAAGACAAGAATTGGCTAGACTTGGAAATATGATTCACGTTTCTAGTAGAGAGTATTTTTGGCAAGTAGTTTTTACTACTAAATTCAAATTATTGTACTCCTAAATTTAATAAAACATCCAAGATCAAATTTATTATTCTTTATAGGTTTTGTTTAATCATTAACTTAAAGAAATAAATAGTCCTTTTTAAAATATTGTAAATCCTGACTGAGACATAATTATCAACGCTAGTCAAACAGTTCGTGGTAACGAACTGTAAGTAAGGAGTGACCCGGCTCAATGGTAACCGAAACTCTAGAAAATGGGTTTTTGATACCAATAGATACATCAAAAGAATCAGATTTCAATGCTGATTTCAAATATATAACTTTTATCAAGTTTAGTGCTACCCATCAAAAGTTACGTGCCTGAGAAAATTTGGCTGATTTTCAATAAAAGGGGGAAAGACCCCCTAAAAGATAGAGAACCTTAATGAAAATCACACCATCATATTCAGCGTATCAGAGAACCCTACTGTAGAGGTTTCAAGCTCCTATCTACAAAAATGTGGAATTTTGCATTTTTTGCCAGAAGAAAGATCACGGATGCGTGTTTATTTGTTTTTTTGTTTGTTTGTTTTTTTCCCAGGGGTGATCGTATCAACCCAGTGGTCCTAGAATATCGTAGGAGGGCTCATTGGAACGGAAATTAAAAGTTCTAGTGCCCTTTTTAAGTGAACAAAAAATGGAGGGCAACTAGGCCCCCTCCCACGCTTTTTTTCCCAAAAGCACCCGATCAAAATTTTGAGATAGCCATTTTGTTCAGCATGGTCGAAAATATGATAAATATGTCTTTTAGGATGACTTAATCCCCCGAAGTCCCCAGGGGGAGAGCTAAAAGTTATGAACTTACCTAATGTTAACATATAGTATTGGTTATTGGGAAGTATACAGAAGTTTTCAGGAGGTTTTTTTTCTGGTAGTGGGAGGGAAGGGTGGGTCGGGGGTTATGTTGGAGGATCTGTCCATGAAGGAAGTTTTCATGGGGGAAGGGAAATTGCCATGAAGGGGGTGCCGGACTTGCCAGCATTATTTATTGGTTATTGGGAAGTATACAGACATTTTAAGGAAGGATTTTTTTCTGGAGGGGGGGGGGGCTAGAGGAGGGGGTTACTCTGGAGAATCTTTCCGTGGAGGATGTTTCTTTGGTGTAAAGGACATTTCTATGAAGGGGGCGCCGGATTTCCAAGCATTATTTAAAAAACGATCAGAAATTAAATAAAAAAAAAACATGTTTTTTCAACTGAAAGTAAGAAGCAACATTAGAACTTAAAACGAACAGAAATTATAACGTATATGAGGGGGTTTTCCCCCCCAAGTCAATACCTCGCTCTTTACGCTACAGTTTTTTTAGTGCTTTCAAAAGAGCTATCTATTCTAATTAAACGGCCTTTGTGATTCAGGGGTTTGTGAATCAAATTTTTTTTTAACTTTTAACGTAAAGAGCGTGGTATTGACTAAGGGGAGAACCCCCTCATATACGTAATAACATATACGTAATAAAAAAAAATAAAAAAACAAGCGATACGGCTCAATAGTAATCGAAACTTTTAAAAGCTTTTAAAAATTTTGACGTCAATAAATGTATCAAAAGAATGTGTTTATAATGCTGATTCTAAATATATAAATTTTATTAAGTTTAGTATTACTCATCAAAGGCTACGAACCTGAGAAAATTTACCTGATTTTTTAAAGGGGGGAAAACATCCCCTACAAGTGAAAGAATTTTAATGAAAATCACACCGTCAGATTCAGCGTATCAGAAAACCCTATTACATAGGTTTCAAGCTCATATCTGCAAAAATCTGCAACTTTGTATTTTTTGCCAGAAGAAAAATTAGTTATGTAAGTTAATTTGTAAAGACATCCATTTAGCAAAAGAAAAGTAAAATTTTTATGCAAATTTTGTTTACTTATTCAGTGACGGTTAGCCAAAATAAAAGCTGCATTAACTAAAAAACGATCAGAAATTAAATAAAAAAAAACAAGTTTTCTAAACTGAAAGTAAGGAGCGAAATTAAAACTTAAAACGAACAGAAATTATTCCGTATATGAAAGGGGCTGTCCCCTCCTCAGCGCCTCGCTCTTTACGCTAAAGTTTGACTCTGTCTCACAACTTTATTTTTTAAAACAATAAAAAACTTTAGCGTAAAGAGCGAGGCGTTGAGGAGGGGACAGCCCCTTTCATATACGGAATAATTTCTGTTCGTTTTAAGTTTTAATGTCGCTCCTTACTTTCAGTTTAAAAAACTTGTTTTTTTTTTGTTTAATTTCTTCATTGAAAAACATTGATTATTTCAGTTAAAGGTTGGTCAAGTTTTATACAATTTGCGTTCTGATCGTTATTCGCGACTAAACAAGAAGACCGAGGAGACATCGCGTTAAAGAAGAAGGTCCAAACTTTGGTAAAACTAAAGTCGGTTCTCCGATACCGGGTTGGGCCTCTTTGAATTAAAAATTGGGGCTGCAGCTTGCCAATATAGAAACCTAAGAAACTCAAAGATATCACAAACATTTGGAAGATCAAAAACAAGATATCTGTTGCTAATTTCAGTGCTCTGGAAAATCTAAAACATGTTGTATATGACATTGTAGTGTCATCTAATACTGGGATTGACTGCTTGATGGAACCATAACGCTACAAAAGCAGAAAATCAATGGTATATATAGGCGAAAAAGTGGAGATATCTCTGCGGGTGTATTGTCTTTTTGCTCTCTCCCAAGAATCAAAAAGAGAAAACCGTAGGAATTAAACATTTATTTTTGTTAGAACTTTTCAAGTTAGCATAAAGGAGATATTTGCATGATAATATACATACGTGTATCTAAAAGGCAGTGGCAATATACACATAAAAAGACAGAAGAAAACAGTTGAACAAATTAAACAATAGCACTCAACATATTGAAACTATATCTTCCGTGCCTTTAAAACATTCTCTATAAAACTTTCCAACTCAATAATTAGCTCCCAAGAAGATGTCTCCAAGATACCTGGGAGCCATGGTGCATCCCCACAAAAAATCTTTTTCTTAAATTCTCCAAACCTTGACAAATACTCAGAAAATGTTCCAGGTCATCCCCGTACTCCCCACAAAAGGGGCAAGCACACCTACCTCCCGGGCTATCTTCAATCAATCAATCAATCAATCAATCATTTTATTAATACTAAACTGTATTACAAACGTAAAGAAAAATTATTTGGCCCAAGAAGCTTGGCTTGTTGTGGGCCTTACAACACAATAATAAAGTACTGAAACAACCATAAATATTACTCTAAATAAAACAATATATATGAAATAAAGATTAAAGAGAATAAACACTACCATACAGTAAAAAAAAAAAAAAAAAAAAATAATAATAACGATATATAAGGGAAAAACACAAAAGGAGAAACACTAGGAAAAGAGAAAACAGGGAAAATAAACGAAGGAGAGAGAAATTACTAAACTGGAAATACATGACGAATAACTGCCTTTGCAGACAGAAATAACGGGTTATCCGGTGAGATTGAATTCCATAATTGAATTGATTTATAAACAGGAGACCTCTGGGCTGCTGTAGATGAACGTTTGGGCAAAATAAATCTACGAGAAGAACTACGTAAAAAAGTAGAGTACCTACCTGAGCCTGTCCGTGAAAAAAAATGCTGTAGAGGCGGTGGAAGTGTACCTAGAAAAGCAGAATGCGCTAAATAAAGATTACTTTTACTCACAATGCGATCCAGCGGAGCTATTCCAGTATCATTATAAAGATCAGAGGAAGGGTAAAGCCGAGGGAGAAGAAAAGTAGCCTTCACTGCCCTATTTTGGGCTCTTTGAAGTGAGCAGAGAAGAGATTTATTAGTATTACCCCAGACAGAGCAGCAATAAGAAAGGTAAGGAAATATAAAAGCATAATAAAGAGAAAGCATAACATCTGGGGGAAGAAATGAGTTAACCCGGTGCAACATTGAAGACTGGTGGAAGATGAGGGAACGGGTGTGAGTTATATGAGGCTTAAAAGAGAGAAAACAGTCAAGATACACACCAAGAAATTTCACCATAGCAGCTTGCGGTATAACATCATTCCCATAAGTCAGGATGATTGGCTCCCTTACATCTCTCATACGATAAGGGGTCCTGAAGTGTACAATGGCACTTTTTTGGCTGTTGAGAGTCATACCATTTGACCAGCACCAATCTTTTACTTTATCAAGAAGACCTTGAGCTAGGGAAGTGGCAGATGGCAAGTCCACTGCAGCAATGAAAAAGTTACTGTCATCAGCAAAAAGAATAGGGTGCAGAAGGGGATGAAGACCATCAACGAGATCATTAATGTAAATTAAAAACAAAAGTGGTCCAAGCACAGAGCCCTGTGGGACACCCTTCAATATAGGCAACGTAGATTGTAAGAATTACCATTAACTGAAACATACTGAGATCTTCCCGACAGATAAGACCTTAACCATTCTAGTGGGACTCCATGTACTCCAAATGAAGATAGTTTAGACAAAAGAACAGAGTGGTCAACCATATCATAGGCCTTTGAAAAGTCAAGAAATAGACCCAAAACACACAAGCCCTTGTCCATATTAACATGCACAAACTCTGTTGCATCTGAGAGTGCATACGAGGTAGAGACAGTGGGACAAAAACCATACTGATGGTTAGTGATGAGAGAATTTCCTGCAGTCGTGTTAGTACTAAAAACAAATGAAGAGAGTCTACAATACACTACTCTTTCAACAACCTTAGAGATGACAGGAAGAAGAGAAATGGGTCTATAATTTGAAATTAGAGATGAATCACCTTTTTTATGTAAAGGTAAAACATTAGCAACTTTAAATAAATGAGGGAAAACACCAGAAGAAAGAGAGAGGTTAGTTATGTGTGAGATGGGGTTAGAAACAAACTGACCAATTTTTTTAAGAACATTATTGCTCAAACCAAAACCATCAACTGAACGGCTACATGGAAGCTGGGAGATAATACTATAAATCTCAATATCACTGCATGGGGAAAAGAAAAATGACTTTTCTGCTATGGGAAAACTACTTACTCTATTCTTGGGTTGAATGGGAACTGAAGGAAGAGTGGTGAAATACGAATTGAAGGCGTTTGCTGAAGAATTTTTATCCACAATAGATCCATCAGCATTCCTGTAATGACATGGGGGGGACTGTTTGAGTTTTTTGCGAGAAATAGTTTCATTAACTACATTCCAAACCTTTCGCAAGTTCCCCTTACACTCATCAATTCGACGCGAAAAATAGAGCTTTTTGGCTGCACGTACTGAAGTCGTAAGTACATTTTTATAATGTTTATACTTCAAAAGATCATCCTGTGTTTTACTTTTACATGCAACCTTGAACAGAGACGCCTTCATATGTGTAGCATTAATCAGACCTATGGACATCCATGGGCATTTGGGTGTAGAATTCCTTGGTCTCTTCCTAAGAGGAAAATGCTTATCCAACAGAGCTCCCATACGACACACAAATAAACTTGTTGCACATTCAACATCATTAGCTTCAAGAACACTAGACCAATCATTACTCTGAAGACTAAGAGTTAATTTAGAAATTTCTTTATCTGTAAAAGTTCTAAAAGAAGATTCACCTTGCTTATTCACAGCAATCTCAGTTTTAGGTACAAAAAGTGATAGATAAATAGGGAAGTGATCAGACAGATCAGTGAAAACAAGACCAGAAGTAAACTTCAATTTTGTAGAATGAGAAATGAAAATATTATCTATCAAAGTGGCAGAATTTCTTGTAGGATCAACACGAGAAGGAAAAAAATTGAAGGAAGCAGCCCAGAAGAAGAAAGCACATCAAAGAGATGGTCACATTCATCACTTGATCCAACATTTAACATATTACAATTAAAATCTTCCAAAACACAAATACGTTTTTTAGAGAAAGTCCCCGCACCAGAAAGCTGATCAAGCAAATCACAGAACAGATGTGTTGGAAAAGGAGGGGGCTTATAAAACAAACAAACAGTATCACATGCAAATTGGCTTTTCAGATCAATGACAAGAGAATAAACAGTCCTACTATTGGACACTACTGAAGTAAACAAGGATTCAAGGTCATACCGTCTACTAAATTTAATATCAGATTTCATAAATAAAGAAATGCCCCCTGAGCACTTTGTTACCATTCTAGGGACATGAATAGCAATATAACCATGCATATCATAAGCTGTTAAATTTTCACTATCAGATAACCATGTTTCAGTTAAACCAATTACATCAAAAGGGCAAGAATTATCAGACCACAAATATGATTTCAGACTATCCCACTTATCTCGTATCCCACGTACATTCAAACAAAATACATTAAAGCAACTATTTGAAGAGAGAGAAGGCATGATTTTATCACAAAAATCAATAGTAGTGTGATAATTGCAACTAGAATTAACCATAGATCCAAGAAGAGGGTCAAGTGTGTGGGCCTCTTGTTTGCCAGCACTACTTGGTTGCTCAAAGATAACTGATTTAAGAATAGAAGAATTCAAAAGAAAAGAAAAATCAGCCAGATTTACCACACATAACAAATGCACACAATATCTTCACAAATGAACAAGATATCAAACAAACAGGCTGAAATAGCAGAGGGTAAATTGAAACTAAAAAGGTGAAACTTGTAGGCAACAAAGAAAAGAAAGAGAAGAAAAAAAAGCCTGCAAGACAAAGAACAATAACAAGCTACTAAGCTCAAAAAATTAAAAAATAACAAACAATTACAAGGACAAAGGCAAAAACAAAATAAAGAAAAAGGCAAAACAATAAAGAAGCAACCAGAGGAAAGAGTTATCAATGGTTTATGGAATTCATTTAAAAAAATAATGTAAAACAACATTATAGGAAACTTCATTATAGGAATTCCAGTTTCCCCTACGCAATGGCCCACAATCTGCTCGCGCCCACTACCAGCACTTCACTACCCCCACCACGGTAGGTTCAGTCTCAAGTAAAACTCCTCTCTATGCACTGCTTAGTCTGCTTATAAAATCTTTAAAGCATATGACTTCTCATCTCCAGTAAGCCAAACCTGAATCTCTTAATATAAAGAGTGGCCTTAAAATACGTTGCATACAAGAGAGTAGACAAAGTCGGCACATATTCCAGCGGTTTTTAGTTTATTGGGTGTTATTGGCGGTGCACTGTTTTGGGAGTAAATAGCTCTTATATTTCACTAAATTTTGCTGTGATTCAAAAATAATTTTAGGTAGATATTTTTGGTTAAAACTTCAGGTTTCTCACTTCATCGAGGAGGTCAGATCGAGTTCTCCAAAGCCGAAGCTTAGATACTAGCTCTTGTTCTCACCAAGTTCATTTGAGATACAGCAGTCCCTCCTGATCAGACATGTGCTCGGGGGGGGGGGGGGTAACTCTCTGTATATAATGCTCTACATTGTATACAGAGAGTTACCATCATGTCATGTATTTCATTTATCGGTTTTGAAAGGATACCGAGATTAACTATCCTTTAGGATAGCCAGAATAGAACGGACAAAGGATAACCGGGATGCTATCTTTTGGGTCCTAAAATTAGCAAGCCGCAACTCTAAGATTATATCCGAAGGAGTACTGACTTGAATACCAAAGGTTTTACTTTAGTGAGAACCTCTGAACAAATTTCAAAATCAAATGCAATTTGAAATGCAAGTATTTAAAGTCTCCTAAGGGTTCGTTTTCAACAAAAGCCAAATTTAAACTGGATAATAAATACTGAGATCCTAGTACAATTCGCAACCCTAGTCAGCACCGACGCGAGATTTTTAATAGTTATTCAATCACTTATATTCCTTCCAGATCAATAGGATTTTAAGATCTCAACTCGTTTCCTCGTATCATTTAAATTCCTTGTTTGCTGTTACTAACGGTATTTCTCTTCATTCATAGAAATCCGAGCTGCGTCACTTCTGCAGTGACACCAGCGACGCATGATCCCATTACGTCAGAGCCAATAGGAAGTAATGAAGAGTATGTGACATCACGTCGGCGTCCTCGCGGGCGTTCCCGTCGTATTGATCCGTCGTCTCAGCAGCCACTGTTATCCCAAAGCTCCTCTGAACTGTCTTCTCCTAGTGAAACATGTTACAGCTTCGTTAGAAGGGCCCTTCAGGTAATTTGTCCTACCCATTTCTATGTCGATGGTTTAAAATTAAAACAGACTGTGTATATGCCAAAAAGGAACAGTTGCAGCTTGAAGTTATTTTACTTATATCGGTATTATTTATATTTGCTTATATCGATTTTATTTATGTCAAATATACCGTCCCTATTGTATCTAAACGTCGTATCTGACATTTTTCACACTTCTGAGGTAACTGTCAAAAAGTGATTCTTTAAAATATACCGTTTATTTATTCCAATTTTATTTAGAAAATAAAGAATTAATTTCTTTTGATAACAACCTAAAATCAGAGCAATTTATTAAATTAAATCACAACTTGGTTTGAGGTAATTCCAACAACCGTTAGCCAAGCTGTTTTCGAAAGGAGGATCCACAGAGTAGGCTAATCTATGTCTAGTGGCGTTGTTCCGGTGGGGGGGGGGGATTTAATTTCCCACCAATAATTCGGAGAAAAATTATTATGGCCCATGTCCCTTGACTCTCTGGATGTGGGCCCTCTTGCTCCTTCTCCTCCAATAAAAATGCTGGGGCTGCGCCACTGTTTAAGTCAGGTGGCATATTAATCCTCCTTGATTACATTACTCTGCGGATCCCCTTTTTGAGACCAACTTGGCTAAATTTTTTGGTAACTCTCCCAGACGGATGAAAATAACAAGTGCGACCTTTATCCGTAACACCGATGATATATGGAAACTGACACATTCTAATTTTTCTGAAGCAGGACTAACCAAAACGGAGACTTGCAGCATGAGCTGCTGCGGAATTTTTTTTTAGAAGTACGAGACTTTCGAAAATTCCCCGAATGGGAAAAATCAAAGTTTGGAAAAAGAAACATTTCTGGCCTGAAGGATACCAGCGTCTTTTTAAATGTTGCAACAGTTTGTACATTTGTATAGTTTTCTTTCCTAAGAGGGGGGGGGGAGGTGAGGTCCTGGTAATACGTATATAAGACAAAAGTAGTATCTACGGAGAATGTATTTTCTACCGATTTCTTACGGATAATGTGACAAATAAACCAGTTAACAAACAGTTTAATCTTTAATATCTTGATTACTACTTCTACAAAAATATCAGATTGGACTATGTTTAATGGGGATTAAATCTGGAATTTTATTCAATTTTTGTCTGAAGGCCTACGCCTAATTACGAACACTAGAAAAACCTTAAGCTCAATTTGTATTTTATTATTATTTGTCTGTCTTTTGGCAGCTTCCCAGATATGCCATCTTCACCGGTTTACAGTTAGCATTTTTTCATTTCGCGGGATGGTGAATTCCTACTTTCAGCCACAATACCCTGGGTAGGTTCGACACGGCGTACCAAGGGTTCCAAAAGAGGGCTATGTTTGTAAAAGCTGTGTAAACAGCATATTTTGAGGTTAAGACAAGCTCAAAACCCAAAACTTAACTACTTCTCGTGCTGTTTAACACTGTCAGACCAATAAGTGAACTGAAATTCTTTTTTTCCTGTTAAATTCCATTCAAGATAAAATGTTTAAAAGTAAAACAGAGGAGAAAAGAAAGAAAGGTGGCTGGGATCCAGAAGAAAAGAAAACAGCAGTTTTTTTCTGTCTTAGTCGACAAAAAGTCAGTTGGATTGATTCTCTGCAAGTGCCATGGGTGTCCCTAGAGGAACGCTGCAAGACTACATGAAAAAAGTTGAGAAGCTGAATATCCCTCTACAAAGCCTGGACCTGTGTTTTTTTACACCCTGTTACAACACATGATTAATGTTTACAAAGGAACAAGAAATAGGACTGAAACTTTACTTGATAACTATAGCTGATATGCATTTCAACTGTACTCCCCTAGAAGCGCGTAAATTTGCATAAACTTATGCCATGATTAGGAGTATAAAAGTACCGAATAACAGGAAATGCAAAGGTAGCGGAGATAGTGGAGTAATTACAGGTAAAGATTGGTACCGTGGTTTTATGGATCGCCTTAAAACTCTATCAGTAAGAACGCCAGAAGGTACAAGCTTATGAAGGCCAACTGCTTTCAACCATCACAGTGTAGGAGCTTTCTTTGAAAACATGGAGCGAGGCCATGATAAATACATGATGAGATTATAATACATTTGGAATATTGACGATTTGGATCTGGAAAACATCCACAAACCTGGAAAGCTCATTGCACAGTGAGGCCAGAAATAAGCAGAAAGGTCACGTCAGCATAAAGAGGTCAGTTGACCACGATTTGTTGAGGTGTTAATGCACAGTCCCTTCTATAATTATTTATCCCGGAAACAGTGTCCAAAAATTTTACTCAAGGGAGTTTTGCAAGGAGCCATCATGATCGGCTCAGAAAATGCTTCTGGCTGGATGACTGCCTCCCATTTGTTGCCTTACTTGCAGCATTTTATCATTTAAGTCAAACCCTCCAAACTGTTACCTGTACTTCCAAGAATAGACGACCAGATCAGCCGGTATACCATTGAATTGCTTGATCTAGCTGAAAATAATGGTGTTGAGCTTTTAACTGTCCCTTCTCACACTACTCCCATACTGTCGTCTTCTAGAAAAGACATTCATGGGGCCCCTTAAGGCCTACTACAACCAGGAATCCGCAAGTTTTATGACTGCCCATAAATTTAAAACTATATCGCTGTATAGCATTGCTGAGCTGCTAGGAAAAGCATATGCAAAGGCTTTCACCCTTGAGAATATAATAAGTGGATTCAGAGCAAGTTGGGTCTACCCTTCCAATAGATATGTCTTCAAGGATTATGAGTTCCTCTCGTCATATTTCTCAGACAGAATGCCTACTGCATCTAGTGAAGCACTTACTTACCTGGGAATTTTCTATGCTCAGCGCAAGTCCTGTGCGATATTTAGACTCCTTCTTTAACATAGACCCTGAGGCGGACGCAGTACAGGTTCTGTCTCCAAATGAGAAGCAAAGGCCCTAGTCCTGGAAAGGAAGAAAGTCAGAAAAGTAAAAAGGCTAAAAAGTAAAAGGTATATTTCTCGGAACAAGAGTTGCAGTTAGAGTAACGATTCTGACGTAGATGAGGCTGTATACAACAACTCTTCAGACTCCAGTATGGACGTTGAAGCCCCCTACCAGTAACTTTCAATTAGACACTGAGAAAGTCATGGCTGGCTATTACATTCTGGTTTTAGCTGAAGAGCAAAAAAGGGAATCCTATTCACTATATTATCATTATCAGAAAAGTAGCAAATGAAGAACTTAAGGTCCACTTTCTGAAGGAGACTGGAGTAAGAGACTTTCCGCTAACTGAGGAGACAGATAGTGTCTTAAAGACAGAAGTTGAAATAATAATAATAATAATTTTATTTTTACCCGCTGATACAAAAAAAAAGAAAAGCGGAGTAATACAAAAGAAGAAAAGGAAAAAACAAGAGCAAACAGAATCAAAGATCAAAATCAAGTAGTAACTTCTTCATTCGCACGCGTAGATCGGATGTAGAGGCAAAACCTCGAACAGTGTTTCCAACGAACAGTGTTTTCAGTAGACGGCACAACGACAATTAGATCTGCCATATTTTGAGATCTTAGAACAAATGAGTTTCTCTTGTAGAGCGGGTATCAAAGACTTGGGGCTTATGCAGTACACAGACCGGATTTTTAGACTTTCAGTTTGCGTGAACCAGTCCCATAGCGGAGATGCGTAAAGCAGGTCAAGGAGAGCAACCACTGCGTAAAGCTTTGCAAGAATCTTCCTGTTCAAGCTAAATTTCAGAGAGACAAGCTAACCGTAAATTGAACGAATATTCTTGGTAATTTTCTTGATTATTAGTAAACGAGCGCTTCTGATATCATGACTGTACGTTATTCTCAGGTACTTCATGGTATTACCAGGGGAAATTTTCGTTTGTTCACCCAACGAAACACATATGTATGCAGGACCACTGCTTTGCTGCTTGCTTGCCGAGGGACGAAATTACACAAACCCCGTCTTTTGTGCGTTGACCCTTCGACCGATACTAACTAGTTTTTAGGCGGTCAGTATTTTCTTGTGGAGAAGTAAGGCTGCAGCTTAACATCAGCAGGCCGTCGGAACACGAAAGCAGGCTGAGGTTGCATAGATTAATACTAAATCCTCCAGCAACGTGTTTTGTTATTCCGGATGTCAGGGTATTAAACAGGATGTTTCTTAATACAGATCATTGTCGAAGACCTCGAACAAGTCTAATCGGTCTGCTCAGAAATGAAACTGCAATAACTGACAGGTGGAACAATAAGATTAGCGGAGCAGCTTACTTTTGGTGTTGATCAGTCAATTTATGATTTGAAATTAATACTCTTTAGTTTTTTTTAACCTTACTGAAATTGTTTTTCTTATTTTTTATGCTGACCATTTTCGTTCATAATTTTGTAGCAAAAAAAAGCATTAGTGTTTCCCTTGCCACTTTTCTGTATCTTTGATCAGGTAGCCGAATGTAAGCCAGAGATGGCAGAATCAGCACCAGGGTGGGCCAGATTTGGCACTTGAACGCTTATATAGAGAAGCATCCAGGTGGAAAAGTGGTGGAGTATTTCTGAGTGTCTTTTTCAAGGATGGCATTGAATTAGTTGTCTTTGCTTTGGCATACTCAACAATTTCTTATCCCGTTTGAATCAATTCCTGGAGAATTAAAAAAGACAAAACCTGCCGATCATGGGTTAGTCTCCTATCTGTATTTCGGACCAAAAATCAATATTGAATATCGAAACGTAAATATCGATACCGAAAACGATATTTGGAAATTTCTATTTATTTCCCGCTTTTTCAAGCATCTACCAGTGAATATCCAACAGAAAAATTCCATATATGGAAATTTCTCGTAAATATCTAGTGTAAATTTGAAGTTCTAGGGGGGCAGCTGCCCTCTCTCCTCCTCTACGCTCATGAGCACATATAAGTAGCATAAGTGTGTATTAGTCAGCTCATGAAAGAAAAACTATATAATTTTTTTTACTTTTTTTGTTTTATATGAGGTTGGATATGTAAGTTTAAGTACGTATAAATAAGTTTAAGTAGCATAATTATGTTTGAGTCAGCTCATGAATTAAAAACCATCTTAAAATTGTTTTAACCTTTTTGTTTTATATGAGGATGGATATGAACTTGTAAGTGCGTATAAGTAGCATAAGTATATATGAGTCAGCTCATGAATAATATAAAGCATCTTAAATTTTTTTTAAACTTTTTTGCTTTATAGGAGGTTGGATATGTAAGTTTAAGTACGTATAAATAAGTTTAAGTAGCATAATTATGTTTGAGTCAGCTCATGAATTAAAAACCATCTTAAAATTGTTTTAACCTTTTTGTTTTATATGAGGATGGATATGAACTTGTAAGTGCGTATAAGTAGCATAAGTATATATGAGTCAGCTCATGAATAATATAAAGCATCTTAAATTTTTTTAACCTTTTTTGTTTTATATGAGGTTGGATATGTAAGTATAAGTACGTATAAGTAGCATAAGTACGTACGAGTTAGCTCATGAATAGAAAATCATCTTAAATTTGTTCTAACTTTTTTATTTTAAATGAGGCTGGGTTTGTACGTGTAAGTACGCATGAGTAGCAAAAGTGGGCCTCTTGGCTATCTCCTCGGCTCTCGGCTATCTTCTTGGTTTATATGAGGTTGAATATGTACGTATAAGTAGCATAATTATGTACGAATCACTTCACGCATGAAAAATCATCTTAAATTTGTTTTTAACTTTTTGTTTTATATGAGGCTGGATATGTAAATATAAATACGTATAAGTAGCATAAGTATGTATGAGTCAGCTCATAAATGAGAAACCATCTTAAATTTGTTATAATCTTTTTGTTTTGTGTGAGGTTGGATATGTACACATAAAAACATATAATTAGCTTAAGTATGTATAAGTCAGCTCGTAAATGAAAAACCATCTAAAATTCGTTTCAACCTTTTTGTTCTATATGAGGTTGGGTATGTACGTATAAGAACGTATAAGCAGGATAAGTGGGGCTCTCGGATATCTTCTAGGCTATCTTCTCAGCTCTCGGCTATATTTTTGTTTTATTAATTAAAAAAACTTTTTCCACAAAATAAGTTTTTCAAAGAAAAGTAAAGAACTCCTTTAAACAAAAAATGAGCGAAAATAAAATCAAATAATCTACCAAGCGTGAAACTACCACAAAACCGCATCGATAAATAAATGAAACCCAAAATGAAGAGAAATTATAATAAATAACCGAGTCAAACTCAAAACGAGCAGAAATTAACATAAGTTGAGCTCAAAATCCCTATGCCTTCCCTATGCCTTAAAGTTTGAACATAATATCCTTAGTCGTTCTTGGGATACTGCTGAGATGCCTTATTGGGAACTAGCATTAACACAGTGCATTTTGATTTAATCTTATGGCAACATTTAGTTTTTAAATATGAAGGCAAATGGGAGGGTGGGCGTGGGATTAGTTTCCCTCCAGTCACTTTCGACTATTAAAACGGACATCAGCCCTTTCTATTTCAATGGAATGAGGCCTTTTCGAAGTTCCTACGACAACTCCTTCGAAACAAAGTGCCCTGGTCTAAACAACAACAAAAACAAAAAATAATACATTATACCCCCATCGATCTTTACTATAAAAATCTCAAGCCTTCAAATCACTTTCAACTATTAAAAAGGGCACTAGGCCTTTCGATTTCCAATCGAATGAGCCCTTTTTGAGTTTCTACGACAGCACTTTCTATAAACACCTTATATGTCCCCAGGGCATAAATTACAACCCTTACCCTAAGGGCTGTGAGGGTGATGGTCATCCTCTAAGACCTAATTTCAAGAACTTTCAACAAGGTTAAATAAAATGGCTATCTCAAAATTTTGATTGGATGTGCCTGGGAAAATGGTGGGCGTGAGAGGGCCGTTAGTCGCTCTCCGATCACTTTCAAACTATTAAAAAAGGCACAAGCCCTTTCAATTTCTAATCAAATGATCCCTTTTGAAGGTTCTACGACAACACTTTCATAAAAATCTTATATGCCCCCAGGGCATAACTTACAACCCTTGCCCTGAGGGCTGTGGGGGGGGGGGTGTCATCCTCAAAGATCTAATTTCCAGAACTTTTAACTACGTTGAGCAAAATGGCTATCTTAAAATTTTTATTGCAGGTGTTTGGGGAAAAGGTGGGCATGAGAGGGGGGTTAGTTGCCCTCCAATCACTTTCAACTATTAAAAAGGGCACTAGCCCTCTAAATTTCCAATTGAATGAGCCCCTTTTGAAGTATTTACGACAACTCTATCTATGAAACTAATATACCCCGAGGACATAACTTAAAACCCATGCCCTGAGGGCTGGGGGGTGTCATCCTCAAAGACCTAATTTCCAGAACTTTCTGCAACGTGGAACAAAATGGCTATCTGAAAATTTTGATTGAATGTGTTTGCGGGAGTGGTGGGCGGGAGAGGGGGTTTATTTACCCTCCAATCACTTTCAACTATTAAAAAGGGCACTAGCCCTCTCAATTTCCAATTGAATGAGCCCCTTTTGAAGTTTTACGACAAATCTATCTGTTAACCTTATATGCCCCGAGGGCATAACTTACAACCTTTGCCCTGGGGGCTCTGGGGGGTTTTTGATCCTTAAATACATAATTTCCAGAGCTTTCAACTACGTTGAACAAAATGTCCATCTCTAAACTTTGATTGAATATGTTTGGGGAAATGGTGTATGAGAGGGGGGTTAATTACTCTCCAATCAATTTTGACTATTAAAAAGGGCAATTTCAATTTCCAATAAAATGAGCCCCATTTGAAATTTCTACAAAAACTTTCTATATAAACCTTATATTTCCCCAGGGTATAACTTACAACCCTTGCACTGAGGGCTCTGATGGGGTTATCATCCTAAAAGACCTAATTTCCAGAGCTTTCGACTACGTTGAACAAAATGGATATCTCAAAATTTTGATTTGATGTGTTTGGGAAAATGGTGGGCGTGAGATGGGGGCTAGTTGCCCTTCAATCACTTTCGACTATTAAAGAAATGGAAAGGGCACTAGCCCTTTCCATTTCCAATCGAATGAGCCCCTTTTCAAGTTTCTACGACAAAGATTTCAATTAAAACTTATATGCCCCCAGGGCATAACTTATAACCCTTGCCCTGAAGACTGTGGGGGGAGTGTTCTAATCAAAGGTATAATTTCCTGAACTTTAAACTGCGTGGAACAAAATGACTATCTCATAATTTCGATTGGATGTTTTTGGGGAAATGGTGGGCTTGGAAGGGGTGTTAGTTGCCTTCCAATCATTTTCGACTATTAAAAAGGGCACTAGCCATTTCAATTTCCAATCGAATGAGCCATTTTGAAGTTTCTACGACAATGCGTTCTATAAAAACCTTATATGCCCCAAGGGCATAACTTACAAAGCCTTGCCCAGAAAGCTGTGGGTGGGAGGGGGGGGGGTTGTCATCCTCAAAGACGTAATTTCCAGAACTTTCAACTACATTGAACAAAATGGCTATCTTAAAATTTTGATTGGATGTATTTGGCGAAAAATTGGGCGTGAGAGGGGGGTTAGTTGCCCTCCAATCACTATCGACTATTAAAAAGGGCACTAGCCCTTTCAATTTCCAATAGAATGAGCCTTTTTTGAAGTTTCTACGAAAACGCTTTCTATAAAAATCTTGTATGCCCCCCAGGGCATAACTTGCAACCCTTGCCTTGAGGGCTGTGGGGGAGTGTCCTCCTCAAAAACATAATTTCTATCTGGAAATCAACTACGCTGAACAAAATTGCTATCTAAAATTTTTGATTGGATGTGTTAGGAGAAGAGGGGTTAGTTGATCTCAAATCACTTTCGACTATTAAAAAGCGCACTAGACCTTTGAATTTCCAATCGAATGAACCCTTTTTCAAGTTTCTACGACAAAGACTTCATTAAAAACTTATATGCCCCCAGGACATAACTTACAGCCCTTGCTCTGAAGACTGTGGGGGGAGTGTCCTTCTCAAAGGTATAATTTATTGAACTTTGAACAGCGCGGAACAAAAAGGCTATCTCAAAATTTTGATTGGATGAGTTTGGGAAAATGATGGGCGTGGAAGGGGTGTTAGTTGCATTCCAATCATTTCGACTATTAAAAAGGGCACTAGCCATTTCAATTTCCATACGAATGAGCCCTTTTTAAAGTTTCTACGACAACGCGTTCTATAAAAGCCTTATATGTCCCCAGGGCATAACTTAAAACCCTTGCCCTGAGGGCTGTTGGGGAGGGGTTGTCATCCTCAAAGACCTAATTTCCAGAACTTTCCACTACGTTGAACAAAATGGCTATCTTAAAATTTTGATTGTATTTTTTTCGGGAAAATGTTGGCATGAGAGGGGGGTTAGTTGCCCTCCAATCACTTCGAATGACTATCGAATGAGCCTTTTTTGAAGTTTCTACGACAAAGCTTTCTATATAAACCTTATATAACGCCAAGGCATAACTTACAACCCTTGCCCTGGGGGCTTTGGGGAGTGTCCTCCTCAAAAACATAATTTCTATCTGGAAATCAACTACGCTGAACAAAATGGTAATCTCAGAATTTTAATTGGATGTGTTTTGGGAAATTGTGGGCGTGCGATTTTCAATTGATTTAGCCCTTTTCGAAGTTTCTACGACAACTTCTTCGATATGAAGTACCCTGGTCTAAAGGAAAAAAAAATAATACATTGTGCGAACATCGTTCTTATATGCCCCCAGGGTATAACTTAAAACCCTTGCCCTGAGGGTTTTGTGGGAGTGACCTCCTCAAAAACATATTTTCTATCTAGAAATGAACTACGCTGAACAAAATGGCTATCTAAAAAAGTGCGTTTGATAAAAACCTTATATGCCCCAGGGAATAGCTTACAACCCTTGCCCTGAGGGCTGTGAGGGGGTTGTCATCCTCAAAGACCTAATTTACAGAGCTTAAAACTACGTTGAATAAAATGGCTATATCAAAATTTTGATTGGATTTGTTTGGGGAAAAGGTGGGCGTGAGAGGGGGGTTAGTTGCCTTGAAGGTTTTGGTTGAGTGACCTGTTCAAAAAAAATTTCTATCTGGAAATCAACTACGCTGAACAAAATGGCTATCTAAAAAGATGTGTTCTATAAAAACCTTATATGCCCCCAGGACACAACTTACAACCCTTGCCCTAGGGGCTGTGAGGGGGTTGTCATCCTCAAAGACCTAATTTACAGAGCTTAAAACTACGTTGAATAAAATGGCTATCTCAATATTTTGATTGGATGTGTTTGGGGAAAAGGTGGGCGTTAGAGGGGGTTTAACTGCCCTCCAATCACTTTCGACTATTAAAAAGGGCACTATCCCTTTGAATTTTCAATCGAATGAGCCTTTTTTGAAGTTTCTACGACAACGCCTTATATAAAAACCTTATATGTCCCCAGTGCATAACTTACAACCCTTGCCCAGAAGGCTGTGGAGGAGTGTCCTCCTCAAAAGCATAATTTCTACTTGGAAATCAACTACGTTGAAATGGCTATCTCAAAATTTTGATTGGATGTGTTTAGGGAAATGGTGGGGGTGAAAGGGGTGTTAGTTGCCTTCCAATCACTTACAAGTATTAAAAAGGGCAAGAGCCACTCCAATTTCCAATTGAATGAGCCCTTTTCGAAGTTTCTACGACAACTTCTTCGATACGAAGTGCCCTGCTCTAAAGGAAAAAAAAATAATAAATAATACATTGTGCCAACATCGCTCTCATAGGCCCTCAGGGTATAACTTAAAACCCTTGCCCCGAGGGTTGTGGAGGAGTGTCCTCCTCAAAAACATATTTTCTATCTGGAAATCAACTACACTGAACAAAATGGCTATCACAAAATTTTGATTGGATGTGATTGGGGAATGATGGGCGTGGGGGGGGGGGGCTAGTTACCCTCTAATCACTTTTGACTATTAAAAAGGGCACTAGCCCTTTGAATTTCCAATCGAATGAGCCTTTTTTGAAGTTTCTACGACAACACCTTCTATAAAAACCTGATATGTCACCAGGGCATAACTTGCAACCCTTGCCCTGAAGGCTGTAGGTCAGTGTCCTCCTCAAAAAAATAATTTCTATCTGGAAATCAACTACACTGAACAAAATGGCTGTCTCAAAATTTTTATTGGATGTGTTTGGGCAAATGGTGGGCCTTGAAGGGGTGTTAGTTTCCTCCCAATCACTTTTGGATATTAAAAAGGGCACAAGCCACGCCAATTTCCATTTGAATGAGCCCTTTTCGAAGTTTCTACGACAACTTCTTTAATACGAAGTGCCCTGCGTTAAAGGAAAAAAAATAATAAATAATACATTGTGCCAACATCGTTCTTATATGCCCTCAGGGCATAACTTAAAACCCTTGCCCCGAAGGCTGTGGAGGAGTGTCCTCCTCAAAAACATATTTTCTATCTGGAAATCAACTATGCTGAACAAAATTTTGATTGGATGTGTTTGTGGGAATGATGGGCGTGGGGGGGGGGCTAGTTACCCTCTAATCACTTTTGACTATTAAAAAGGGTAGTAGCCCTTTGAATTTCCAATCGAATGAGCGTTTTTTGAAGTTTCTACGACAAGGCCTTCTATAAAAACCTGATATGCCCCTAGAGCATAACTTACAACCCCTGCCCTGAAGGCTGTGGGGTAGTGTCCTCCTCGAAAACATAATTTTTATCTGGAAATCAACTACGCTGAACAAAATGGCTATCTCAAAATTTTCAGTCGATGTGATTAGGGAAATGGTGGGCCTTGAAGGGGTGTTAGTTGCCTTCCAATCACTTTTGGATATTAAAAATTGCACAAGCCACACCAATTTCCAATTTAATGAGCCCTTTTTGAAGTTTCTACGACAACTTCTTCGTTACGAAGTGCCCTGCTCTAAAGGAAAAAAATAATAAATAATACATTGTGCCAACATCGCTCTTATATGCCCTCAGGGTATAACTTAAAACCCTTGCCCCGAGGGTTGTGGAGGAGTGTCCTCCTCAAAAACATATTTTCTATCTGGAAATCAACTACGCTGAACAAAATTTTGATTGGGTGTGTTTGGGGGAATTATGGCCGTGGGGGGGGGGGGGGTGGCTAGTTACCCTCTAATCACTTTTGACTATTAAAAATGGCACTAGCCCTTTGAATTTCCAATCGAATGAGCCTTTTTTGAAGTTTCTATGACAACGCCTTCCATAAAAACCTGATATGCCCCCAGGGCATAACTTACAACCCTTGCCCTGGAGGCTGTGGGGTAGTGTTCTCCTCAAAAACATAATTTCTATCTGGAAATTAACTACGCTGAACAAAATGGCTATCTCAAAATTTTGATTGGATGTGTTTCGGGAAATGGTGAGCCTTGAAGGGGTGTTAGTTGCCTTCCAATCACTTTTGGATATTAAAAAGGGCGCAATCCACACCAATTTCCAATTGAATGAGCCCTTTTCAAAGTTTTTACGACAACTTCTTCGATGCGAAGAGCCCTGCTCTAAAGGAAAAAAATAATAAATAATACATTGTTCCAACATCGTTCTTATATGCCCTCATGGCATAACTTAAAACCCTTGTTCCGAGGGTTGTGGAGGAGTGTCCTCCTCAAAAACATATTTCTATCTGGAAATCAACTACGCTGAACAAAATTTTGATTGGATGTGTTTGGTGGAATGATGGGCGTGAGGGGGGGGGGGCTAGTTTCCCTCCAATCACTCTTGACTATTAAAAAGGGCACTAGCCACTCCAATTTCCAGTCGAATGAGCCCTTTTCGAAGTTTCTGCGACAACTCCTTCGATACGAAGTGCCCGGGTATGGAAACAAAATAATAATAATAATAATAATACATTGTGCCAACATCGTTCTTTACTTAGGCAGCGCTATTGCGCTGCCTATGATATGAGGTTGAATATGTAGGTATAAAGAACATGATTATGTATGAATCAGTTCATGAATGAAAAACCATCTTTTTGTTTTCAGCTTTTTGGTTTTATAAGAGGGAGGATATTTGGCCGATAAACCCCTATGCCTTCCCAAGGCCAGAACATAATTTGCACTTTACTGAAGAAATATAAATGTTTTAACTTTTATAACTTTAATAAATCAAATAATATTAACATTTTGATTATTAAATATCAGTATACGTATATTAAACTGACAATGCACATTCATTTGTATTTTTTTTTCAGTTAAGTGCAAATATTGTTCTGGCCTTGGGAAGGCATAGGGGTTTTGACCCCAACTCATGTTAGTTTCTCCTCGTTTTGAGTTTGACTCGGTTAGTTATTGTAATTTCTGTTCGTTTTGGGTTTCATTTATTTATCGATTCTGATTTGTGGTAGTTTCACGCTTGGTAGATTATTTGATTTTCTTTTTGCTCATTTTTTGGTTTAATGGAGTTCTTTACTTTTCTTTTAAAAGCTTATTTTGTGGAAAAAGTTATTTTAATTAATTTCTGTTCGTTTTATATTGACATAGTCTTTTCAGGGAAAAAGAAAATAATCTTTTCGTTTTTTGAAGACTTTATAGTTTGGGCTGCTATTTGTATGCTGGATAACAATTTTCAGCAATTTTTAACAGCATACACCCTTTTAAAAGTCTGGACACAAATAGAAGTGTTTAATTTAGTTTCATACCTCCACTAGTTGACCTGAAGTGGAAAACTTGCTACTATTCGCCAAAAAATCTGTTTACATTCTTTGATAGCTTTGATACACTTACGCTATTTTGATTTGGTTAAATTTTAAGAGAAGAAGTAGCCCCGAAAGTTTGAACATAATACCCCAGTCGTTTATGGGACACTGCTGAGATGCCTTATTGGGAATTAGCATTAGCACAGTGTATTTAGATTAATCTTAAGGCAACATTTAGTTTTTAAACATAATGGGCAAATGGGAGGGTGGGCTTGGGAGGGGGATTAGTTGCGCTCCAATGGCTTTCGACTATGAAAAAGGGCATCAGCCCTTTCTATTTTCAATCGAATGAGCCCTTCTCGAATTTCCTACGACAACTCCTTCGAAACGAAGTTGTCCTGTCTAAACAAAAAAAAAATACATTGTACCCACATCGATCTTTACTATAAAAATGTCAAGCCTTCCAATCACTTTCGACTATTAAAAAGGGCACTAGGCCTTTTGATTTCCAATCGAATGAGTCCTTTTTGAATTTCTACGACAACGCTTTCTATTAACACCTTATATGCCCCTAGGGCATAAATTACAATCCTTACTCTAAAGTCTGTGAGGGGGGTTGTCATCCTCAAATACCTAATTTCCAGAACTTTGAACTACGTTAAACAAAATGGATATGTCAAAATTTTGATTGGATGTGCTTGGGGAAAAGGTGGGCGTGAGAGGGCTTTAGTTGCTCTTCAATCACTTTCAACTATTAAAAAAAGGCACTAGCACTTTCAATTTTCAATCAAAACAGCCATTTTGAAGTTTCTACGACAGTACTTTCAATAAAAACCTTATATGCCCCCTGAGCATAACTTACAACCCTTGCACTGACAGCTCTGAGAGATTTATCATCCTAAAAGACCTAATTCCCAAAACTTTCAACCACTTTGAATAAAATGGCTATCGAAAAGTTTTGATAGGATGTGTTTGGGGAGAATGTGGGCGTGAGAGGGGAGGTTAGTTGCCCTCAAATCACTTTCGTCTATTAAGAAGGGCACTGGCCCTTTGAATTTTCAATCAAATGAGCCCTTTTTCAAGTTTCTACAGCAAAGATGTCAATAAAAAACCTTATATGCCCCCGGGGCATATATTATAACCCTTGCCCTGAAGACCGTGGAGGGAGTGTCCTGCTCAAAGGTATAATTTCCAGAACTTTCAATTGCGTGGAACAAAATGGCTATCTCGAAATTTTGATTTGATGTGTTTGAGGAAATGGTAGGCGTAGAAGGGGTGTTAGTTGCCTTCCAATCACTTTCGACTATTAAAAAGGGCACTAGCCATTTCAATTTCCAATCAAATGAGCCCTTTTTGAAGTTTCTATGACAACGCTTTCTATAAAAACCTTATATGCCCCCAGGGCATAACTTACAATCCTTTCCCTGAGGGCTGTGGGGGGGTTGTCATCCTTAAAGACCTAATTTCCAGAACTTTCAACTACGTTGAACAAAATGGCTATCTAAAATTTTTTATTGGATGTGTTTGGGGAAAAGGTGGGCGTGAGAGGGGGATTAGTTGCCCTCCAATCACTTTTGACTATTAAAAAGGGCAATATACATTTCAATTTCCAATCGAATGAGCCCTTTTTGAAGTTTCTACGACAACGCTTTCTATAAAAACCTTATATGCCCCCAGGACATAACTTACAACTCTTGCCCTGAGGGCTTTGGGGCAGTGTCCTCCTCAAAAACATAATTTATATCTGGAAATCAACTATGCTGAACAAAATGGCTATCTCAAAATTTTGATTGAATTTTTTTCGGGAAATGATGGGCGTGGAAGGGGTGTTAGTTGCCTTCCAATCACTTTCGACTATTAAAAAGGGCACCCAATTCCAATTGAATGCAATTTGCAATTGAATGAACCCTTTCGAAGTTTCTACGATAACTTCTTCGATACGAAGGGCCCTGGTCTAAAGGAAAGAAATAATAAATAATACATTGTGCCAACATCGTTTTTATATGCCCCCAGGGCATAGCTTAAAACCCTTGCCCTGAGGGTTGTGGGGGAGTGTCCTCCTCAAAAACATAATTTATATCTGGAAATCAACTACGCTTAACAAAATGGCTATCTCAAAATTTTGATTGGATGTGTTTGGGGAAATTGTGGGCGCGGAAGGGGTGTTAGTTACCTTCCAATCACTTTCGACTATTAAAAAGGGCACAAGCCACTCCAATTTCCAATCGAATGAGCCCTTTTCGAAGTTTCTACGACAACTCCTTCGAGACGAAGTGCCCTGGTCTAAAGAAAAAATAAACAAATAATACATTGTGCGAACATCTTCTTTACTTAGGCAGCGCGATTGCGCTGCCTATGAATCAGCAATTTCTGATGGTTCTAAAAATGTAGAATGTTTTTAAGTTTAACGGTTCATATTCAAATATATTTACCACGAGGAAATATGCATAATTTTAGAAGAGGCGGGAAGACACTTCCAAAAGGGAGCAATTCTTATAAAAATTATACTTACAGATTAAATATGTCTGAGAAGTCTAGGATGGTGGTTTCAAGCACCTGTTGATAAGAATAGGAAATTGGGTATTTTTCTAAGAATGATTGTCAAGGTTAAGTGTGTATTTATGTCTAGTTTTATTCTTTTATTATTGGCAGGGGTAATCCTATCGATTAAGCAATCTTAAAATATCGAGAGAGTGTTCACTAGAATAGAAGCTTCAAGTTGCAGTACCCTGTCTTTGCAACAACAGATATTGCGCAACAGTAAAATTACAACACTGTCATTTAGTGCCACAGAACGCTCCATGAAAATTACGACTTTACCAATTGTCTAAAAGTAATTTAAAAGGTAATTTGGTAGCCCACTAGTTCCAGTGTTCACACTGCCTAGTAGTGGCTTATTCCCGCTTAACATATGTGTAATCCATGCAAATCAATGGGTTTTTAGACATCATTTATGCATGGTAATACGACGTTACGATCGTATTACGACATTACGACCTTTACGAAGTCGTGCTCCAGCTATTTGGGATGGCGGTGGGGAAATGGATCTTTTTGTGGTAAGGGCTGGTATCTGAAGCCTCGATAGAGTATTTTTTTATCCCAACTTTCCGAACTCTTGATGAGAGGTTTTTCAGATCAAATTCGATGGAGGGGTATTTTATTCTCTAGCTTCCCTTTATTCGGAAAAATATATTTAAATTAAATTTAATTTAAATTTCATTACAGAAACGGTATTTCTTGAAGATTGGTGAATTGAAATATCAGATTTGAGCTTAAATATGAAGTTCGAGAGATGAGGAAATTGAAACCACCTCGCATTTGAGATAAACCAGAATTTTATAATAAAAACATAGAGAAAAAAAAATTATACATCCCTAAAAAGGGCACTAACCCTTTCAATTTCCAATCAAACGAGCCCTTTTTGAGTTTATACGTCAACGCTTTCTATAAACACCTTATATAACCCCAGGGCATAAATTATAACCCTTGCCCTGAGTTACAGCCCTTGACTACGCTAGTTTGAGAATGCTGGTACTCGTTTAGTTGCATATTTTGCAAACCATAAAATGTTCGGGTCAGTTATTTTGAAGGGCAATCGCTAAATAAAACTTCTATTTACCAACTTGCCATATTTTTGACGATCTAAAAGGTTGTTAGAAAAAAAAGATTAGCGTAAGGAACCCGGGTTTTGGAGCGGTCCCCCTTCATATAGGGGATAAATTATTTTGTGTTTTAGCGTCACTCTTTTATTCCATTTGAAAACATTTGTTTTCTTTATCTATCTTTAAGAAACTAACAAGCAGCAAGAGAACACATAGCGATGAAGTCGAAGAAGCACGTTGCTCAAGTCGTTCAAGCGAAAAACTGAAGACCCCCATAGCTAGTCAAATGCCAAAATCACAGCCAGCAGTTGAAGAAAATCCTTTCAATTGTCCAATAGAACTACGTCTGCTAGAGCCTGAAGAAGCTGATCCTCCTCTTGATGAGGAAGGATATAGAAAAAGAATTTTTACGATATATTCTCCTGTAATGGCTTTGAGATCAGTATCAGAGAAGCTTGCAACAAGATCCAGAAGTCTTACAAGCCTGCTGAGTAATGTTGGGAAGTCTGGTAGGTTTTGCTCTTATTCAGTTCTTATTAAGCTACTTTCTTAAATCATTTTTGTAAAATAAAAGGGCTCTACTGATCCATGGCCCAAAGAAAAATTCAATTTCCTTTCTAAATTTGAATTATAATTATAACTTTAAAATCAAATATAGACAGGGATAGGACACTTTGAGTTTTGTGGAACTGCAGTTAATGAGTAAAATTAATTTTCTAAATTTTAAATTTATAATTAATATTTCTAATTAATGTATAAATTTTCTGAAAATCCTGATTCTTGAAATTATATTTATCCCTTTGTAACCCCTTACCACCCCCCCCCCACAAATTTTTATTAAAATACGACAAAATTAACTTAGAACCCACCCAACCACATAGGTCAGATGGAACCCACAAAAGATATAATTAGGACACTTGCTCCTATTTCTGGCCAATTTTGGTTGATATTCATCAAGGATATCAGGACACATCACCTGATCGAATAAACAATATAAGAAGTCCCTACAAGAGAATGTAGGGACCCCCCTCCCGCAAAGACAGGCCCCCAGTGGAGACCCTGTATAATAGTCCTTTCTACTAGATATTCTAGTGACGAGGACTTAGATATGTATTACCTTTCACTCCCTCTCAGAGGCTATATTGGGTCCAGACCCCTAAATAGCAAAACCTTAGGCACTAATTCTTACTTCCCACAAGGTTATTTTTAGATCGACCATTTTCGTAGTAGAAATACTAACGGTATGAATTTAGGGACAACTCTCCGAATAGATTGTGTTCGAGTACCTAAGCACCAACTGGGACATTTAATCTTACTTGCCATAATGTGATATTGAGATCCGACTCTTTTTTTGCTAGATATTCTGATACAAAGAAGCTAAGAATCTGCCCCACATTCCGGTAAATTTCATAATAACAAGAGTTTAGGGATCCCCCTCAACGAAAAGAAGGTTAAAATGGGCACGGAACTTGTATAGACGCTGCTAGGACACTTAGTTTTATTTTTGATCAGGTTTTGTTTAAATCTGATTGTCCTTTCTGCTGCATATCCTAAAAAAATAGAAATCCCTCCCTTTTCATTCCTTCACAGAGGTCCTATTGGATCTAGGTTCCTGAAAGACACCACCTAGGCACTAGTTCTTTTCCTATAAAGTACAGGGTAGATCATCCATTTTATTTGTGGTAGATATCCTAATCCTATGAACTTAGGGATCTCTCTTCCCCGTATAAAAAGAGTTATGGTCTTGCACCTAAAAGTCTTAAAATGGAAATTCAATCTTAGTTCACCTTGCGCGCTATGGAGAGCCGACAGCTTCTTTGACAGATATTTTAACAGCAGTACTTCCAATTCCAAAAAATATGGGGGGGAGGCAAAATCAAATTTTCAAAATATAGGGGGTAATTTTGTTTTTTCAACTATTTAAATGATGACACTTAAAAAGGAAATTTTTTAATGAAACACGAAAAAGCTATTTTTCGAAACTAAGGAAGAGGGGGGAATGTTGGGTGAGGGAGAGCAAATGAACCACCCCCTTCCTGTTCCAATTGGTGCCACTCTTTGACAAGAAGAATTTAGAGACTTGTCTTTGCCCCCGTCCTTCCCAACAGGTTATATCATATATGCACCCCCAGCGTACAATTAGAACACGTAATCTTGCTTTTTGCCAGGGTTATTCATAGTGTTGGGGGGCGCCCAGGGCAATATTAATGAAGGCAACCACCTCCCGACTCAAACATAAACAAAAAAGCCCCCGAAGCCCCAGCTGCAGCACCCCCAGCAACATCGCCCGCAACAGCCTCCACCTGTCAACCCCCCCCCCCTTGAATGTCCCTGGGTTTTACCAAGTTTATTTGAAATACCATAGATCGTTGAGCTATACGTCTTGTTTTGTTTCCATTGAAAATATAACAAAAAATGGAATTTGGGATTTCCAGATTGATATTTGCAGGATTATTTCCTCGAAATCTAGAAGGGATAAAGTAGTCTAAATGACGCCACTGTAAATCATGCTTCTTTTTTCTATCTAGAGGTTTTTAGATTTTCGTGTTTTTTTCCAACAAACATTTCCAACCAGGTATACAGCTCAGATGAATTTTAGGGGGGATTCGTCCCTTATTTGGATTTCCGAAATATCCCTGTCTTCTTGTTCTTTTCTACCTACATTTAAATTAATCTTTATTGTATTTGTATTTCATCAGACAGAAAGTCCACTCAATGAGTTTTCTTTTTTCCATTATTCATCAGTGACGTCATTTACCGTATCGATCTAAAACATGGTTAGAAAATGTCTGAAGGAGAAACAAACATAAACTTTAGCGTAATTGTTTTATTAAAAGACAAAAGGCACAGTAAAAACACGGGTCAAGTTAAAAAAAGAAAAAAAAAGAATAAAATTGAACTGCTAAAACTGAACTAAAATAAGAGAATAAGCAAATTTTTAAGACCGGTTAACAGTCATAAAACCAATTTGATACTGTGAGCAGGGTTGCCAACTTTTTGGCCATGAATGTGTTCTTTGAGCATCCAAAAATTGGTCATTTTTAGCTAAAATGTACCTATCTTGAAATCTTAAAAACTAAAGTTTATTTTTTCAACCAGTTACATTATTGACCAAATAATACTTTGTAAATCTCTTTAAAAGCGACCAGTTAACAGCAAATACAGTGAAAAAAAAAATCCATATACAATATTCATACAAAATGACTTATTGTGAAAGCACGAAATCTATATAAACATGTCTGGCAAAATCCCTTATTTTGGAGAAAACCCTTTACTTACGACATGTCTGGTAAAACCCAGATGCTAAGAAAAAGGAGAAAAGGCACTACTTCTGTGGAATGTGACATTTTTTTCTAAAATATATATCCAGTTGGGAAATATTTCGTTTTATGTCATAGGTTTAAAGGATGTGCCTCTTTTTTGCCCTTTTATGTCCCAAATTTTAAAAATGTGTCACTTTTTTCTCTTTTACGTATATCATTGTGTTCCAGCACATAGGAAAGTGTCCATTTTGCAACCCTGACTGTGAGCATAACAATCAAAATGGTCAAAGGTGAGACCAGTAAACAGTGACAAAGTGACCTTTTAACAGAGTCTCACCTTCCAGCAACGCAATTTGGTGCCTAATCAAGAATATCTTAATCATGGTTAACTTTTAAAACAATAAAGTTTTTCTGTGAAAGTAAAGAAATAGAAACTTAAAATGAAAAAAAAAAAAAATGCTTCACAGTCTGAGCAAAACATTTCTGTAAAAAAAAGTTTCAAATAAATTTCAACTATGTTCGTAGAATCCTGAAAAACTAACGCTTTACTGAAAACTCAAAACCAACGCAACAAAACAGGACTAATAGGAGAAATCAAGCATAAAAGTCCTTAAGTAGATTGTGGAAAATGAAAGACTCATTTATAAAGCTCTCAATAGTTTTTTACCAGCCATGAAATCAATAAACTTTACTATACAATTTATTTCTTAAAAGAAACTCAAGGAAGCTCAGTTTTAAGTAAGCGCTACTTCTTTTTTTGGAAACATTGGAAAATATCAAGATTCGGTTTATTTGAGACCTTTTTTCCGAAACATGTTGCATAAACTGCGAAACTGTAGTTTTTGTTCGTTTAAAATTTTAAAAAATATACCAAATAAACCTCATAAGTAGATTATGGTCAAACTTAGGCCAAAAAGACTAAAGAAACCAATATGAACTTTTGTTAAAATAGGGCATCAAATACAGGTTTTACTTCGTATCTTTGCAAATCTGCAATTTTCTTACATAAAGAGTCCATGGAGTTTGGCATCCATGGACATCCATGGACAATTTTCTTACATAAAGAGTCCATGGAGTTTGGCATCCAGTTTGGCATAAAGAGTCCATTCTGCTTGGCATCCATGAGGAGCTGTAGACGAAAGATTAGATTATTTGTAAAATATTATTTTGTACAAATTAATACATAGAGACTTTAGAAAAGGGCATTAACAGAATCTAAGGTTTGAAGTTAATATAATTTACGGAAATTCATGCTATTATCATTGCAAGCTTTCTGCCACAATGCTGCAACAAATTTTAAGTTTCTCGTAAGAAATTATACTTTTATTATTTTTACTTCTTGGAATTAAACGTTTTAGGAGAACTGACTATTAGAAATGGAAATTACGCCATTGGAATCACTATCACGCCACTGGGTAATGAAAAGATTCACGCCATTGGGTAATGAAAAGATTGATCAGGTGGGCAGCTTCACTTACCTTGGTAGTATTATTAGTAAAGATGGTGGGAGCAGTGAAGATGTTAAAAGTAGAATAGCCAAGGCTCAGGGTGTTTTTTCACAGTTAAAAAAATTTGAAAGAATAGGAAGATAAGTCTGCAAACCAAGATTAGAATATTAGAAGCTACAGTGATGACAGTGGTCGAATATGGCTCTGAAGCATGGACGCTCCGAAAAACGGATTAAGATTTGCTAGATGTTTTCCAGAGAAATTGCTTAAGGATTGTTCTGGGTACCCGGCTGACTGACCGTATTTCAAACAATAGGCTGTACGAAAAATTTGGTTCAATTCCGCTCTCTTGGGCTATAATGAAAGAAAGGTTGAGGTGGCTAGGGCACGTTGTGCGGATGAAGGATGACAGATTGCCGAAGATTGTTCTTTTCAGCCAACCGTCTAGGGCTAAACGGAAAGCAGGTCGTCCCCGTCTGGGGTGGGAGGACGTCATAAAGAAAGATTTAAAGAAAATGGGAACTTCGTGGGCAGGTGTAAAAAAGGAGGCTTTGAATAGATTGGGGTGGAGGAGGAGCGTGCGTAGCTGTGTTGGCCTCAGGCGGCTTATTGCTGCGGTGGGTTGTTAGTAGTAGTAGTAGAATCACTATGGTCAAAAACCTTGTAGAGGATAATTACAGTCCCCCACCAAATCATTTTTTTGTATGGAAGCAATGAAGCTCCTCCTTTTTATTCCTCCTCTTCTTCTTTTCTTCACCGCCTGAGGAGTGCTAGAAAGTGAATACCCATTTCAAAAAAATGGGTCTTAACCGAGATTCCAACGTTGGTTACAATGGGGACGACAAAGAGTCCTAACCACTATATCATTGCCCCTTGTTTAACAGCATTTTTGTATGCCTTTTAATCTTCCCAATTGCTCGTTTGTTACGTGCTGGAAAAAAAAAATAACCTAGAATTCAAAGTTCTATCACCGATCGATGCGCCTTTTTTAGCGTTCTCTATCATAGGCAGCGCAATATTGCGCTGCCTAAGTAAAGGACGATCTTGGCGCAATGTATTATTTTTTCTTTCCATTACAACAGGGCACTTTGTATCGAAGGATTTGTCGTAGAAACTTCGAAAAGGGCTCATTCGATTGCAAATTGGAGTGGCTTGTGCCCTTTTTAATAGTCGAAAGTGATTGAAAGGCAACTAACACCCCTTCCATGGCCAGCATTTCCCCAAACACATCCAATCAAAATTTTGAGATAGCCATTTTATTCAGCTTAGTTGATTTCCAAATAGAAATTATGTTTTTTGGGAGGACACTCCCCCACAACCCTCAGGGCAAGGGCTTTAAGTTATGCCCTGTGGGCATATAAGAACGATGTTGGCAAAATGTATTATTTATCATTTTTTCCTTTAGACCAGGGCACTTCATATCGAAGAAGTTGTGGTAGAAACTTCGAAAAGGACCCATTCAATTGGACATTGGAGTAGCTTGTGCCCTTTTTAATAGTCGAAAGTGACCGGAAGGCAACTAACACCCCTTCCACGCCCACTATTTCCCAAAACACATCCAATCAAAATTTTGAGATAGCCATTTTGTTCAGCGTAGTTGATTTCCAGATAGAACTTATGCTTTTGAAGAGGAAACTCCCACACAACCCTTAGGGCAAGGGTTGTAAGCTATGCCCTGGGGGCATATAAGATTTTTATAGAAAGCTTTGTCGTAGAAACTTCAAAAAAGGCTCATTCGATTGGAAATCAAAGGGCTAGTGTCCTTTTTAATAGTAAAAAGTGATTGGAGGGCAACTAACCCACCTCTCAGGCCCACCTTTTCCCCAAACACATGAAATCAAAATTTTGAGATAGCCATTTTGTTCAATGTAGTTGAAATTTCTGGAAATTAGGTCTTTGAGGATGACAACCCCCTCCCCCACATCCCTCGGGGCAAGGGTTGTAAGTGATGTCCTGGGGGCATGTGAGGTTTCTATAGAAAGTGTTGTCGTAGAAACTTCAAAAAGGGCTCATTCGATTGGAAATTGAAATGGCTAGTGCCCTTTCTAATAGTCGAAAGTGATTGGAAGGCAACTAACACCCCTTCGTCACCCACCATTTCCCCAAACACATCCAATCATAATTTTGAGATAGCCATTTTGTTCCACGCAGTTTAAAGTTCTGGAAATTGTACCTTTGACCAGGACACTCCCCCACAGTGTTCAGGGCAAGGGTTATAAGTTACGCCCTGGGGGCATATAAGGTTTTCATTGAAATCTTTGTCGTAGAAACTTGAAACAGGGCTCATTCAATTGAAAATTCAAAGGGCTAGTGCTCTTTTTAATAGTCGAAAGTGATTTGAGGGCAACTAACCTCTCACGCCCACCTTTTCCCCAAACATATCCAATCAAGAATTTTAGATAGCCATTTTATTCAACGTAGTTGAAAGTTTTTGAAATTAGGTCTTTGAGGATGACGACCCCTCCCCCCACAGCCCTCAGGGTAATGGTTTGTAAGCTATGCCTGGGGGCATATAAGGTTTTTATAGAAAGTGATGTTGTAGAAGCTTCAAAGAGGGCTTATTCAATTGGAAATTGAAAGGGCTAGTGCCTTTTTAATAGTCGAAAGTGATTGAAGGGCAACTAACCCCCCTCTCATGCCCACCATTTCCTCAAACACATCCAATCAAAATTTTGAGATATCTATTTTGTTCAACGTAGTTGAAAGTTCTGATTTTAGGTCTTTTAGGATGAGCCCTCAGAGCCCTCAGTGCAAGGGCTGTAAGCTATACCCTGGGGGCATATAAGGTTTATATAGAAAGTTGTTGTAGAAATTTCAAAAAGGACTCATTTGATTGGATATTGAAATTGCCCCTTTTAATGGCCGAAAGGGAGGGGAGAGTAATTAATCCCCCTCTCACGCCCACAATTTGCCCAAACACATTCAATCAAAGTTTAGAGATAGCCCTTTTGTTCAACGTAATTGAAAGTTCTGAAAATTATATTTTTAAGGATAAAACCTCCCCCCCCCCGGTGCCAGAGTCATACCGAGTCAAACTCAAAACGAGCAGAAATTAACATAAGTTAGGCTCAAAACCCCTATGACTTCCCAAGGCCAAAACATAATTTGCACTTTACTGAAAAAATATAAATGTTTTTACTTTTATAACTTTACTAAATCAAACAATATTAACATTTTGATTACTAAATATCATTATATGTATACTAAACTGACAATGCACATTCATTTGTATGTTTTTTCAGTAAAGTGCAAATTATGTTCTGGCCTTAGGGAGGCATAGGGGTTTTGAGCCCAACTTATGTTAATTTCTGCTCGTTTTGAGTTTGACTCGGTTATTTATTGTAATTTATGTTTGTTTTGGGTTTCATTTATTTATCGGGGCTGATTTGTGGTAGTTTCACGCTTTGTAGATTATTTGATTTTATTTTTGCTCATTTTTGGTTGAATGGAGTTCTTTACTTTTCTTTGAAAAACTTATTGTGTGGAAAAAGTTTTTTTTAATTAATCTATATAAAAGCACGTTGGTATGATCAAGAGCTTTGACTTGAACCTTTATACATTTTTCTTTGATACTGCAGTTGTCTACTAGTTCTAGTGCTGTCAATTGAAGGGTGGCAGAGAGCCTATACCACCCTAAGTCTTATTTCCCTCGTAGATTTTGAAAAATACCTGTTTTAGAGCGCCTTCATTGAAAACTCCCTTTTTTGGTATTGCCATTGAAAAAAAAAATAAATTGACCCACCCCCCTTCTTAGTGTTGAAAAATACATTTTGCCCCATCCCCCTTTAAAACTTTCGTGAATTGACGCCACTAGCCTAGTTTATCCAGCAGAACTAGGCTAGCTCTGTTGGTCAGCGGACCATTAACAAAATTTATTAAGGGGGCTGGGAGGAGGGGAATACAAGAAGGGGGTTGTGAAACTCAGATTTAAGGTTTTTGACAATAAAGATTATGATCGTGGTCTTTTCATACTTCCCAGCCTTTCTTCTCGAAAATGGCGCCCAAAGTGCCATTCTCGGGTGCCATATGCCACTTTCTGATGGCGTTATATAGTTAAATTAATAAAAATATGGTAGATATAAAATTAGCTTTCAAGTGAGTCCTTAAACAGCTCTCTATGGTGTTCCAGTGTTCCACTTGGCGGAGAAAATGGGGGGTACACGTGGATAACTTTAAACCTCTTGACACGGGTTATCAACAAAGGGAGTTTTGTAGTGTATTTCATATATCGACTTAACATAATGTTTCAAAAATTTCAGGACCTATTGTTTTTAGAAACTATTGAAAATCAGCTGAATTTGGATAAATATTACTATTTCGGAATAAGCACTATTTTGAAATGTCCTCACTGAACAGTTTCTATGAAAAAGCGTTTCGTAAAGTTTAGTTAAATGGGCTAAAGTTCGCTTTTTACTAGATTGCAGCTACGCCTACAACTATGATAAAGGTCTGGCAAGTCTCCAAGTTTCTCACTTGAGAAATTACATGCAAAGGGGTCAACGTCAATATATTCTCTGGCACCTTTCCAAATGACTGACCCTGACCATCGGGACGGTTTTGGCATGTGTAAATGGTTTTTGTGGAAACCGTCTTTGTTTGCCTTTTGCTATTATTTCTTATGGAGATATCAGGTCTTAGTTCTACTTAATGTCATGTTGTCAAAGATTTTCTACGTCACTTAATAAGATCTAGCCTAACACGTATTCCACTTCACTGAGCCATTTTGTTCTAATAACAGAAATTTTCAAAATAGTTTTCCTGGAAAAGACCAACTTACTTTAATCAGCTTTAATAATTCCGTCAAATCCAGATTTCATGGTTCTAATGACAAGGATGTGGGATATAATCATTCAAATTTCCTTGAATTTGTTTTCCTTGAGAAAATTCTTACAAGGGAAAGAATTTCTGTGAACTTGTGTATTCCTTTAAGAAAATCTTTTACGGGTAAAGAATAACATGTGACGCTGGCCAAATCAGAGATAGTACTGTAGCGCTACCTAAGTAAAGTTTCATGTGCCTTTGCTTTATTGTTTTTTTTCTCCAGTTACTTCGTATCGAAGGAATGATCGTAGATGCTTGGAGGGCCCATTTGATGGGAAATTGAAAGTTCTAGTGCCCTTTCTAACACTCAAACGCGATTGGACGGTAACTAGCCCACTCTCTTACCGTTTTTTGCAACCCGGCCTCCTCGCAACCCTCCAAGACATCAAATCTAATTTTGAGATAACCATTGTTCTCAGAATAGTCTAAAGGTCCAATAGAGAATAGTCGTCTGGGGATAACATAAGCCCCATAGACCTCAGGGTGACGACTATGAATTATGCATGTTTCCAATTGTTAACAAATACTTTTATGCTTGAACAAGAGGGAAGGGGGGGGGGTATGTATGATATTGGATATTCTTTTTTTCGATAATTTTTGGAATTGTTATTTGGCCGAAAAGATTACATGCTGTTTAAGGAGGGATAGGGTAATATGGGATCCAAAAATGGGTAAATAAAACTCTTTGCCCTGATCAGTTTTAAACTTACAACCATAAGTCCTTGGACAAACTGGAGCCTAACGTAAAAATATATTTCGGGGCATGGCTCCCGCAAAATATGGGGTCGATAAAAAGGCCAGACAACTTCGTCTGATAGGGTTGAAACTAATATCCTTACCTCTTTTACCTAATAGTACCCAAATGCAGAAAAATAAAAAGAAAAATGATATTGGTTCCTCCCTCTAAACGGGGCCCGACCAACGGGAAAAAATAACTTCTTTTATCCAACCATTTGGAGGTTTAATCGTAGAAATATGGAAGGAGGCTCATTCAGTTGAAAACTAGTGCCCTTTTTAAGGGTCTGGAGTAATAGAAGGAGAGTCACCTTCCCTTCCGTCCTTTTTCTGATACCCAACCCCCTGTAATCTCCATTAAATCAAATCACATTCTTGAAATAGCAATTTTTCAGAGACATCGAAATATCTAATGGAAATGCCTCTGGGGAAGACATAACCCCCACAGCAGTAGATATCTATGTTCCATTTTGCGTACAGCACTAGAAACCACTGAAGCGTATCAAGTTGAATGAACTTTATCTAGATCATCCCCTAGGGCACCCTTGAGGTTGAACGAACCTTATCTAGGTCATTCTCTATTGAGGTTCCATTTTGCGTACGGCCATAGGAACCACTGAAGCGTATCAAGTTGAAAGAACTTTATCAAGGCCATTCCATAGGGCACTCTTGAGGTTGAACGACCTTTATCTAGGTCATTCTCTATCTATTTTCCATTTCTACCGGCCCTATAGGTACCACTGAAGCGTATCAAGAGTAGTATAGCTATAATATAAGGTACGAGGGTGATAGCAAATTACTGTATCAATCTAAGAGATGGGGCAAGTAGGAAATTACTGTGTACAATTAAAGAGAGAAGACAGGTAGGATTCGTTTCCTGGTATGATGTTATGAAATTCTGTCTGTAAATTAATTTGTTAGGTGTGGATGTTTTATGTTTAACCTTGAACACGGGTATAAAAACTCTGACAATGAGTTATTTTCTCAGTTCAAAATTGGCATTTGAAATATAATGATGCATTCTAACAAAAGGAATATTAATGAAAGCTACACGCAAGAAGTCAGTTATTCTTTTATATTCTTAGTGGGTACAGAAATTAAATCTAATAAAATTTATACAGACCCCATTATAGTTAACAGATTGTTAAATATTTTTTGAACCTTGATCTCCAGAGGTCGGTAAAGAGCAATATCAAAACACGAAAAAAGTATGTAAACACTGCATTTAAATGGCTTGCGAGCTTAGTACATGAGGTAAATCATACCTATTTTTTATTCCGGCCCAAAGTCCCCCCCCACTATTCCACAGTCGTCCTCCCCCCACTCCACCCCCCTCCAAACCCCCTCCCTCCAACCCCTCACCCCCTACCTTCAACCCCCCCCCCCATTTTTTTTTTAACTTTTTTTTAAACTTTTTTTAACTTTTTTTTACATTTCTTAGAATGTCATGAAACACACTTTGAACACATAAAATTCATATTTAATATTTTCCAACTTCAAAATGGGAATGATATAAATATGTGTGTCGCAACTTTTACTATTAGAAAAATAATATTTGTAGTGACCAGTTTTTTTTTCTTTTTTTTCTGACAGTTTGTTTTATAATTTTTTTTCTGACTATTTTTTTTTTCTGACAGTTTTTTTTTAACTTTTTTTCTGACAGTTTTTTTTTTAACTTTTTTTCAACTTTTTTTTTACATCTCTAAATCATATCAGAAAAATAGAATGACACTTTTAATTTAAATTTTAAAAACTTATTCTTGTGCATACTATTGATGAGGACTGATGCTTCTCTTTCAAGATTTTTTCATGAAAAACAAACTTTTTTTTTACATCTCTAAATCATATCAGAAAAAATAGAATGACGCTTATTATTTAAGTTTTTAAACATATTCTTGTGCATACTCATACTTATATTGATGAGGACTGATGGTTCTCATTCAATATTTCTTCATGAAAAACAAACTGATTTTTTTTTTTTCAAGGATTGGAAAGTGTGTAAACATGATAGAGTTATTGTAGCATTGAATGCCGACAAGGAGAAATACCTGAACTATGAAACGAGTAAAAGTGGTAACACTATTGGAAATGTATGCGTGCGTTGTCATGACAGCGAGAAGTTAGATTTTTTTGGAGTACCCAAGCAGAAACGTTTAAACGGTGTAAATGCGAGAGTAACATTACCAGAGAAACTAGTGCTCAAAGAGAAAGCAAACATAAAAATAATTGTCGATGATCGGGGACAGCTCCTTGCTACTGTTGCTGGTAACACATTACCTGTTGATACATCCTATCGTCATCTTTCCAGTATTAGCATTTTAAAGAAGATAAGAAGAAGACAGGCATACTCCTGTGCTAATGTCATTAATCATATCTTGTCAATGTGCCAAAACTGTTATCTATGTAAAAATAATATGACAATAGACAGTGAAATCGCAGGCAGAATAAAAAGGACATTAGTAGACAATATCATCAATGAATATAAAGATGAATTGACGGAAAGTGAAGCGCAAGTGTACTAATAATGTATAATAATGCATGTAACATATTTTTTTTATATTAATATTCTACATGTCGTTATTTCATTAAAAATATCTTATGCATTACTTTGTTAAGTGTTCATTATTATTAGGGTATACTAGAACGTCAAACGTTCGGAATATCTATTAAAAAGGTCAGAGATGTAAGAAAAGGAATTTTTAGAGATAAAGATACTACTAGCAGGCTCATAGGGGATATATTAGAAAATGAAATACTTTAACAGAACTTTTACCAATGTCTGAGAGAGATGAGCAGAATTTTTTCTCAAAATCTCCACAGACAAGCAAACACTCATCCTGACACACAGCAGAGAGAATTTTAGTTTTCAGAAACAGGAACATCCACCTTTAAAATACATCTGTTATTACTAATAATATTTGATTTTTAATAACACACACACAAACACATACACACACACAAACACACACACACACACACAAACAAACACACACACAAACACAAACACACACAAACACAAACACACAAACACACACACACACAAACACGCACACACACAAACACACACACACACACAAAACACAGAGACACAAACACACACACACAAACACACAAACAAAGACACACACACACACAAACACACACACAAACACACAAACATAGACACACACACAAACACAAACACACACACACACACACACACACACACACAAACATACACTCACAAACACGCACACACACAAACACAAACACACACACAAAGACACAAACACACACAAAGACACAAAAACACACACACAAACACACACACAAAGACAACACACAGAGACAACACACACAGAGAGACGACACACACACAGAGACGACAAACACAAAGAGACGACACACGCACAGAGACGACACACACACAAAGACGACACACACACATAGGGACGACACACGCACAGGGACGACATACACACAGAGACGACACACACACATAGGGCCGACAAACACACAGAGACGACACACGCAAAGTGACGACTTACACATAGAGAGGACACACGCACAGAGACGACAAACACACACAAAGACGACACACACACAGAGAAAAGACACACACACACAGAGACGAAACACACATAGAGACGACACACGCACAGAGACAAAACACACACAGAGACGACACACGCACAGACCACACCCACACAGAGATGACACACACATAGAGACGACTCATCAACAGAGACGACGCACGCATAGAGACAACACACACACAGAGACGACACACAGATACGAAACACACATAGAGACGCCACACGCACAGAAACGACAAACATACACAGACTACACACACACAGAGACGACACACACACACACAGACGACAAACACATAGAGACGACACACGCACAGAGACGACACACACACAAAGACGACACACACACAGAAAGAAGACACACACACAGAGACGACACACACACAGAGACGACACACAAATAGAGATGACACACACACAGAGACGACACACACAGAGACGACACACACAGAGACGACATACACAGAGACGACACACACAGAGACGACACACACACAAAGAGACGACTGACACACAGATACGAGACACACATAGAGACGACACACGCACAGAGACGACACACACACATAGGGACGACAAACACACAGAGACGGCACACACAAAGTGACGACTTACACATAGAGACGACAAACGCACAGAGACGACAAACACACAGAGACGACACACAGAGAGACGACACACACACAGAGACGACAGACGCACAGAGACGACACACACACAGAGACGACACACACAGAGAGAGAAGACACACGCACAGAGACGACACACGCACAGAGACGACACACACAGATACGAAACACACATAAAGACGACACACGCACAGAGACGACACACACACAAAGACAACAAGCACAGAGACAACACACACAGAGACAACACACACACAGAGACGACACACACATAGCGACGACACACGCACAGAGACGACACACACACAGAGACGACACACACACAGAGAGAAGACACACACACAAAGACGACACACACACACAGAGACGACACACACAGAGAGAAGACACACACAGAGACGACACACAAACAGATACAAAACACACATAGAGACGACACACGCACAGAGACAAAACACACACAGAGACGACACACACAGAGACGACATACACAGAGACGACACACACAGAGACGACACACACACAAAGAGACGACTGACACACAGATACGAGACACACATAGAGACGACACACGCACAGAGACGACGCACACACATAGGGACGACAAACACACAGAGACGGCACACACAAAGTGACGACTTACACATAGAGACGACACACGCACAGAGACGACAAACACACACAAAGACGACACACAGAGAGACGACACACACAGAGACGACAGACGCACAGAGACGACGCACACACAGAGACGATACACACAGAGAGAGAAGACACACGCACAGAGACGACACGCGCACAGAGACGACACACACAGATACGAAAACACACATAAAGACGACACACGCACAGAGACGACACACACACAAAGACAACAAGCACAGAGACAACACACACAGAGACAACACACACACAGAGACAACACACACATAGCGACGACACACGCAAAGTGACGACTTACACATAGAGACGACACACGCACAGAGACGACAAACACACACAAAGACGACACACACACACAGAGAAAAGACACACACACACAGAGACGAAACACACATAGAGACGACACACGCACAGAGACAAAACACACACAGAGACGACACACGCACAGACCACACACACACAGAGATGACACACACATAGAGACGACACACAGATACGAAACACACATAGAGACGCCACACGCACAGAAACGACAAACATACACAGACTACACACACACAGAGACGACACACACACAGACGACAAACACATAGAGACGAGACACGCACAGAGACGACACACACACAAAGACGACACACACACAGAAAGACGACACACACACAGAGACGACACACATAAAGACGAAACACAAACAGAGATGACACACACACAGAGACGGCGCACACAGAGACGACACACACAGAGACGACATACACAGAGACGACACACACAAAGTGACGACTTACACATAGAGACGACAAACGCACAGAGACGACAAACACACAGAGACGACACACAGAGAGACGACACACACACAGAGACGACAGACGCACAGAGACGACACACACACAGAGACAACACACACAGAGAGAGAAGACACACGCACAGAGACGACACACGCACAGAGACGACACACACAGATACGAAACACACATAAAGACGACACACGCACAGAGACGACACACACACAAAGACAACAAGCACAGAGACAACACACACAGAGACAACACGCACACAGAGACGACACACACATAGCGACGACACACGCACAGAGACGACACACACACAGAGACGACACACACAAAGAGAGAAGACACACACACAAAGACGACACACACACACAGACGACACACACAGAGAGAAGACACACACAGAGACGATACACACACAGATACAAAACACACATAGAGACGACACACGCACAGGGACAAAACACACACAGAGACAAAACACACACAGAGACGACACACACAGAGACGACATACAGAGAGACGACACACACAGAGACGACACACACACAAAGAGACGACTGACACACAGATACGAGACACACATAGAGACGACACACGCACAGAGACGACACACACACATAGGGACGACAAACACACAGAGACGGCACACACAAAGTGACGACTTACACATAGAGACGACAGACGCACAGAGACGACAAACACACAGAGACGACACACAGAGAGACGACACACACACAGAGACGACAGACGCACAGAGACGACACACACACAGAGACGACACACACAGAGAGAGAAGACACACGCACAGAGACGACACACGCACAGAGACGACACACACAGATACGAAACACACATAAAGACGACACACGCACAGAGACGACACACACACAAAGACAACAAGCACAGAGACAACACACACAGAGACAACACACACACAGAGACGACACACACATAGCGACGACACACACACAGAGACGACACACACAAAGAGAGAAGACACACACACAAAGACGACACACACAGAGAGAGACGACACACACAGAGAGAAGACACACACAGAGACGACACACACACAGATACAAAACACACATAGAGACGACACACGCACAGAGACAAAACACACACAGAGACGACACACACACACACAGACGACACACACGCAGAGATGACACACACATAGAGACGACTCATGAACAGAGACGACACACGCATAGAGACAACACACACACAGAGACGACACACACACCCAGATACGAAACACACATAGAGACGCCACACTCATAGAGACGACACACACACAGAGACTACACACACACAGAGACGACACACACACAGAGACGACACACACACAGAGACGACAAACACATAGAGACGACACACGCACAGAGACGACACACACACAAGGACGACATACACAGAAAGACGACACAAACATAGAGACGATAAACACACAAAGACGACACACACACAGAGACGACACACACACAGAGACAACGAACACAGAGACGACACGACCAGAGACGACACACACAGAGACGACAACCACAAAGAGACGACAGACACACAGATACGAGACACACATAGAGACGACACACGCACAGAGACGACACACACACAGAGATGACTCACGCACAGAGACAAAACACACATAGAGACGACACACGCACAGAGACGACACACACACAGAGACAACACACACAGAGAGACGAGACACACACACAGAAACGACAAACAGACATAGAGACGACACACACAAAGAGACGACACACACACAGAGACGAAACACACATAGAGACGACACACTCATAGAGACGACACACACACAGAGACAACACACACACAGAGACGACACACACACAGAGACGACACACACACAGAGACGACACATACACAGAGATGACACACAAATAGAGACGACTTACACATAGAGACGACACACGCACAGAGACGACAAACACACGGAGACGACACACACACAGATACGAAACACACATAGAGACGCCACACGCACAGGGACGACACACGCACAGAGACTACACACACACACAGAGACAAAACACACACACAGAGACGACAAACACACAAAGACGACACACACACAGAAAGACGACACACACACAGAGAAGACACACACACAAAGACGATACACACACAGAGACGACACACACACAGAGACAACACAAACAGAGACGACAATCACAGAGACGACACACACAGAGACGACAAACACACAAAGAGACGACAGACACACAGATACGAGACACACATAGAGACGACACACGCACAGAGACGACACACACAACTAGGGACGACAAACACACAAAGACGACACACACAAAGTGACAACTTACACATAGAGACGACACACGCACAGAGACGACACACACACAGAGACGACACACACAGAGACGACACACACACAGAGACGACAGACGCATAGAGACGACACACACAGAGAGACGACACACACAGAGAGAGAAGACACACGCACAGAGACGACACACGCACAGAGACAACACACACACAGATACGAAACACACATAGAGACGACACACGCACAGAGACGACACGCACGCAAAGACAACTAGCACAGAGACAACACACACACAGAGACAACACACACACAGAGACGACACACACATAGCGACGACACACGTACAGAGACGCAAACAGAGTCATAGTGAGAGAGATATCCAAAAAGTCGGGTTGATCTAGGTTCACTTAGAGTGGCGCGCCACTCTAAGTGAACCTAGATCAACCCAACTTTTTGGATATCTCTCTCACTGCGCCACTCTAAGTGAACCTAGATCAACCCAACTTTTTGAATATCTCTCTCACTATGACTCTGTTTGCGTCTCTGTGCGTTTGTCGTCGCTATTTGTGTGTCGTCTCTGTTCATGAGTCATGTCTATGTGTGTGTCATCTTTGTGTGTGTGTAGTCTTTGTGTGTGTGTGGTCTGTGTGTGTGTGTCGTCTCTGTGTGTGTTTTGTCTCTGTGCGTGTGTCGTCTCTATGTGTGTTTTATATCTGTGTGTGTGTCGTCGCTGTGTGTGTGTCTTCTCTCTGTGTGTGTGTCGTCTTTGTGTGTGTGTGTTGTCTCTGTGCGTTTGTCTTCTCTCTGTGTGTGTGTCGTCTCTGTGTGTGTCGTCTCTGTGCGTGGGTCGTCGCTATGTGTGTGTCGTCTCTGTGTGTGCGTGTTGTCTCTGTATTTGTTGTCTTTGTGTGTGTGTCGTCTCTGTGCGGGTGTCGTCTCTATGTGTGTTTCGTATCTGTGTGTGTGTCGTCTCTGTGCGTGTGTCGTCTCTGTGCGTGTGTCTTCTCTCTCTGTGTGTGTCGTCTCTGTGTGTGTGTCGTCTCTGTGCGTGTGTCGTCTCTGTGTTTGTGTCGTCTCTCTGTGTGTCGTCTCTGTGTGTTTGTCGTCTCTGTGCGTGTGTCGTCTCTATGTGTAAGTCGTCACTTTGTGTGTGTCGTCTCTACGTGTTTGTCGTCCCTATGTGTGTGTGTCGTCTCTGTGTGTGTGTCGTCCCTGTGCGTGTGTCGTCCCTATGTGTGTGTGTCGTCTCTGTATGTGTGTCGTCTCTATACGTGTGTCGTCTCTTTGTGTTTGTCGTCTCTGTGTGTGCGTGTTGTCTCTGTATGTGTTGTCTCTGTGTGTGTGTCGTCTCTGTGCGAGTCTCGTCTCTATGTGTGTGTCGTGTCTGTGTTTGTGTCATCTCTGTGTGTGTGTGTGTGTTTGTGTGTGTGTGTGTGTGTTTGTGTGTGTGTGTGTGTTTGTGTGTTTGTGTGTGTTTGTGTCTTTGTGTTTGTGTGTTTGTGTGTGTGTGTTTGTGTGTGTGTGTGTTTGTGTGTGTGTGTTTGTGAGTGTATGTTTATGTGTGTGTGTGTTTCTGTGTTTGTGTTTGTGTGTGTGTGTGTCTATGTTTGTGCGTTTGTGTGTGTGTTTGTGTGTGTGTTTGTGTGTGTGTCTATGTCTGTGTGTTTGTGTGTCTGTGTTTGTGTCTGTGTGTTTGTGTGTGTGTGTGTTTGTGGGTGTGTGTGTTTTTGTGTGTGTTTGTGTGTTTGTGTGTGTGTGTTTGTGTGTGTGTGTGTGTTTGTGTGTTTGTGTTTGTGTGTTTGTATTTGTGTGTGTGTGTTTATGTGTGTGTGTGTTTGTGTTTGTGTGTGTTTTATTAAAAATCAAATATTATTAGTAATAATAGATGTATTTTAAAGGTGGATCTTCCTTTTTCTGAAAACTAAAATTCTCTCTGCTGTGTGTCAGGATGAGTGTTTGCTTGTCTGTGGAGATTTTGAGAAAAAATTCGGCTCATCTCTCTAAGACATGGGTAAAAGTTCTGTTAAAGTGTTTCATTTTCTAATATATTCACTATGAGCCTGCTAGTAGTATCTTTATCTCTAAAAATTCCTTTTCTTACATCTCTGACCTTTTTAATAGATATTCTAAACGTTTGACGTTCTAGCATACCCTAATAATAATGAACACTTAACAAAGTAATACATAAGGTGTTTTTAATGAAATAACGACATGTAGAATATTAATATAAAAAATATGTTAAATACATTATTATACATTATTAGTACACTTGCGCTTCACTTTCCGTCAATTCATCTTTATATTCATTGATGATATTGTCTGCTAATGTCCTTTTTATTCTTGCGATTTCACTGTCTATTGTCACATTATTTTTACATAGATAACAGTTTTGGCACATTGACAAGATATAATTAATGACATTAGTGCAGGAGTATGCCTGTCTTCTTCTTATCTTCTTTAAAATGCTAATACCGGAAAAATGACGGTAGGATGTATCAACAGGTAATGTGTTACCAGCAACAGTAGCAAGGAGTTGTCCCCGATCATCGACAATTATTTTTATGTCTGCATTCTCTTTGAGCACTAATTTCTCTGGTAATGTTACTCACGCATATACACCGTTTACACGATTCTGCTTGGGTACTCCAAAGAAATCAAACTTCTCGCTGTCATGACAACGCACGCATACATTTCCAATAGTGTTACCACTTGTACTCGTTTCATAGTTCAGGTATTTCTCCTTGTCGGCATTCATTGCTACAATAACTCTATCATGTTTACACACTTTCCAATCCTGAAAAAAAATCAGTTTGTTTTTTATGAAGAAATATTGAATGAGAACCATCAGTCCTCATCAATATAAGTATGAGTATGCACAAGAATATGTTTAAAAACTTAAATCAAAAGTGTCATTCTGTTTTTTCTGATATGATTTAGAGATGTAAAAAAAAGTTTGTTTTTCATGAAAAAATCTTGAAAGAGAACCATCAGTCCTCATCAATAGTATGCACAAGAATACGAGGGGGAGTTGGTGGAGTGGGGGGTGGACGACTGTGGCATAGTGGGGGGGGGGACTTTGGGCCGGAATAAAAAATAGGTATGATTTACCTCATGTACTAAGCTCGCTAGCCATTTAAATGCAGTGTTTACATACTTTTTTCTTGTTTTGATATTGCTCTTTACCGACCTCTGGAGATCCAGGCTCAAAAAATATTAACAATCTGTTAACTATAATGGGGTCTGTATAAACCACCCGATAAATTTTATTAGAATTAATTTCTTTACCCACTAAGAATATAAAAGAATAACTTACTTCTTGCGTGTAGCTTTCATTAATATTCCTTTTGTTAGAATGCATCATTATATTTCAAATGCCAATTTTGAACTGAGAAAATAACTCATTGTCAGAGTTTTTATACCCGTGTTCAAGGTTAAACACAAAACATCCACACCTAACAAATTAATTTACAGACAGAATTTCATAACATCATACCAGGAAACGAAACACAATACCATGAAAACACGCACGACTTTTAACAGAAACATGTTATTTAACTCCAAACCCATGGTTTCGTGATCAGCACGAATTCTCATGGTAGGTTGAATCCGGTCATTGTACTGTAGTAATTTCCTACCTGTCTTCTCTCTTTAATTGTACACAGTAATTTCCTACCTGCCCCGTCTCTTAGATTGATACAGTAATTTGCTATCACCCTCGTACCTTACTGCTATCAAGTTGAATGAACTTTATCAAGGCCATTCCCTAGGGCACTCTTGAGGTTGAACAACCTTTATCTAGGTCATTCTCTATCTATGTTCCATTTCCACCGGCCCTATAGGAACCACTGAAGCGTATCAAGCTGAATGACCTTTATCAAGGCCATTCCCTAGGGCACTCTTGAGGTTGAACGACCTTTATCTAGGTCATTCTCTATCTATGTTCCATTTCTACCGGCCCTATAGGAACCACTGAAGCGTATCAAGTTGAATGAACTTTATCAAGGCCATTCCCTAGGGCACTCTTGAGGTTGAACGACCTTTATCTAGGTCATTTTCTATCTATATTCCATTTCTACCGGCCCTATAGGAACCACTGAAGCGTATCAAGTTGAATGAACTTTATCAAGGCCATTCCCTAGGGCAATCTTGAGGTTGAACTACCTTTATCTAGGTCATTCTCTATCTATGTTCCATTTATACCGGCCCTATAGGAAACACTGAAGCGTATCAAGTTGAATGAACTTTATCAAGGCCATTCCCTAGGGCACTCTTGAGGTTGAACGACCTTTATCTAGGTCATTTTCTATCTATGTTCCATTTCTACCGGCTCTATAAGAACCACTTAAGCGTATCAAGTTGAATGAACTTTATCAAGGCCATTCCCTATGGCACTCTTGAGGTTGAATGACCTTTATCTAGGTCATTCTCAATCTATGTTCCATTTCTACCGGCCCTATAGGAACCACTGAAGCGTATCAAGTTGAATGAACTTTATCAAGGCCATTCCCTAGGGCACTCTTGAGGTTGAACGACCTTTATCTAGGTCATTCTCTATCTATGTTCCATTTATACCGGCCCTATAGGAAACACTGAAGCGTATCAAGTTGAATGAACTTTATCAAGGCCATTCCCTAGGGCACTCTTGAGGTTGAACGAACTTTATCTAGGTCATTATCTATTATAATTCTATGGAAGCACTAGGAACCACTGAAGCGTATCAAGTTGAATGAACTTTATTTAGGTCATCCCTTAGGGCACTCTTGAGGTTGAACGAACTTTATCTACGTCATTCTCTATTATACTTCTATGGAAGCACTAGGAACCACTGAAGCATATCAAGTTAAATGAACTTTATCTAAGTCATCCCCTAGGACACTCTTGAGGTTGAACGATCTTTATCTAGGTCAGCCTCTATTATACTTTGCAGAGACGTATAGGAACCACCAAAGCATATCAAGTTGAATGAACAAAACCTGTCAAAGAGTTTGATAGCCTCTAGCTTAAAGGCATCTCATCGGTTTTGGTTAAGAATGTATCATTGGATAATTAGAGAACTGTGATCGATGAAAAGTTGTAACATTTACCTAAAAAATAACTATATTTGCGAAAAAGGTATAGCATTTGCGAATTGGACTTTATGAACGATCTTAATTGTTGATTTAACAATAGGGGTGAGAATGATCCTAATTAGTGATCGGATTGTATGAAGGTGGTAAAAAAGGGTTAAACTGATTACCAGTTAAGGTAGCCCGGAAGGGGTTGTTAACTCATAGTCAATTTATTATAAATTTGGAATAGCATCAATCTATGGGAATGGTTAACGTTGATAAAATGGCCCTGTGAGTTGACCTAGCTTTACTTCACCGGTGTGTTCTGTATAATACACAAGTACCGTTTGAACAGTGTTTTCAATATAAAATAAGGTCTAACGTTATAGTATACTAAAAAGTTGATACTAATAGAGATGTAGATGTCAAGAAAAGAATATTAATTATGAAATTCAGAACAACCCTTAGAAATCCTTGCAAATCAAGTAGTGAGGTGTATATGAATATGAACCGTCAAGGATCTTAAGCACCAATGACCCTAACCACCAGGGACCTCAACCTCCAAAGGTCCCCTATCCCCAACCTCCAAGGGGGCCACCTCCCCCAAACTTTTTAACCCCCCCCCCCAGTTTTTATACTTTTTTTATAGTTTTTTTAAGTTTTTTTTAACTTCTTTTTTTATTATTTTTTTATCATGAAATATTTTTTCAACTTTTTTTTCATCTTTAGAATGGCATGTAACATACTTAAAACATAAAAAAATCACATTTAATATTTTCCAAATTACAAATGAGAATGATATAGAAATGTTACTCGTGACTTTTACTATTAGAAAAATATTGTTTGTAGTAGCACTTTCTTATTTTTATCTAACTTTTTTTTTGGACTACGAAATTATTAAACCTTTTTTTATCGACATCATTTGTCGGATACGTCGGATAACAATGACAAAATCTAAGTATCAGATTAAATAAATACTATATCAACATCATTTGTCGGATATGTCGGATAAAATTGATAAAATCTAAGTATCAGAGTTAATAAATTCATTATCAACATCCTTTGTCGGATATATCAGATAAAATTTACAAAATCTAAGTATCAGAGTGATTAAATTCTATATCAACATCCCTTTCTCGAATACATGGGATAAAATATATAAAATCTAAGTGTCAGAGTGAATAAATTTTTTATCAACATCCTTTAAATGCGTTATCAACATCATTTGTTGGGTATATTGGATAAAATTGACAAAATCTAAGTATCAGATTGAATAAATGCTTTATCTAAATCATTTGACGAATATCTCGGATAAAATTGACAAAATCTAAGTATCAGAGTGAATAAATGCCTTATCAACATCCTTTAAATGCATTGTCAACATCATCTGTCGGGTATATTGGATAAAATTAATAAAATCTAAGTATCAGATTGATCAAATTCTATATCAACATCCCTTTCTCGAATACATGGGATAAAATATATAAAATCTAAGTGTCAGAGTGAATAAATTTTTTATCAACAACTTTTGTCAAATCCAACGAATGTAATTGACAAAATCTAAATATCAGAGTGAATAAATGCTTTATCAGCATCCTTTGTCAGATATGGTGGATAAAATTGACAAAATCTAAGTATCAGAGTGAATAAATGCATTATCAACATCCTTTGTCGGATATGTCGGATAAAATTGACAAAATCTAAGCATCCGAGTCATTAAATTCTATATCAACATCCTTTTCTCGGATACATGGGATAAAATTGACAAAATCTGTGTCAGAGTGAATAAATTTTTTTTTACCAGCATCTTTTGTCAGATACATCAAATATAATTGACAAAATCGAATTATCAGAGTGAATAAATGCTTTATCAGCATCCTTTGTCGGATATGTCGGATAAAATTGACAAAAACTAAGTGTTAGATTGAATAAAATCTTTTCGTCAACATCCTCTGTCAGACACATCGGATATAATTGACAAAATCTAAGTATCATATTGAATAAATGCTTTATCAACATCCTTTGTCGGCTATATCGGATAAAATTGACAAAATCTGAGTATCAGATAGATTAAATTCTACATCAAAATCTCTTTCTAGAATATTGACAAAATCTAAATATCAGAGTGAATAAATGCTTTATCAGCAGCCTTTGTCGGATATGGTGGATAAAATTGACAAAATCTGTGTCAGAGTGAATAAATTTTTTTTACCAGCATCTTTTGTCAGATACATCAAAGATAATTGACGAAATCTAAGTATCAGAGTGAATAAGTGCTTTATCAGCATTCTTTGTCGGATAAGTCGGATAAAATTTACAAAAACTAAGTGTTAGAGTGAATAAATTTTTTTGATCAACATCCTCTGTCAGATACATCGGATATAATTGACAAAATCTAAGTATCAGATTGAATAAATGCTTTATCTACATCATTTGTCGGGTATCTCGGATAAAATTGACAAAATCTAAGTATCAGAGTAAATCAATTCATTATCAACATCCTTTGTCAGACATGTCGGATAAAATTGACAAAATCTAAGTATCAGAATGATTAAATTCTATATCAACATCTCTTTCTGGGATACATGGGATAAAATTGACAAAATCTAAGTATCAGAGTGAATAAATGCTTTATCAATATTTTTTAAATGCATTATCAACATAATTTGTCGTTATATCAGATAAAATTGACAAAATCTAAGTATCAGATTGATTAAATTCTATATCAACACCCCTTTCTCGAATACATGGGATAAAATTGACAAAATCTAAGTGTCAGAGTGAAAAAAAATTTTATCAACATTTTTTGTCAGAAAAAACCAATATAATTGGCAAAATATAAATATCAGAGTGAATAAATGCTTTATCAGCATCCTTTGTCGGATATGTTGAATAAAATTGACAAAATCTAAGTGTCAGAGTGAATAAATTTTTTTATCAACATCTTTTGTCAGATACATCAAATATAATTGATAAAATCTATGTATCAGAGTGAATAAATGCTTTATCAGCATCCTTTGTCGGATATGTCGGATGAAATTGAACAAATCTAAGTATCAGATTGAATAAATGCTATATCAAGATCATTTGTCCGATATTTAGGATAAAATTGATAAAATCTAAGTATCAGAGTAAATAAATTCATTGTCAACATCCTTTGTTGAATATGTCAGATAAAATTGACAAAATCTAAGTATCAGAGTGATTGAATTCTATATCAACATCTATTTCTCGGATACATGGGATAAAATTGACAAAATCTAAGTATCAGAGTGAATAAATGCTTTATCAACATCCTTTAAATGCATTATCAACATCATTTGTCTGGTATATCGGTTAAAATTGACAAAATCTAAGCATCAGACTGATTAAATTTTTTATCAACATCCCTTTCTCGAATACATGGGATAAAATTGACAAAATCTAAGTGTCAGAGTGAATAAATTTTTTTATCAACATCCTTTGTCAGATACAACGAATATAATTGACAAAATATAAATATCAGAGTGAATAAGTGCTTTATCAGCATCCTTTGTCCAATATGTTGGATAAAATTGACAAAATCTGAGTGTCAGAGTGAATAAATTATTTTTATCAACATCTTTTGTCAACAGCTTTTGTCAGATACATCAAATATAATTGGCAAAATCTAAGTATTAAAGTGAATAAATGCTTTATCAGCATACTTTGTCAGATATGTCGGATAAAATTGACCAAATATAAGTGTTAGAGTGAATAAATTTTTTTATGAACATCTTCTGTCAGATACATCGGATAAAATTGACAAAATCAAAGTAACATTTTGAATAAATGCTTTATCAACATCATTTGTTGGATATGTTGGATAAAATTGACAAAATCTAAGTATCAGAGTGAATAAATGCATTATCAACATCCTTTATCGGGTATATCGGATAAAATTGTCAAAATCTAAGAATCAGATTGATTAAATTCTATATCAACATCCCTTTCTCGAATACATGGGATAAAATTGACAAAATCTAAGTGTCAGAGTGAATAATTTTTTTACCAACATCTTTTGTCAGATACGTCGAATATAATTGACAAAGTCTAAGTATCAGAGTGAATAAATGCTTTATCAACATCCTTTGTTGGATATATCGAATAAAATTGACAAAATCTAAGTATCAGATTGATTAAATTCTATATCAACATCCCTTTCTCGGATACATGGGATAAAATTGACAAAATCTAAGTGTCAGAGTGAATAATTTTTTTTTATCAACATCTTTTGTCAGATACAACGAATACAATTGACAAAATCTAAATATCAGAGTGAATATATTTTTTTATCAACATCATTTATCAGATACATCAAATATAATTGACAAAATCTAAGTATCAGAGTGAATAAATGCTTTATCAGCACCCTTTGTCGGATATGTCGGATAAAATTGACAAAATCTAAGTTTTAGAGTGAATAAATATTTTTTATCAACATCCTCTGTCAGATACATCGGATAAAATTGACAAAATCTAAGTATCGGAATTGAATAAAATCTTTATCAACATCATTTGTCGAATATCTCGGAAAAAAGTGACAAAATCTAATTATCAGAGTGAATAAATTCATTATGAACATCCTTTGTCGGATATGTCGGATAAAATTGACAAAATTTAAGTATCAGAGTGATTAAATTCTATATCAACATCTCTTTCTCGGATACATGGGATAAAATTGACAAAATCTAAGTATCAGAGTGAATAAATGCTTTATCAACATCCTTTGTATGCATAATCTAAGTACCAGAGTGAATAAATGCATTATCAACATCCTTTGTCGGGTATGTCGAATAAAATTGACCAAATCTAAGTATCAGGGTGATTAAATTCTATATCAACATGCTTTTCTCGGATACATGAGACGAAATTGACAAAATCTAAGTTTCAGAGTGAATAATTTTTTTTATCATATGAAATTTTTTTAAGTAAGTAAGTAACAAACTCTTTCTTGAATTTGCTCCAGGGGCCTAGTGAGAGAGACATGCAAAAAGCTAGGTTCATTTTTTTTTACTAAAGCAAGTGCTACCATCCATTTCAATTAAGGTATAGATGGCAGCAAACTGATTTTTCCTGAGATTTTTACATGGGATAAAATTGACAAAATCTAAGTATCAGAGTGAATTAATGCATTATCAACATCCTTTAAATGCATAATCTAAGTACCAGAGTGAATAAATGCATTATCAACATCTTTTGTCGGGTATATCGAATAAAATTGACAAAATCTAAGTATCAGATTGATTAAATTCTATATCAACACCCCTTTCTCGAATAAATGGGATAGAATTGACAAAATCTATGTGTCAGAGTGAATAATTTTTTTTTACCAACATCTTTTGTCAGATAAATCGAATATAATTGACAAAGTCTAAGTATCGGAGTCAATAAATGCTTTATGAACATCCTTTGTCGGATATATCGGATAAAATTGGCAAAATCTAAGTTTCAGATTGATTAAATTCTATATCAACATCCCTTTCTCGAATACATGGGATAAAAGTGACAAAATCTAAGCGTCAGAGTGAATAAATTTCTTATCAACATCTTTTGTCAAATAACACGAGTGCAATTGACAAAATCTAAATATCAGAGTGAATATATTTTTTTTATCAACATCATTTGTCAGATACATCAAACATAATTGACAAAATCTAAGTATCAGAGTGAATAAATTCTTTATCAGCATCCTTTGTCGGTTATGTCGGATAAAATTGACAAAATCTAAGTGTTAGAGTGAATAAATTTTTTTCATCAACGTCCTCTGTCAGATACATCGGATAAAATTGAGAAAATCTAAGTTTCGGATTGAATAAATGCTTTATCAACATCATTTGTCAGATATCTCGGATAAAATTGACAAAATCTAAGTATCAGAGTGAATAAATTCATTATTAACATCCTTTTTCGGATATTTCAGATAAAATTGACAAAATCTAAGTATCAGAGTGATTAAATTCTATATCAACATCCCTTTCTCGGATACATGGGATAAAATTGACAAAATCTAAGTGTCAGAGTGAATAAGTGCTTTATCAACATTCTTTAAATGCATCATATAAGTACCAGAGTGAATAAATGCATTATCAACATTCTTTGTCGGGTATGTCGGATAAAATTGACAAAATCTAAGTATCAGGGTGATTAAATTCTATATCAACATCCTTTTCTCGAACACATGAGATAAAATTGACAAAATCTAAGTGTCAGAGTGAATAATTTTTTTATCATATGAAAATTTTTTTAAGTAAGTAAGTAACAAACTCTTTCTTGAATTCGCCCAGGGGCCTAGTGAGAGAGACATGCAAAAAGCTAGGTTCATTTTTTTTACTAAAGCAAGTGCTACCATCTATTTCAATTAAGGTATAGATGGCAACAAACTGATTTTTCCTTCACCAGGGCACCTGCAGCCAACCTACAATGCCACCCTTTTTTTCAAATAACTGCATTCACGTTAGATTCATTTTGGTTCACTTAGCGTGGCGTGCCACGCTAAGTGAACATAAATGAACCTAAAGTGAATGCAGTTATTTGAAAAAAGGGTGTTATTTTAGGTTGGCTGCAGTTGCCCGGGTGAAGAAAAAATCAGTTTCATTCACGTTAGGTTCATTTAGGTTCACTTAGCGTGGCGCGCCACGCTAAGTGAACCTAAATAAGCTTAACGTGAATGCAGTTATTTGAAAAAAAGGGTGGTATTGTAGGATGGCTGTAGGTGACCGGGGGAAGAAAAATCAGTTATGCTGCCATCTATACCTTAATTGAAATAGATGGTAGCACTTGCTTTAGTAAAAAAATTAACCTAGATTTTTGCATGTCTCTTTCACTAGGCCCCTGGGCCCTTACTTACTTACAATTTTTTTTTTCATATGACAAAAAAAAATTCACTCTGACACTTAGATTTTGCCAATTTTGATGAACCTGAATAAGCTTAACGTGAATGCAATTATTTGAAAAAAGGGGTGGTATTGTAGGTTTGCTGCAGGTGACCGGGTGAAAGAAAAATCAGTTGTGCTGCCATCTATACCTTAATTGAAATAGATGGTAGCACTTTCTTTAGTAAAAAAATTAACCTAGCTTTTTGCATGACTCTCTCACTAGGCCCCTGGGCCCTTACTTACTTACAATTTTTTTTTCATATGACAAAAAAAAATTATTCACTCTGACAATTAGATTTTGTCAATTTTATCTCATGCATCGGAGAAAAGGATGTTGATATAGAATTTAATTACCCTGATACTTAGATTTTGTCAATTTTATCCCAATTATCCGAGAAAGAGATGTTGATATAGAATTTAATCACTCTGATACTTAGATTTTGTCAATTTTATCCGACATATCCGACAAAGGATGTTGATAATGAATTTATTCAAAAAAAAGTGCTACTACAAACAATAATTTTCTAATAGTAACACTTAGATTTTGTCAATTTTTTCTCATGCATCCGAGAAAAGGATGTTGATATAGAATTTTATTACCCTGATCCTTAGATTTTGTCAATTTTATCCCAAGTATCTGAGAAAGAGATGTTGATATAGAATTTAATCACTCTGATACTTAGATTTTGTCAATTTTATCCGACATAACCGACAAAGAATGCTGATAATGCATTTATTCACTCTGGTACTTAGATTATGCATTTAAAGGATGTCGATAAAGCATTTGTTCACTCTCATACTTAGATTTTGTCAATTTTATCCCAAGTATCCGAGAAAGAGATGTTGATATAGAATTTAATCACTCTGATACTTAGATTTTGTCAATTTTATCCGACATATCCGACAAAGGATGTTGATAATGAATTTATTCAAAAAAAAGTGCTACTACAAACAATATTTTTCTAATAGTAAAAGTCACGAGTAACATTTCTATATATTCTCAATTTGAATTTGGAAAATATTAAATGTGATTTTCTTATGTTTTAAGTATGTTACATGTCATTCTAAGAGATGTAAAAATAAAAGTTGAAAAAATATATCATGTTAAAAAAAAGTATAAAAAATGGAGGGGGGTTTAAAGGCTGGGGGTAGGCGGCCCCCTTGGAGGTTGGTTATAGGGGACCTTTGAAGGTTAAGGTCCCTGGTGGTTAGGGTCATTGGTGCTTATGATCCTTGACGGTTCATATTCATATACACCTCACTACTTGATTTACAAGGATTTCTAAGGGTTGTTCTGAATTTCATTATTAAAATTCTTTTCTTGACATCTACATCTCTATTAGTATCAACTTTTTAGTATACTATAACATAAGACCGTATTTTTTATTGACAACACTGTTCAAACGGTACTTGTGTATTATACAGAACACATCGGTGAAGTAAAGCTAGGTAAACTCGAAGGGCCATTTTATCATCGTTAACCATTCCCATAGATTGATGCTATTCCAAATTTATAATAAATTGACTATGAGTTAACAACCCCTTCAGGGCTACCTTAACTGGTAATCAGTTTAACTCTTTTTTCTCCACCTTCATACGATCCGATCACTAATTAGGATCATTCACACCCCTATTATTCAAGCAACAATTAAGATCGTTCATAAAGTCCAATTCGCAAATGCTATACCTTTTTCGCTAATATAGTTATTTTTTAGGTAAATGTTACAACTTTTCATCATTCACAGTTCTGTAATTATCCCATGATGCATTCTTAACCAAACCCGATGAGATGCCTTTAAGCTAGAGGTTATCAAACTCTTTGACAGGTTTTGTTCATTCAACTTGATACGCTTTGGTGGTTCCTATACGTCTCTGCAAAGTATAATAGAGGCTGACCTAGATAAAGATCGTTCATATTCAAGAGTGCCCTAGGGAATGACCTAGATAAAGTTCATTCAACTAGATACGCTTCAGTGGTTCCTAGTGCTTCCATAGAAGTATAATAGAGAATGACCTTGATAAAGTTCGTTCAACCTCAAGAGTGCCCTAGGGAATGGCCTTGATAAAGTTCATTCAACTTGATACGCTTCAGTGGTTCCTATAGGGCCGGTAGAAATGGAACATAGATAGAGAATGAACTATATGAAGGTTGTTCAACCTCAAGAGAGCCGTAGGGAATGGCCTTGATAAAGCTCATTCAACTTGATACGCTTCAGTGGTTCCTATAGGGCCGGTAGAAATGGAACATAGATAGAGAATGACCTAGATAAAGGTCGTTCAACCTCAAGAGTGCCCTAGGGAATGGCCTTGATAAAGTTCATTCAACTTGATACGCTTCAGTGGTTCCTATGGCCGTACGCAAAATGGAACCTCAATAGAGAATGACCTAGATAAGGTTCGTTCACCTTCAAGGGTGCCCTAGGGAATGATCTAGATAAAGTCTATTCAACTTGAAACGCTTCAGTGGTTCCTAGTGCTGTACGCAAAATGGAACATACATATCTACTCACAGCCCCGATGAGAATGGTCCCCTACATAATGGAAAGTAGTCATTGTTCACAGATAAATTTTATTAGAAAATCGACCATATTTGGTTTTGGTTTTCCGATCAGCTAGGACCTCTTAGGGATCGTTTGATAGGGCAAATTTTTCAGAAGTTTCCAAGGGTGTGGGCCCACTCCGGATACGCCATGCTAACCTAAGCAAACCAAAAGACCCGATGTGCACCCGAGTTGTCAAGTTATTGTCGATATCATAGGCAGTGCGCTAACGCTGCCTAAATAAAGAACGTTGTGGGCACAATGTGTTTTTTTCCTCCATATCTGGGCACTTCGTATCGAATGAGCTGTCGTAGAAACTTCGAAAACGGCTCATTCGATAGGAAATTGGAGTGGCTAGTGCCCTTTTTAATAGTCGAAAGTTATTAGAGGGCAACTAGCCCCCCCCCTCCCCCACACTAATCATTCTCCCAAACACATCCAATCAAAATTTTTAGATAGCCGTTTTGTGCAGCGTAGATGATTTCCACACAGAAAATATGTTTTTGAGGAGGACGCTCCCCCGCAACCCTCAGGGCAAGGGTTTTAAGTTATGCTCTTGGGGCATATAAGGTTTTATAGAACGCGTTGTCATAGAAACTTCAAAACTGGCTCATTCGATTGGAAATTCAAAGGGCTAGTGCCCTTGTTAATATTCGAAATTGATTGGAGGGCAACTAGCCCCCCAGGTCCATCATTCCACCAAACACATCCAATCAAAATTTTTAGATAGCCGTTTTGTGCAGCATAGTTGATTTCCACATAGAAAATATGTTTTTGAGGAAGACACTCCCCCACAGCCCTCAGGGCAAGGGTTTTAAGTCATGCCCTGGGGGCATATAAGGTTTTTGAAGAAGGCTTTGTCGTAGAAACTTCAAAAAAAGCTTATTCGATTGGAAATTCAGAGGGCAAATGCTCTTTTTCATAGTCGAAAGTGATTGGAGGGCAACAGAGCCCCCCACGCCCATCATTCCCCCAAACACATCCAATAAAAATTTTGAGATAGCCATTTTGTTCAGCGTAGTTGATTTCCGCATAGAAAATATTTTTTGAGGATGACACTCCCCCAAAACCCTCAGGGCAAGGATTATAAGTTATGCCCTGGGGGCATGTAAGGTTTTTATTGAAATCTTTGTCGTAGAAACTTGAAAAAGGGCTCATTCGATTTGAAGTTCAAAGGGCTAGTACCCTTTTAATTGTCGAAAGTGATTTGAGGGCAACTTATTCCCCTCTCCCACCCACCTTTTCCCCAAACACATCCAATCAAAATTTTTAGATAGTCATTTTATTCAACGTAGTCGAAAGTTTTGGAAATTAGGTCTTTAAGGATGGCGACCCCTCCCCCTACAGCCCTCAGGGCAAGGGTTGTAAGCTATGCCCTGGGCGCCCATAAAGTTTTTATTGAAAGCGTTGTCGGAAAAACTTCAAAAGGGCTCATTCAATTGGAAATTTAAAGGGCTAGTGCCTTTTTTAATAGTTGAAAGTGATTGGATAGCGACTCTCTCTTCCCGTATTTTCCCAAACACATCCAATCAAAATTTTGAGATATCTATTTTGTTCAACGTAGTTGAAAGTTCTTGAAATTAGGTCTTTTAGGATGATAACGTCCTCAGAGCCCTCAGTGCAAGGGTTGTAAGTTATGCCCTGAGGGCATATAAGGTTTATATAGAAATTGTTGTAAAAAATCATATTCAGCGCGATCACGCTGCCTAAGTAAAGAACGGGGAAACTCGAGAACGAGACAAGAAATGGGGACTAAGTAAAGAGGAGGACACTCTCCCACAACCCTCAGGGCAAGGGTTTTAAATTAAGCCCTTGGGGCATATTAAAACGATGCTAGCAATTTTTTACTTTAGAGCAGGGCACTTCGTATCGAAGAAGTTGTCGTAGAAACTTCGAAAACGGCTCATTCAATTGGAAATTGGAGTGGCTTGTGCTGTTTTTAATAGTCGAAAGTGATTGGAGAGCAACTAACACCCTTTCCATGCCCACCATTTCCCAAAACACATCCAATCAAAATTTTGAGATAGCCATTTTGTTCAGCGTAGTTGATTTCCAGATAGAAATTATGTTTTTTAGGACAGTCCCCCACAGCCCTTAGGACGAGGGTTGTAAGTTATGCCCTGGGGGCATATAAGGTTTTTATAGAAGGCGTTGTCGTAGAAACTTGAAGAAGGGCTCATTCGATTGGAAACTCAAAGGGCTAGTTCCCTTTTTAATAGTTGAAAGTGATCAGAGGGCAACTAAACCGCCTCTCACGCCCACCTTTTCCCCAAACACATCTAATCAAAACTTTGAGATTGCCATTCTCTTCAATATAGTTTTAGTTTCTTGAAACTAGGTCTTTGAGGATGATCCCCCCCCCAAGCCCGCAGGGAAAGGGTTGTAAATTATGCCCAGGGGGCATATAAGTTTTTTATATAACGCGTTGTCGTAGAAACTTCAAAAAAGGCTCATTCGATTGGAAATTGAAATTGCTAGTGCCCTTTTTAATAGTCGAAAGTGATTGGAGAGCAACTAACACCCCTTCCACGCCCACCATTTCCCCAAACACATCCAAATCAAAACTTTGAGATAGCCATTTTTTCGACGCAGTTTAAAGTTCAGGAAATTATACCTTTGAGCAGGACACTCCCCCCGCGCTCTTCAGGGCAAGGATTATAAGTTATGCCCTGGGGGCATATAAGGTTTTTATTGAAATCTTTGTCGTAGAAACTTGAAGAAGGGCTCATTCGATTGGAAACTCAAAGGGCTAGTGCCCTTTTTAATAGTCGAAAATGATTTGAGGGCAACTAACCCCCCCCCCTCTCACGTCCATCTTTTCTCCAAACACATCCAATCAATATTTTAGATAGCCATTTTATTCAGCGTAGTTGAAAGTTTTGGAAATTAGGTATTTAAGGAAGATGACCCCCCCCACAGCCCTCAGGGCAAGAGTTGTAAGTTATGCCATGAGGGCATATAAGGTTTTTATTGAAAGCGTAAAAACTTCAAAAGGGCTTATTCAATTGGAAATTGAAAGGGCTAGTGCCTTTTTTAATAGTTGAAAGTGATTAGAGAGCGACTAACGCCCCTCTCACGCCCACCATTTTCCCAAACACATCTAATCAAAATTTTGTGATATCCATTTTGTTCAACGTCGTTGAAAGTTCTTGAAATTAGGTCTTTTAGGATGATACCCCCCCCCAGAGCCCTCAGTGCAAGGGTTGTAAGTTATGCCCTGGGGGCATATAAAGCTTATATATAAAGTTGTTATAGAAATTTCGAAAAGGGCTCATTTGATTGGAAATTGAAATTACCCTTTTTAATAGTCGAAAGTGAGTGGAGAGTAATTAACCCCGCTCTGACGCCCACCATTTCCCAAAAACATTCAATCAAAGTTTAGAGATAGCCATTTTGTTCAACGTATTTGAAAGTTCTTGAAATTATGTATTTAAGGATGACAAACCCCCCAGAGCCCCAAGGGCTAAGGTTGTAAGTTCTGCCCTGGGGGCATATAAGGTTTTTATAGATAGAGTTGTCATAAAACTTCAGAACTGGCTCATTCAATTCGAAATTGAGAGGGCTAGTACCCTTTGTAATAGTCGAAAGTGATTGGAGGGTAACTAACCCCCCTCTCACGCCCACCACTCCTCCAAATACATCCAGTCAAAATTCTCAGATACCAATTTTGTTCTTAGTAGTAGAAAATTCTGGAAATTAGGTCTTTGATAATGACACCCCCCCAGCACTCAGGGCAAGGGTTGTAAGTTATGCCCTGGGGGCATATAAGATTTTTATTGAAAGTTGTTGTCGTAGAAACTTCAAAAGGGCTCATTTCCCCCAACACATCCAATCTAAATTTTGAGATAGCCATTTTGTTTAACGTAGTTGAAATTTCTGGAAATTCGGTCTTAGAGGATGACAACCACCCTAACAGACCTTAGGGTTAGAGTAGGGAAGCCATAACGACTCCCGGGGGGCACCACTGCTGCCATCTATAATTGATTCTAACACTGACGGGATATAATTTATTCAAGGATTATTGATCGAGTCTAATGGGGTCAATGCCCCCTTTTTCAAGGTCGATTTATTTGTTGTTTCTAGGTGTAATGACTCCGGAGCGAAGTTTGCACATGCGCATTGAATTCTAACGGAAACAATGTATTGATCCACTCGAGGGGAACTAGATTTCTGAGAAAATTATTTACATAATTGGCAGGGAATGTATTGATCAAGTCTAACGGGAACAGAATCACGTGTCTCTTTTCTAAGCCAATCAGGGAAGTTATGTAAGGTTTCCCATTACATCAGAATTCGCCCTTGAGATTTTTTATATAACGGACATGCGTTGTTTTTAAACTATCATAAAGTTTTAAGACACAATGGAACAAGCATCGAATATTGATTTGGAAACTCAAACTACATCGATTTATAATGTGAGTTCAGTTTAGTAAATTTTCTTAATTTATTTCCAAATAAAATCATTTTACATAGTCCCACTCAAGTAAATTCAAATTCAGGGGATACCCCCTCCCCCCACAATAAAAACTCCACTATATGATGTTTATACTCGATAGAAAGCGTAAAATACACTCTTTTTTACCATGTAAACCATCACCCAACCCCCCCTGTTTACGACTTTAATTCTTTCATTGGAAATAATTCTGTTTTTGATAAATCTATTCTTACCTAAAAGTGACAGTCAACTTTCTGTCAACCCTTGGCTATTAAGCCGCTACGGCTTGACTTAAGCATTTCCGCGAAGATTTAAACAGGTGTAATTATTGAACCCTTTAAAGTACATCAGGCTTTGCTAAATATACAAGAATTTGGATAGCAAAAGCTTCCGCTGTAAATGATACCTTTTCCCGTCAAATTAAAAACAGTTTCACGCAGAAAGAGATTACTGTTAATTAAGCTTGCATATTTCTAACCTCTATGGAAGAGGGAAACGAGTTATTTCCAAAATAATGCCTAACAAATATTTTTAGGACATTATGTAAAATAGAGGGGTACTATATTATGCGTAAATTGAATAGCAATTTTACCTATAATCGCAAATTTTAGGCCTCTAAGCTGTGTGTTAACGAGCTTTTTTTTATCTAATTTAAAGCTTATAGACTGGAACACTTAAATTTTTTCTAAATGGTAAGAATAGAAACATTGATTTGTATCCTAAGGCTACAGACTACTGATTGTCAAGTTTTATTTTTTCACAAGTTGTGTAATAAAAACGTTTGATTTCTAAGCCTAGTGTATTTCTCACAAATTTTACTTTTTGCTTTACTGAAAAGGGGGAGGGGCTTCTTTGCGATAAATGCTTTCTAGACAAAATTATGGTTAGGGGCGGGGCTACTAATTTTTCTTCTGTAAAAAGGGGATAATTATTCCATACTAAATTTTTTCTTCTTTTTAAGGAAAATTATGAAGAATGCCCTCCTCCATCAAAGAGAGCAAGAGAGGGTGAGGCAGCCCCAGTGCAAGCCTCTATGCAACCTGGTAGAAAACCGAAAAGAGAATGGGCGGCTTCTCATAATATGGTGAACCCTGCTGTACAAGCCAGTGGCATCACCACCGCCACCACATCTATTCAAGAAACGGACGTCACCGTCCCATCTATCCCCCCTCATGCTTTACCAGGTCCATCTGCACTCCATGAGCAAGGCGAGAATGTGACTATCCCCGCCCTACATGGACAAGATGCTTCCCCCTTGAACCCCAGTTATGCTGTGGGGCCTTCTGTGGTCCTATAGCAAGCCAAAAATGCGCACCCTTCAAACCCCAGTCTAGCTATGGGGCCTTCCGTGCAAGCTGCAATGCCTGGGCCTTCAAGACAAGCCGTAGGCCAAACATCGACTCCTTCTTATGTAATATCTGAGCTATCAGCTCCCCATCAAGTGTCAGTGCACTCTCCTCAACTGTCTCCGTCAAGTGATGAGCCTTCCATGCAAGATAGAAGGGTTGGCCCCTCCAGCCAAGTCATAGACCAACCAATGGCTCCCTTTCGTCTAATGTCAAAGCCTCCAGCTTCCTGTCCAGTGTTTGATCAATTTGAAGACGTGAGTAAATTTTTTTCAATCAAATAAGCTATTTTTTTAGCTGTTAGAGAGCCTTTTACTCTTTACTTTTGTCTTTTCACTTTTTATGCTATTCAGGACCAGGTTATAGAAATATCTAAACAAAACTATTTTTCAACCTAATACAAGCTTGTCGAAGACATTAAAATGTTATTTTCGCTATAATATTAATCCCCCCCACACCCCTTGTTTTAAATTTCACTGCTCCCTCCCCTCAGAGATGCCTAAATATAATGTAATTTTTTTGCTTGTCAAAGAAGCCGCTCTTTTTTAATCTTTCCTATCGCCTTATTTTCTCTGCCTTCTGCAGACATCTTCGCTATTTTTTCAACCTCATAATAATATTTTTCGCTAATTTCTATTTTACTATTAGAGAGCCTTTTATCTCGCCATTTGAAACTAATAATGCTATTTTTCACTAGAATATTATAGTTTTCCCCGAGTTTTAAGGGACTTAGAAGTAAGCCTTTTTTTTAACTTTTTTTATGCCATTCATTTCATCATTTTTCAACACACTAAAAGCGTGTCAGAGATATTAAAAGGCGTTTTTCTCCCAAAGGAAATATTACGTTCCCCGTTTTGAATCATGTCAATTATTGCACACATTCAGCCAGCTGAATTCTCTTAGCGAAGCCAAAAAAGGCACTATATTCCGGACATAATTTCCCATAGTAAATAGAAAATCTTTGCGTTATAAACTGCTCTATTAACGAATGCTTCACCTTGCTTCTACAAATATTATAAAAACAATTTTCCATCGGAAAGAGTTGTATATGGCCTGAAAGATTTAGACTACTAAGTAAAGACCCCGGTTTTTTTTAAAGCAGATAAAGAGTATTAATATGAAATTGTTTGAGGGGGTGTTTGGACAAAATCAAAAGATACTATGTCATCTTTTAGATTGTAAATATTAAGTTGGAACTTTCAGAATATATAGAGTAGGGAATAGTGAATTAACTAAATGCTACTGTGTGCATACTGCTACTACTACCAAGCGCGTTTTAAATAGTAATCCAATTTTAAAAATAGGGTGATTTAGACACTTTGAAAATAAGCTATTTTCTTTTATAGGTTGTATTGGTACCATATTCCCTGTCGCCGTCCTCATCAGTTGGAGAAGAAGACGCACCTCTGGAGCTCTCCAACAATTCACCATGGAATGGTAATTCATTTGAAATTCCAGATAATATTGACGATTTTTTAACTGATTTTTTAGTGTTGATAATAGCGCAGTTGAGCAGGGGGACTTACCTTTGCTAAGTCCAAACACCTTACAGCTTTTAGATAATTTTACCCGGGAACTAACAGGGAACCCTCCCCCCTCAGATTACATCAACACACTTCGAACTAATGAAGTGGCATCGAACAACGCTATTATTGAACAATGTGGGGGAGGGGTGGTGATAATATTTAAGAGGGGGAGTCGGAGGGTGACAATACCCAATTTATAACATTTTCTGAATTCCATCTGTGAAATTCAATTTTAAATACGATAGTCGTTTACACTGCAACTTTTGGGGACCGTTTTAATTCGCTTATGGGGGGTAATTTTGTATTTGACCCTATAGAAATTGTCCATGAATATGTAGATAGAATTCGTGCACTGCTAGAAAACCAGATTCAGTTGTGGGGTGGTAGGGATTCAATTAACGTTTCAATTGTTTTAAAGGTGTTTTATTTAAATGATAGTAAAAGCGAGGTTTATCATCATTATATAAATACCGAAATGCGAGTGGTCTATCCGCATTTAGAAAATTTTTAGGGTGTTTTTATGGATTGAATAGACCACATTATTACGCATCTCTAAAATTATAACGAGAACGGGAGTGAGTCTGTGGTTCTTTTTGTTGAAAATTTAAGCGATAATATTTGTAAATTTAAAAAATATTTTATTTCAAGAGGGGGTGGCGGTGAGAGGGACACAGTTTTAAAATATAATCCAGATTTAGAGGTTGCAGAGGCGTTCAACGAATCTGTTTTGAAACAGGTCGAAAATGTTTCATATACGCTTTCCTAATATCAGCTTTTCGACCTTTGAAAGATGGCGCTACAAAGAAAAATGTAGATCACTGGGCTGTACATGGGAAGGAGGGGTCCGATTTTCCCACTGCAGATTTCACTTGTTTAGAGGGAAAATACCCAGTAACGCTAAGGTCCATTGATATTTTTGAAAGGGCCAATGCTCATTTAAATATCGGCGTTACTGTGGTTCAAAATGAAACTGAATTTGAGGATGGGGTTCGTTCAAAAAAAAAGGGGGTGGTGTTCCCATTAAGGGGCCCGTCGATTGAATTGGTGAAGCACTGGGTTTGGTTGTTGTACACACCACCTAGTGACCTCAATGCAATTGGCCATTTTTTATTATTATTATTATTATTCATTTATTGCCCGTCAAAAAAAGGTACAAAAGGTACAGTAGACGGAGTAATCACTATAGAAAACAAAAAGAAAATAAAAGAAGAAAAAGAAGGACACAAACATCTCAGTCATTTTAATCCTATTACAGACATCAGTAGAGTTCAGGTGGAGGGTAAGAAAATAGGGGTATTTTTCTGCTGTCCAACATGCCTGACTCGATTTCGTAGTAATTTAAAACTACAAAATCACATGAAACATTGTAGACGGTATGGCTACCAGTCAGTGGAAACAGTTTCGGGGGATAGGGCCATTTTACGCTTTAAAAATTTTCAAAATACCCTCCTCCAGAGCAATAAAATCTCTTTGGATTGTGAGGCGAAGCTAGTGGAAGTGAACGACCTTCGATTTCCGAAGCGAATCAAAGAATATCGAGCCATTGCAGTCCCCTACGCCCACGCGCAAAGAGACAGTTCTAACAGCATGCAGTTGTTAGAATTAGTCGAAACGTTGAATGAGGGTGAGTGCATGGTCAAGGCACTGACCAAATTAATTGGCACCGCTAATGGAGCTATTTCCCGTTTGAGAAATACCCATTACCCTATGTTATTGTCTACAGAGGATCGTCTCGCGATTAAAAATCTAATAATATGCTGGGTTTGTAAGGAGGAGTTTGAAGAGGGGGATAAGGGGAAGGGGACTAGAGGGGAAAGATGGGGGAAGGGAAAAGTCAGAGACCACAATCACTTGTGGCAGGAAATATCATCTGGGGGTAGTAATTTTAGAGGGGTAGTGCATCAATCATGCAATGTGAATGTAAGCCAGCAGTTTTTTATTCCAGTTTTCATTCACAACGTAAATTATGATTTAAAATTTATTTTACCGGCTTTGGCACGTATGCACAGGGAGGGAGGGGGAGTAGATAGTCCATGTGCAAATAATTCATTTACCTATAACATCATCCCCAAATCAGCAGAGAAGCAAGTGCTTCTCGAGTTCAAATGGCAGGTAGTGAATAATGGGCATACGTGCCTTAATAAAATCAGGTTTTAGATTCTTTTAGTTTTTTCCCCAAGGCATTGATTCAATTGATTCAAGTGCAGAAGAGCGACAATTTTGATAGTTTTCCTTTGCTTAAACAGCACTTTCCAGACAGTGAAATGTATGACCTATTGACCTGTAAAGGTGTAAATGCATACGACTATTACTGTTCTGGCGCTCGCTTAAGCGAGGAGAAACTACCTCCAATTGAAGCTTTCTATAATTCACTCACCAACAGTGAATGCACAGCCGAGGAATATGAATTTGCCAAGAAGGTTTGGGCTAAGGGTAATTGTAAAAATGGGTGGGATTATTGTAGACTGTACTAGGCCAGTGACGTTTTAACTCTGTTAGATATTGTCTGTGAAAACACAGATTAAATCTATTCAGAGTTTGGGCTAGATATAGGAAATTATTTTTCCACACCACATTTGGTGATGGACTTGATTTTAAAAATTTGTAGGGAAGAAATAGGGTTGATAAGTGATGCAGATCAACACCTTTTTTTAGAAAGGTCAATGAGGGGTGGGTATGTTTTTCATGGAGATCGCGTTTTGAAAACAGATCCAAGCAGGCAAGACACTGGTGTAAAGTCAAATGCAGTTTTCTTGGACATGAACTCGTTATATACCTCGGTAGTGTCTCACTACTCTTTACCGTGTGGGAGCTATAAATGGCTTGAGAATCCTTATGTGTTCCCCGATATTAACACCGTCGAGGACAATGGGCCACAAGGATGGTTCATTGAAATTGATGGTCACATTCCATTGGCGCCTCATGATTCTGTCAGAGATTTTGTTTTCCCCTGTATCAATCGACCAGTTGCCAAGGACTTACCGAGTCCATACAATCGATCATTGGTTGAAGATATGGGGATAGACTGGACCCCCTCTAAGCAGAAACTGATTGCGGATCTTGACCCTAAAGAGAATATCGTTGTTCATCATGTGCTTTTGCACTGGAATGTTAACAATGGTTTCAAGATCACCAAAATACATAGGGTCCTGCAATTCAATCAAAAACCCTACTTGAAGACGTTTATCGACACCTTTTTGGATAAACGCTCATGGGCAAAGAGTAAAGTAGAGAAGGAAATGTACAAGATCTTTCTAAATTCAGCCTTTGGAAAAATGTGTGAAAGCGTACGGAACAGATCTCGTTGTGACGTCGTGACTGACCCTCAAAAATGTGCACGAATTATTGCAGACCCCAATTTTACATCGTTCACGAGCATAGAGACAAGTGTGGTTCTTCTATACAGGAAAAAGAGAAATGTGGTACTGAACAAGAATATAGCAGGAGGTAGTTCAGTACTTGAAATTCCCAAAAAGCTCATGTTGGCGTTTTTTTACAATATGTGCAAGTTACAATGGCCAAGGGAGGGGGAGGTTCAAGTTAACTATGGGGATACAGATTCTCTGCTGTTAAAAGTAAAAACCGGGGATTTATTGAGAGATTTAGAAAATGGGGAACGCATCAGCTCACGGATGGATTTCACCAACTGAAATCTTTCCCTCTACCCCGAATTGGTGAAAATTCAGGCCCCCAATCAACTACTCATGTTAAAATCAGAGACGGGCAGTGATTTGATATCCAATGGGGTGTTCCCGGGTCCAAAAGTTTATTGCGTTAAAACTCATAGCAGGGATGTATAACAGGCGTGTAAAGGGGTGCCTACACATTTTGTAAAAAACGATTTGAACGTGAGTGTCTACAGAAACTGTGTAGAGAGTAGTCTAGTGCCGAGAGCACTAGTGCTTGCAATTCGCTCTCTGTAGTATAAAAATTATACTGTTAGAGTGGAAAAGAATGCAATGTCATGTATATCTGACAAAGTCTTTGTGCTCGAGAATGGTGTGAATGTACTCCCCCATGGCCACTATAGAATTTCAGACCGGGTTGAATGTGTAGACTATCGCAACCAACTTGGTCTGGATAAATTAACCTAACTCTAACCTAACCTAACTTAAATGCTCTAACCCAACCTAACCTTTAATGAATTAACTTAAATGCTCTACCCAACCTAACTTCACCTGATAAATTAAATTTATGGGAGGGTAGGGGGTCCCTCTCGCGGCCGGCCTTCGGCCCCGCGGGTCCTGGGGGGTGGGGGGTCCTGCCCGTGGCCGGTCTTTGGCCCGCGGCTCCCCGGAGTGTGGAGGGTATAAATTCATAGTGTTCAACTGTTGAACATTTTAAGTTCGTGTTCGTGTTTTTTTAAGTGTTGTACAAATAGTGCTTTTGTACAAAAAAAATGTGTGTGTACAAATAGTGTTCTTGCTGGATAAAAAGTGTTTTTTTTATGACAATAAGTGTTGTTGTACATACAGTGTTTTTGTTGTTCTTGTTGAACAGAAGTGTTTTTATGATAATAAATGTTGTTCTTCTTCTTGAACAGAAGTGTTTTTATGATAATAAATGTTGTTCTTGTTGAACAAGTGTTTTTGTTCAATAAATTTTGTTCTTGTTGAACAGAAAAGTGTTTTTATGTCGAATAAATGAATGAAATATTGTTTTTGTTGTTCTTGAATAGATAGATCTAAGGAAAAATTACTACATATTCATTGGACAAGTATGGTTTACAGCTAGTTGTAGTCCGACTGTTGTCAGCAGCAGTATGTATCAATTTAAAACACCATTCAGGTCGTTTCTGTGTGGTCCATCAATGTCGGGGAAAACGATACTTTTAGCTTAAATTATTCAAAATTGTAATAAAATGTTTTTGGAAAAACCAAAGAAAATTTATTGTTGCCATAGTATTTGGCAGGAATCCTATGATCAAATAAAAGCTATTGCCACATCTATACCAATGCAATTCATACGGGGACTTGATGTTTTCAATAGTATTGAACCAAACTCGTGGCTGATTATTGATGATTTGGATGAATCCATTGAACAGTTCTCACAGGAAATGCTACAGCTGTTTACCGTTCGCTCTTATCATGAAAACATTTCCATAACCTTAGTTCTACACAACCTCTTTCTTCAGAGCAAATGTTTGAGAACCCTTGCTTTTAATTGCACCATCTATATTATCTACCGAGTTGTTCTTGATTCTAGCTCGCTAATAGCTCTCAATAAGCAAATATACCCCGGCGCCCCCAAATTTCTGCTTTCAGCGTACACTCAGGAGACAAATAAGCCCTACGGCTACATTTTGCTAGATCTTAATCAAGACACACCCGAGGATCTACGTGTAGTCACATATATTTTCGACAAAGAAATTACTGTATATATTCCGGTAAACAGTAGAAAAAGCTATTAGTTGTCATTATGACACTGAAGAAACTACACGAACAACTGCATTTATTTTCCGTTTTAGGCATTTCAAAACCTCCACTCAGGAAGGCTATACTCGAACATGGTGTTGACAATGATTTCATTAATCTAATATCTGAACTTTGTTTAAATTTAACTGAGGGCAATGTACACTTGCCAGAAGGTGTTAGACAACAGACAAAGCAACATCTTTCCACTGTACGTGCCTTGGCTTGCAAAAACAAGGGAAAAAATTTTTAAAGAAAACGTCTCCTTCAGGTAGCTTTTTTACACTTTTACTGCCAATAATTGCAGGACTTGTAAACAGTTTTCTCTAGAGAATGGCTAAACCCTATAAATTGACGCCATTTGAACTTTTCCTCTCGCCCGTGGAACATTTCGAAGACAATCTAAGCAAATTCATTAATGATGAGAATATTGCCGATGACAAAAAGCTAGTTTTACTTCAAGATGCATTGCGACGTGTGGACAAACATAGACCTTATCGTGAGAGACCCACCGTCACCGTCACAGATCCCTCTAAACGGGAAACATCTCCTCAAGATTCAGAAGCAGTGCAGTCAAAGGAGAAGGAATTTAATTCTATAGTGTCAACAATTGGAAACCTATTGCCAGTGACCTATCGAGAACAGAGTAAAAGAGTATTATCATATCTCATGTTGGAAAATGGTGGTGATTATCAAGTTCAAGTTGACAGCGCAGGGAAACGAATTATAATTCAGGGGAAAAGTTATAATCTAGTTGATTTAATTTGTGGTATGGTTACCAATCGTAAAGGACCTTTATCATTTGACAATAATCTATACACCTTTCGAAATGCATTAAACTTCCCCAAAAGTCTTATTGGCAATAAGCAAATTCTAAAGAAACTAAGAGAATATAGTCCTCCAACAACGCAAACACCACCATTTAAAAAAGAAGAAGATTCAATATTGGAAAATACTAGCAGCAGCAGCAGCAATGATTTTATAACACCTGTGGCTGCTAGTCAAAAGCGGAGACGGATTGATTCACCCTCCAGTGTGCAAAAGGGGAGTGGATATTACACTACGTGTTTGCGTTCAAAATGGTTGAAGTTCTGACGCATGTCTATGCAAATATTGGTGAAGCAGGAAGTCTAAGTTCCCCCAAAACGCTTTCCAAAGTTGCCTCTGACATAGATGGCAGCACATTAAAAAAGCAAAAGAGTATCTAGAAAATGAACCGAGTTACACACTGCATCGGAATCGCAGGCTTCGTGGCAAACACTATCGACAAACTGAAGCCTTCTTCCCTCTACATATAATGCAAACTGATCTTTTAACTTTAGACGCGATTCAACGGCATCACAATGCACCCTACAAATATATTCTAGTGGCAATCAGTGTCTTTAGTCGCTATGCCTATGCCATTTCATTGCAATCAAATAGAGGTGTTGAAGTTGCTCATGCTTTAGAAAGTATTCTTGAACAGGATTGCTATAGAAAAATTCAATCAGATCGCGGTAGCGAATTTGTTAATCCTCATGTGCAAAAGGTTCTATTGAAATATAATACAACACTCTATCATAGTCCGAGCCCGATAAAGGCTGCATTGGCTGAACGATTTATAAGAATGATTCGTCTATTAATTTCAAGATATTGTACACTGAAAAATACTGCTGCTTTTATTCATGATTTAGATAAAATCATGCAAATATACAACCAACGACCTCATCGATCATTGTCCAACTCAAGCCCTCGGGAAGTTCATTGCAGTGAAAATACATTTGATGCTGTTCTAAAGCAATATTCCAGTGAAAAAGAAAAAAAATGTGAAGAACAAATTCAATGTTGGTGATACTGTTCGAATTAATAGAACCACCAATATTTTTGAAAAGGGGAATTATTTATGGAGCAGTGAACTATTTAAAGTGTCCAAAATCCTAGACACTGAACCCGCGACATATCGGCTGTGATACACCTAAGATGATGAGATTCTCGGCGGTTTTCATGAATAGGAACTGCAAAAAGTTAGAAACACTAGTGAAATTTATCAAATTGAAAAGATATTAAAGAGTCGTACTCGTAGGGGCAAGAGACAGTCGCTTGTTCGCTGGCTAGGATACAACTCTGATTTTGATTCTTGGATCAGTGCTGAGGATATTAACAATGCCCAATGATTTCTATTTGACTTTCATGTCCAATGTTTCTGATCCTCTTTACAATGATTTGAATAGAACAAGTGATTTTTGGACGAAACTCTCCCCCACCATCAAATTCGATGGCGCGTCTGAAGTGGCTCTTGTCGACTGTATTCTCAATAATACATATGACATCCTGAGAACAGATCATAAATATGATATAAAAATTAGACCCTATGATTGGCCACCACCCTCAGGTGATCAAGAACAAATTCAAAAGATCAATTGGATGAATTATCCATATATTGAATTACCCTATGAAGAACTCACCTGTATGAATGATTTATGCCGTTCTATTAATAAGAGAATTTCTGCAAGTAAAAAAGGAGCTTTTCATTTCAACTATTCAAAGGAGGAGGGCAAGATCTACATTAGTTCACCTATTGCCAATGAAAAGGTTATTCTCAATGATAATCTAAAGGATGTTCTTGGCTTTAAGCTCAATATAATCAACGGTAAAAGTGCCGGAAACACTAATTTCAATTTTGCTGACTACCCGCCTGCCTTCTCCACGGACACTTGTATATGTCTCTACGCTTCATTTGTGGAAACATCCCGGGTTGGCAATAGCAATGTTCCCCTCCTTGATTGGTTTTTCGTTCTTGAACGAAAAACCAATCAAGAACATATTCACCACTACAATATAAAGCATCTTCAGTATATTCCCGAAAACACTTCCTATTTGGAACTCTGTCAGTTAACACTAAGAACTGAATTAGGTGATCCTCTAGCAATATCCAAAGGTTTGGCTGTGATTACATGCCATTTTCGACCCATCGTTCAACAACAACAAGATGTTTAATAGAAAAGTGGTATTCATTTGTCCTGATATTGACTGCTAAGTTAATACTCTTGGCCCAAGACAACGGGGCAATGGAAGGGACTATTACAAAGGTCGCTCATCAATGTCTGGCTATGGTCTTGGCAGTTGGTTTGCTAAGCGGTTTCGCTCTGCACTACCTCTGGCTAGAAAATATATTGTACTGGCTGCGACAGATTTTGCAGCCTCTACACTATACGATTAGGGCTCTGGCAAGGATTTTAAAAAAAAGTTCTTCGGGAAATCTTAGTTCCAGTGCGCGAACCCTTGACGAGAGATTAAAACAAAATGGAAAAGGTTTAAAAAGGTCGAGAAACAATGCATCACTCATCAGTCTCTACTCAGGTCAGAAACGAAAGACATCACCCCTGTCAAAAAAAAGGAAAACGCCGACACGTACAGTAAAAAGTAGAAGAAGAAGCCCCAGGACGAGAATTGTTAGATCGATACAAGATTTCTTTTCCTAAGATGTCATATCTACCGCATAAGGATTCCCAACCTTTAATCACCTCCTCTTTAAATCTATTCAATGCAGAAAATGTTGATGTGAGTGTAAAACATGGATACTATGAACAATTTTATCCACAACAGCCCCTCTCCGATAATATCCATTTTCAAATTTATTCCAATGAAGACTACTTTATGGACATGTCGTTGGCATTTATAGATTTACAAATGAAAGTCCGGAAATCTGATAATACATTGCCAATTCTTGCTGATGGAATATCCTATGAAAATTGTATATTACATAATTTATTTCGTCAAATCAGTGTCTACATCAATGGCACGCTGGTGAGCACAGGCAAGAATCTCTCAAATTATACAAGCTATATGCAATTCATGCTGATGACACCCAAGTCATACAAGGAATCCAATGGATATTGGATTCCTTGTATTGGATTCCTCCAATGGATATGAATATATTACTAATACTGATAGTACAGATGCACTTAAAAATGCTACAACTAGTGAATTACATCTAGTTGGAAAAATATATTATGAAATATTTAATATGCCCCAATGGCTACCACCCAATATTAAAGTGGATATAAAATTGACGCTTGCACCATCTAATTTCATATTGAGAAAAGAAATTGCTGCCAATCATGATGTAACTCTCTCCCTCACCTCGGTAATACTACATGTACGCAAAAAACAAGTTATGAGTTCTGTTGCTTTGGCAGTGGAAAAACTGAGAGCCAGTGGAAATAATATTAAACTACTTGTTCCTCATACAATCACCAATCAACTTCATATTGCCACGGGGTCACGCACCTTCATCGACTCATCCTTTATCAATGGCGAAATTGCCGTAGAAACTTCGAAAATGGCTCATTCGATTGGAAATTGAAAGGGCTTGTGCCCTTTTTAACAGCCGAAAGTGATTCGAACGCAATTAACACCCCTTCCACGCCAACCATTTCCCCAAACACATCCAATCAAGATTATGAGATAGCCATTATGTTCTTCAACGTAGTTGAAAGATCTGGAAAAGTATGTCTTTGAGGAGGACACTCCACCCCAAAGCCCTCAGGGCAAGGGTTGTAAGCTATGCCCTGGGGACATATAAGGTTTTTACAAAAGGATGGTCGTAGAAGGTTCAAAAAGGGCTCATTCGATGAGAGTGACTAACGCCCCTTACATGCCCACGATTTTTCCGAACACATCCAATAAAAATTTGAAATACCCATTTTGTTTAACGTAGTTGAAAGTTCTGGAAATTAGGTCTTTTAGGATGATAACCACCTCAGAATCCTCAGTGCAAGGGTTGTAATTTATGCCCTGGGGGTATACAAGGTTTGTATAGAAATTTGTTGTAGAAATTTCAAAAAGGGTTTAGTAGTAGGGAGGCCATAACGACTCCTAGATACACTGCGCGCTGCCATCTATAATTGAGTCTAACGCTGACAGGTTATAATTTATTCAAGGATTATTGATCCACTAACGGGTCAATGACACCGAGGGGAACTAGATTTCTGAGAAATTGATTTACATAATCGGCGGGGAATTATTGATTAACGAAGGGGAATTAAGAAACAATATGGCTTCTTTGATCTTTAGGTCTGAGGGATAAATTAATATTCTATTTTTAAATATGGCTTCTCTAGTCTTTAGGTCTGAGAGATAAATATTAATATTCTATCGAAACCTTAATAGTATAGCTAGGAACACCTTAGAGATGAAGACAGATTGAATATATTTTACGCGGGAAATGGTTTCTTGGGAATTTCAAATGTGACAGCGCAGGGATGCCGAAACAAAGGAACATACAGAAATTACTTTTATGGGATTATTTGGGTGAAATAGTTTGAGACATTTTAGAACATGATTTGGGCGAAAAAGTTTGAGACATTTTAGAAGATGATTTGGGGTGAAACTCTGTGGTCGTTATAATACACAAATTCCATTTGAACAGTATTTTAAGGTCCCCTACCCCAACCCCCAAAGCCCCCCCCACTCCCCCCGGGCTCCAAAGTGCCTCTTTCCCCCAGGCCCCAAAGGGTCCCCTCCCCCCGGGCCCTCAAAGCCCCCCAGGTCCCCAAAGGCCCCCCCCCCCCCTCAACTTTTTTTCCCCCAATTTTTTCAATACTTTTTTTGCGCACTTGAGACACAGAAGGACCCCTCTCCCCAACTTTTTGACCTCCTCCCATCATTAGTGTTTTATCATGGTTTTCCTTGTCACTGTTACATTCTCTTAATCATTCAAAGTTCATTTTGAATATTTTTTCGTTGAAATGTAAGAGTTGGAATATTTCAGTAGTGTTTTGTCGTGGTTTACCTTGTCACTGTTACATTCTCTTAATGTTTCAAAATTCATTTTGGATTTTTTTTTTCGTTGAAATGCAAGAGATGGAATATTTCAGTAGTGTTTTCTCGTGGTTTACCACGTCACTGTTACATTCTCATGATGTTTCAAAGTTCATTTTGGACCTTTTTCGTTGAAATACAAGAGTTGGAATATTTCAGTAGTGTTTTGTCATGGTTTACCATGTCACTGTTACACTCTCTTGATATTTCAAAGTTCATTTTGGATCTTTTTCGTTGAAATGCAAGAGTTGGATTGTTTCAGTAGTGTTTTGCCATGGTTTACCTTGTCATTGTTACATTCTCTTGATGTTTCATTTTGGATTTCTTTCGTTGAAATATAAGAGTTGGAATATTTCAATAGTGTTTGTTGTGGTTTACCTAGTCACTGTTACATTCTCATGATGTTTCAAAGTTCATTTTAGATTTTCCTTTCCTTGAAATGTAAGAGTTGGAATATTTCAGTAGTGTTTGTTGTGGTTTATCTAGTCACTGTTACATTCTCTTGATTTTTCAAAGTTCATTTTTGAATTTTTTCATTGAAATGCAAGAGTTAGATTATTTCAGTAGTGTTTTGTCGTGGTTTACCATATCACTGTTACATTCTCTTGATGTTTCAAAGTTCATTTCGGATTTTTTTTTTATGGTTGAAATGTAAGAGTTGGAATATTTCAGTAGTGTTTTGTCGTGGTTTACCTTGTCACTGGTAAATTCTCTTGATGTTTCACAGTTCATTTTAGATCTTTTTCGTTGAAATGCAAGAGTTGGAATATTTCAATAGTGTTTTCTCGTGGTTTACCATGTCACTGTTACATTCTCATGATGTTTCAAAGTTCATTTTGGATCTTTTTCGTTGAAATGCAAGAGTTGGAATATTTCAGTAGTGTTTTGTCATGGTTTACCTTGTCACTGTTACATTCTCTTGATGTTTCAAAGTTCATTTTGGATCTTTTTTGTTGAAATGGAAGAGTTGGATTATTTCAGTAGTGTTTTCTCATGGTTTACCTTGTCACTGTTACATTCTCTTGATGTTTCAAGGTTCATTTTATATTTTATTTCCTTGAAATGTAAGAGTTGGAATATTTCAGTAGTGTTTGTTGTGGTTTACCTAGTCACTGTTACATTCTAATGATTTTTCAAAATTCATTTGAGATTTCTTTCGTTGAAATGTAAGAGTAGGAATATTTCAATAGTGTTTTTCATGGTTTACCTTGTCACTGTTACATTCTCTTGATGTTTCAAAAATCATTTGGATATCTTTCCTTGAAATTTAAGAGTTGGAATATTTCACTACTGTTTTTTCGTGGTTTACCTTGTCACTGTTACCTTCTCTTGATGTTTCAAAGTTCATTTTGGATTTTTTTTTTCGTTGAAATGCAAGAGTTGGAATATTTCATTAGTGTTTGTTGTGGTTTACTTTGTTATCGTTACATTCTCTTGATGTTTCAAAGTTAATTTTAGATTTTTTTTTTCGTTGAAATGCATGAGAGATTATTTCAGTAGTGTTTTGTCGTGGTTTACTTTGTCACTGTTACATTCTGGAGATGTTTCAAAGTTCATTTTAGATTTTTTTCGTTGAAATGTAAGAGTTGGAATATTTCAGTAGTGTTTTGTCGTGGTTTACCTTGTCATTGTTACATTCTCATGATTTTTCAAAGTTCATTTGGATTTTTTTTTCCTTGAAATGTAAGAGTTGGAATATTTCACTACTGTTTTCGCGTGGTTTACCTTGTCACTGTTACATTCTCTTGATGTTTCAAAGTTCATTTTGGATTTTTTTTTTCGTTGAAATGCAAGAGTTGGAATATTTCAGTAGTGTTTTGTAGTGGTTTACCTTGTTACTGTTACATTCTCTTGATGTTTCAAAGTTCATTTTAGTTTTTTTTGTTGAAATGTAAGAGTTGGAATATTTCAGTAGTGTTCTGTAGTGGTTTATCTTGTCACTGTTACACTCTTTTGATGTTTCAAAGTTCATTTTGGATTTTTTTCGTTGAAATGTAAGAGTTGGAATATTTCAGTTGTGTTCTGTCGTGGTTTACCTTGTCACTGTTACATTCTCTTGATGTTTCAAAGTTCATTTTAGATTTTTTTGTTGAAATGTAAGAGTTGGATTATTTCAGTAGTGTTTTGTAGTGGTTTACCTTGTCACAGTTACATTCTCTTGATGTTTAAAAGTTTATTTTGGATTTTTTTTTCGTTGAAATGTAAGAGTTGAAATCAAAAATTAACTTTGAAACATCAAAAGAATGTAACAGTGACAAGGTAAACCACGACAAAACACTACTGAAATATCCAACTCTTACATTTCAACGAAAGAAGTCCAAAATGAACTTTGAAACATCAAGAGAACGTAACAGTGACAAGGTAAACCATGAGAAAACACTACTGAAACAATCCAACTCTTGCATTTCAACGAAAAAGATCCAAAATGAACTTTGAAACATCAAGAGAATGTAACAGTGACATGGTAAACCATGACAAAACACTACTGAAATATTCCAACTCCTGCGTTTCAACGAAAAAGACCCAAAATGAAATTTGAAACATCAAGAGAATGTAACAGTGACATGGTAAACCACGAGAAAACACTACTGAAATATACCAACTCTTGCATTTCAACGAAAAAGATCTAAAATGAACTTTGAAAAATCAAAAGAGTGTAACAGTGACAAGATAAACCCCTACAGAACACTACTGAAATATTCCAACTCTTTCATTTCAACAAAAAAAACTAAAATGAACTTTGAAACATCAAGAGAATGTAACAGTAACAAGGTAAACCACTACAAAACACTACATTCTCTTGATGTTTCAAAGTTCATTTTGGATTTTTTTTTCGTTGAAATGCAAGAGTTGGAATATTTCAGTAGTGTTTTGTAGTGGTTTACCTTGTTACTGTTACATTCTCTTGATGTTTCAAAGTTCATTTTAGTTTTTTTTGTTGAAATGAAAGAGTTGGAATATTTCAGTAGTGTTCTGTAGTGGTTTATCTTGTCACTGTTACACTCTTTTGATGTTTCAAAGTTCATTTTGGATTTTTTTCGTTGAAATGTAAGAGTTGGAATATTTCAGTAGTGTTTTGTCGTGGTTTACCTTGTCACTGTTACATTCTCTTGATGTTTCAAAGTTCATTTTAGATTTTTTTGTTGAAATGTAAGAGTTGGATTATTTCAGTAGTGTTTTGTAGTGGTTTACCTTGTCACAGTTACATTCTCTTGATGTTTAAAAGTTTATTTTGGATTTTTTTTCGTTGAAATGTAAGAGTTGAATTATTTCAGTAGTATTTTGTCGTGGTTTACCATGCCACTGTTATATTGTCTTGATGTTTCAAAGTTCTTTTTAGATTTCTTTTGCTGAAATGCAAGAGTTGGAATATTTCAATAGTGTTTTGTCGTGATTTACATTGTCACTGTTACATTCTCTTGACGTTTCAAAGTTCATTTTAGATTTTTTATTTGAAATACAAGAGTTGAAATATTTCAGTAGTGTTTTGTCGGGGTTTACCTTGTCACTGTTACAGTCTCTTGATGTTTCAAAGTTCATTTTTGATTTTTTTTTTTTTATTGCAATGCAAGAGTTAGATTATTTCAGTAGTTTTTTGTCGCGGTTTACCTTGTCACTGTTACATTTTCTTGATGTTTCAAAGTTTATTTTAGATTTTTTCGTTGAAATCTAAGAGTTGGAATATTTCAATAGTGTTTTGTAGTGGTTTACCTTGTCACTATTAAATTCTCTTGATTTTTCAAAGTTCATTTTGGATTTCTTTCGTTGAAATGTAAGAGTTGGAATATTTCAGTAGTGTTTGTCGTGGTTTACCTGGTCACTGTTACATTCTCTTGTTTTTTCAAAGTTCATTTTGGATTTATTTCGTTTGAATGCAAGAGTTGGAATATTTCAGTAGTGTTTTGTCATGGTTTACCTTGTCACTGTTACATTCTCTTGATGTTTCTTAGGTTACGTTAGGTTAGATTAGGTTAGGTTAAGTTAGGTTAGGTTAGCCTACGTACGCGTTCCAACTCTTGTATTTCAACGACATAAATCCAAAATAAACTTTGAAAAATCAAGAGAATGTAACAGTGACAAGGTAAATCACGACAAACACAACTGAAATATTCCAACTCTTACATTTCAACGAAAGAAATCCAAAATGAACTTTGAAAAATCAAGAGAATGTAATAGTAACAAGGTAAACCACTACAAAACACTATTGAAATATTCACTCTTACATTTCGACGAAAAAAATCTAAAATGAACTTTGAAACATCAAGAAAATGTAACAGTGCCAAGGTAAACCGCGAAAAAACACTACTGAAATAATCCAACTCTTGCATTTCAATGAAAAAGATCAAAAATTAACTTTGAAACATCAAGAGAATGTAACAGTGACAAGGTAAACCACGACAAACACTACTGAAATATTCCAACTCTTACATTTCAACGAAAGAAGTCCAAAATGAACTTTGAAACATCAAGAGAATGTAACAGTGACAAGGTAAACCATGAGAAAACACTACTGAAATAATCCAACTCTTGCATTTCAATGAAAAAGATCCAAAATGAACTTTGAAACATCAAGAGAATGTAACAGTGACATGGTAAACCATGACAAAACACTACTGAAATATTCCAACTCTTGCGTTTCAATGAAAAAGACCCAAAATGAAATTTGAAACATCAAGAGAATGTAACAGTGACATGGTAAACCACGAGAAAACACTACTGAAATATACCAACTCTTGCATTTCAACGAAAAAGATCTAAAATGAACTTTGAAACATCAAAAGAGTGTAACAGTGACAAGATAAACCACTACAGAACACTACTGAAATATTCCAACTCTTACATTTCAACAAAAAAAACTAAAATGAACTTTGAAACATCAAGAGAATGTAACAGTAACAAGGTAAACCACTACAAAACACTACTGAAATATTCCAACTCTTGCATTTCAACGAAAAAAAAATCCAAAATGAACTTTGAAACATCAAGAGAAGGTAACAGTGACAAGGTAAACCACGTGAAAACAGTAGTGAAATATTCCAACTCTTACATTTCAAGGAAAAAAAAATCCAAATGAACTTTGAAAAATCATGAGAATGTAACAATGACAAGGTAAACCACGACAAAACACTACTGAAATATTCCAACTCTTACATTTCAACGAAAGAAATCCAAAATGAACTTTGAAAAATCAAGAGAATGTAATAGTAACAAGGTAAACCACTACAAAACACTATTGAAATATTCACTCTTACATTTCGACGAAAAAAATCTAAAATGAACTTTGAAACATCAAGAAAATGTAACAGTGCCAAGGTAAACCGCGAAAAAACACTACTGAAATAATCTAACTCTTGCATTCCAATGAAAAAAATCAAAAATTAACTTTGAAAAATCAAGAGAATGTAACAGTGACAAGGTAAACCACGACAAAACACTACTGAAATATTCCAACTCTTACATTTCAACGAAAGAAATCCAAAATGAACTTTGAAACATCAAGAGAATGTAACAGTGACAAGGTAAACCATGAGAAAACACTACTGAAATAATCCAACTCTTGCATTTCAATAAAAAGATCCAAAATGAACTTTGAAACATCAAGAGAATGTAACAGTGACATGGTAAACCATGACAAAACACTACTGAAATATTCCAATTCTTGCGTTTCAACGAAAAAGACCCAAAATGAAATTTGAAACATCAAGAGAATGTAACAGTGACATGGTAAACCACGAGAAAACACTACTGAAATATACCAACTCTTGCATTTCAACGAAAAGGATCTAAAATGAACTGTGAAACATCAAGAAAATGTACCAGTGACAAGGTAAAACACAACAAAACACTACTGAAATATTCCAACTCTTACATTTCAAAAAAAAAATCCAAAATGAAGTTTGAAACATCAAGAGAATGTAACAGTGACATGGTAAACCACGACAAAACATTACTGAAATAATCTAACTTTTGCATTTCAACGAAGAAAATCAAAAATGAACTTTGAAAAATCAAGAGAATGTAACAGTGACTAGGTAAACAACAACAAACACTACTGAAATATTCCAACTCTTACATTTCAAGGAAAGAAAATCTAAAATGAACTTTGAAACGTCAAAAGAATGTAACAGTGACAAGGTAAACCATGAGAAAACACTACTGAAATAATCCAACTCTTGCATTTCAACGAAAAAGATCCAAAATGAACTTTGAAACATCAAGAGAATGTAACAGTGACATGGTAAACCATGACAAAACACAACTGAAATATTCCTACTCTAGCATTTCAACGAAAAAAAATCCAAAATGAACTTTGAAACATCAAGAGAATGTAACAGTGACAAGGAAAAGCACGAGAAAACAGTAGTGAAATATTCCAGCTCTTATATTTCAAGGAAAAAAATCCAAATGAACTTTGAAACATCAAGAGAATGTAACAGTGACTGAGTAAACCGTTAAAAACACTACTGAAATATTCCAACTCTTACATTTCAACGAAAGAAATCCAAAATGAACTTTGAAAAATCATGAGAATGTAACAGTGACAAGGTAAACCACGTCAAGACACTACTGAAATATTCCAACTCTTACATTTCAACGAAAAAAATCTAAAATGAACTTTGAAACATCTTCAGAATGTAAGAGTGGCAAGGTAAACCACTACAAAACATAACTAAAATAATCTCTCATGCATTTCAACGAAAAAAAAAATCAAAAATTAACTTTGAAACATCAAGAGAATATAACAGTAACAAAGTAAACCACAACAAACACAATTGAAATATTCCAACTCTTGCATTTCAACGAAAAAAATCCAAAATGAACTTTGAAACATCAAGAGAATGTAACAGTGACAAGGTAAACCACGAAAAAACAGTAGTGAAATATTCCAACTCTTAAATTTCAAGGAAAGATATCCAAATGAACTTTGAAACATCAAGAGAATGTAACAGTGACAAGGTAAACCATGAAAAACACTACTGAAATGTTCCGATTCTTAGATTTCAACGAAAGAAATCCAAAATGAATTTTGAAAAATCCTGAGAATGTAACAGTGACTAGGTAAACCACAACAATCACTACTGAAATATTCCAACTCTTACGTTTCAAGGAAAGAAAATCTAAAATGAACTTTGAAACATCAAGAGAATGTAACAGTGACAAGGTAAACCATGAGAAAACACTACTGAAATAATCTAACTCTTGCATTTCAACGAAAAAGATCCAAAATGAACTTTGAAACATCAAGAGAATGTAACAGTGACATGGTAAACCATGACAAAACACTACTGAAATATTCCAACTCTTGCATTTCAACGAAAACGATCCAAAATGAACTTTGAAAGATCATGAGAATGTAACAGTGACATGGTAAACCACAAGAAAACACTACTGAAATATTCCAACTCTTGCATTTCAACGAAAAAAAAAATCCAAAATGAACTTTGAAACATCAAGAGAATCTAACAGTGACAAGGTAAACCACGACAAAACACTACTGAAATATTCCAACTTTTACATTTCAAAAAAAAAATATTCAAAATGAACTTTGAATGATCAAGAGAATGTAACAGTGACAAGTTAAACCATGATAAAAAAACAAATGGTGGGAGGAGGTCAAAAAGTTGGGGGGAGGGGTCCTTCTGTGTCTCAAGTGCGCAAAAAAAGTATTAAAAAAATGGGGGGCAAAAAAGTTGGGGGGGCCCTTTAGGGGGCCCGAGTGGCCCTTTGGGGTCCCGGGAGGAGGGGGCATTGGGTGCCCGGGGGGAGGGGGGCTTTTGGGGGTTGGGGTAGGGGACCTTATAATACTGTTCAAATGGAATTTGTGTATTTTAACGACCACAGAGTTTCACTCCAAATCATCTTCTAAAATGTCTCAAACTGTTTCGCCCAAATCATCTTCTAAAATGTCTCAAACTGTTTCGCCCAAATAATCCCCTAAAAGTAATTTCTGCCTGTTCCTTTGTTTTGGCATCCCTGCGCTGTCACATTTGAAATTCCCAAGAAACCACTTCCCGCGTAAAATATATTAAATCTGTCTTCATCTCTAATGTGTTCCTAGCTACACTATTAAGGTTTCGATAGAATATTAATATTTATATCTCAGACCTAAAGACCAGAGAAGCCATACTTAAAAATGGAAGATAAAGAAGCCATATTGTTTCTTAATTCCCCTTCGTTGATCAATAAATCCCCGCCGATTATGCAAATCAATTTCTCAGAAATCTAGCTCCCCTCGGTGTCACTGACCCGTTAGTGGATCAATAATCCTTGAATAAATAATAACCTGTCAGCGTTAGACTCAATTATAGATGGTAGCACGCAGTGTATCTAGGAGTCGTTATGGCCTCCCTACTTTTATTTAATTGGAAATTGAAAGGGCTAATGCCCTTTTTAATAGGAAAGTGATTGAAGGGCAACTAACCCCCCTCTCACGCCCACCATTTCTCCAAACATATCCAATCAAAATTTTGAGATAGGCCTTTTGCTCAACATAGTTGTAAGTTTTGGAAGTCATGTTTTTGACGATGACAAACCCCCCACACCCCTCGGGGCGAGGGTTGTAAGTTATGCCCTGGGGGTATATAAGAATTTTTATTGATAGTATTGTCGTAGAAACTTCAAATAGGGCTCATTCAATTGGAAATTGAAATGGATAGTGTCCTTTTTAATATTCGAAAGTGAATGGAGGGCAACTAACTCCCCTTTCACGCCCACCATTTCCCCAAGCAAATCTAATCAAAATTTTGAGATACCATTTTGTTCAACATAGTTGAAAGCTCTGGAAATTAGGTCTTTGAGGATGATAAACCCCCCACCCCCCTCAGGGTAACGGTTATAAATTATGAACTGGGGGTATATAAGGTTTTTATTAAAAGGGTTGTCGTAGAAACTTCAAAATGGGCTCATTCGATTGGAAATTGAAAGGTCTAGTGCCATTTTTAATAGTAGAAGGATTGGAGGGTAATAAACCCGCTCTTACGCCCATCATTTCCCAAAACACATCCAATCAAAATTTGGAGAAACCGATTTTGTTCAACGTAGTTGAAAGCTCTTGAAATTAGGTCTTTGAGGAGCACTCATCCTCACTGATGAAGTCAATTTGAGGGCAACTAACCCCCCTCTCACGCCCACCATTATACCAAACAGATCAGACCAAAATTTTGAAATAGCCATTTCGTTATACGTAGTTTAAAGTTTATGAAATTAGATATTTGAGAATGACAACCCCCTCAACCCCTAGGGCAATGGTTGTAAGTTATGACCTTGGGGCATATAAGGTTTTTATTGGAAGTGTTTTCGTAGAAACGTCAAAATGGGCTAATTTGATTGGAAACTGAAAGGGCTAGTGCCAATTTTAATAGTCGAAAGTAATTGAGGGGCAACTAGCCCCCCTATTATCGAAAGCGTTGTGGTAGAAATTCCAAACAGGGCTCATTCGATTGAAAATTGAAAGGTTTAGAGCCCCTTTTAATAGTCAAACGTGATTGAAGGGCAATAAACCCCCTCTCACGCCAACCATTTCCCCAAATGCATCAAATCAAAATTTTGAGATAAGCATTTTGTTCAATGTAGTTTAAAGGTCTGGAAATTAGGTCCTTGAGGATGACACTCCCCCTTCCCCCCCAACCCTCAGGACAAGGGTTGTAACTTATTCTCCGGGGGCATATAAGGTTTTTTTTTATAGAAAGTGTTGTCGTAGAAACTTCAAAAAGGGCTCATTCGATTGGAAATTGAAATGGCTAGTGCCCTTTTTAATAGTCAATAGTGATTGGAGAACAACTAACCCCCCTGTCACGCCTACCGTTTCCCCCAACACACTCAATCACAATTTTGAAATTTTTTTCAAAAGCGATCGGAGGGCGAATGCCTCCTCCTCCGCCCATCATTTCCCAATCAACATTTTCCGACCACTTCCGGTCAACATTTTGATATAGCCATGTTTTCAACGTACTTGAAGGATCTGGAAATTAAGTCTTTGACATCCCCCGACAGTAAAAAAAAAGCTGTTTGGAGTCATTCGTCATCCTGTTTAATTTCACAGGTGCGTTAATTAAGGAATTCTAGCGTGAATTTTATTCCTCCTTCTTGTCTATCCATCACAGAACCATTCATCTTATAAAATTTATAGTATCCTCTCATTCTTTGTCGTATTAAATAAAAAAAAACAAGTTTTTTAAACTGAAAATAAGGAGCGACATTAAAACTTAAAACGAACAGAAATTATTCCGTATATCAAAGGGGCTGTCCCCTCCTCAACGCCTCGCTCTTTACGCTAAAGTTTTTATTGTTTTAAAAAATAAAGTTGTGAGACAGAGTCAAACTTTAGCGTAAAGAGCGAGGCGTTGAGGAGGGGACAGCCCCTTTCATATACGGAATAATTTCTGTTCGTTTTAAGTTTTAATGTCGCTCCTTACTTTCAGTTTAAAAAACTTGTTTTTTTTTATTTAATTTCTGATCAGTTTTTAGTTAATGCAGCTTTTATTTTGGCTCACCGTCATTGAATAAGTAAACAAAATCTGCATAAAAATTTTACTCTTCTTTTGCTAAATGGCTGTCTCTAAATTTGGTTCTGACTTAATTTACAAATTAACTTAAGTAACGAACTTCTATATTCGTATATTTTTCTTCTGGCAAAAAATATGTTGCAGATATAGTTGCAGATTTTTGCAGATATGAGCTTGAAACCTATGTAATAGGGTTTTCTGATACGCTGAATCTGACGGTGGGATTTTCGTTAAATTCTTTCACTTGTAGGGGATGTTTCCTCCCTCTTTAAAAAATCAGGTACATTTTCTCAGGCTCGTAGCCTTTGATGAGTAATACTAAACTTAATAAAATTTCTATATTTAGAATCAGCATTATAAGCCCATTCTTTTGATACATTTATTGACATCAAAATTCCGTTTTTAAAAGTTTCGATTACTATTGAGCCGTATCACTTTTTTTTTATTACGTATATGTTATTGCGTATATGAGGGTGTTCTCCCCTTAGTCAATACCACGCTCTTTACGTTAAAAGTTAAAACAAAATTTAATTCACAAACCCCTGAATCACAAAGGCCGTTTAATTAGAATAGATAGCTCTTTTGACAGCACTAAAAAAAACTGTAGCGTAAAGAGCGAGGTATTGACTTGGGGAGAACCCCCTCATATACGTAATAATTTCTGTTCGTTTTAAGTTCTAATGTTGCTTCTTACTTTCAGTTGAAAAAACTTGTTTTTTTTTATTTAATTTCTGATCGTTTTTTAAATAATGCTTGGAAATCCGGCGCACCCTTCATAGAAATGTCCCTTCCCCAAAGAAACATCCTCCACGGAAAAATTCTCCCGAGAAACCCCCTCCTCCAGCCCCCCCCCACCAGGAAAAAATCCTTCCTGAAAATGTCTGTATACTTCCCAATAACCAATACAATATGTAAGCAATGGGCAAAGTTCATATCTTGCAGCCCTTCCCCTGGGAACTGTGGGGGATTAAGTCATCCTAAAAGACATATTTATTAGATTTTCGACTATGCTGAACAAAATGGCTATCTCAAAATATTAATTGGGCGACTTTGAGAAAAAAAATGAGCGTGGGAGGGGGCCTAGTTGCCCTCCATTTTTTAGAGGGCACGCATCGTGATCTTTCTTCGAGCAAAAAATGCAAATTTCCAGCTTTTTGCAGATAGGAGCGTGAAACTTCTTTAATAGGGTTCTCTGATAAGCTGAATGTGATGGTGTAATTTTCGTTAAAGTTAATTAAAAATGCAAAATTCCACATTTTTGCAGATAGAAGTTTGAAGCTTCTTTAATAATGTTTGTTGATAAGCTGAATCTGATGGTGTGAATTTCATTAAAGTTAATTAAAAAAAGTTGCAATTAAGACAAAATTTTATTGTTTAAAAAAAATTGATTTGTGAGAAAGTCAAACTTTAGCCTAAAGAGCGAGGCGTTGAGGAGGGGACAACCCCTTTCATATACGGAATAATTTCTGTTCGTTTTAAGTTTTAACGTCGTTCCTTACTTTCAGTTAAAAAAAAACTTGTTTTTTTTATTTCATTTGTGAACGTTTTTTAATTAATGCAGGTTTTGATTTTGGCTCACCGTGCATGAATAATTAAAACGAAATTTGCATATTAATTTTACTTTTATTTGGTTAAATGGCTTTCTCGAAACTTGTTGAATTTTATTTACGAACGTTTTTATTAGTAATAAATATACGTAACTTACGAATTAACTTACGTAACGAACTTCTATATTCAAATATTTTTAATACGTATATTATGGGTTTTGCCCCCTAGTCAATACCTTGCTCTTTAAGCTAAAGTTCGAATTTTGTTCCAATTCTTTAAAAATGACCCCTTAATCACAAAGACCGTTAATTAGAATAAATAACTCTTATGAAAGTACTAAAAGATCTTTGGCTTAAAGAGCGAGGCATTGACTAGAAGGTGAACCCAATCATATAGCTAATATTTTTTTTGTTCGTTTTAAGTTTTTATGTTGCTCCTTACTTTCAGTTGAAAAACTTATTTTTTTTTTATATTTAATTTCTGATTTTTTAAAAAAATAATGATGGGAAATCCGGCAACCCCTTCATAGCAATGTTCCTTCCCCCATGAAAACTTCCTTCATGAAAAGATCCTCCCATATAATCCCGGACCCACCCCCACCCCCCACTGCCAGAAAAAATTCCCCCTGAAAACGTCTGTATACTTCCCAATATCCAATACTTTATGTTAACATTGGGTAAAGTTCATAACTTTCAGCCCTCCTCCTAGGGGCTTCCAGGGATTAAGTCATCCTAAAAGACATAGTTATAATATTTTCAACCATGCTGAACAAAATGGCTATCTCAAAATTTTGATCGGGTGACTTTGGGAAAAAAATGAGCGTGGGAGGGGGCCTAGTTGCCCTCCATTTTTTTGGTCACTTAAAAAGGGCGCTAGAACTTTTAATTTCCGTTCCAATGAGCCCTCCCACGATATTCTAGGACCACTGGTTCGATACGATCACCCCTGGGGAAAAAATAAATAAATAAATAAACACGCATCCGTGATCTTTCTTCTGGCAAAAAATGGAAAATTCCACATTTTTGTAGATAGGAGCTTGAAACCTCTACAGTAGGGTTCTCTGATACGCTGAATATGATGGTGTGATTTTCATTAAGGTTCTGTGACATTTAGGGCGTTTTCCCCCCTTTTTTCGAAAATCAGACAAATTTTCTCAGGCGCGTAACTTTTGATAGGTAAGATTAAACTTGATGAAACTTATAGATTTGAAATCCGAATTAAAATCTGATTCTTTTGATGTATCTATTGGTATCAAAATTCCGTTTTTTAGAGTTTCGGTTACCATTGAGCCGGGTCGCTCCTTACTTACAGTTCGTTACCACGAACTGTTTGATTTGCTGTTGCTTCTTTTTGAGCCACAGAGTTTGGCTTTCGTCATTTTCGTTTATAACTCGATGTGATCGAGGAGAGCTCTGGATTGAGGAAAAGAGTCTGGAGAGCATGTAATAAAGAAAACTTTGATACCTGAACACACCCTAATCCTAAACGTTGTAACAAGTCTAAGAACTAGCCTAATTGTGCCACTTATGTTGCATTGCAACCCATCCAAACTAGAAAGTGCAAACAAACTTAATTTATTAAAATTTTAAATCTCAATGAAGTCCAAGATTTCTTGATCCAACCACATATTTTCTAAAAGCTGACCGATTCTTTTGTTTTTGCACTAATTCTTATTAACCCTAAATTAGTTAGGGCTAGGTCAGTATGCAGCATATAGGCTAGCTAAAAAGCGAGGTATGCATCACTTTTCCTTTTAGCCAAAGTAGTTGTTTTATAGTTGCCTAATTTAGAAAAAACTTTAAAAAAGGTGTAAAAAAAAGTAAAATAAGATTTTCATTGATCTCCGTATCATTAACTTTATGACATTACTGAGTAACGTTATGTTTCTTCTCATAGATGAACTCAACTTACCTCTTTTATTAGTCATTTCAATCCTTTGTATGCACCTGTGTTTTGTTTGCGATGATGCTAGGTGTTTTTTCTAATTTCTAAGTTTATTTCTATGTTTTTTCTAAAAACAAATTCCTCGAAAAGTAGTGATTTTCTATTTTTCCTTGTAGATCTGTCAAATAACGATGACCAGAGTGAAAACGAAGATACCTCAGTACGGATAGTTCGCTCTCAGTCAAGTGAGCCTAGTTTAACAACCACAATTTCAACATCGATCGTGACAAACATCAAAACTACTGAAGAGATAGATAAAGCTGTGGAAAGTGGCAACAGACGTCGACCACAGCTACAAAAGCAGAAAGGTTTCAATGATGACGAAAATCCATTTAAAACTAAATTGAGCTCAGTAAAAGAAATTTCTGTAGAAAAGCCTATACCTAGGCTAATTAAGCTGAAACAGACAAGTTTAAACGAAAATCTGATTTTCAAAGTAGATCAACAAAATAAAATACCAGTAAAAAAGCAAACATCCTTACGGGAAGATATACTTGGACCTGCATATCGAAGAGCAGACAAAACTGAACCCTGTACTGCTTATTCAACAGCTCAAAGCTCACTCAAGCGCTTGAGAGATAGCTTTAGCCGCATGACTTCTTCTATGAGTCAGTCAATACGAATGTCATCAAGTGACCTCTCTGAATCAAGCTTGAAATCAAGTCTTGTGAAAATGATTCAACAATTTCGAACTGAAGATCGTTGTCGTTCCGCTAGTCCGTCAACAAGTGAAGTGCCTTTAGAAGTTCGGACCCATCCTAAAATTACCAGAATTCAAAGTATGGAAATGTCGGGGTCTTTGAGCCCATCGTGGAGATCTAAAGACTACTTGACTCGGACTATTAGTGAAAGTAATACAGAAGACGTGATGCATAAATCACCGTCTAGAATTTTTCTGGAGAGGAAGTTGACACGAGAAGAAGGTTCAGATAGTTCAAAAGACAGCAGTTTACAAAGTGATACAAGTGTTGATTCAGAAGATTCTTGTGTATCTGTGATATTTATTCCGAAAGAAGCTCTTCTAGCCTCAAAGCAAGAAGCAGCAGAAAACAAAAACCTATCTCCTAAAACTAGGAATAGTAGTTCGTCAAGCAACTCTGATAATAGTATCCATGATAATAAGTCGCCTCCAAAATCTCCTGCTCTAACATTAGCTCAAAGAAGGGCTTTAGCTAATTCTAGGTCGTTTTCCCCTAATTCAGTATTTTCCACACCTGTGTCTAATTCAAAGTTTATTTTCCCTGAAAAAAATGATAAAGTGCCTGAAATTGTTATCCCAAGTGTTATTGTTAGTATTACAGATACCAGTTCAACAGAAGAGTCAATAGCACAAAGTTCAGTTTGTAAAATAAGTTCCGGTAGTATTTCTTCTAAAGAATTAATCTCAAGTGCAATTTCACCGCTAGTTTCTGACAACGATGTGGCTGTTGAAAATTCTCAACAAGGCAGAATGGATAAGGTCATACAAGAAAATGTGAAGGATGCTGCCATAAATGAATTTTCCATGCCTAATGAGCCTTCTGAAAATTCAACAGGAGTGCCACTTTGGAAAAGACGCACACAAACTAAAATATCGCTGACCATGGAAAGAGATCCAGTGGTTGTCGTAACAAAACGCCAGGATGGTTTCAAAAAGCGTTTTATTCCTCGTATGCTTTCATATGAAATTTTTAACCCGGAAACAGATGATATAGACAGCGATTCAGATGTATCTTCAACCCCTGATAGTGCGAGTACCATTTTCGACAGTGAAAAAATATGGAAGCTCCGTAAAGTTTTTAGTGAAGCAGCTATGAACAAAGATCTGGAAAGCTCTGATAGTGAATGTGATGATACTGCTACTAGATTTGCCAAAAATCGACGCTCAACCATACTCGCCTCGGGTATTAATGTGCCTAATGAGAAGGAAGAGGATGATGTTTCTGTTTCAGATGCAACTGGGACGGAAATAAAAGCAGCAGAACAGACAGGATTTTCAACAACGCCAGAGGCAACTAAAAGTGTACTAGAGCCTCTAGAAGCTGCAGTTAAAGAAATGGAAAAAAGAATAGAGCCAGAGCGGATTATTACCCTTGAGGAGAGCTTCTCTTACAGGGGAGCTCTCTCATCTGTTTTAGAGGAAACTGAGATAAAATCTTGCTTAGGATCCGAAAGCTCCATCGTTATGCGTAAGCAGACACCTCCTAAAGCAGCATCTTCACTCGGTCTCCCCTCCTCACACGGTCATGCTCGACATTCAATAGCAGCTACGGAACTAGTAGAAAAAGATAAGTTGGACCTGCTGAAAGATAGAAAAGTCCATAGCCTCGATAATACACGACCAAGATTAACCTTGCAGAGGCGGATTGGTGAATTTTGGGAAAAAGATAGAGAAAGACAAATTCTACTAGAATTCATGAAAGAAATAAAAGATGAAATGGACGAGGAAGTTGAAAAACAGAATTCTTCAAGCTACCCCTCTACTTCTTCTTTCGGTGAAACAAGCACAGGCAGCTCTTTTTCAAGCTCTGAATATCTGAAACCAAGACCCACTCCAAGTAGCAATAAGCCACAGATAAATAACAATCCAAAACTCACCCCAGAATTCCGCGATTCGTCACTATCACTAAGTACATCTCAAGACAGCCTTCCCTCTGATAGTGGTGGAGCTCCAACCTTACACCGCTACTACCATGTATTCAGTGAGGGTGAATTAGACAGACTAATTGAAAGACACGTGCCCAATCTTGACATCGTATCATCATATTATGATCATGCCAATTGGTGTGTGGTTGCTGAAAAAGTACAACTATGGACTATTTAATTGTATTGAAGTTACACCCCAATGACCTATTTTTGTGCCACACAATAGCGTCCTATTAAGCATTGTCTTTTATTAATATTGATACAAGTCCGAAATATATTTCTTTAAAGGTAAGTGCGGGTCAGTGATATTTGAAAAGACACAAAAATAGTAAAATCGAGTTTCGTAGTCTATTGTTCCCCGCAGCAAATTAAAGCTATTATAGTGTATCATAAAGTCCAGTGCCAATTTTTTTCTCTCTATGGAAATGTAGATGCAGAGATGTTTCTCTCTACAGGTGTAGCTCGATAATCGAGCGTAGCTGTAATGAATAAAAATTTGTCATAGTTTTTCCCGGTGATGAAATGTCGGTTATATTCTGTTTTGAACTAAAATTTTGACGGAATAAATTCTTTTAATTATATGCTTGAATAATAGGGTACCCATTCAATAGTGTATCGAAAGGCAGAGCTATTCGAATGTGCAAATTGTTTTTCTTCTTATTTAAGAGCCTTGTTTCCGTAACCCTCAGTGAATCACCGAACGTCTGCTCTGAAAACAATTGCTTGGCGTTTGTAATGCTTAGAACGCCATCAGAATATCTCTCAATTTAACAATGAGTGGGTTTTACTGAAATTTGTTATTTTTGATTTTTTTGAAATTATTTAATTAAAACATAATTATTCAAAATTTAAAATTTACATGAAAAAAATTGAGACAAATTTAAAGAATTAAAATGTAAATTAAATAAAATCACTTAAGACTAAGCAATTGCAAATGTAATTATTAATAAAAACAAATTTTATTCGTAGATTTTTTTTTATTATCCTTGGAATGAAATTAAAGCTTTCAGTAAGATTTTATATAGTAGGAGGGGGGGGAGAGTACAAAAACTTATAACACTGTTTTGGAGAAAGAGGCAAAATACTTTTTATTCAGCTCTTATAAATGAGAATACACTATGTTTTTTGCCTGTTTTTTATTTTCCTTTTGCTAGTTATCGAATATTAAAATGAAATATTCTTTTAAAAAACACGCTAAAAAAAATTTAATAAAATACTTTAACTTTTTCTGTCGATTCAGAGACAAGGTGGCTGCAGATTCAAAAAACGGCGTCTTGGATATTATAATTTTCAAACAATAACCGTAAGTAACTGAATAGCAAGCAATAGAGAGTAGAGTAACCGAAAAATGTGTTTCTTGTTTTTGGCCAATTAATCCCCCCTCCTCATTAATTTTTGTTTGTACCTTTTGTTTGATATTTTATTTCAAAACATCTTTTTATATTTTATTTGGAGAAAAAAAAATCAAAGAAACAACTAAGTTTTTGCCTAGATATGGAAAAACATATTTCCCCCCCCCCTCTATTTTCGTGAATTGATACCTTCTGAAAACGATATGGGAAAACAAGTCAAACCAATCGATCATGATTTTAGCTATCGCTGCAACCTAGTAAAGAACGAAGTCAGCCCATTCTAACCAAATATTGAAATGTGCTTTTGGAAAGGAAGACAGTCAAAAAAGACAGTCAAAGTAAAAAAAAAGTTGTCAATTAAAGCTGATTCAAGAATAATATAATTTCTGCTGAACTTAATGGCTAAAATTTATTGCGAGAACAAGTTTATGGGGATTTCAGAAGATATCCTAAAAAATCCTGTAAATGGTGTTGGACCGAATTAAAAACCCCAGCATTGGAAGTATCCTTGCCTAAAACTCCATACAGGAAAGTTACGTTCTCCAGCCTTGAGCAATAGGTACTGTTTTTTTGCACTGTTTTTTTTTTTTTTTTTTTTTTTTTTTTTTTTTTTTTTTTTGTCCTCCATTGAGTGTATATTATTATGGTTATAATATTATGGTTATAATATTATTATATATATAATATTATTATGGCTTAATATTATGGCTGCAAATATCAATTTGGCAAAAATAGAAGATGAGGAAGGAGAAAGAGGGGAATAAATAAAAGGAGACACATCATTAGCTGCGTTTCTGATCACCGTTGAGTGAAACTGTTGAACTGACAACGTTGGACATTCAAGCACCTAATTTTTGTTTTTGCTCCGCGGTGGACTAATTTTAAATTTAAAATTAGCCTATAGGCTAATCAACCAATTACCCTTAACTCCCCCTACAAGTCAGGGGTCAACCTTTCTTTCTCTTGTACCTAATACTTTCCATGCTGAAAACTACCTTCAAATCCTCCCGTTTTATTTGAAAATAGCCATTTTCATAGTGTAAAACTTCTAGCTTATGCTTGTCCATTTTATTGTCTATTTTCAATCCAACTTGATTCCGAGGTGACTATCCAACGTCCTTCTAATCATTGACGCTCTATCGCTTTTCGCCGTAGACGTTTTACATTGCCGTTCAGAGTTTTACTCAAGCAAAAACGTAAATAAGGACAACGATGAACATGCAGGCTATCAAAAACGGATTTTAAGCGAAACGGCGATCAAAAACGCAGCTACAGATTCCCGTGCGAAAAATGTGACTTTCCTTATTGCTCAAGATGAGGGACTGTATTTCTCCTAAATGATATTTTTAGCTATAAAGATTTCAGTGGTACAGCTTTCACTCCTAAGGATCCTTGGGATTCAATCTCAGCTGCCGCAGGACTTACCATTGCATGACGATTGTGTATTGGCGTGTCCAAATAATCAGAGAGGGAAAAGAAAAAGAAGAAAAATGTTGGACCTCTGTAGAACATCGAGCAATGTGGTGCCTCCGTGACACTCAAAACATATATATAACATTATCCTGTGAGAGTCTTAGTCTATGGGAGATTTAACTTCCCATTTGGTACCATGTTTTCCCAGAGGCTTTGCCGTTTTCATTATCAAGAAGTCCATCAAAGTAATTCATGTAAGTGAGGATGAAACAAAAACAAGCTTAACTTTTTTCTCAACCTTACCCATAGACCTTAGATCCTCCTGCGCCGCTAGGGGCGCATAGGGCATCATTGTTTGTTCGCCAATTGGGTTTGAGATGAGCTGCTGCGTAGACATCTTCCCAATCTGGTTTGAGAGAGGCATTCAATCGGCATAAGTCACTGTTGTAGGTTCCCCTCAATGTGTCTTCCTCGCATACGGCTTCCAACTGGCTGCCACTCAAGTGTATATTTCAGATTTCAATGGTTTTCCATTCTCAAAGCATGTCCGAGATACTTAACCTCAATAACTTGTTCAATTTCCCCACCAGCGCATTTGATATGTAGGGGGGAATCGGACGTTGCCATGGTTTTTATATTTCCTGTATTTATTTTAAGACCAAGCTGGCTAGCTTTCACACTGACCCTGCGAATGAAGTACCACAAACGTTGCTTTCAAACTTTAACTGGACGATATATTTCTGAGAAGTTCACTTCCCACCTTAACTGTAGGAGCATCAATCTTGTACGTACCACAAACCACATTAACGTGCCTATCTAGTGTGCCATATTAGGATAGGTCTTTCTACAAAGCTTTTCCGACAGTTGAATCAAACACCTGTTCATTATATATAAAGCTTGGGACCTTTCTACATAGTGTACTAGGTGCCATTACCTTTTCTATAGAATACAGTTTAGGAGGAACCAGGGCCGTTCAAGGGAGAGGGGTGACTAGGGCATGCTGCCTCGGGTCACATCGAGAAACAGGCGTTACCTACTTGAAATCTACATGAACCTGTTATTCTATCTTTCCTTTGAAATACCATGGTTCTCTTTTAACATTATCCTTAACAACTACAATTAAAAGCTTCTGTGACGTTATTTTGACATTTTTGTTTTGTCGGGACGACGCGGTAAATTATGACACAGACCAAACGGGCAGTGTTGCAAGATGGGCTCGTTTTCCGCCCCGTGGGCTTGTTTTAGCCATCAGGGCGGGTTGAATTTTGGAGTGGGCGTGGGGCGGGAACGTGGGCTTTTTTGAAAAAAGGGCTTATTTTGGGATTATTTAGATTGGAAGTTGGGAACCGTACAAAAGTTCCAAAATCCCCGTGGCTCAGCCGTAGCTATGCATCAAAAGACAAGAGCCCTCCTTTAACTCATAGAATTCTATTCTGCATTGCTTTCCGTTTAGGGAATTTATTTCCGCATGCCTCTGCGTTTAGGATACAAGCTGAATAGCGCTAATTTAAGGGAATATAATTTTCAAGTTTTTGATTCCAATTACTGCAAGGAATTTTATTGCTGCTCAGATTCAGGCAAGACTCACTCTGACTATCTGCCTTGGCTTTATCTCCAATTAGCCATGCTTGATGGCAACTTGATTTTAATTCAAAAATCAACGGTTGATTTTTGAAAAAATTAAACTTCCCTTGTTTTGAATTAAAATCAAGTTTCCATCGAGACGTGGCTAATGGGAGATAAAGCCAAGATAGTTAGTCTGAGTGAGAGGCAAAGCTGGTTTTTGCTGGCTTGCTGCAAAGCTGGCATAACCATCGATATGTTTTAATACTCTACTCTAAGAGTAGGAATTGCATTTTCAAACTAAAACCAGAGAAAAAGAAACTCAAATTAAGGTATAATTGTTTTTTCAGATATCCAATAGCTAGGTCAAGTAGTCAAGGAAAATTTCCAAGACTTAGAAATCAGAAAGGGTCTATAATAGCAGATTGACAATACATTCCCGGAGCATGTTTATGGCGCTGGACTCATCACTGAAATTTTTTTTCCTAACCTAACTCTTTTCCAAGATGTCAAAAAGTAACTTGTCAAGAATTTTGCCTTACATATTTCCCATGCATTTTTAAACTCACTACCCAAAAATTGAATCAACAATGACAAAATCAAGATACAAAAGCACATTGGAAACACAGAATTTGTTCTGGGCTAGCCTATATTTTTGCATAATAGGGGGGGGGGTGGGTGGTAAAGTTGAATTACGGTCAAAATGTGTGAACTACAGTTAATATGCATATTATGAAGCAAGAATTATTTTCTTAACATGTTTCCTTCTCAACAGCCCCAACTTGAGGCTTCAATCACTTTTGTTTTGTAAGTTATGCACTCAATCACACATGGAGATAAATTCCTAGTCCTAATTTACCGTTATCCTTATTATAAGAAGGAGAACCTATTAAACCTATTAAACATCAAAAAGCTTTGGTAAAATTTCAGTATAAGGGCATATAGACCTTTCATGTGTGCAATCTTTGAAACCCTAGAAATAGAAGAGGATACATGTAGTAGCTTGGTTATACCTTCCCAGTGTATGTTCTTATCATTTGGGCAGAAGATTTAATTTGAGGAGTTTTACAAGGATTGTTGAAGGTCATCAAAGGTCAGTACCCTCTAGAGGGAATAGGAAGGAAGTATTTCAAAATATTTTTTCAAGAGATTATTAAAGCTCTTGATGCATTACTGAAAGATTGATTCAACTGACCCAAATATTTTCCAAGATAGAAAGAAGCTGCTAAACTAAAATTTTACCAAACAAGAAAGCAAGGTTATTAGCAGTGTTTGTAGAGCAAACAGTGTCTGCATCTGCAGTGTCTGTGACGGTTAACATGGATTTTGAAATCAACTATTTGCAGCCAGATAAGTCGATTACGGAAATGAGTTCCTGATTGAACTGGCCAAATCTAAACTTTCAGACACATAGAAGAGGGATATCAAAATACTGTTTAATGTTCCTGAGGACTGCGGCTAAAGCGGTGCTTAAATGAGCGACTCCTGCTCTGGATTAGCTCCTCAAACTGAAATTTTTAACCCCTACAATTTGCTTTTCTCAATTGGGACCCCAATTTGGAGACTAGCCATTGATAAATTGTGCTACCTCTATTGGTCATTTGTGTGTGGAGGAACTTTCTTCAAAGACTCTTTTCAGTTATGGATGTCGTACACTATCTTGATGCTTTTGGGGCATCTCCTTTTCGTGAGTTAGCCAGGTGGACATTGACCCTGTTGAGTTTGCCAATTAGCGATGTGATAGTGGAATGATTCTTTTCTATGATGAATATTGTTAAGAGTAAGCTCTGAAACCGTATGCTTTTGCCCATATTAAACTCAATACTTGTGTTAAGGCTGTGGTTGTCAGCATGCAGCTCTTGTTGCTCGACGTTTGAGCCTACAAAGCGTATGCTGTTCTTCAATAGTGACATTTATAAGGGTTGTGAAGTTGAAGACACTGGTGACCAAACAACTGATCTAGGTGATATCCTAGCTTCCTTGGAGTCTTAAATCCCCTTCTTTTTTAATTTACCTTAGCTTTCTATCTTAAACTTGTTGAATATATAAAACTTCCTGAAAACGACTGTAAAAAGGACACTCAGGCAGTTATGTAAATATGTAAATGAAGCGTTGACATCAATGAGTGAAACTTGATATTTAGTTTTTTTTTGTGGAGTGTAATTAAGAATACTGTTCTGTATGGCCTGTTTTTTTGGCTTGTAATAAATTGTTATTATTATTATTATATTATTATTATAGTTGAAAATTTCGTTCTTACTCCTGGTCCCCTCTTTCAGAGAACTCGCAAAAGACATTTTCAGGGCAACTTCTAGCAGCATAAAAGAAAATGATAAGTAGAAGAAACACCATGGATATCGAGAGAAAAAATCGCGCTTGCTATCTATTTAATGTTAAAGATTAAAATTGTATCAAAACGATTATATTTGAAGAGAGCATAAAAATCCATCGAGTTTTATGTTCACTTGATTCATTGGTCATTTATGTGAATCATTCAATGTTTACCACCGTTTTTGATAATCAGATACTTACGCGGAAAACTTGGGGCAGAAAGAGTGCACTGAAGAACTTAGCAACATAATTGAGTATTCCCATCCAAATCAATTGGATCCAATATGAATAAATCAAATACAAATCAATGCAAAAAAAAAACTAAAACGAAAGCCATATCCATGGAGGAGAGGAATTCTAGGTTTGAACCCCCCACGATATTTTTGTCTAACTCGTAAAAATGTAACAAAAAGGCGTATAAACATATTTTTGAAGCGTTTTTTAATATTTTTTCTATTGAACACGCTCTTTATTTCGATTGGATGTAGTTGCCTGCGAGTCTTATTCCTGATGCGATTTTTACTCCTTGTGCACTCTTTCGAATGACTTGGTCCAAGCAACTTCGAGTATAACAGAAAAATATAGTAAGGAGAAGGATCCCACCGCCGCCACCACTTATTGGAGTGTAAGTACCGCTGGCACCACTTATTGGAGGCATAACGTACGGGGGGTCACCACTTTTAAAGGCAAAAATGGCGCAAAGGGGTTATGCCAGTGGAGGGGGGAGAATCCCTCGTCGGCCCAAAATAGTGGGATTTCCGCGGTTGCTCCAACGGTTCCGTACCTACTAGCGTTATCGAATAGTCCCAGGGCCACCTTTAAAAGCCAAGGTTTACCGATAAGATCTCTAACTATCTCTTTAGACTCGACCTAGGCTGAAAAGTTAAAAGAGAACATAGTATAAGAAAAAGTCTTACTTATTCACTTCACGCTGTATAAGAACTCAAAACGGAAATAAAGGTAAAAATCTTATAATGAATCAATACACTTTAAGGCGAGCGCTTGCGCGCACCTCTGACCAAAGGCGATGAATGGCCGAATCAAATAAAACTCCCAGCATCCTTTGAAGCTTTTCAAACTCTAAATTTAAGCTGTATGAGTCATCGCTCAACTGGCTTTTTCAACCACTCACTAATTAGTGGATTCTTCAGACATTGTAATAAAAGCTTTCCTGGGGGTTTAGATATTCAACATAAATGAACTTAAATTTATAAAAAGGCATTTTTCTGAAACAAAAGGGGCCAAAGGTCCCAACAAATGGGTATCAAGATAAAAAAATCGCTCTTGCCATCTATTTAGTTTTAAAGGCTTTATTAATTTTGCTTATGTGGCGTTACTTCTCTTTGTTGTGTAGTACTTTTGCCCTATGAGCTTTGTGATAAGCATAAGGCCTGCAATTTGTTTTCTGGATAGGGGTTCACCTGACTGAGGAAGAAAAACTGATTGAAGAGTTGAAATATAAAGTTGTGTATCCCATGTTTTTCAGTATTCTGGTCTTGAATGATAAAAATATTCAAAGTCTAGTAACTGGGCTGAGAAGCAGTATAGTAATTATTAAGTGATGTCTAAACATTTTGGGCCCATTCTTGCACGAAACAGTTTATTTTAGTTTTCTTTTCTGTTCCTAAGCGTTCCCTTTAGCCAAAAGCCAATGGAAATGAGTTTAAGACATCCAAGAAAAACTATCCACTCTTTTTTGGCCAAACTAGTTGGAAACAGAAATGTTTTTGCACTTTTATCCCTTTCGTCAAACATAATGTTTTGAGTTCCTTTGTATTTCCAAATTACTCCCTGAAATTTTTAATTTAATCCCTATACTCATTGCTAAGATATTAAATATGTACTATTTTAACAATGTGCATGAATATACTGTCTTTTGATATGACTCACAACTTTAAAGGGAATAGATGCAATGTTTTACGTGGACTAATAGTCTGAAAATTGTTATACAGATCTCTTAATTTAAACTTAAAGCTTTTTTGAGTGCTAACCAATGGTCGGCCTCGCAAAGGTAACAATCTTGTAGTATTTTTGCTCTGTGAACTTTGTGATAAGAATAAGACCTCAAACACTTGCTACGATCCAAATGGTGCATAGTTACCGTATAACATAGGCCCTACGGTGTCATTGCCAGTGAACCTTCTCGTTACTATATTTTTCTATGCTGAGTGGGGTGGGGCTTGTTTTTGAAACTACGAGGCGTTTTTCCATAGCATATATCTGGCAACACTGCAGATTGTGTTAACATGCCCAAACTTTCATAACAGGTGTTTCCCACGCATTTTAGGAAGAAGTAACAGAAAAATGTGTCAACTGAATTTGAATTAAAGTTGGCTGAATTAAATTTAGGCTATAGTTAAACTCATGTCAGCTGTTTGCATCGAAGTATAGCGCTTAGCATAACCAGAATATTGGCTACAAAATATCAGTCAAGTTAGTACCATTGTTTTTTACTATGGTAGGCTACTCTTTCCTAGTCCAGTTTGTTTGAAATAGTCTTTGATAACAGCCTTAACACTGGAGAGTTAGGTTGGAGGAAGCATTCCTCAGAAGAGAGTTTGTTATTTAAATAAAATAGAATAAGGTAGCCAACCTACCACTAGGCCTAGATTCCTTATTTTATGTTCTTTCCCAATATTATTGCCATACCTTAAATTGCCTGTTGCCAGTAAGGTAAGGTGGTGACAACCTCTTGTAGGTTTCTTGCTGGTTGACAACTTTTGTTGATGGTCAAAACCCAATTGAGCTTCTAGACTAGTCAATATTGGCCCAGTATTTTGTTAAGTATCTTGATTGATAGTCTTGAGTAGGCCTAAGACTATCAAAGCTGAATCTCCCTACGCTTGCATACAGGAGAAATAGAGGGGATACCATTTTAGCCTTTAAGTTATTGAGGGCTAATATTCCCTGGTAAATATTTACCAAATCATATTAGGCTATTGAGTTACAAATAAAGTGAATGCACCACTCAAAGCCTTTTTTTATGCTCTTTATGAATATAGAGTAAAAGGTAAATATTTACCAAATCATATTATTGAGTAACAACTAAAGTGAATATACCATTTGATGCCTTTTTTATGCTGATTACAAATATAGCCTAATAATCATTTCTATCAGAATGAATTTTAGCCCCCCCCCTATATATGCCAGTTCAGGGTATATATTTCTACATTAGTGGGGTAGGGGCAAATTTTATTTCTGATGTAAATGGGAGGTAATTTTAAACTTTACCCCCCCCCCCCCTAATGTAGAAATATATACCCTGAATCAGCATATATAGGGGGGGGGGTAAAATTCATTCCTGATAGAAATGATTATTATATTTGTAATCAGCATAAAAAAGGCATCAAATGGTATATTCACTTTAGTTGTTACTCAATAATATGATTTGGTAAATATTTACAGGGTAAAAGACCTCTTTTTGGGAAAGACCACTTTTCTTTGGCATTTTGGAAAAATAGGAATGGGTTTTTGGACTGCCCCTTTTTTACTACAGTATGACACAATGCATCCCAATCATCTCTCATCAATCATCAATGTGTCCCAATCATCTCTCACTAGAGCCAGCCCAGTGGGAGTAATTTTGTCATCATAAATCCAATGTGTGGTCTCTGTTTTGACAAGCAAGTGAAATGAAGAAAAAATATATATTTAATATTTGTGATTTATAGAATAAAAATCAAGAAATAAAAGTTAGATTTTTAGAATCAGAAGACAATCAGCTTTCTATTAATATGTGAATAATACTGAAACACTAAAAATATATTTACAACAAAATAGGATAATTGGTATTTCTAAAAAGAGGTCTTTCTTTTAAAGTCAATAAACTAATCATTTTCAGTGAATGATCTTAAATAATTTTAATAATAACCATGTTGTTGCATAGCTTGGATTTTTAGCTATTCATTGGCCTATACACACCTTTTTAACTCTAATTTGATTGCAAGATATGAGGTTTTGAGTTTTACATAATTTTGCTCAATTGGATACTGATCTTTTACCCTAATAATCATTTTGTCTAAAATGAATTTTAGCCCCCACCCTTATATATACCAATTCAGGGTAAATATTTACCAAATCATATTACTGACTTACAAATAAAGTGAATATACCACTCAATGCCTTTTTTATGCTCTTTCCAAATATAATAATCATTTTTGTCAGAAATGAATTTTACCCCCACCCCTATATATACCAATTCAGGGTATATATTTGCACATTAGGGGGGTTGGGGGCAAATTTTATTTCTGATGTAAATAAGAGATAAGTTTAAACTTTTCCCACCCCTATCCACCCCCCTAATGTGCAAATGTATACCCTGAATTGGTATATAGGAGTGGGGGTAAAATTCATTAATGACACAAATGATTATTATATTCGGAAAGAGCATAAAAAAGGCATCAAGTGGTATATTCACTTTATTTATAAGTCAATAATATGATTTGGTAAATATTAACCTATATTTGCACATTAGTGGGGGGGGGGGCAAATTTTATTTCTGATTTAAATGGGAGGTAAGTTTAAACTTTACCCTCACCCCCCCCCCCCCCCCCCCCCCCTAATGTGCAAATATATACCCTGAATTGGTATATAGGGGTGAGGGCTAAAATTAATTTCTGACAAAAATGATTATTATATTAATAAAGAGCATACAAAAAAGGCATCAAGTGGTGTATTCACTTTATTTGTAACTCAATAATATGATTTGGTAAATATTTACCTATTCTCTCACCATTATTCCCTACTGTAAGTACCAATTCAAGAACTAGAGGCCATCACCTGAAACTTGTCAAGCAGTCTACAACATCTAGAGTCCATACTCAATTCTTCTCAACATGTATTGTCAACAATTGGAAAAAATTATCCAATGAATCAGTTACTGCTGAATCCATTAATGTTTTTAAATGAAGGCTAGATGCTGACTGGTCCTCCAGAGAGTGTAAATGCAATTAGGATGCTACCAAAGCTAGAGCAGCACCTGGTCACCAGTGATCCTTGCATACAACTAGCCATCATTCCAGAGCTCTACAAGGCAAACTCCTTAGACTGCTCCTAGCTGCAATTTAAGGTTACAGAGTATTCAGATAGCTAATGCAACAATCTTGAGTAATGCTTTATTAAACCTAGGCTCTTACAACAAAAAGTGATATAAATACAAGCAATAGGGCCTAACAAATACTAAAGCATAAGGAAAGCAATCATAATATAATATAAAACACTACAATTTCCTTCTTTTAACTTTGAACAGCATGATTCATTTGTACACTTGCTACTCTAGTGTACTCTAGGTACCCATAACAGTTATGCACTAATTAATTCTACTCTCACACTTACACTCATAATCTTCTTAACAAAATACAAGAAGGTACTAGGCTCACTTCCCTGGTGTATACTCTTTGTATACACAGTACCTACTTCACCTACACACAACTGTTTGCAGGTTCAATCTCTTTGGTGAGATGATCTTCTAGACTATGTTCTGTCACCAGCTTGGGAACCAGGTGCTGCTTCATATGGCTGAACTGGGGATTCTGATGGGGTGATCTCTGTCCTAAACCATTCCAGTGGCAAAGAGCAGAGCATTGATCTATAGAGCTGATTTACTGGTGGTGGAGGTGATTACTGAAGCAGAACAGCCTTGTTTAAAGTAGCAAATGGGGTCAAAACCCTCCAAGTTTGACTGCCTATGTCTTTTGTCTCAGAGTTTTTTCTGAGGTAGTTTGAGAAATGTATTGTTTTTTGTCTGATGACAGATGAAAGATTGGGCAATTACTCTTGCTGTGCTCCATTTTCCACATGCAGCCTTCTCAAGTTCTGGTCCTTGAAAGAGGGCATTGGTTCAAATCCCACTTCTGACACCTTGCAACAATCTCAATTAATGCATTTATTAAACCCAGGTTTCTACAACAAAAAGCAATATAAGCAGAAGCACAGCACAAGCAATGACAAATACTAAAGCACAAGCATGGTAATCATAATATAATGTCAAACACTACAACTAAGAAACAAACTTACCTCTAGAATCAGAATTTCATCTTGAATCTAAATATGACATTTGTTTCTGTTGTTAATTCAATCTTAACCTATCCCTTGTAGCTTTACCTGAATTTCAAGCTATATCTATGTTTTTTTTTTCTAAATTTAGGAAATGTATTTGTATATCTTTGAAACCTCATAAATTGGAATAGAGCAAAGTTGTGAAGCAGAAAAAAGTTTCCTTGTACTTCATTTAAGCAGAAAGTTTGTTTTGCAAGATTTCACTTTCATAATGTAAAGATTTTCAAAGGTCACTGTCCTCTAGAGGGAGGAGTAGAGGTAGGTACTTCAAAATACCTGCCCATGACACACTTTAGTCTGTAGATCCATCCCTGAAAGTTTCATATTCATAACCCAACCCCTTTCCAAGTTGGTGAAAACTAGCTAAACTAGAATTTTACCTCAGGATGAAATTTTGATTATAAAGGCAAGTTTATTTCTTAACTATCTGAGTACTCTTTTAATCAAGATATTTAAAAATTTGGGTTTGCAATGTTTGACTAAAATGGTCATTGATGCTTTATATACTAAAGATCAAATATTGTCATTTATTACTATTTAGAAAGCAATATAAAGTCAAACAAAGGACAGTAGCATGCTTTCTATGATAAAAAGTCATACAAATGACTTTTTATGCCCCATTCTTTTATAGAGGAAGCACAAATAAAGTCATACAGATGACTTATTATACCTTATACTATTACAGAGCAAACATAAATAAAGTCACACAGATGACAAAGAACCATCAAGGGATTATACAGATATTCCATATGCAGATAGGGGATAGGTCAAGGGATTATTCAGAACCATCAAGGGAGGAATACAATGTCAGAAAAGCAACTATGATATTTGGAAAAAGCATAAAATTCTGAATCTAGTAGCAGGCTACTACTTTATTGCATTAATATCTTTTATTTGAAGGGGTTAACCATTAAAGTGATGCCAAAAGCCTTTTTTGCAAGCTGGGAAGCAAAGCTTAGCTTCCCACAGCTAAGACTGGTTTATGTTTCCATAGTGTATTTCAACTACTTGCAAAAAAGAAAAAGCTGTTAGACTGTTATTTGCAAGAAGACAAGAATTTGCTCAATTTGGAAACAAACCCAAAATCCTGGTGGAAAGTGATATCTGCTCTGAATTCAAATTATTAAGCTCGTGACTTTAATGAAAAATCTAAGTCTTTTAGTGGTGAAATGGGCTCAGCATGGTAGTTCAGAATCAATGCAGGGCCACTGCAAGGACCTTAATGTCAAGGAGCATTATTAATACAATACATTAAAAAAGAATCCAATTTTGACTTTTTTCATTATGTTATTGTCAATTACTTCAAGAAATTAATAGAACATGTGAAAAACATACAAGATATAGGACCAAGACTAATAATTAATACTGGTTTATGCATAAAAAGTGATTATACCATTAGAACTTTTGTCACTTTTCAAATAACTTGCTTTTTCTCTCATTATTCATGATTAGCTGGTTTAATATTCACAAGCCTGTCTTATGAGCCAGCTGTGCTTGTTTTTTCTTTTTGCAACTGGCACTTTTTGCTGCTGAAATGCATTGCTAAATTTTCTGATTAAATCACCAATAAGATAGCTACGAAATAGGCATATCTTTAGAATCAGAATTGCATCCTGAATACAAATATAAATTTCTAATGTCTCAAAAATGAATTTACCCCCCCCCCCCCCCGCACCCTCTCCCTCCCCAATGTGCAAATATATACCCTGAATTGTATGTATGTAATGAATTTCCCATTATTTTGAATGAATGAATGTATTTAATACCTGTGAATGAAAAACAGATGCAGCACAAAAAAGAAAAACAAAACACAATATATGAATACTTTTGACATGAACAAAACAAAAGCATAGCAACCAGAAAGAAATGCTAACTACTGCTGTAAAACCATTGTACACCTGGGTCTACAGATGACAGTCAAACTTCCACTTATTTGCGAGTCAAACTCAAAACAAGAAGAAATTAACATGAGTTGGGCTCAAAACCCCTGTGCCTTCTCAATCCAGAACATAATTTGCACTTTACTGAAAAAATATAAATGTTTTTATGTTTATAACTTTAATAAATCAAATAATATTAACATTTTGATTACTAAATATCAGTATATGGATATTAAACTAACAATGCACATTCATTTGTATTTTTTTCAGTAAATTTCTCCTCGTTTTGAGTTTGACTTGGTTATTTATTGTAATTTCTGTTCGTTTTGGGTTTCATTTATTTATCAATGCTGATTTGTAGTAGTTTCATACTTGGTAGACTATTAGATTTTATTTTTGCTCATTTTTGGTTTAATGGAGTTCTTTACTTTTCTTTGAAAAACTTATTTTGTGGAAAAAGTTTTTTAATTCATTTCTGTTTGTTTTATATGAAAATAGTCTTTTCAGGAAAAAAGAAAATAATACTTTAAATCTTTTCGTTTTTTTTAAACTTTATAGTTTGGCCTGCTATTTGTATGCTGGAGAGAAATTTTCAGCAATTTTTAACAACATACACCCTTTTAAAAATCTGGACACAAATAGTAGTGTTTAATTTATTTTCATACCTCCTCTAGTTGACCTGAAATGGAAAACTTGATACCATTTGCAAAAAATCTATTTGCTTGGATACACTTATGCTATTTTGATTTGATTAAATTTTAAGAGCAGAAGTAGCCCCAAAAGTTTAAAATAATACCCTCAGTCTTTCTTGGGATACTACTGAGATGCCTTATTGGGAATTAGCATTAACACAGTGCATTTTGATTTAATCTTAAGGCAACATTTAGTTTTTAAACATAATGGGCAAATGGGAGGGTGGGCATGGGAGGAGGATTAGTTGGCCTCCTATCACTTTCAACTATTAAAAAGGGCATCAGCCCTTTCTATTTCCAATTGAATGAGCCCTTTTCAAAGTCCTACAACAACTCCTTCAATACAAAGTATTCTGGTCTAAACAGAAAAAAAAAAATACATTGCACCCATATCAATCTTTACTGTTAAAACTGTCAAGCTTTGCAATCACTTTCAACTATTAAAAATGGCACTAGGCCTTTTGATTTCCAATCGAATGAGCCCTTTTTGAGTTTTTACAACAATACTTTCTATAAACACCTTATATTCCCCCAGGGCATAAATTACAACCCTTACCCTAAGGGTTGTGAGGGGGGTTGTCATCCTCAAAGATCTTATTTCCAGAACTTTCAACTATGTTAAACAAAATGGTTATCTCAAAATTTTGATTGGATGTGCTTGGGGAAATGGTGGGTGTGACAGGGGTGTTAGTTGCTCTCCAATCACTTTCAACTATTAAAAAAGGCACTAGTCATTTCAATTTCCAATCAATGAGACCTTTTGAAGTTTCTACAACAGTGCTTTCAATAAAAACCTTATATGCCCCCTGGACATAACTTACAACCCTGGGCCTGAGGGCTGGGGGGGGGTGTGTCATCTGCAAAGACCTGATTTCCAGAATTTTCTACTATGTTGAACAAAATGGCTTCAGTATCTGGAAACTTTGATTGGATGTGTTTGGGGGAATGGTGGGTGTGAGAAGGGGGTTAGTTACCCTCCAATCACTTACACTCCAAAACTTATATGCCCCCAGGGCATAACTTACAACCTTTGCCCTGGAGGCTCTGGTGGGTTTGTCATTTTCAATACATAATTTTCAGAACTTTCAACTACGTTGAACACAATGGCTATCTCTAAACTGTGATTGAATTTTTTTGGGGAAATGGTGTGCATGAGAGGAGTGTTAATTACTCTCCACTCACTTTTGACTATTAAAAAGGGCACTAGCCCTTTCAATTTCCAATCAAAAGAGCCATTTTTGAAATTTGTACAACAACTTTATGCCCCTAGGGCATAACTTACAACCCTTACAACCTCTGAGGGGGCTATCATAGGCAGCGCGCTAGCGCTGCCTAAGTAAAGAATGATGTGGCCACAATGTGTTTTTTTTTTCTTCAACAGGCACTTCGTATTGAAGGAGTTGTCGTAGAAACTTTGAAAAGGGCTCATTCAATTGGAAATTGGGGTGGCTAGTGCCCTTTTTAATAGTCGAACGTGATTGGAGGGCAACTACCCCCCCCCCCACGCCCATCACTCCCCCAAACACATCCAATCAAAATTTTGAGATAGCCATTTTGTTCAGCCTAGTTGATTTAGAGATAGAAAATATTTTTTTGAGGAGGGCACTCCCCCACAACCCTCAGGGCAAGGGCTTTAAGTTATGCCCTGAGTGCATATAAGAACGATGTTGGCATATCATTTATTATTTTTTCCTTTAGAGCAGGGCACTTCGTATCAAAGAAGTTGTTGTAGAAACTTCAAAAAGGGGTCATTCAATTGGGAATTGGAGTGGCTTGTGCCCTTTTTAATAGTCGAAAGTGATTGGAAGGCAACTAACACCCCTTCCACGCCCACCATTTCCTCAAACACATCCAATCAAAATTTTGAGATAGCCATTTTGTTCAGCATAGTTGATTTCCAGATAGAAATTATGTTTTTGAGGAGGACACTCCCCCACAGCCTTCAGGGCGAGGATTGTAAGTTATGCCCTGAGGGCATTTAAGGTTTTTATAGAAGGCGTTGTTGTAGAAACTTCAAAAAAGGCTCATTTGATTGGAAATTTAAAGGGCTAGTGCCCTTTTAATAGTCGAAAGTGATTGGAGGGCAACTAGCCCCCCTCGCCCATCATTCCCCCAAACACAACCAATTAAAATTTTGAGATGGCCATTTTGTTCAGCGTAGTTGATTTCCAGATAGAAATTATTTTTTGGAGGAGGACACTCCCCCACAGCCTTCAGGGCGAGGATTGTAAGTTATGCCCTGAGAGCATGTAAGGTTTTTATATAAAGCAATGTTGTAAAAACATCAAAAAAGGCTCATTCAATTGAAAATTGAAAGGGCTAGTGCCCTTTTAATAGTCGAAAGTGATTGAAGGGCAACTAACCCCCCTCTCATGCCCACCATTTCCCCAAACACATCCAATCCAAATTTTGAGATATCCATTTTGTTCAACGCAGTCAAAAGTTCTGGAAATTAGGTCTTCTAGGATGATAACCCCATCAAAGCCCTCAGTGCAAGGGTTGTAAGTTATGCCCAGGGGGCATGTAAGGTCTATATAGAAAATTGTTGTAGAAATTTCAAAAGGGGCTCATTTGATTGGAAATTGAAAATGCCCGTTTTAATAGTCGAAAGTGAGTGGAAAGTAATTAACCCCCCTCTCACCCCCACCATTTCCCCAAACACATTCAATCAAAGTTTAGAGATAGCCATTTTGTTCAATGTAGTTGAAAGTTCTGGAAATTATGTATTTAAGGATGACAACCCCCCCCCCCCCCAGACTCCCCAGGGCAAAGGTTGTAAGTTATGCCCTGGGGGCATATCAGGTTTTTAATGATAAAGTTGTCGTAAAAACTTCAAAATGGGCTCGTTCAATTGGAAATTGAGAGGGCTAGTGCTCTTTTTAATAGTTAAAAGTGATTGGAAGGTAACTAGCCCCCCTCTCACGCCCATGCCTTCCCAAGGTCAGAACAAAATTTGCACTTTACTGGAAAAAAATAAATGTTTTCACTTTTATAACTTTAATAGATCAAATAATAGTAACATTTTGATTGCTAAATATCAGTATATGTATATTAAACTGACAATGCAATTAATTTTTATTTTTTCAGTTAAGTGCAAATTTTGTTCTGACCTTGGGAAGGCATAGGGGTTTTTAGCCCAACTTGTGTTAATTTCTGCACGTTTTGAGTTTGACTTGGTTATTTATTGTAATTTCTGTTCGTTTTGGGTATCATTTATTTATCAATGCTGATTTGTGGTAGTTTCACGCTTGGTAGATTATTTGATTTTATTTTGCTCATTTTTTGTTTAATGGAGTTTTTTACTTTTCTTTGAAAAACTTATTTTGTGGAAAAGTTTTTTCAATTAATCATCCTAAAAGACCTGATTTCCAGAACTTTGAACTATGTTAAACAAAATGGATATCTCAAAATTTTGATTGGATGTGTTTGGGGAAATGGTGGGTGTGAGAGGGGGGTTACTTGCCCTTCAATCGCTTTTGACTATCAAAAAGGGCACTAGTCCTTTCAATTTCCAATCGAATGAGCCCTTTTTGAAGTTTCTAAAACATTGCTTTCTATAAAAACCTTATATTCCCCCAGGGCATAACTTGCAACCCTGGCCCTGAGGGCTGTGGGGGGAGGGGTTGTCATCATTAAAGACCTAATTTCCAAAACTTTCAACTACATTGAATAAAATAGCTATCTAAAAATATTGATTGGATGTGTTTGGGGAAAAGGTGGGCATAAGAGGGGGGTCAGTTGCCCTCAAATCAGTTTGACTATTGAAAAGGGCACTAGTCCTTTGAATTTCCAATTGAATTAGCCCCTTTTCAAGTTTCTACAACAAAGATTTCAATAAAAACCTTACATACCCTCAGGGCATAACTTATAACCCTTGCCCTGAAGACTGGGGGGGGAGTATCCTGCTCAAAGGTATAATTTCCAGAACTTTCAACTGCGTGGAACAAAATGGCTGTCTCAAAATTTTGATTGGATGTGTTTGGGGAAATGGTCTCCTTGAAGGGGGTATTAGTTGCCCTCTAATCACTTTTGACTATTAAAAAGGGCATTGGCCATTTGAATTTCCAAACAAATGAGCCCTTTTTGAAGTTTCTACAACAATGCTTTCTGTAAAAACCTTATATGCCCCCAGGGTATAACTTACAACCCTTGCCCTGAGGGCTGTGGGGGGGGGGCGAGGTTGGTCATCCTCAAAGACCTAATTTCCAGAACTTTCAACTACGTTGACCAAATGGCTATCTCAAAATTTTGATTGGACGTGTTTGGGGAAAAGTAGGGCGTGAGAGGGGGATTAGTTGCCATCCAATCACTTTCGACTATTAAAAAGGGCACTAGCCCTTTGAATTTCCAATCAAATGAGCCTTTTTTGAAGTTTCTACAACAACACTTTCTATAAAAAACCTTGTATGCCCCCAGGGCATAAGTTACAACCCTTACCCTGAGGGTTGTGGGGGAGTGTCCTCCTCAAAAACATTATTTCTGTCTGGAAATCAACTATGCTGAACAAAATGGCTATCTCAAAATTTTGATTGGATGATGTGTTTGGGGAAATGGTGGATGCGGAATGGTTGTTAGCTGCCTTTTAATCACTTTTGACTATTATTCAATTTCCAATTGAAAAGGGCTCATTCAGTTTCCAATCGAATGAGCCCTTTTCGAAGTTTCTATGACATGAAGTTCCTTGATACAAAGTGCCCTGGTATGGAAAAAGTAAAAAAAATAAATAATACATTGTGCCAACATCGTTCTTTACTTAGGCAGTGTAATTGCGCTGCCTATGATTAAACAACTTTAGCTTGAAGAGCCAGGTATCAAGGAGGGGGCAACTCTTCTTATATTTGTAAAATTTTCTATTTTTTAAGTTTTAATGTTGCTTCTTACTTTCAGTTGAAAAAAAACTTTTTTTTATTTAATTTCCTTGAAGATTATGGGGAAATTTTATGCATTATTTATATTTGAATATGTTGTAGAAAAAAAAGTGAGGAATAAGAAGATGATAATCAAAAGTAAAGTGAAAAATTAATTTTTGCCAGTAAAATATACTAGAAACATGGCTGTTACATTAGGTATATTTAAAAAAAATGTGGGGTGCAATGTATTTAAAACATGATTCCAGGTATAGTCCTATTCATTTCATCAAGTTCTAGTCTCTTTTCTAATTTTTTGTTCTTATCCTTGACTTTTTTTGAATAGAATTCTATGCACACTCTTCAAGGCATCTTTTGTTTAAATTCATGGGAATATGGGAAATAAAATTTTGTACTACCAACCAGGGCCGTATCCAGGATTTGTTTCAGGGGTGTGGGGTCTACAAAAAAATTCGGGGTGGGGGTTAAAACCCCTCCCCCCCCTCTGGATACGACCTTGCTATCAATTATGTTTTGCCTGCTTGCAAACCAGGAAAATCAGTAATCTGTTGTATATAGCCTATATTAGACTGTATTAGGGATGGGGGAAGGCTGGGGTGCAATTACAGTAGTAGTTATAATTCAAATGGTATGTTTCTTTTCAAATGATTTTTTTCTTACAACATAAATTTATTATGACAAAATTTTTAAAGTTTTTTTTAAGCTGAAAGGGACATTGAGTGGTGCATTCATCTTTTACTTAGCAATTTAATACAGACATTGGTAAATTTACCATCTTTTGCTATTGCTTAAATTTAGCTGATTTTCTTGGAAAAAATACAGGACTGTCCTGCAGTAAGTTTCTTGATGAGGAGCTTTTTGTTATCATGGAAAACAGCTGAGCTATGTGAACGAAACTCAGAAATCTTCCCAGCGCCTAAACTATGCCACAGGATGACTTTTTGAAATATCTACATCCACTGTAGGCTACCTAGTGTTGTAACTGGTATAATTGGTCAAGGTAAAATTGGGTATTTTATTGTAATTTTACAGACCCCCTGTCAAATTGGTATTTTACCTATTTTATGTAATTTACCTATTTTACGTAATTTACGTATTTTACCGGTATTTTACCTTAGCAAGAATATTCATTTAGTTTTCTTGTACAATTCACTGTCTTTAAAATTTTGTCCTTGTAATATCCTCATTGTTGTTTGTTTGACTTACCATGTTTTGATTTTGAACATGAATACTGTAACAATCAGAGGAGGATCTGCTCAATGTTTTCCATAGAAATTGCCAACATATTGTTTTGGGTAGCTGACTGACTAGAGCTTAAATGAGATAAAGGATGAGATGGCTAGGACATGTTCTGTGGATGAAGCATGACGTATTGCCGAAGATTGTCATTTTATGCCAGCCGTCTAAGGCCAAACGAAAATGTAGGGATGCCTTTGAAGGAATGAGTGGGGTTTCAGGTCTCCCTTAACTGCTTTAGGGTCTTAACAAGGGCATTATAACTTTTAATCTTTGATTGAGTCAGTCTTTTCTCAAGTTGTTTTATTGTTATTGTTATTATTTAAATGCTTTGTGTGAAATTTGTACATATGTCTTTTGATTATTGAAAGTCATCCTTTGATCTTAACAATACTAGCCTCTGACCTATTATAAGGAACCTCACAAACCCTTACATACCATTTTTGATGAAAATATAATCCTATTCGTGAAGTTTGTGCTTAATATGTTCTAATTTGGACTGTGATACTTATCAGCATTTAGAGCCCCTCTCCAAAGAATCCTTATGATTTTTCGTGAAAAGAAATGTCACACGCTTGCATCTGCTAATTTAAGGGTAGTGGGCACCGGGCCAAGGGTCTTGCTTTGGGTCCTTGTATCTACAAATTGAGATTTGTTTTATGCCTATATTGAAATAATTTTATGACTAACATTAATAATGTGTAAACTGTTCACCTATATATTGAAATGTGTGCACTTTCATCAGCGTCTCAGTTTAATCAACTGGTTGTCTGTTTCAGGATGGACAAAATGTTTGGACTTAAGAAACCCAAAAAGGGAGGTATCAAATTGCCAGCATATGGAGGATCAAGTGCCACTTTGAATAGACCCCAGTCAGAAAGTGATTTTAATGAGATCAATGAAGAAATTCATTTTAGCCTGGCAAATTATACTGATGAACAAATTCAGGAAGAGTTTGAGAAGATGTTGGTTAGCATAATCTCTATTTATTGAATATAATCAGAGGCAACGCTATAGCGTTGCCTCTGATTATGGCGCTTTACTGAAAACCAATTTTATGACAAATATTTTCTTTTGTACTTAATATTGCAAATAAACATTAAAATTATAGTAACATTTTGAACTGATGAGCTTTCAGCAATTAATATCATTATACATCAAATATTCAGTTTAATTTATTAGCTCTTTTTAAAGTTGTTCAAGACGAATAAAGTTTCACTACAAACAATTGTTTGGATACTTCCTCCTTTCTTAACTGTAAATAAAAACCAAAATCCAACTGCGTCATTGGCGCTTAACTGAAAACGAATTATATTACAAATATTTTCTTTTCCAGATCTTACAGCATTGAAAATAAAAATAAAATGACAGTGAAATAAATTCTTGAACTGATGGATCTTTCAACAATTAATATCATTATACATCAAATATTCAATTTGATGTTGTTTATACTTTCCAAGACTGTTCAAGACGCATATAGTCTTGAGTAAAGCGCTAATGACGCAGTAGGTTTTAGACTTTTACAGTGAGAGAAGGAGGTCATACCCAAACTTTTGTTTGTAGTGATTTTTGTTCGTTTCAAGCTTGCTTTTCATATTCAATTTAAGTTTCACTCGTTTTAAGATTTATTTATTAATTTACATTAATATCTATTGTATGTTTGTCTGCATTGATTGTTTATTTAATTTCTGTTCGTTTTAAGTTTCATTTATACTTCAATAGGAAAATATCTTTTTTCATTTTAAGCTTGATATTCATATTCAACCTAAACATTACTCGCTTTAAGATCTATTTATTCATTTATATTATTACTTGTTTTATGTATTTGCTATGATTTTTTATTTAATTTCTGTTCGTTTCATTTATTCTTTAATAGTAATATCTGGTCGTTTTGAGTTTGAATTTTAAAAGGTTTTTGTATCGGCTGAGCTTAGGTTTAAAATGGCCTTTACCTTTCTTTTAAGTTTTTTTTTTTAATTAATATTGTACAATAGATAGTTAAAACGCCATTACAATGCCCTTGCGTTTTCGAAAGAGGCAGATTAAAAAAACAAATGAAAAAAGTGTTAATATTTTAATGCTAATGCTGAAGAACAAAAATAACCATATTTGTTGCAAAATGGTGTCAATTCACGTGTCTTAGGTTTTCACAAGAGGGGAGGGGAGGGGGAATGAGTTTGTTGCTATGCCTTAAAACACGCAAATTAAATGGTGGAAATGAGGAGAATCTGGATATTTCTTTAAGGATCAAGGCTGAAAATATTTATTGAGTTTATCTTTTTATATGAAATTTTAATATAATACAAAATATTAAGAGTATAATACAAAATACAAATCATAATTTCCTGTAATATGGAAATGTGTCTATAATCGTAAGGATTTTTTTATCCTTTATATATTCTATATTTAATTTATATAATTGTTAGAAGAAGAAAAAGAAGCTCATCAAAGTTAAAGTCTTTACAAGTCTACCCTGTTTTGTGTCACTGCTGGAGGATCAAGTTAAAATATTTACGGACATTTTTTTTGTGGGGCAGGAGTTGACAAAGCTACGTCTGATTTTTCTTTAGGGGGGGGGGGGAGGGGAGTTAATTTTTTCTGACAATCACGTAGGAGTAAACACTACTTTTTTTTTTTTGCTTGTTGTCCTTAAACTATATATAACATGTGAAATAAATAAATTACAACTGTGTTAATATTACAACGTGTAATAATTACAATAATTAATTAATAATTATAACACAATAATTACAACGTGTGTTAATTGTTTTTAAAGTAGTGATACAAAATGTGTATGTAGAGTTTAAGCAGCACCCTAACTTGAAGCTAGCTGCAAATGATAGCAACAATAGTGGACCTCATAGTGTAAATACTGTGGTGAATCAATTTAATACCCCTGTGTGTGAGGTCTGATGTTTCAAGGGGAAGCATTGATAAATGATATTATAATAATTTTTCATTATTGACTTTAGGCTTTCTTTAGGGTAATTTGATATCTAACTTGTGACACGTATTCCAACTTTGCCTAAATAACTTTAAAATGTACATTTATTTAATTCTTGGTCAAGAATCATACACTTTCTAACTGACTCTGAAACTCTTAGAGCTGCTCATTAATATATACTGCTTCTAAATAATTTGTGGCCTGGTATTTGAGCTGCTTATGAATATAGACTGCTTCTAAATAATTTGTGGCCTATTTAAGCTGCTCATGAATATAGACTGCTTCTAAATAATTTATGGCATCGTATTTGAGCTGCTCATGAATATGGACTGCTTCTAAATAATTTGTGGCCTGGTATTTGAGCTGCTCATGAATATAAACTGCTTGTAAGTAATTTGTGGCCTGGTATTTGAGCTGCTCATGAATATAGACTGCTTCTAAATAATTTTGTGGCCTGGTGTTTGATTCCTGCTGCTGCAAGGTTGGGCAAGAGTTTACTCCCTGTTACTGTAAAAAAGCAAGTAACTGAAACGCCGATAATAACCTGTTGACGCCCTAATTTTAGATCCAAAAGAGCACTAGCCGTGGTACCGAAGACCCGATTTTACTGGAAAATGTAAACAAGTTAATTCCCTAAGAAGAAAAGAGGTGAGGTTGAAAAAGAACTGTTTTCTGTAATTGTGTTTTCTCATTTCAGGATGATATGAATTTAACAACCGACACCCAAAAAGGCCCTCTGCGAATGATACCACTGGCGAAAAAGAAAGAAATGCTAGAAATGCACTACAAAGGAAATGCATTGGTATATCTAAGTTTTTTCTTCTCTTTTGATAGCACTGCTTTCCACTTTCTATGGAGTGAAGAGCTGCACTTTCTACTTTTAATATAGCACCACTTTTCACTTTTAATAGTCCACTTTTATTCAAGAAGGAAAAATATGCGAATAAAAAACCTGTTAAAACACATGCTCCTAGATTTGATAGATTCCTATTGTAAGCAATCCAGGGATTTGGTATCCAAATATCAGCTCTGATAAGAAAAAAAGATAATGGCTATCAAAGAGTATATGCTGCAGAGCTAAAACTTTCAAGATTATTAAGATCAAACAACAAAAGTACGAAGAACAATAGGGAAATCTTTTTGCAAGACAGTGGAGATAATTTGAATGAATATTTCGGCCCTATGTCCAAGGACCGTCCTCAGCAAGACAAAAATATATGAAAGAAAAAAGACTCACAACAACATGCAACCAATAAAACCAAAAATTAAAATTTTTTTCATTTTTTTTTTTATTATTAAGATCATAAGTATGAACAATCAGGGGTTTCAGAGGGAGGGTATCAGAGAATGTTTTCAGAATGAGGGCCTGTCTGAAATAGCACTTCAGGCTGATGCTAGGGAGACAGAGTGGAATATCTTTTCCTCAACCCCTCCTTTTATGTCAATATCAGTGTATTGATAAGATTAAGGTGGTGTTATGTGGCCATGGTGTAATAAAAAAAGGTTTATGAAACAAGAAAAAAAAACACTAGAAAAAGCAAACAAAACACAGGTAAGAATAATAAAAAAGAAGAATAAAGTATGTTCTGCGCAGACGTAATTTTAGGTCTATATCCCTGTGTTATTAAGACTATGGCTGCAGCACATGCTTTAAGGGAAATAAATAAAAGGTATATGAGATTTAAAAACTGGTAATAAATTGGAAATTAGAAACTGGAGCTAAGAGGAAACTGGTATTAAATTGGAAATAAGATAAGAAGAATAAAGAATGGAAAATGAAATATGCTATAAGAGGTTTGTAGTAAGCGGAAACTGTTAATAAATTGGAAATAAGAAAAGAACAACAAAAATAGAAAATGAAGCATGTTATATGCAGGCGAATTGCAAATGGCATTATGTTACTGTTGATGCATGCAGAGTGGAGGGGGGGACGGTGTGATCGACTTTCCCCAAAGTATCCCGACCCACTAATGAATAGACATATGTGAAATTATATTTATAGCATCATTTCCTGGAACAATTATAAGTGAAAGGTGTGGAGTGCAGCTGGTTCATAGTTAAAAGTGACCGTATTTCATATATTATATTTACATATCATAAATCTTTTGGAACTCTTCTAAAAAGGTGCTATTTTGCAAAGGAGTATTAAAAGTTTATAACTTGCGACAAAAAATGTCCAAATAGTAGCCTACATTTTTAAGTATTGAAAGTGCTACTATGATCGACAAATACTAAAAAGCGTACTTTAGCACACTTATGTGCTCTTAATATTTTATATGTTATAGCATTTTATATTTAAAAGTTAATGCAGTTTATACCTAGGGGAATTATTGGTAGTACAATGCTGAATATAATTAGCTGAATTGAGTGTTTCTATGCAAGGAAATCCTAATCCTTTCATTGACAGATAAAACACAAGGCTTAAGTACGTATCTAGTAGGCTAAGTTGTTTAGTGAAAGTCTCGCTTGACGATATAGTCAATTGACCACTTGCAAGTGTAGAGCCCCCACTTAAAACTGATTAAAATCGGAAAGCTGTGTGATTGAAAAATAATTGTTAAGTATTAGAAATTAAAGTGTGCAAGTGGGACGTTTCCAACTGGAACTCCAACTGGAGCCGGGTCAAACTACTAGTGGGTGTCGTATGTTGATGTTTTTTTTTTTGTAAATTTATATGTCGCGTGTATCAACTACTAGTGGGTGTTCAAATTCATTATTTTGCAGAAATGAGGTTCCTTTATCTCATTGAACATCCTCTCTAAAATTAACACTCACAGCCTTCATTCAGCTCTATATTGTTTCGAATCTTAAAAGACAGTTTTAGAAAACTTCATAAATGTTGACCAAAGTATTACAAGTATTAAGTAATTTAATTGTTAAATGATTAATTGTTAATTAATCCTTTTTCTAAAATAAGAACTTGATTTCTGGTGCCCCAAGGATGGGTTCTTCTTTCCCGCTTTATAGGCTGGGACAGATGCGTCACAGTGTTTCTGCATGTGTTGATGTCATGCATACCAAAAATGAATAAGTAGCCGCTTGAACTGACAAATTACGTGAACCCTACATGTACTTAGACATGTCACAACTCATGTAACAATATTCGAAAATTGTAACACGAAGCATGAGAAAAACTCGAAATCGTCAGACTTTTTTGTTACAGCAGAACTGCACCAGCAGTTTCAGCAGATTTGGAACTAACAGAGTTTTAGCTTTACAGTAAATTATATTTTAACTAACCTTTCTTGCTGTGTGTCTGTTCTGTATTATGGACTGTGCATTGCTATTTTTATGAACAGGCAGAAAAGTGCTTTGTTTGTAATGTACGGCTTCTACTGTTTCTGCAAAACTAGATTAGACTCTTAACAGTCTGAAAAATATATCTGTCAGAACAGACATTTCATCTGAAGTACGGAATACTATTGAATACTTAATAAACTTGAGTTAAAAAATCTAGGCTGTCCATGTTGATTATTTTACGATCAGTTTTAGGTTAATCCCCAACTTCCTTTGATTGACGACAGAGAGAAGGAAAATCCACTTTTATAATCGTTCCTGCAGTTGTGAAACCCTTCGGCCTCACAAAAATATTCTGCCATGAAATTTCGTACATCCATACTAATGTGTTCACATGAAATCTTGAAATTTCACATAGTTTTTGATGATAGGAAAAGGCGAAAAGTGGCTCTTAATTAATTTTGATGATCGACAAAACTACTACTGTTACAAAGAAGTCACCGCCACCCCAGCCACAACGCTATTGTGATTGATAAAACCAGTGTGTATAAAACCAGATTAGTGTCAATATCTGAGAGCCTGTGGTGTCAGAAAATATGAAATGGAGCTCTGAAAAAATCTGCCAAATGGATCAGATATAGTAAATAAAGCAATAAAAGGCATAATATACTACATTGTCGTTTTTTTTTATTTCCTCGTATGGTCGAATTTAAATAACTTAACATGTAATTGGTAGACATTGTCTTATGTAGTTTATAGATCAAATGTTTTGTATTACCATAAATGTTTTTTTCAAGTTTATTAAGTCTACTTTGGTGCTAAAAAGGGGCGTAATTTGCTATGGGGGTGGAGGTGGGGCTAACCCCTTGACCTCCGTTTGCCACCCCCCCCCCCAAAAAAAAAAGAAAAACCAGTTTGCCCCCCCCCACCTGAAATGTAGTTTCTTCCGAAATCTTGTCAAAACTAAGATAAATCTGCATAATTCAAGCATCAGTAGAAACAGATCAGTTTTTTTGTACATATTTACCTTTATAGTACTAGAAAGTACCTTTATAGTACTAAATAGTACCTTTATATATACCAATATACCATTTAATAGTACCAATAGCTTATTTTTTAGTTTTTACTGTAATTTTCACTTGATTTGGGAAAATTGGCTCCAAATTTGCCCCTCCCCCCCCCCGCCCCCCTTCAAGATTTTTACAAGATTATGCCACTGATGCTAAAGCACCTCGTCGACTCTTGACTTTTGGGCCCCTAAGGAATTTATACAATAATAAGATTTTCCAATCCCGAATTGACGAAATGATGGCGCATTTCTCTCTGTTTTTAACGTTTTTTTTTTTTTATCATAATCATTAAGATATTATTCTCTTTTTAGAAAAGTCGAAGTAGATTTGACAGCCCTGGAGATTTCATTGAGTATTTAAGGAATCCGGACATCAACCACTCAAAAGCTTTTAATTGCTTAAAGTCATTGCGTGTAGCACTAACAAGCAATCCTTTAACTTGGGTCCATGAATTTGTAGAAAGAGAAGGACTTCTGCAAGTATTACAAATTTTGGCTAGATGTTTAAGGTACCTTATTTTTTGTATTTTTTTTCAGTACTTTTTTTTACTATTATTTTATATCTATTTTTAGTATTTCAGTTTAGTATTATCTCCCATCGAGCGGTTTTGCTTAGAAGAATATCATTTTATCCCAATCTTAAATATCACTTCAGCATATTCAAGGTTGAACTACGCATTGGAAAACACATGCCTGAGCTTGGTTGGGGGTAGGGACTAGGAAATTATTGCCTGGATCGATGCCGAAAAGGACGGCTCTTTCGGCCTAGCTCGTCGATTTCCTTTCATTTTGTATCTTCCATTCAAGCTATCGCAATTTCGAGTGATTGTGGTATTTCTGTGTTCTGTTGAAAACACTATAAAAAAAAACTGGAGTCTTTCTTGACTGATCTTGAAAAAAAAAAATAGGATCACGAGTTAAAATGATATTAAGGAATCTGGCTAAGTGTGTTGATGAAGGGCTGATACATCGTGAAAGATGTATCTCTTTATAAATAATTTCGTGAAGATTCATATATAAGTACGTTTCTCTTTTTAATTTATTTGTGTTTTTTTGTTGGTTTTGTTGGTTTGACTGATCTTGGTGCTAAAAAAAGCTTGTAAAAACAAGTACGGAGCGATAGTGCATTATGTATGTGAGGGGGGTCGCTTTCCTCTGAACCACCTGCTCTTTACTCTAAAGTTTTATAGTGTGACGTTGTGTTGAGTAGTTATTCTTAGTGAACTGAGATATACATTCAAACTTTAGCATGATAAGTATGGGGTTCACTAAGGGCCAGCCACTAAACCTCAAAAAGTTTTGCAGTGGTTTAAAATACTTTTTATTCTATACCCACAACCTTTGCGTTTGAGTTGTCGATTTTAAAGACTTGAGACTAAAAGTTAAACTTCAGCGTAGCGTAAAGGGCAAAAGAGGGGTTCAGAAGAGAGCAGACTTCTTCACACACGGAATAATTTATTTTTGTTTTACGTTTTAATATCTGTCCTCATTTGTTTTTTAACAAGTTTGTAAAAAAGTGGCAACACCAGATTGATATCAATATCAATTTCATATCAATTGATATCAACGTAATATCAATTATGATTGCATTGAAACCTCTTTCGTTTCAGGGATTAGAAAAGTACTTAAAATAAGAATCATCCCACCGAAAGAAACTAATGCATGCAATCATCAGAGAAACTGAGGTGTTCTATTAAAAAAAAAATCCAAGAATATTAGAATCTATTATATACTATATCTGTATCTATTTGATATAGTATGTATCTATAGTATATCTATTATTTACTATTATAAAGAAACAAGAAGGTTCAACAGGTTTCATTTCCTGTTCAACTTTGTGTAACTCTTTTAAGCTTCTTTATTTGTAGTTGTTATACAAAACTGAATTAGGTCACAATGGAAGTCAAAGTTCAATTTGCTTATCCTAAGACTTTAAGCCATATAATGAAGTATTGTTTTCTCTTACTTTGATAGGAATTAAGAAAATTACTGCTAAAATCAATGAAAAAAAATGCTTGGATCCTGGACATTGCCAATGCTCTGTTAAATTAATTTGATTTTTGTTTGGAGGTTTTGGTTTCCATCTCAATTGAGGTTCTCTTAGCACTACGATTTACGAATTCAGGTTTCGAGCCAATTGAGAAAGAAGTTTTTGGGCCCCATTCAGGAGGAGAGAAACACACCCCAACAGTTTTTCTTGTACATTATGCTAATAGGCTCAAAGGCATGCGGTTGTAACTTTTAAACAGATCAAGGATAAAACTTGGCCCTTCCGGGTCCTTTACAGATCATCATTTTTGACTGGGTTGTGGATTCGATCACAAGGACTTTTTTAAAATTCAATTGTATGCACATATGCTGCCACCTTTCCAGATATCTGTCTTTTATCCAATCAATGATTATTTGTTTTGCAATTCGAACAACAAGATCGGGACGATCTTGAGCTGACTGCTCAATGATAAATTCATTATTATGAGATGTAATACTTGCTGTTTCTTTGATTTCTGGCCAATCAGGATCGCAAGTCATAGTTCTGAAGGGATCTGATGGTCAAGTGCGATAAACAATGGCCAATCAGGATCGCAAGTCATAGTTCTGAACGGATCTGATGGTCAAATGCGATAAACAATGGCCAATCAGGATTGCAAGTCGTAGTTCTGAAGAGATCTGATGGTCAAATGCGATAAACAATGGCCAATCAGGATTGCAAGTCATAGTTCTGAAGAGATCTGATGGTCAAATTTGGTAAACAATGGTCAATCAGGATTGCAATTCATAGTTCTGAAGAGATCTGATGGTCAAATGCGATAAACAATGGCCAATCAGTATTGCAAGTCATTATTCTGAAGAGATCTGTTGGTCAAATGCGATAAACAACGGCCAAGCAGGATTGCAAGTCATAGTTCTGAAGAGATCTGATGGTCAAATGCGATAAACAATGGCCAATCAGGATTGCAAGTCATAGTTCTGAAGAGATCTGATGGTTAAATGCGATAAACAATGGCCAATGAGGATCGCAAGTCATAGTTCTGAAGAGATGTGATGGCCAAATGTGATAAACAATGGCCAATCAGGATTGCAAGTCATAGTTCTGAAGAGATCTGATGGTAAAATGCGATAAACAATGGCAAATCAGGATTGCAAGTCATAGTTCTGAAGAGATCTGATGGTCAAATGCGATGGACAATGGCCGATCAGGATTGCAAGTCATAGTTCTGAAGAGATCTGATGGTCAAATGCGATAAACAATGGCCAATCAGGATTGCAAGTCATAGTTCTGAAGAGATCTGATGGTCAAATGCGATAAACAATGGCCAATCAGGGTCGCAAGTCATAGTTCTGATGAGATCTGATGGTCAAATGTGATAAACAATGGCCAATCAGAATTGCAAGTCATAGCTCCGAACAGCTTTGATGGTCAAATGCGATAAACAATGGCCAATCAGGATCGCAAGTCATAGTTCTGAAGAGATCTGGTGGTCAAAGGCGATAAACAATAGCCACTGCATCTTCGAAATGTTTACCATGGTAGCGTGTTGATTGGTGAATGACAACGATAGTATTACTTTTTTTTAGCAACAAGTGTATTCCGTTTCGCAGCTAAGTCTGGATGAATCGTGCTCGCAGTTCGTCAATAATCGACAATATAGTGTTGGAAAAGTCGTCCACCAAAAAGTAAAGCCTTAAAATCTTTCAGACGCAGGTCGGGCGTTGCAGCTTGCAGAGAAAGGCTTTTGGCGTGTTCAGGTCGAAAAGTGATACGAGGCTCCCGGTACTTATATAATATGAAGCAAAGAAAGAAAGATGTAGAAGTAAAGAAAAATCTAGAAGAAGCAAAGCAAAGCGTCCGTGCAAAAAAAGTTCTGAACCAGAACCAACAAAGAAAAATGAGGCTTGAGAAGCGTCCTTACAAGAACTTTGGAATCAGGACCAACAAAGAAAAATGAGGCTGGAGGAGCATCCGTGCAAAAAAGTCCTGAACCAAAATCGACAAAGAAAAACGAGGCTTGAGAACCGTCCTTACAAGAACTTTTGAATCAGGACCAACAAAGAAAAACGAGGCTGGAGGAGCATCCGTGCAAAAAAGTCCCGAACCAGAATCGACAAAGAGAAACGAGGCTTGAGAACCGTCCTTACAAAAACTTTTGAATTAAGACCAACAAAGAAAAATGAGGCTGGAGGAGCATCCGTGCAAAAAAGTCCTGAACCAAAATCGACAAAGAAAAACGAGGCTTGAGAACCGTCCTTACAAAAACTTTTGAATCAGGACCAACAAAGAAAAACAAGGCTGGAAAAGCGTTTGTGCAAAAAAGTTCTGAACCAGAACCGGCAAAGAAAAACGAGGTTGGAGAAGCGTCCCTACCAAAAGTTCTGAACCAGAACCAACTAAGGAAAGCTAAAGTAGTTTGACGTTATTATCAGACTCTCTGGAACTAATAGCAATGTGAATACCAAAAATGTTGCAGTTTAATTATAAAAAGGAATATAATAACAGATTTCTCTAGTCGATAACAACTTTTTTAATTTGAGCCCTCTCACGATATTCTAGGACCACTTGGTCTATACGATCACACCTGGGAAAAAAACAACAAATAAACACGCATCCGTGATTTTTCTTCTGGCAAAAAATACAAAATTCCACATTTTTGCAGATAGGAGGTTGAAACGTCTACATTAGGGTTCTCTGATACGCTGAATCTGATTGTGTGATTTGCATTAAGATATATGACTTTTAGAGGCTGTTTCTCCCTCTTTCTGAAAATAAGGCAAATTTTCTGAGGCTCGTAACTTTTGACGGGTTAGTCTAAACTTGATGAAACCTATATATTTGAAATCAACACAAAAATCCGATTCTTTTTATGTATCTATTGGTATCAAAATTCGGATTTTTAGAGTTTTGGTTACTATTGAGCCGGGTCGCTCCTTACTTACAGTTTGTTACCACGGACTGTATGATTCCAGTGTGTTTAGGCACACAAAAAATGATGCAATTTCGTGACCTTTTAATTTGCGCCATACGTTTAATTATTAAACTAATAAACTAATTTTTTACATCTTTCACTTACATATTTTTAAACCAATGCCTATAGACATGTTTCACGAATATTTACTGTATTTTAATGTAATTCAGTTACTAGGAGCTAAAGTTCGTTCTTTACTTAAAAAATCACAAACAGGAAAAATCCTTTGGCTTTTCTTATTTGGAATAGTAAGAGACAAAATTAAGGGAATCAGGCAGCAAACTAAGTCCAATATGTGGAATTATTTGTTCTTTACTAGGTTTCAGCCATCTTTACAGCCATGATACCGATGAAACTTACATAATCCCTATTTACGACTAACTAGACTGATCCTTTATATAATTATACGAGAAAAATCAATCCCTTTGTATCTTTTCAACATGTTGTAAACAGTAACCCTTTCGATGTGATTATAATAACTTTATATTTGTTCTTTATTATAATTTCATCCTAGTTAAACTATGTACATTAGCCATTAAAATTTACTTATTAAAGTAAATTAATAAAGTTATAGAAGAATTATTATCTATAATACCTCGTGATAACGTAACGGATTAAGCTGCTCTAAATCATGATCAAATGTTGGCAGGTTCAATCCCACGTGTCGCAAGGAACTTTATCTCTTCAGCGCCAATAGAACACGATCCAGATCGTCTCCCGTTGTAAATTCCTCAACTATATTATTTACGGGTATTTTATCGAATAAATTCACATCTAAACTTAATTTGAGTGGATCTTGTGAAGACCCATTTAAACACAATAACTCTTCACACCATTTCTTTGTTGAGGTGAAGTTAATGAAGTTGAAATTGCTGTGTTCATTAGCATAACAAATTGTTACAGTTTTGTGCTGTAGACTCCTTTTCTTTCCTTCGAGACTAGTATTCTCCCAAACAGAGTGATTTTGGGGAGTTTTTGCGAAGTCAGCAGTCTGAACGTCTACGATTTAGTCAATATCCAAAAAATAAGTTGTCGAAACCGAATTTTTATCTCCCTCATAATTCCACCCTCCATTTCGTAGAAAATCTTTTCTCCATAAGACAAAATAACAGTTTTCGTCGACTTGCGACCCTACTTTCAACACATCAGTTGAATCTTCATCCCATTTCAAAAATGTTTCACCAGTATTAATCGATGGATTCAGTTGCATTTTGTCCGTACTACCCATAAAATCACGCGTCGAGTAGTTAGGACCTAATAAAAACCAAAACTGTTTTTTAAATTTTCAGGTATTTTTCTAGTTTGAACAAAAAATTAAAATTATCGCTGAAACACCATAAATATTTTTTTCTGTTTACATAATAACTTTAGTGACTGTGAACTGAAAACTAAAATAAAGAATTTTTTTTCCACGGAAATAAAACAAAACGTTATAGAGATACGCACTTTAGGAGCTGAGCCAAAAAGAAGTTTGGTTCCAGGAGGTGGGCAGATGTTAATCACATTTGCTACTAAAGAGCTATAAAAAAAATGTGGATTTTCGTTAAAAGAATCATTTTGTTTATGAAATATATTAAAGAACGAACTCCTAGCAAACCTAGCAAAAGCAAAAGGTGAACCACAGCCTATAGTAACCAAAATCTTTAGATAAGATAATCTAACAGAAATATCTTTTGAAAATCCGGGTTGCAGCGTTACCATGGGACGTTTACCACGTCCCTTAGTAAAACCATCTTCAACAATTTACAGAAGTTGTTTTGTAACTCAAGACCCTAGTCTTCTTTAGAAGCCTGAGATGGAGCAATAGGTTCCTTCCCCAAGTAAAGAAGCAACTGAAGGCAATATCCATCCAAAGTTCAGAGAGCCCATAGTTTATATCCAAATCGAATGGACTTCCCTCAGATAAACTGCTTCAGGCAATGTTTCCTATAATATTTTACAATCATTTTGTTGGTGGAAATATGCTGAGGGAAAATTCCAAATTGCTTAAAGTTTGCATTTATTATGTCAAAGAGGGGTTCCACTTTGAAACCTTACCGACGGCTTGAACTCTATAGTTGCCCATAAAGTGGATTTTCCTATAGTTGCCCATAAAGTGGTTGCTTGACCGGGTCACTTCCAAGATCCTCATCAACTGACTAATAAGCTCTTTGGGAATATATAAAAAACAATTAAAATAAAATTGCGTTATACTGTCTTATCTAAAGATAAGTGTTTGTTGCATCGTCATCTATATAATGATTTTTAATCCTCAGAAAATTTCAGTGCGTGGGCAACAGCTCGTTCTTTAATATATAAATGAACATAAAAATCCGATTCTTTTGATGTATCTATTGATATTAAAATTCCGTTTTTTAGAGTTTCGGTTACTATTGAGACGAGTCGATCTTACTATACAGCTCCTTACAACGAACTGTTTGAAAAATTACAAACAGGAAAAAGCCTATGGCTTTTTCTTAATTGGAATAGTAAGAGATGACCTGGCTACAACCTACGATTATGACGTCATTGATCAATCTTTAACATGATTATGATTGCTTAAAAAATCAAATATCTTTGAAAATATAAAAAGACATCTAAAATGCAGTTTTTATGTAAAAGGTGATTCTATTTTTAATTTGTTTTTGTTTTTTGATTAAAAAAGGCCCTAGAACTTTTAATTTCCGTTCGAATGAGCCCTCTCACGACATTCTAGGACCAATGGGTCGATACGATCACCCCCGGGGAGAAGAAAAAAAAGGGCAAATAAACACACATCCGTGATCTTTCTTCTGGCAGAAAATACAAAATTCCACATTTTTGCAGATAGGAACTTGAAACCTCTACAGTAAGGTTCTCTGATACGCTGAATCTGATGGTGTGATTTTCATTAAGATTCTATGACTTTTAGGTTTTTTTTTCCTTTTTTTGAAAATAAGGCAAATTTTGTCAGGCTCGTAACTTTTGATGGATATGAGTAAACTTGATGAAACTTATATATTTAAAATCAGTATACAAATCAGATTCTTTTGATGTGTCTATTGATTATTTGAAAAAAACTACGTTTTCTAAAGAGTTAAAGAGGCTGAGTCACAAGTTCGAACCTTAAAACGTACAGGGATTAGGAGGTACAGTTAGGGGGCTGCCGCCCCCACCCCCCCCCGCTTTTGCAGCCACTTTTGTTAAGATTTTTATTTTGGGGGTCTACCGCCCCCCTCAACCCCCGCTTTTTCCCTTGCAAAGAAATGCTTTGCAACACGAACGAAGTCTGCTTGAATTTTTTACCGTAAGAACATCCTATTGCATCTCTTTGATTAGATACAGTACTGAGCCTGTTTGCTGGATTTTTTACAGGAGATTTTTCCCTAACCGATAACAATCTACAATGTGATGAACTTGGTACGACCAACTGATTGCAGGCTACGGGACTTAAAAAACCTTAACAAAAGAGGCTGCAAAAGCGGGGGGTTTGGGGGCGGCAGCCCCCCAACTGTACCTCCTAATCCCTGTACGTTTTAAGGTTCGAACTTGTGACTCAGCCTCTTTAACTCTTTAGAAAACGTAGTTTTTTTCAAATAATTTCTGCATGTTTTTGTACAGTTTATTACTTATTATTGCTTGACTAACTGTTAGCTGGTCATGTCAGGAGTTAAAGTTGGGGGCCTGCCGCCCCCCAAACCCCCCGCTTTTGAAGATTCTTGTGGTAAGGCTTTTAATTCCTGAATACTCAAATCAAATGCACAGTAAGATTCTCTTTTTTTAACTTTTATTCGAGCATGCGGGTATACGGCATGTTATCAAAGCAGTGGAGACTTACCTGTAAACTGAAGGCCGACTGTGATATTCTTCTGGAGACGCCTGTTGAGCCGAAGGAATTAATAGATTGTATACTTTAAATTTAAGAGATACTACTTTAAATTCAATCTATAAAAAATTTACTCTGACGGGGAATCGAACCCGGGTCTTCCGCATGACAGACAGGAATAGTGACCACTGTACTATCAGAGACTCATTGTTAAATTATTTTTAGTCTCTGCAATCTATTTTCGACGCAAGCAAATACAAAGTAAGATTTTTGTTTTTCGACAAAAAAAAACTTCTGGGAAATAGCTGGAATTTTTGGAAGCTTGCAGTCGGTCTTGTCAGGTTAAGAGGACTATTTTGATCTAATTTAATAATGAAATACTATGCTTTTAGGAATTTCAAAAATTAACATGGGCTCTTATAGGAAAACGAGGTTTTTCGTAAATGTAAATTTGGGGGATAATTTTTTCGGTCTGAAAATATCAAAAGGCCCTAACAGGTCGAATTCCGGTTCGAATGAGTCCTCATTTACCCGGATCCGTTGCCAACTGTGGCCTGTAGGCGTGGCTGATAAAAAAAAATAACTTGATGAACATTAAGTGGCTATATTTGGTTTTGGAAAACAGGGAAGGAGTGATAGGATTGAGCTGAAATTTTGAGGATATGCTCCCAGGCCCTAGGAAAGCTTATCCTCTAAATTTCAGCCCGATCGGACGTTAAAGGGGGGCTGTGGTGGGAGGGTCGAAACTTCCGGCCCACTTTCCCCCATGAAGATAAAGTCGGAGGGGGGTGAAATTTTGTATGTTTCTTAGTTTGAGCTTAGGCTACAAAATGCGATCACCGCCGTCTTTCTGCAACCGCTAGGACCGGAAATCGCTTAACATTGTGGTGGGTCGCCTCTTTAAAGAGGCACAAGTGTGCCTCCTTGATATTAAAATTCTGTTTTTTAGAGTTTCGGTTACTATTGAGACGAGTCGCTCTTAGTTAAAAAAGTTTCCAGTTTAATTAAATTTTGTTTTTAATTAAAAAGGCACTATAACTTTTAATTTCCGCTTGAATGGGCCTCTCGTGACATTCTAGGACCACTGGGTCGGTATGATCACTCCTAGGGAAAAGAAAAACAAACAAATAAACACCCATCCGTGATCTTTCTTCTGGCAAAAAATACAAAATTCCACATTTTTGCAGATAGGAGCTTGAAACATCTACAGAGTTTGTATGTATGTTCAAAACTGCACTTATTTAACCATCAGACAATCCTGGCAAATTATGAGATAGCAAATCATTGTCGTAGAATCGTTTATTTCACAGGTAGGTTGTACCTTAATCACCAAAAATTCACCCAAAAAGCTTTTAGTATTTCGTTCCTAGAGTTTGTCGTATCACTTTGAATACATTTCCTAATCATTTGACAGGGAGAAGGCAAAATGGGAGGGCGTTCAACTAGAATGCATCCGATGCCTCAAGGCTATTGCCAACAATCGAATTGGCTTAAAAACATTATTTGAGAAAGAAGAAGCACTCACAGTACTGGCACAATCCTTAGACCCACATCACATGAATGTAATGGTCGAAGCAGCCCGACTTCTGGCGTGTGTTGCTATTGTACCGAATGGACACGATAAAGTTTTAGAAGCAGTCACCGTCGTTGGAGAAATGAGAGGTAATATTGATTTTTATTATGTAAAAGCAAGGCCGTATTGGGGGGGGGGCTTCCGTGTTTGAGCCCCTCCCATTCAAAGTTTATAAACGATCCGTAAAAAGGTAACAAAATGGATACATGTATAAAAAAATTGATGTTTTTTGTAAAATTTTTTTTACCCCCCCCCCCCTCCGAACAGAAATCCTGGATAAGGCCTTGTGTAGAGGTGACTGGTAAAGCTTATAGTTTTATTCCACATGCAAGTTTTTTTGGCATTTTGATGTTTCAATAAAAAAAGTTACCGTAGAGAAATTTGATTGAAGAACTCTGTAATGAGAAACTTGGTTAGTTTAATGATTGTAACTCCTTACTCAACATCGAAAAAGCAAAAATTAGTTGTAGTAAGCAATACTGAACGAGGAGGAGGTTCTAATTCTTTCTCTTTGGATGCTATTAGCGTTCATTCACCAACCAAAATATATTTTTCAAATATGGTCAATCTTGTTAAAATTAACATTCTGTGATAGCTTCAAATGTAAACTTTTTCCATGTTAGAAATGGGATTCGACATGAAAACCATTTGATTTTTATTCAGATTCTTGAGCTGGCATTTCCTGTTTTGATAACCTCATGGTCTTTTAATTTACAACGATATTTATACATTAATACGTTCTAGTTCCCATACAGGCTAATAATGCAACCACCCTTTGTTGGATCGGCGACATAACAGTTTAAGCCATTTTAAAAGTTTCAAGTTCCGTTTCCTACCGCCTCTCAATTAAACGAACCGAGAGTTTCAACTGCATCCCCCAACTTTTCATAGAGATACTGCCAGGGCCGTATACAGGATTTTTTCCCGAGGGGGGGGGGGGTGTTAAAAAACGCATCGAAAACCTGTTTATACTCATTTTAGTTATGTTTTTGCGAGTCAGACAATTGTTTTGTTTTTTTTGGAGGGGTGAGGGAGGGGGATTCAAACCCCCTACCCTTCCCCCTGAATACGGCCTTGGGTACTGCGCATACACTATTTTGCAGCCTGTGTTTTCATAGTGGCAGTGTCTTTTATTTATACCTATTCATGGGCGCCCGTAAGCTGAATTTTAGGGGGGGGGCTTAACTGATCTAATCGGCACTTCCAATGCTGTATAATAGAAATCTCAAAACAAAATATAAAAATATAAGGCAGCATTATTCAGCCAGGGGGGGGGGGGGGCTGGAGCCCCCCTCTCGGCTTGCTGCGACTAATCCTTTTTAGAGTACTCGAATGGTACCATTCAAAAAATGATTTGTGTGCAAGAATACGATTTCAATATGGTGAAAAATAAAGGAATTTTTCCTCTTATTTATTTATTGAACAAAGAGTTTGCAGCATACATAAACACATACTCTTCTGGGCTGCCCAAGCACTTCACCAAATTTGGCATCAATTCAGTTCAAAGTTTGTCTTTTTTGAATGGAATAACTCTTTAAAATCTTCTTCTTCCTCCTAAAACAACATTGCCAAGTTTGAAAAAAACGCTAGGAAAGACTAAAAACTGGATTAGTGATTTTATTCTAAAAAAAGAAGAATAATAATGTTCCAAAGACTAGGTGTTTGTGTTTAGAACTTCTCTTATATTTGTTTGGCTTAAGAATTTCGCGGTTTACTAGTATTTTTAAGAGGAAAGTGAAACATCACTAAAGACTTAAAAATCAGATACTAATTGCATCTAAGCACAGAGTATCCAATTTTCTGTACAATTCGTGTGCTTTTCTTAAAAATTTCCAGGTTTAAAATTTTGATTTTCTTAAAATTGATGTCCTTTTCTTAAAATTTGTCTTAATATCCTTGGATATCCAGTAACATGCTCTAATTCTACCAACTTTGAACTGATGTAACTTAATGCATATTAAACATATCAACTTCGTAAATAAAGTAAAAAGATAACTTGGTTATTTACCTTTCTGGAATCCAATAAACCCAGGCACGTGTTTAGATCGGTTTATGGGATGGAATCTTTGACTACCTCCACCAAAATGAAAGCACTTTACTTGCTTTTCGATATATTGTTTAGCTTATCACGTTTGAAACGAGATATAGTTCCAATTTTCTCTCATAAAAACTCGACATTACTGAAATCCCTGGGTCTAAAATATTTTCTCTATTTTTTTCAATTGCATTATATGTTTATCATCTTCTGTTAATATTTTTCATATTTTTTTCTGTTTTTGTGTTATTATTCGTTTGTATTTAGGTGTGAATCGATTTTCGTAGACTGTTGAAGGACTACGGAAGACCCTTGAACTAGACCACTTCACAAGTGCTCAGGAACACTTATTGTTTAGTCTTATGTTACTGACCAATTCAATTGTCAATCAGTCTGAAGACACACATTTTAGGTTTCACATTTTCTTTCTCACATTTTTCATTTTTTTTTGCATTTTATTCTGTTCATCTCTTGCTATTTAGGATTAATTTCGTAAATTGTTGAAGGAGCATGGAAGATCCTTTAGAGAGACAATTTCACAAGTGTTTTAGAACGGTTATTGTTTAGTCTTATGTTACTAACTAACTCAATTGTCAATCAGCCTGAAGACCGGAATTTTAGGTTTCACATTTTTATTATTTTTTTCTCCTGCTATTCTTTTAAATTTAAATTTGAATCGATTTTCGTTCATTTTTGAAGAAAGATCCTTGAGTTAGACCACTTCACAAGTCCTCAGCAAAATTTATTGTTTAGTGTCATGTTATGGTATAGTCAACTGTCCTTAGTCTGGAGACCTAGATTTTAGTTTTCACATCTTCATTTCACAAGTTTAATTTTTCCGTTTCACATTTTTTATTCTGTTTTTCTCTTATTATTCTTTTGCATTTAGGTGTGAATCGATTTTCGTACATTGTTGAAGGGTTACGGAAGAGCCTTGAGACAGACCACTTCACAAGTGCTCAGGAACAGTTATTGTTTAGCCTTATGTTACTGACTAACTCAATTGTCAATCAGTCTGAAGACCTGGATTTTAGGCTGCATTTGAGGAACGAGTTCATGAGAGAAGGGCTTGCTGAGCTTTTACCGGTATGTACCTTTTTCCACCTTCTTTACTTTCTTTTAGGTTTATCTTCTTTCTATTTTTCTTTGGAGGTTTGCTTTTATACCTTCTTTTGGATTTACCTGTTTTCTATAATTGTTTCTGGGTTTGCTTTTATACCATTTTTTAGGTTTATCTTCCTTCTATTTTTCCTTGGGTGTTTGCTCTGAGGTTTGCTTTTGTACCCTCTTTTTTATACCGTCTTTTAGATTTATCTTTTTTCTATTTGTCTTTGAAAGTTCGTTCTGATGTTGTCTTTTATGCCTTCCTTTTTATGCTTTTTTTAGGTTTACCTTCTTTCCATTTTTCTTTGGAGATTCTTTCCGAGGTCTGCTTTTTTACCTTCTTTTCATCCTTCTTTCTACTTTTCTTTGGAAGCTCGCTCAGAAATTTGCTTTTGTATCTTATTTTCATACCTGCTTTTAGTTTTACCTTCTTTCTCTTTTCTTTGAAGGTTCGCTCCGAGGTTTGCTTTTATACCTTCTTTTAGGTTTACTTTCTTTCTTCTTTTCTTTGGATGTTCGCTCCGAGGTTTGCTTTTATACCTTCTTTTCATACCTTCTTTTAGCTTTACCTTCTTCTACTTTTCTTTGGAGGTTCTCTCACAGGTTTGCTTTTATATCTTCTTTTCATACCTGCTTTCAATTTTACCTTCTTTCTCTTTTTCTTTGGAGGTTCGCTCCGAGGTTTGCTTTTATACCTTCTTTTATGTTTACCTTTTTTCTTCTTTTCTTTGGATGTTTGCTCCGAGATTTGCTTTTATACCTTCTTTTCATACCTTTTAGGCTCACCTTCTTTCTATTTTTCTTTGGTTACTCGCTCTTTGCGCAGTGTGTTCTAACTTGGAAGAGCTGAACCCTTTTCGCCAATAAAGTTTTCAAATCTCCTTTTAAAGTTTCAAGGACCGTGGAAGTTAAATCGAATTTTTCCGAATGGCTAAGTGGAACTGAAACGAGCATATATCTTTAGAAATTGGGATACATTTGGAATTCAATTTTTAATTATAAAGTTTTTGATAGTAGTGCGTTAAAAATTAAAAAAAGTTTTTAATTTAAAGTTTTTAATTAAAAACTTTAAACTCAAAGTTTTTAATTAAAAACTTTAAAGTTTTTAATTAAAAAGTTTTTAATTAAAGTTTTTTTCTTTAGTTTTTGATAGTAGTGCGTGAAAAATTAAAAAAGGTTTTTAATTTAAAGTTTTTAATTAAAAAGTTTTTAATTAAAGTTTTTTTATTTAGTTTTTGATAGTAGTGCGTGAAAAATTAAAAAAAGTTTTTAATTTAAAGTTTTTAATTAAAAACTTTAAAGTTTAAAGTTTTTAATTAAAATGTTTTTAATTAAAGTTTTTTTATTTAGTTTTTGATAGTAGTGCGTGAAAAATTAAAAAAAGTAAAACGTGGGTGAAAATTCAACAAAAATACATTCAAGCATATGGCACTGAAAACTCAATAAAGATTAACTGTCTTAGGGAGTCAATAGATTCTTAGTGTTTGAATTCTTATGTGTAAAAAGTATATTATTTAACTAATTAGTTAATTATTTTCATTATTATTTAGTTAATTAATTAAAGCTTAAATATTAATTTAAAAAAATAATTGAAAAATAATTAAAAATTAATTAATTAATTAGTTAGTCATATATTATATTAATACTTAGTTAATTAATAACCAAATTTAACTAATTAGTTTTGCTTATTTACTTTCATGGTTCAATGTTGCAGTAGTAACAAAAGTTTGATTCTGCCTTAAAAACTTGTTAATTTTGAAACAGTAAAAAATTGTTTAAACGCAGTTTTTAGGTATTGATAATTCTAAAATGGGTCGGGGGAGCAACAAACATTTGTATTGTACCTCGACCCATGTCTAGGGGGCATGTACAGGGAGTTTCCTTGATACTTTGACTAGTTGAAGATACATTTGACTGACAACGATCTGTAAGATTCGTTTTTTTTTTCTGTTTAAAAGCAACCTTTGGAAAACGAAGAATAATCAAAATAATTTTCTTTGCCAGTAAATTATAAGAACCAAATCTTCAAAAAGAAATTCCACAATTTAATTCTCATCTGGTTTTTACTACGCTGGGTTCCTGACTTTTAAACCTGAAACAGAGACAGGGTTTCAACCCTGGCTAACTCCTTAGTAATTCTGCCCAAATTGCATGGGGGCATCAGTAAAATCCCACTCTGGTGTTATGAGCAAAATAAATGGCAATATATACTAGTGCTAATACAACATATTCAATTCTGTAGGACCGCGTTTCTTTTAAGCGGCACATTTAAATGATCTGTCTTTCTGGAATCCTATGCTCTTTACTTTCATTAAATACCTAGGGGTATTAGATACCCCTTTCAATGCATAAAATAGTTTCAGTGAGAATTGGGGAGAATTAGATTAACTGTAAAATTTTTTGTTTCGCGTCTTTTCTATTAAAACCAATCGAGTCAATTTTAGGCTTCTGGAGCTCAATATGTCTTATTGTGTTATCTGCAATATTTCGGTAACGATTTGAGGGATGCAGTAGAAATTTTGAGGCAGTTTAGGATAATTTAAATCACTCTAGGAACACCTGTCGTAGAGAAGAACATGGCCGAGTGGACCAGTTCTGGAGAAAAAAAAATATGATTTTCAATGTAAATAGTTTATCTCTGTTTTCTTAAATAAATACTTTTTCCAGGAATATTTCACTTTATGTGGATATTTCGTTACCGTTAAACTCTTTCTACAAATTTTTATTTATTTTTTTAATTTTTAAAATGAATGAAAAAACCATATTAAGCCCTTTTTGCCGCTTCTCTGTAGTTTGTATAGATAGCGCTAATAGGCAAGTAAATTTAAATTATCAGCTTATGTTCATAATTCTTAACATTTGTCCTATTGCATACAAGTAGATTGATCTTTGCCAGAAGATGCGTGGCCCAGCCCCTCAGGAGTGACGCAAGGGCCTTTGTAGTCAAAATGTTAGCGCTAATAGACAAGCAAATTCAAAACTTCAGCTCATTTTGACTCATTTTTGGTATGAAAATAATTAGAGTATAAAAGAGAGGCAGATGCTTTCAGTAAAATTGTTTTGTTTTTTTCAAAAAATCTTTAAAAGGTTTGCCGTGTAAAGAATTGCCTGGTCTTGCAATAATAACCAGAATTTTATTGCCGATAAACACATTCTACAGATCTGATTTGATAAGTTTAAGTTCTATATTATTTAGTTTGTAATAAAAATTTAATATTTTGTTGTTTTAAATTTAATGAATACATGTATTTATGTAAATTTAGCTTAAATTTAACTTTTAATATTGTAACTTTATTATGAATTTAGTTTTTCACTTGAATAAATTTATTTGTTTTTAGAATATCTGTTTTGGAATTCGAATCGATGTTTGGAAATTAAGTGATAGACTATCTACTCTCCTACAAATTTAAACATTTTTAATGTTAACTGCGTAAAAAAATATGTAATAAAATTATCATTTAGTTTTAAAAAGCAAAATATCCATTTAATTTTTATGCAGACTAAATAATCGTTTGATATCTATTCGATATAAAAACTAATGAAATAGACGACAGAAGTTTTTTTTTTTAGTTTCGCTCTTTCTGTTTTTAATATTCGTTTTTTAATATTTTGTTATAATTGCAATTAAACTATAGTAAATATATAATGGGATAGTAATTTCATTTTAAAACGCAAAATATCCATTTAATTTTTATAGAGACTAAATAATCGTTTGGTTGTCTGCTCGATTTAAAACCTACGGAAATAGACCACGGAACTTTTATTTTTAAATTGTATTCTTTCCATTTTTAATATTCGTTTTTGAACATTTTATTATAATTATAATTAAACCATAACAATTATTTAATAAAATTGTAATTTAATTTTAAGACCCAATATTCGTTTAGTTTTTTGTACTGGTGAAATAACCGTTTTATATCTTATAATTGTAATTATACTATAATAAATATATAATATAATTATAATATAATTTTATAATGCAAAATATCCGCTTAATCTTTATACAAGAGAAATAATCATTTGATTATTTTTTTTCTTCTTACTGGGCATGGACCCGTTGTTTTCAAGACTTTCTTCTTTGGTTTAGTTCTGCGTTTGATTCGAACTTCGGGACGAAATGAACCAACTAAGCTGCGCTTGAGTTTTCATTTAAAGTCGGGTCGGGTATTTCGGGTATTCGGGGTAATCGGGTATTTATTATAAGGTCGATATTTTGCTCTTTAACGTTTGATTTGTGCCTTTTTATGTAGACTATAGCATCGCAAAACCTTCTCTTTTTTTTTACCTTAGTTTCAAATATAATACTTCAATATTATTTAATACTAAATTAGCCAACTGTCAGCTTTTATTTAGTCAATTAGTTGATTTTACTGCGCCTTCCGTTGTTGAATATAAACGAATAATTATTTTTTAAACGATGTCATCTAGTAAAACATCACATTTTGAATTAGAAGTTGGAACTTATAATTTTTGTGTCGACAGGGAAAACGAAGGACTTTTTTTCCTTGTTTGGATCACTGACTCTAAAATCAAAATCTATAAGAATATCACAATCCAAATCACAAAATCTGAATTCTGAATAACAAAATCCAAATTCTAAAATCACAGTCTCTCCTAATATTATATTCGGATCACAAAATATGAATTCTGAATTACAAAATACAAATTCTACATCACAATCTATCAAAGTATCACAATCCAGATCACAAAATTGGAAATTCCGAATCATAAAATTTGAATCACAAAATCCGAATTCTAAAACCACAAGTCCATCTATGCTTATGATATTTTTTTTTGGAAACAAATCTTATCTTACTTTTTGCCTATAAATGACATGCTGGTTATAATCCGTTAAAATACTACAAACCCTATAATGCTGGGCAGGGCCGTATCCAGGATTTTTTTTGGAGGGTTTTTTTACTCCATTTTTTTTTTTGGGGGGGGGGGTTACACAAAAAAGCCTCAAAAAACGAATACAAAATTTGTTTCTGTCCCCCCCCCCCTTGGATACGGCCATGATGCTGGGGCCACACCAGTTCGTCAATGATTTCGATTCATTCATCAATGTCGAATCATCGATATCATTTGGCGAAAAAAAAACCTTTTGACAAAGTCATCAAAAGTCGACATGATGTCAACATTTTACATCTTCAACGCCCGACCAAGAACGAAATCAGAGAAAACGGTAGAATTCCTTCTCACGTCCACAGAGATGATATTTCAAACGCGGCTATTTAGAGTTTTTACTTTAGTATCTATTTTTATTTACTGTTTTTTACAATGTTCCATTACTATTGTTAGTTATTACTATTTAGTTACTACTATGCTTATTTACTACTTTACAATTTGTTGTTTGTAGCTATGTATTTACTATTTTATTAACTAATGGAAGATTTAAGCTTTAATCTCCTTTTTATTTACAATTACTTCTACTCTTTTTATAGAGACTGTTTTCCATCGATAATAAAGAGCTGAAAGTACAACTGAAAGTGTTTGAAGAGTTTCGTGATGAAGACGCTGACGAATTCCACGGTCGATTCCATGATAGTGTTCGCTTGGATTTTGAAGATTTAACGGAATGCTTTGAAATCCTTCGAAGTCTAGTCAATGAAACTCCATGTGAAAATTATTTTTTGTCCATACTTCAACATTTTCTATTTATCCGAGATGACAACGCTGTTAGGTAATTTGATTCCTTTTGTTCCTCTACTGAAAATCTGGAAAAGCGTATTTTTTAAAAGCTGAGAACGTGAATTGAAAAAAAGCTAATATAGTAAAGTATATTAAACATGTAACAGTAAGTATTGCTATTGTATGATGTTCCCGTAATTGATTTCTTCTTTTTTTTAAGGAGCAATCCACAATACGAAGGGGGGACTATTCATAACCTAGAACACGCAAATAAATTTAAATTATGTTTTTGTTTTACTGACATTTCTAATTTGCAATTTATTTTATTTTTACTAGAGATTCAAATATCTAATTCAGTACACCTTGCCTGCTAAGATTAACCCGACGTTGAGACGAACGAGTTTTCATTTATTTATAGATTTCATTAATATAAATAATTGTATACAAATAGCAAATGTTAATATATAATATATATTAAAATGATATAATATGTAAATTAATCAAACAATAATGAGATAAACAAAATAATGCTAATAATAAAACTAATTACAAAATAAACAATATAGCAAATAATAAATAAGCATACAATAAGAAATTAATACAAATAATATTAATGCATTATATTGATGTGTGAACACCAGTGGTCATCAATAAATCATTTTTTTTTATTAATTGTGTTTTGTAAGTGACGTTAAAAAAAATATGATGTAGATAATTTCGGAGACCACACTGCCTTTCCATGACGATAAATAAAAGTTCAAATAGGGATAAAATCCTTTTAATAGACATTGATGATGATAACAGTGATAGAAATTCACAAAAATACTAGATATTTCGGTCACATATGCAGTGACCGAAATATCTAGTATTTTTTTGAATTTCTATCACTGTTATCATCATCACTGTCTATTAAAAGGAATTTATCCCTATTTGAACTTTTATTTATCGTAAAAAAAATATTTTAAAAAATCACTTATCGATTATTTATTTCGTGACGTGAAATATTAAAATCTATTAATTATTTTGATTGGTTAAAACAAAAGATCGAGATTTAATCAAGTGATTATTTTGTTAGATTGTCGCTTAATGATTATGTCTCGGGTAAATTCTGATCTTTCATATAATCTAGCTAGGAAGAAAGTGAATACATAACTTGATGCCTTTTTTTATGATCTGTCCAAATAAACGTCTTTCCTTAAATGTAACTTATTGCCTTGTCCAGGGTTTTTAGACTATGATGTAAAGTTAAAAATTAGTTAAAAACTTTAGTTAAAATTTTAAAAATTAGTTAATTGCTTTAAGATTGCGTATTCCAAAGGCATTGATTCATTCCATATGCATACAATGTAATTCAATAATAATTTGAATCTACAATAGTTACCCTAATCCCAAATGTTTTACAAACGTTTGTATTCTGTGGCCAACGTTAGGGACGTTAACGTTTATTATATCTAACGTTTATTCTGCGAATAAACGTTTAAATATTAACTTTATAATGTCTAAACTTTATTCTGTGAATAAACTTGGCCGTAAAATAACAATAACAAAAGGGAAAAATAGAGCGAGAAATATACGATTACACTCCTTCTTCAAAAATAATGCAAAAGAAGCTATATTACATAATTTAATTGGGAAAACTACAACATTAAAAAGAAATATTTAAGAAATTGTTAATTTTTTTTTTTAACCATATAAATTTTTTTCTATAAAACACAAAATATAAATAAAAAAAGAAAACATAACTTTGCTGATGCACATACAAATTCTTGGAGACTGAAGGCAACTTGTGGTGCTTTTCATCTGAATCATCAATTGATATATCATCTTCATAAGCAGCTTCAGTCTTAATGGCTCTGCAAGGTCAGGGCTCTGACCTAATTGGAATAAACTGACTTCTTTTTAACTAAAAAGGTTATAATGTTCTTTTTCCTTGATTGTAGATTGTCTTACTTTAAACTAATTGAAGAGTGTGTGTCTCAAATTGTTTTACACAAAAATGGCTGTGATCCCGACTTTCAAAAGAAAAAATTTGATTTTGACGTTGGACCACTTATTGAAAATCTTACTGGTGAGTTTTTTTTCCTTTATTTATATTGATATATGAAGCCCCGGGTCACGGCTGTACCCAGAGGTGGGGGGTTTGACCCCCCCCCCCCCCCGAAATGTTTCTTTGACTTGTAAAAACGTAACAAAAATGGATATAAACAAATTTTGTATGCGCTTTTTGAGTTTTTTTTGTGTAACCCCCCCCCCCTCCGAAAAAATCCTGGGTACGGCCTTGCCCGGGGTGTAAAATGAGTTAATCTATATTTCGATTTTTAGGCTTTACGAAGAAATCCATTGAATCATTCGTAACTTTGTACTTTCATAAAAATATTTGTTAGAAACTAGGGTTATTACCTAGAGATGAAAAAACTGACCTCGGAAGAATGTTTTTGGAGCCAATTTGACTAACTTTTATTCAAAAATAAATGTAAATACATTCTTGATAATTAACTACTGACATTTTGATGTTGTTGTTTTTTGCTAGATTATTTTGTTAAACTTACTTTAAAATTTTGAATTAATCTAACAGAAGTTCGTTCATCTTGAAATTTCTGTTTATAAAGCTGCAAAATTCATTTTGAAACTTAAAACTGAAAAAGATTATTAAGCTAAAACCTACAAAAGATCAGTAGCATCTATAAACGTCAGATCGAATGTTCCATGTAGATAGCGTTCATTCTTGTTAGTTTTTGAAGCCCAGCTGTTTGAAAATTTAAAGTATGATTTATTCTTAAATAATTTTTTCTAGCTTCTGTAGTCTTAGCGGATTTTTTTTTATTAAATCTGAAATATATTTTTAGGGGAAAAAATGATTAAAAAAACTGCCATTACATGCAAAAAAAAAAAAAAAAAAAATCCAAAATGACAAACTCTATCCCAAAATAGACTTAAAGACATTCTTCATAATCAGATAAACCCTCGGAATTTGTTTAAGGGGAGTGGCAGCATTTCCACAAAATGCTAAAAAAAATAGGTAAACTGCATTGAAAATATATGAGCAACCTTGAAAATATCGCGTTTTTGGAAAGGAGGGGGACCTACAATAATAGGACCCGGGAAACTTTCTCAATATCTTGATAAGATATTTGCCTTTCATTTTCAGTTCACATGCGATAATAAAAACTAAATCACTTAAATATTGCCAAAATATAGTCTCAAAGTTTCAATATTCGCAAATTTAGAAAGCATCCGAATTTTGGTCTCCAAAAACATTTCATCAATTTTTCAATAGAACATTTTAGTACAAAAATTTTTCAATTTAAAATTTGCCATTAATTGTCGAGTGGAATTCAGAAGCACAGATAACAGATTTGACAGCAGGGAATGTGGTAATGAAATCAAAACCATAAAATGCTGATATTTGTTCTTAAATACATTTTTTTTTGCTGTTTGAGCACAGATAACAGATGTGATAACAGGGAATTTGGTGATAAAATCAAAACTATAAAATCCTGGTATTTGGTCTTAAATAAAAATTTTTTGCTGCTGTAGCACAGGTGACAGCTGTGACAACAGGGAATATGGTGATAAAATCAAAACCATAAAATGCTGTGATTTGGTCTTAAAAAATATAATTCAAAAACAGTACAACTGCATATTAGGGTGTTATCCATTAAAAACTGATTTCCCGATTCCTCCTAAATTTTTAAGCTGCTGTTTTAAACAAGTTTTAAATAGAAACAAAGATAGCTTAGAAAAAGCAAAACTAATTTGAAGTTTTTTTGGTATATTTTAGTTCTTGCATATTCTAAATTTCTTGGCACTGAAACTGCTGCTTAGATAAAGCCAAAAAAAGATGAAGGTTTTTTTTAGACATACCCGATTCCGATTTTTTAGGCATTTTCGGTTATTTCCGATTCCCAACTTTTTTTAAACAAATTTTTTGAACTTGACAACTTTTTTGAAGCAAGCTCAAATTGAGCATAGCTCTAACTCATTGTGCCTTCTCGGCAAAACCATCTCTTTTATCTTTGGTCTAGTGAAAGACATATCCAGGATTCTTGTTTGGGAGCGGGGGTGTTTTTTTAGGGGGGTGGAGGTGCAAAGCAATTTTAGACATACGGGTTATTTCCGATTCCCAACTGTTTTTTAGCAAATTTTTTGAAGTTGACAACTTTTTTGAAACAAGCTCAAATTGAGCATAGCTCTAACTCATTGTGCCTTCTTGGCAAAACCATCTCTTTTATCTTTGGTCTAGTGCAAAGACATACCCAGGATTCTTGTTTGGGAGAGGGGGTGTTTTTTTAGGGAGGTGGAGGTGCAAAGCAATTTTAGACATACGGGTTATTTCCGATTCCCAACTGTTTTTTAGCAAATTTTTTTAAGTTGACAACTTTTTTGAAACAAGCTCAAATTGAGCATAGCTCTAACTCATTGTGCCTTCTTGGCAAAACCATCTCTTTTATCTTTGGTCTAGTGCAAAGACATATCCAGGATTCTTGTTTGGGAGAGGGGGTGTTTTTTTAGGGGGGTGGAGGTGCAAAGCAATTTTAGACATATGGGTTATTTCCGATTCCCAACTTTTGGGCACCACAACAGCACCGCCATCGGGCACCGTTACATCGCGCAAACATACTTAAAGTACTAAGGACAGTGGAAATGAACATATATATCCTAAAAGTAGGAGAAAAACTGTCCCAAAAACTTCATAATTTTGAAACGCCCAAAAGAAAAAATCTTTCTCGTGGGTTTTAGGTATAAATAAACTGAAAGGGTCCAGTAGGTAAAAACGCTTTTATTTTGATATCACGCGTACTTTAAGAAATAAAGTTTACTTCTGAGTATTTCTATAAATATTGGTATATTTCTGTGCTTTTATCATCTCAGTCAAGACCACATCTACACTGTTTAAGCTAGTCCTCTTTACATGTGTGTTTCTGCGTTCAACATCTTTGCACTAAAGTAAAAAACTAATGAACTAAATTATAAATTAAGTAACTAAATTATTATTATAAACTAACTAATCAATACATTAACTAATTTATAAATTAATCTCAAATCTCCCTTCATTTAGACTAAGCCTGAATAAAGGGGCGGTGGGACGGGAGCAGTTGGTATTTAGTTCCTCATGATTTTCAGGAATATTGTTGGTCTACATCTTTATTATTGGTGTTAAGGGGGAGAGGAGGGGGTTGTTATTGCCCCACCCATTGCAACAATATTTTTCTATGTAGTATAAGAGATAAGATTCACATGCCTATTGGCACAGAGGTTGAAAAGTGAGGGTGTGGCATCATGAGGGTCACAAGGAAGTTTCATGGGAGCGGGACAAGCGCTTCCAGAAGGTTTATAGTAATTTAACTGTCACTGCTGTCAGTGTCACTGTTTGTCACTATTTATTTTACTAATTAATAAAATTATTATTAAGTAATTAATCGAACAATTCACTATTAATTGTTTTTTCGCTTACTAATAATTAACATTTTATTGCTAACAATGTCACTGTTTCATTCTTAAGGAATTCAATAAATTTCAGAGAGGTCCCGGCTGGAAGGCGATGTACGAATTGAGGAGATGAGTAACAAGTTAGAGGTGGCGCTCACTGCGAAACAAGAAACAGAAGCAAGACTCTCACAGGCCGAAAAGCGCATCCAGGAATTAGAAGCTGGTGGGGCCACAACTGGCTCAAGACTACCTATGGTTCCACCTCCGGCTATGTACACTTCTGGACTGCCTCCACCACCTCTTCCTGGTATGGGTGGCCCACCACCACCTCCTTTACCCGGTAAGATAATTTTATTATTTCTAATTATGGGTTTTGAAAGTATAACTCTCTTACATGATGGTGACTCGGCATGTTTTATTTGAAAATATTAAATGCAACGAATTCTAGGGTTAATAAAATGAACGTTTCTTTTCTCGTAGGGGCGAGATAGTACATTTGATATAACCCATAATATATATGTTATATATTAAAATTATATATTTATATTACATTAATATTATAATTAAAACAATCAATTATATATTACAACAATCAAATGTAAACTTTGTGGGTATACCCCAAACATAAGTGGTAATGAGAGGGGATGGGGGGGGGGGTTAGTCACAACAAAGACTTAAAAATGTGATATATAGAAAGGTTTCAATAAATAAATTTCTCGTCAAGCTCTCTCCATGCTATACGTCTATCTTTCTCCATATCATTAGAGAATAGTTTTGTAGATTTCAAGTAAAAAAGAAACGTGTCAATGTCATTAAATTTTGGTCAAAACTTTTCAACTTTTTGGTCAATTTTGGTCAAAAATTTTGGGAAAATCTTACTTTTTGTGATGCTGTTTGAATTAGTAGACAGGAAAGAAAAAGAAAAAAAAAGAATTTTGTTAAAAAAAAAAAGTTTATTTTTCCCTAGTTTATTTCGCCTATACAATAGTCCATTAGTTCAAGTGAAAGCGTCAGGATTTTTTTATTTTATTTATTTATTGTTTTTAAGTGCGATTTGATGGGGAGTTTTTTTTGTTTAAGTGATGTCTTTATGTTGCCAAAAATTGGGCTTGTTTCCTTTTCGGATCAAAATAGAAAATTTGTCTAAAATAGAATTTTCCTATTGATGCCCCTGTAAAAGCATACCATTGACATTCGTTTTCAGATAGTGCTGAAAGGGGTCTTATTTTTCAGAAGTATATCGCTGTAGCTCGTGTAAATATTGAACGGGGTAATTATTCGTGCAGTTGGTTTCCAGCCATACAGTTGGTAAATGCCCAGACTAACTATATATCGCGTTGCAGATGAAGGGTGACAGATTGCCAAAGATTGGCCTTTTCGGCCAACCGTCTAGGGCTAAACAAAAAGTAGGTTGTTGTCAGTTGGGGTGGGAGCATATCATAAGGAAAGATATAAAGGAAATATGAACTTCCTGGAAGGGTATGAGTCAACAGTGGTCCTTGTTTGTGTAGGCCAGTTTTAAACTATTTTACTTTTGTATGATTTTTTTAACCGATTAGACTTTCCAGCAAAGTAATCAAAAAATATTATGTATAATATTAATATTATTATCAGTGGCGGATCCAGGGGAGGGGCGAGGGGGGCGCCCCCTAACATTGTCTAAAGTAGAGTAATTTACTTAATTAACGCAAGTTTGCGTTAATTAAACTTGCTCCTATCGCAAGTTTATTGGATCAACCAATTTTGCCCCCCCCCCACTAAAAAAATCCTGGATCCGCCACTGATTATTATATTATATATAAATATATAATATATAATAGTATTAATATACAATATTAATGTAATAAATAATATAATATAAATTGCAATATTAATATAATATAAATATTTGAATTAATATAATATTAATATATAATATTATATTACATAATAATATTCTAAAAATCAAAGTAATAGAAATGTATAATATTGGAAGCATATTTTTGGCCATATAACAATCAGTATGTTGTTTTAACATATTTTGACTCATTCATTACGTATATTATTCTGCTGTTGTTTTCAGAACGACTATGTTCATTTGAAATAAATACAATTTGTTTCATTAATAGCTAGATTCCGGGAAAGGTTTAGATGCAATTTTACTTTTTGCAAATTATTGTGCGTTATGTGTGAAGCCATTAGGGCACTATGTATAGTGTAAGAATAATGTTATGTCTGTAATAATGCATAAAAAATGAACATACTATTTTTACTATTAGAAAGTCACTGCAGCACCCAGCAGCTGAGGCCAATGCAGCTGCACACGCTCCTCTTCCGCCCGAAGCTATTCAAAATTTCTCTCTTTACACCCTTTCCAGAAGTCTCAATTTCCCTTAAGACTTCCTCCTATTCATCCTCAGACCTCTTATAACCTGATCGCTCTTGTGGCATGATCCTGCATGTCTATGTACAAACTGGACAGATAGCTGTTACTCCTTGATCATTTGATCAGATCTGAATCAAAATGATCATTCATTCTGAATGAGCCTTGAATGGTTGGCCATAAGGACGATCTTTGGCAATCTGTTATCCTTCATCCGCAGAACATGTCTTGGCCATCTTAAGCTTTCTCTTATTATAGCTCCAGAAATAAAACCCAAAGGTGAAAAGTTAACTTTAAATAGCTTTTGCCATAATATCAAATTTGAATGTAACATCTAAGCATCGTGAAATATGGCTTATAAATGACATGGGTTGTAACATCTTAACACGAAAATGGTTTTGAGGATTTAGCTTCTAAAATATTTTGTTTTACTTTTGAATAACTTTTGCCAGAATATCTGAACTAAGTTCGTCAAGACGAGCGCTTAGTTTTAGGTTTAATCTAGAAATTGTCATATTGCATTTTCGACTATTTAATCCAAAACCCTTGTGTTGACGGTATTCGAAGTCAATAAGTATTGTGGTTTAAACTCTTTGAATTTTTAGCAGAAGCTGCTGTGACGTGCAGCTGTTTAGCCGCTTAAACTAATCAAGTTAACCTTGCTTGAACAAGATGCTTTTTTTTATAATTTAAGAAAGAGCGCATATTATTTAATTTCAGGTGGAGTAATACCTGGTATGGGTGGACCACCGCCTCCTCCTTTACCTGGAATGGGTGGACCTCCCCCTCCCCCTATGCCTGGAGGTGCCCCCCCACCGTTTGTGCCTCCACCCCCACCTCCTGGGGGTCTAATGGGTCCTCCACCACCACCTGGACCTCCACCTCCTCCTGGTATGGGAGGACCGAGACCTCCAATGCCCGGTTTTCCTCCTGTTCGACCTGACATCCTTCCTTTTGGAATGAAACCGAAGAGAAAATGGAGTATTGATGTCCCTCTCAAACGGACCAATTGGAAAACGGTAATTTCATTAAATTATTATTTTTGTCATTTTTATCTAGTCATATTTATCTCATTTTAATGAAACCATTCTGGTTTCATTTGGAATGAAACTGAAGAGTAGGGGAGCAATGATGTCCCTATCAAACGAACCGATTTAAAAACAATATTTTCGTCAATTTATTTTATTTTAGTAATTTTTCACTTAGTTATATTTATTTCTTTTAATTAAACCTCTTTGGTTTAATGTGGAATGAAATCGAAGAGAAAATGGAGTGTTGACGTTCCTCTTATACAAACGAATTAGAATGCGGTAATTTTTATTTTTATTTCATTTGAGTCATTTCCATTTAATTATATTTATTTCAATTGAATGAAACTATTTCGATAATGTTTGAAATGAAATGGATTTGAAAATGTAGTATTAATTTTCCTCTTAAACCAAGGAACTTGAAGATGATATTTTTATTCATTTATTTTATTTTAGTTGTATGTTTAGTTGGCAATCCATTGACTCAAGTCTTTTTTTTTTTTTTGACTATTTGCCCTAGGATGGATGGATGATAGACTATCTATCAAGCAGTGAAATGGCATCATTTTTATGCAATTCTGAAAAAGGCTTATATCATCTTTTTCTCATTTGCCTTGATTTTTCCTCTGATTAGCCATGTCTCTTAACTTTTTCATCACTTGATTTTAATTCAGTTTTTTTCTCCTGATTCCAAAATAGTGACTGATAAAGGGGGGCTTTGGGCCTGTTCCCTTCCCTAAATTTCTTAATTGCCTAACATGTTCTTATATATTTCCAAATTTATATTGCCTCCCTAAGAATGAATCTGCGTCAGTGGCGTCAGCTCGAAGGGAGGGGGGACATTCAGTTTTTTGAAAAAAAAACCTTTTTGGGGTATTTTAATTGAAAATGCCTTATTTGGTATTTTTATTGAAAAAATTGAAAACTACAAATGCCCCACCCCCCCCTAGATTTCAAAACATATATTTGTCCCTCCGCCCTCTGAAGCTCCCATGGGTTGTCGCTACTGCTCTGTGTATACATCTGTATAAGATATTAGCGTCTGGGGGTGTCTGGGAGCGAATTATTGATAGAAGACCTTGAGTTAGCCTCTAAATAGTTCCTAAATTATTTACCCTGTTTTCCAAATATTTTCTGACTTTTCAGCATTATTCTAACCAAGCATTTTGGTCTTAATTGACGATGTGCAACAATTTAGCTTCCAAAGTGGGTGGTTGTGTTGTAAATTTGTTAACTTACAGTTCCTTCTACCTCACATCAAGAAATAGCGACAAGATAATGCTACTAGTATGCTCCAACTATTGATTACTCTGTCACCGAAATTCAGAGCGTTCAAAATTCGGGGTTTCTTCATGTTTGCTTGTCGGTGTAGGTGCGTGTTTGGCTCACGCATGTTTATACTATCGGCACTATTGAATGTCACATTTTGTGACATTCAATAGTACCACAATAATTTCACAATTATGATTGCCACAGCCCTCTATCGCAGTCGAGGATAGTGACTCGCTCTTCTCCTGAGATCCAAATTTCCGCCCAAAGTCTCTTGCCTAATGATACGGAAGAAAAAGAACAATTTGAGCGTTCAGTAGTGCTTTGGTTTGCAACGCTTGGTAAAAATTAACATCCTTTACCCCCCCCCCCTCCCACCGCAAACTTATTAGCAGAAAGCTAGGCAGGTTGTGTGTGTTTTTCAAACGCAGTGCTGTATGATTGCAGGCAACATTGAGCCATGGCTTCTCCCTGGAGCAGATACAGAATTAATCTTTGGACAAGGGCACTGATTAAAAGTTGGGTCTTTTATCTGTATTTTTGCCCTTCCACCCCTCTGGTTAGTGTGACGTTTGACCTTATGGGGAGACGACACGTACCCCTAAGGCCACCCCCTGAATCCGGCCCTGGCTTCTCCTACAACTCCTTAGTAAAAACCCAAAATATGTTTTTAAGCTGTTGACGAAAAATGCTCCCTGGCGATCAAAAGAGATAAAATGTGTCTTTTTGAGGATGGGGTGGAGCGGCATGTGCTCATTGGCTTCAATTTGATTGAGCTGGAACAATGTTAATTAGTGCAACATTGAATATAGTAGATTAAGGTTTTATCGACAGCTGTAACAACCAATTGACGAGAGAACAAAGCCGGTTTGCTTCTTGTTTTCTTTTTCTATTTTTCTTTTTTATATATATAAATAAAATTTATGACACTTCCCGAATATTTTTATTGATAAAATTCTAGATTAAGGGCTTTTGTTGATTTTGGAAAGTAGCTAAGTTAGACAAATGAAACTTCCAGGGATGGATCCAGAGACATAATAGTCCCCCGAAACCGTATTTTGAAGTACCAATCTCCAGTCCCGCCTCCAAAGGCAGTGACCTTTGATGGCCTTTTTTATATTGTGTTATAGACATAAAACCATGTAAAATACTTGTTCTGCTCAAATGAGGCTCTGCCTTTGTTTAGTCCTGATTTGTGAGATTTTAGATACCTGTAAATCTATGTCCTAAATTTAGGGAAGAAAACCCTTGACTTAAAGTTCTACCGAAATAACAGGAATTAAACTTACAAAAATAAAGCCAACAAAAAAGAGATTGGAAAACTCAAAATAAGTTATGATTTTTTTCAGATTGCCATGTATACTCGTTGACTTGACTTTATTCAATAAAAAAAAAACACACAAATAAGAAGACAGCTCCAGGATTGTAATACAACCTTTTGAATCGTAATAATAAATAACGGGCAGAGACAGTAACTTGCCGACACCTTCCCAGGGGTATATTTTTATCTAACTCAACTACTGTCTAAGATAGCAAGAAGCCCCTCACTAGAATTTAACCCTTTTTTATTGTGTAGGAGTCCTGGAGTTTCCTGGAGTTTTTTTTTTTTTTAGCTTCTATGTGAGCTTCTTATTTACTGTGCTTGGAGCTTTTATGTGCGAAGTATTTGAGATTACATCATCCGTTCAAGTTTATCTTATCCTCTAAATTACGATATAAAACTGTGTTGACGTCTTGAAATTTGTGAATTAAATTCTTGGAGGTGAAAAGTCACCCTTTAAGAAATAAGAATTCCCTCCAGGAGACATGTGTTCAACATTTCCCCAAATAATTGTCTCTTGCTTTAGCTCAAAGCAGTTTGTAGGAAAAGTCCGATACTAAATTTTCTTTGGCGACTTAGCATTTATTTCTCGTTAGAGGGGATGCATTAATTAAATTGATCTCATTAGAATTCTAATGTTCCAGCATAAGAAATTTGGGATGTTAATCTAAGAACGGTTTTTCAAAAAAAAAAAAAAAAAAAATGAACAGAAATGAAAATGAGTAATCAGGTCATATATAAAGCGAATAGATATTGTTATGAACGAATGAATGCAAGGGTTAAATTTTCTATCGGGTAAGGAGGCAACTGACCCCCCCCCCCCCTCCAACAGCTAAAATTTAATTTCTTCAAACGTCTTGTCAAATAGTTCGTGGTAACGAACTGTAAGTAAGGAGCGACCCGGCTCAATAGTAACCAAAACTCTAAAAACGGAATTTTGATACCAGTAGACACATCAAAAGAATCGGATTTTTATGTTGATTTCAAATATTTAAGTTTCATCAAGTTTAGTCTTGCCCATCAAAAGTTACGAGCTTGAAAAAATGCGCCGTATTTTCGAAAAAGGGAGAAACTCCCCCTAAAAGTGATAAAATCTCAATGAAAATCAAACCATCATATTCAGCGTATCAGAGAATCCTACTGTAGAGGTTTCAAGCTCCTATCTGCAAAAATGTGGAATTTTGCATTTTTTGCCAGAAGAATTTGTTTGTTTGTTTTCTGTTGTTTTTTTTTTTTTTTTCAGGGGTGATCGTATCGATCCAGTGGTCATAAAATATCGCGAGAGGGCTCATTTGAACGGAAATTAAAAGTTCTAGTGCCCTTTTTAAGTGACCAAACAATTGGGGGGCAACTAGGCCCCCTCCCACGCTCATTTTTTCCCAAAGTCACCAGATCAAAACTTTGAGATAGTCACTTTGTTCAGCATTGTCGAAAACCTAAAAATATGTCTTTGAGGATTACTTAATCCACCACAGTCCCTGGGGGAAGGGCTGCAAGCTATGAAATTTGCCCATTGTTGACATATAGTATTTGTTATTTGGAAGTATGCTGACGTTTTCAAGGGGGATTTTTTCTGGTGGGGAGGGTGGTCGGAGGAGGGGGCTACATGGGAAGATCTTTTCATGGAGGATATTGTCATGGTGGAAGGGACATTTCTATGAGGGGGCACCGGATTTCTCAGCATTATTTAAAAAAAACGATCAGAAGTTAATAATAACAAGTTTTTTTCAACTGAAAGTAAGGAGCAACATTAAAACTTAAAACGAACAGACATTATTACATATATGAGGGGTTCTCCCCCTCGTCAATACCTCGCTCTTTACGCTAAACTTGTTAAGTACTTTCAAAAAAGGTATCTATTCTAATTAAACGATCTTTGTAATACAGGGATCATTCTTAAAGAATTGGAACACAATTTGAACTTTAGCGTAAAGAGCGAGCTATTTACTAGGGGGAAACCCCTCATTTACGTAATAAAAATATACGACTATAGAAGTTCGTTGCGTGATTTATGTCGTAAGTTACGTCAGATCAAAATTTCGAGAAAGCCATTTAGCCCCCAAAAAAGTAAAATTAATATGCAAATTTCATTTTAATTATTCATGTACAGTGAGCCAAAATCAAAGCTGTATTAATTCAAAAACGTTCAGAAATTAAATAAAAAAACAAATTTTTTTGAACTGAAATTAAGGACCGACATTAAAACTTAAAACGAACAGAAATTATTCCGTATATGAAAGGGGCTGTCCCCTTCTCAACGCCTTGCTTTTTACGCTAAAGTTTTGTATTGTTTTAAAAAATAGACTTGTGAGAAAGAGTCAAACCTTAGCGTAAAGAGCAAGGCGTTGAGGAGGGGACAGCCCCTTTCGTATACGGAATAATTTCTGTTCGTTTTAAGTTTTAATGTCGCTCCTTACTTTCAGTTAAAAAAACTTTTTTTTTTTTTTATTTAATCGAAACTAAGATAAGCCTGCGTTATTCAAGCATCTATGGAAACGGGTCATCAAATCAAAATCTTCTTTATTTCAAAACGCTTACACGGTCGGGCCGATTCTTGTTTTTTTCGTCACGACAATAGTAAATAATTCAAAAAGTGTAAGTATACAAAGTGCAATTTTCACATTCAGTGACAGTACTACGACTACTAACAACTCACCGCAGCACCAAGCCGCCCGAGGTCAACACAGCCACGCACGCTCCTCCTCCATCCCAATCTATTCACAGCCTCCCTTTTTACACCCTCCCACGAAGTTCCCATTTCCTTTAAATCTTTCTTTATGACGTCCTCCTACCCCAGACGAGGAAGACCTGCTTTCCGTTTAGCCCTAGACGGTTGGCCGAAAAGAAATCTTCGGCAATCTGTCATCCTTCATCCACACAACGTGCCCTAGCCACCTCAGCCTTTCTTTTATTATAGCCCTAGAGAGCGGTATTGAACCACATTTTTCGTACAGCCTATTGTTTGAAATACGGTCAGTCAGTCGGGTACCCAGAACAATCCTTAAGCAATTTATCTGGAAAACATCTAGCAAACATTTAGGAAAACACCTAGGGTCGTGGGGGCTTTCTGCGTCACCCTAAGAAAGGTTGGGTCGTAAGCCTATCCTCCACCTTAACCGATACATGGGTGAAATTACACGATTTGTCAAAACATGATAAAAAAAGAGCACAAGTCAACATGATCAAAAGTACACCTGTTAGTCCTATAAATACCCAAAATAAAATCATGACATATACGTAAAAACTTGCACTGTTTGTGAATCTTGCAAACCCCGCAATTAAAATATTTACATATCATATTTTCTTTTCCGCCTTTTCTCACGTTTTCTTTCTTTGTATCTTTGGCAATTTTCTCAAAAATAATACACACGTCATCATCTGCTGATGATTTATAAAAAAAACTCGGTAATCACTGCGGCAGTCTCGTCATTTGCTGGAATTTTATCTACAAGCTCGGCACTCACTGCACGAAGAAACTTGCTCGACTTATATGCATGTCTGAAATTACATTTGTGTCCTAGTTTGCACTTCCCTGTCAAAATCGTGTTAACACATTTGCTTGCTTTGGAAAAAGGGCCAGTACCGTTTGGCAGTAGGACAAACTTGCTCGCATCAGATCAATTTTTTTAAATTTGTTATACAATGTTCAAATATTGGCGTAGGTTCAGGGGTGATATCGGTGGTAGCAATTTTAGTTGACGGCGGCTTTGCTCGCCCGGGAGACGAGAATTTTAGATTATTCATTCTCTCACGTTCGTGTTTCAGACGCGCAAATTCGTGGTCTTTCCCACAGATTTCTAGTTTAAGATCAGATATCGCTTTATTGGTATGTTCGCCAATGCTTTTTAGCTTTTCAGTCCGAAGCTGAATTTCAGTATTCCACCGGGTTAATTGGTCATTAATCTGATCAAGTTCGTAAACATAACTAGAGCAGTTTTTGGACGAGTATGGTTCAGTAAAGGGTGATATTTCATTCTGTGCGTCAGTTTGAGTCGCAGCATTCGTCGGTAGCATAAAGCGGGAAATAGGAGCTGCTTTAGGTGTGTAAGTTCTATTCAGCAAGTTAGCCTTATTACTTATAGGGAAATAAAGCCTGATTGGTGATCAAAATTTACTAATTTTATCTTGCTCCTTAATTTCGAATAAGTGAGATGCCTCTAATATCTTAGGATCCCTGTGTTCGGTGGATTTCACTAAGGATGGGGAAAGAGTAAGACTTGAAATCTCTTGAGTGTAGTCTGCGGTTAAGGGCTTGTCTCAACTGGGATAACTGGTGATGGAGCTTGAGGAGATTTGGGGTAATAGGTGCAACAGTTCAAACAACGCCAAGTAGCGTTTTGTAACCTTTGTTGCAGGTTATTATCAGTACATTTGGGGTGCAGCCACTGATTGCATTTGCTACATTGAACTATACCTCGTCCGGCTCTTTCTTTACATTTGGAGCAGACGAACTTCACATTTAGATTGTTATTCAGATGTTCAAATTCAATAATTTCGGTTCTGATTCTGATTTCGACAGTTCAGATTTCACTTTCATTTTTCCCCAAATGGAGGGTATACAGTGCCTGGAAACAAGTGTCGAATGATCTCTTTGCGGCTACTTGTGGCGATATCCTGAGTAAAATAAAAGCTCCCTTCCATCTGTTGCAGAGAAGTGCAAACTCGTATTGCAGTGAAAGTGAAATACGCCTGCAGATAAACATGTACTGTGCAGAAATATCACATGCTCTGATTGTCACGGAGAGTGTAGCAGTTCCTGTGAAGCGCATCCGTAATAGATCGCAGGTGAAAGGGTGGTCTAGAAATCAGGAGCTAGCGGCGGCTTGTGCGTCGGCGAAGCTGTGGCTGAAAGTTTGGCATGATAGCGGGAAGCCACGGAGTGGAACAGTGAACGAGATTTGAATCCATACAAAATGAAAGTTCAATAAAGCGTTAGATGCCCACCGTGCAACCCTCAAAGAAAATTTTGTGCAAAAGCTCAGTAAGAATCCGAACCTTATTTGGTTGCTTCAGTCTCAGCCTGAAGAAGCTAAGCCTACGTCTGATATTTCTGCTAATGAGTGGAGTGCTTACTTTGATTCCGAGTTCAAAGCGTCTGATCCAGTTCTGCAGTCTAATTACGAAATTGAGCTGGTTTCTATGCTTACCGATACCTTCGACGAGTTCTCAGTGTCACCGGTCTTAATTTTCCAGGCCGTTAAAAAGCTGAAAAAGGTATACTCGAAAGGCTGCGATAGTATTTGTACTCGACGTCTTTCTTTGGGAGGTTATGTTCTTTACCATCACATTGCCTTTCTGTCTCAGATGATTTTGACACAAGGTATAGTCCCGAATTGCTTTAATGAAGGTATGTTTATCCCGATATTAAAGAAGGGGAAGCCAGCCGAACAGCCTTCTTCGTATCGGCCAGTAACGATATCTTCAGTATTTTGTAAAGCATTCGAGATTGTTGTGTTTGATGAGATTTATGATAAGTGTGAGATGCCTCCACACCAGTTTGGTTTTCGAAAAGGCCTCGGGTGCACCCATGCACTTTATCTTCTTGCTAACATATTACTTGATGCTCATATCTCGCGAGAAACTTTTATCTTAAGTCAGTATGATGTCAGGAGAGCTTTTGACTCTGGGAATCACGTCCAGATTTTGGTAGAGCTGTGTAAGTCAGGCGTGCGTTCTTCTATTGCAAGGTCACTACGTGATATGTATAGGAACCCTCAAGCTTCGTGTTCGTTTGCAAGATGGTGAACATAGTGGGGAGATTTTCGTACATAAGGGAAGTAAGCAGGGGGCTATAACGTCTCCTACTTTGTATAATAACAGCGTTAATGATGCACAACAGGTTATCTCTCCGAGTTATATTTTCAAGCATATTGACTTGTCACTTCTGGGTATCTCGGTTGCTTTCTTCATTAGAAAATAATTTCTCACGTCTTGAAAAAAGTTATGCTGATATTGATTTGCAGTTCAATCTAAAAAAATCTGCTGTTTTGTTTTTAATTGCCCTGAAGATAATGCTACAGTCAGGCTTGGTGGAATTACCGTAACACCATCTAGTCACATTACGTACCATGACCTGCCGAATGGTCGTAATCTTCGAGAAACCTAGTCTTAGCTTTTTGAACGCCTTTTTTAAAAAGTGCGCATTGCTTATGCGAATTTTGTCACTAGCCGTTGCAATTCAAGCCGTAAATATCTGGCTAGTCTTTATAATGCAGTAGCTTTGCCTCATGTCTTGTACCTGTCTCCTTTTTGGAAGCTCCTGAGTGCACGAAACAAGAAAGACATAAGGTCAGTATTTTTCAAGTATACCCGATATCTGCTTCAAGTGCCGCCGTTTGTTAGAAACCGCCATATTGTTGCGAAATGTAGAATTGCTGAGCCTCTCGAGGACCGTGAAGGAGGTAATTCAGAATTATGTGAAAAAACTAGAGCTGCTGGACCACGAGTGGGTCCACCTTCTCAAATAGTTATGTTATTATGTAATTCTTTCTGTTTGTATTTGTTTTTCTTGTCAGTTTTGTTTTTTTCTTTCTTTTCTTATTTGTGCTCTGTCTTTTTCTGTTGATTGTAAGACGGGACCATTAATAAAATTCATTCATTCATATATTAGGAACGCCTTGGAGTATTAAGTTATAACTTCTACGGTATGATGAAAGGGATGTTTAACTGACCAAAAGGCAATATGTGCATGCTACTATTGCTACTAGTACTACTGCTACTACTGTTACTACCTCTAATACTGCTACCGCTATTACTCCCGCTACTACTTCTGTTACAACTACTACCACTAAGGCTAACGGGTGAAGGTGAAAACTTCAGGGAATTTTGAGGAGGAAGTGTATCTGAATCAAAAGACACTGTGTGCATGCAGGATGTCAAAGGGCCGTATCTGCAATATGATAGGAACGGCTTAGAGTATGAACTGGAAACTTGCGGTGTTTGTCGTGGGGGATGTTTAACTAATCAAAAGGCAATATTTGCAGGTTACTACTACTAATTCTATTGCTGCTATTACTACTACTATTGCTAGTACTATTACTGCTGCTAATACTACTAGTAGCCTACTACTAAAGCTAAGGGTATTAAGGTGAAAATTTCAGGGAATGTTGAGACGACATTGAACTAAATCGAAACCCACTTTCTGCATGTAGGTTGTCAAAGGACGTGTCAGCTATGCTTTAGGAAATGACTACGGTATTGAATTGGAACTTTCAGTTTTTTTTTTTTTTTTTTTTTTTTTTTTTTTTTTTTTAATATATATATATATATATATATATATATATATATATATATATATATATATATATATATATATATATATATCTATAGAAGACCTTAATAGAAAAGTATTTTATACACAACCGCTGCATTAGTATAAAGTTTATTTTTCATATTAAAAATCATGTAATGGTATGGTGGTAGGAATGGTAATTAGGTAACTTTCAGCTATATGGACGATTAGCTCTTACGACACCAAAGTAATATCCACAGAAAACACTGATCCATAAGATGAAGAAAGGCCAGTAACCTTAAAATTGTACCTACAAGCGCGGGGGCCAAAAGGTAAAGAAGAATCATTTGTCTGTAAAAATAAAGAAGTTGGAACACTTTCAAAGTTAATGGCCTCAAAATGTGTCTTTACTTGACTTGAGTTGACTTTGACTTAAAGCTCTTGCTCGGCAGCGTCGCCAGCGTAGAGAGAACCAGAGGTCAGCGCCGTTAGTCGTCTCCAGGGTGGCCTGTTTTGGGCGAGGGTAGGAGCTTTGCTGGGGTCAATGCCCCACACTGTGAGTCGATCATGGATGATATCCGTCCATCTCATACGTGGTCTACCTTTGGGGCGGTTCCAGCCGTTTGCGGTTGGATCGAAGTCAAATATAAGTCGGGCAAGTGTTTCAGTGAGTAGGCAAGGTAAATGACCCTACCAACGCAGCGAGCGGAACTCAAGCTGTTCGGACAAGGTTGGTAATTTAAAGGACCGGAGGATATCCATATTCCGTACCCTGTCGAGCCATCTAACATGTTCGATTTTGTGGAGGTGTTTTGTCTGGACAGCATCTACGTTCATCATCTGTGACTGAGTCAAAGGCCAAGTCTCTGACGAGTACAAACAACACTTGCTACGGAGGCAGAGTAGATACGAGCTTTCGTGAGACGGCTTATCTGGGATTTGTGGAATATTGTTCTCAGTAGGTGGCCGAAAACGATGCTCAACATCTTGGCCACATATATAATCTTGGCCACAAAATGTTTGCTCTTGAAATTTAAGATCACCCACCCCCTCCCCATAAAATAGGCTTTTTGCACCTTACGTCATATTCATCCCTTGTATAGATAGTGGTAACCGTTTTTACAGAAAATGATTCTTCTTTGCCCTTTGCCCCACCTGTTTGTAGGTACAATTTTAATGTTACTGGCCTTTCTTCATCCTAATGAGCAGTGATTTCTCTGAATGTCACTTTGATGTTGGAGCAGCTCAACGTTCATATACCTGGGAGTTACCTTATTACCATTACTACCACCATGCCATTACGTGATTTTGCTATCAAAAAGAAATATTCAGAAGCAAAACTAATTCAGTGTTTCTGTTAAATTAATTTTTAAAAAAAATTCCACAAAATAATTTTTTCAAAGAAAAATAAAGAACTTTATTAAACCAAAAATGAGCAAAAATTAAATCAAATAATATACCAAGCGTACTACCACAAATAAGCATCGATAAATAAATGAAACCCAAAGCGAACAGAAATTACAATAAATAACCGAGTCAAACTCAAAACGAGCAGAAATTAACATGAGTAGGGCTCAAAACCCCTTTGCCTTCCCAAAGCCAGAACATAATTTGCACTTTACTGAGAAGATATAAATGTTTTTACTTTTATAACTTTAATAAATCAAATAATATTAACATTTTGATTACTAAATATCAGCATATGTATATTAAACTGACAATGCACATTCATTTGTATTTTTTTCAGTAACTTGCAAAGTCTTTTCAGGGAAAAATAAAATAATACTTTAAATCATTTTCGTTTTTTTAAGACTTTATAGTTCGGCCTGCTATTTGTATGCCGGAGAAAAATTTTCAGCAATTTTTAACAACATACACCCTTTTAAAAATCTGGACACAAATAGTAGTGTTTAATTTAGTTTCATACCTCCTCTAGTTGACCTGAAATGGAAAACTTGATACCATTCGCAAACAAATCTGTTTATTTTCTTTGATAGCTTGGATGCACTTACGCTATTTGGATTTGGTTAAATTTTAAGAGCAGAAGTAGCCCCGAAAGTTTGAACGTAATACCCTCAGTCGTTCTTGGGATACTGCTGAGATGCCTTATTGGGAATTAACATTAACACAGTGCATTTTGATTTAATCTTAAGGCAACATTTAGTTTTTAAACATAATGGGCAAATGAGAGGAGAGGATGGGCATGGGAGGGGGATTAGTTGCCCTCCAATCACCTTTGACTATTAAAAAGGGCACTAGGCCTTTCAATTTCCAATCGAATGAGCCCTTTTTGAGCGTCTACGACAACGCTTTCTATAAACACCTTTTATGCCCCCAGGGCATAAATTACAACCCTTGCCCTGAGGGCTGTGGGGGAAGTGTCATCCTCAAAAACATAATTTCCGGACTTTTTAATTACGTCGAACAAAATGGCTATCTCAAAATTTTGATTGGATGTGTCTGGAGAAACGGTGGATGTGAGAGGGGTGTTAGTTATCCTCCAATCACTTTCGACTATTAAAAAGGGTACAAGCCCTTCTAATTTCCAATCGAATGAGTGCTTTTTGAAGTTTCTACAACATCACTATCTATAAAAAAAAAACTTATATGCCCCCAGTGTATAACTTACAATCCTTGCTCCGAGGGCTCTGATCATCCTCAAAACCTAATTTCTAAAATTTTTAACTACGTTGAACAAAATGGCTATCTAAAAATTTTGATTGGATGTGTTTGGAGAAAAGGTGGGCGTGAGAGGGGGATTAGTTGCCCTCCAATCACCTTCGACTATTAAAAAGGGCATTAACCCTTTCAATTTCCAATCGAATGAGCCCTTTTTCAAGTTTCTACGACAAAGCTTTCAATAAAAATCTTATGTTACCCCAGGGCATAACTTACAACTCTTACCCTGAGGGCTGTGGGGGAAATGTCATCCTCAAAGATATAATTTGCGGATCTTTCAACTACTTTAAACAAAACGGCTATCCAAAATTTTGATTGGATGTGTTTGGATAAATGGTGGGCGTGGAAGGGATGTTAGTTGCCTTCCGATCACTTTCGACTATTAAAAAGGGCACCAGCCATTTCAATTTCCAATCAAATGAGCCCTTTTTAAAGTTTCCACGACAACGCTTTCTATAAAAACCTTATATGCCCCAGGGCATAACTTACAACCCTTGCCCTGAGGGCTGTGTGGGGGGGGGGGGGGTTGAAATCCCCAAAGACCTAATTTCCAGAACTTTCAACTACGTGAGAGGGGGGTTAGTTGCCCTCCAATCACTTTCGACTATTGTGGGGGAGTTTTCTCCTCAAAAACATAATTTCTATCTGGAAACCAACTACGCTGAACAAAATGGCTATCTCAAGATTTTAATTGGATGTGTTTGGGGAAATGGTGGGTGTGAGAGGGGTGTTATTTATCCTCCAATCACTTTCGACTATTAAAAAGGGCACAAGCCACTCCAATTTCCAATCGAATGAGCCAATTTCGAAGTTTCTACGACAACTCCTTCGATACGAAGTGCCCTGGTCTAAAGAAAATAAAAAAATAAATTTCTACTAAAACATAAAATAAAAATGAATTTCCTTTATTCTATGGACATTGTGTTTTTAGGTATAATTTAAAGGTTATTGGCCTTTTGTTGATCACTTTCAACTTTAATTGTTGAATACTTTACTTTATACAATACTTTGAATATGATCCGTTGGGTACAATACTTTAATATTGGAATACTTTCCATGTTCAGGCCCTTCAGACAGGTTCGTCAAGCTGACAGGTACAAACCTCCGGTTTGTACAGTCAAGCATGTCTCTGCTAGATGATTTCATCACATTGGGCAATAAATTGCCTAGCTTATTTCTTCTTTTTTTATTCTCTTCCCATTTTGAGCTCGTATTTAATTCTGAAGTCAAATCAATCTACAGCATTTTTTGTGTTGTATTTTTTAGTACAGATTCGCCTGTTCCATTTTTATTCCAAACCGTAATTCTTTTCAATTTCTTTTAACTCTCGTTCTGGCATTTGTTTCATTCCTTGGATTTTATTGCAAAATTTTCCTAACATTTCTTAGATCAATTCTGGGCACGTTTTGGTAATATATCATTCTAACTTTTAATTCTCGCATTAGTTTCTCAAAGTTCAAGCTGAACTTATTTTTTTCATTTGAGAGATTTTGCTGGATAAGTGCTAGATAGCAATTTTGAAATGAAATACAGCAATATCTGTTTACTTGTACAGGAAGTTCTAATTGCCTTCTTTCTCGAAAAGTTCAATAAATTATTTATAATAAGTCAAGGAAAAGTTTAAAACTCGAGTCCGAAGATTGAAGTTGTGTGAGTAGAGTTACCGTGCCGATATTATTTCTTGTATTATAAATTCTTACTATAAATTATAATTATATTATATATTATTAATTTATTATTATCATGTAATAAATTATTTATTATGAATCGAGGAAAAATTTTAAACTCTAGTCCGGAGATTGAAGGTGTTTGAGCAGAGTTACCGTGCCGATATTATTTATTATATTTTAAATTCTTACTATAAATTATAATTATATTATATATTATTAAGTTATTATTCATATAATAAATTATTTATAATAAATCTAGGAAATGTTTTAAGCTCGAGTCCGAAAATTGAAGGTGTTTCACCTGCCGTAACTATATTATTTATTATATCATAGATTATTATTATAAATTATAATTATATTATCTATGATTATATTATTATCATGATATAGTAGATTATTCATATTAAATCGGAACATTTTTTTAACTCGAGTCCGAATATTGATGCTGTATGAGCAGTGTTGCTGCATCGATATTATATATTGTTTTATAAATTATTATATGAGTTATGATTATATTATATATTATTATGCTATTAAGTTATTATTATGATATAATAAATTGTGTAAAGTAAATCGAGGAAAAGTTTTTAACTTGAGTCCAAAGATTGAAGCTGCATTAGTAGAGTTGCCGCATCGATTTTATTTCTTCGAAAACAAAATTATATATGTAGATATAGTGCAGAGATGGCTATTTTTTTTTTTTTTTTTTTTTTTTTTTAAGACCATCTACCTCTTACTCTTGATTTTTTTGTGACATGCAATTGATTGTAGTTTTTCATTGGACTGAAGACGACGGAGTGGAGGTTGCTGCAAAATTTTTTTCTTGAAAAAACGCCTTTACCGGCTGAAAATCTTTCGTCAGTTTTGCTTCAGTGCTGTCTGTCATTATGTTGTCTAGCCAATGTGGTCTTGTAACGTATATACAAGGTAAAAGAAAAATAGATGGACATTTTTTCAGCCACGCAAGGACAAAAAAAGTAATAACTGAATAGTTATACGATTTTACTGGAAATTATTTGAATTTTTTTAAGTTACAGTGTAATTGCATCGATAAGTCTGAGGTTCTTCACTCCGCACAGAATTTCAAGCGTGAGTGTCTGGAAAATGAAGGTTTTCGACAATGGAATGTGTTTATTGACACATTTTTGAGTCATTGACACATTCGTTTTTCTGTTTTGTATGTTTTTTTTTCAAAAGATTGATGTTTTGTTATTTTATATATTCCCTCTCCCCTTTTTGAGCACTGAGGAGGCCTTGGCGGAGTTTTTTGCCGAAATATCTGCCTTTTCGTTGCTTTTTTCACTGACTAAAAATCACCCTCGTTCTGGTTTCTTTTTTTTGAATAGAAATTTTTTACTATAAAGTGTCTCAACATATTATCCCACGTCTTTAAGGCTCAAATGATTATTGCTAGGCGGGCTTGCAGTGTCAAAATCTTAACATGATTTTTATTGCAAGTTTTTGCAGCACTCGAGTTTTTTTTATGTTTTTTTAAAGATTTCAGTTGAAATCTGTTTTTGTGTAAATTCAAATTTATTTTTCTAAATGGCTTTTTTCTCTTATTTTACATAAGATACCTAACTAGTTCCTGGGGTTTTATTTTTTATTTTGGCTTGATGTTTAGTTGGAATACTTTTATGTGGCCAGTTAAAAAACAATTCTTTTTGTTATGGAAGTAGTGATTTAACCTGTTTTTTGTTATCGTTGCAAGAATAAACTGGAACATTTTACTTTCGATTAAGGTATGCAATATAGTTTTATATTGCAATCAAATTGGGGAGAAAGACAATAAAAAAATATTATCATAAATTCAGTGTTTGTGTGACTGATATACGAGAAATAATACCGAATGTGTTTTGACTTTTATGCATTCTGTTGCTGGATTTTGGTCACGTATCAACATAAACGGCTTCCACAACTTTTTTTGTTATTTTTTGTTTATAATTCAAGCCCCTTGAACTGCCCTTTGTTATAATGGAATATAGGATTTACAACTAATACTAGTGAATTGTTTCGTGTACAGTTGTAGGCGTAAAGCAGAACATCTGCATTCGGAAAAGTTGTGGTTCATTTTGTACACTGTAAGCCCTATTTTAACTAGTGTAATAAGAGTAATAAGAATTTTACTCATTAGAAGGCTTATGAATAAATAATGGAGACCGGATTTAGTTTTTTAATCTATTAATTAAAGAAACTTAATCAGACTAAAACTTTTAGTTAAAACATTAAATAAAACTTTCTAATTCATGTATAAAACGATTAGAAGCAGGCACACTTTACTTTGTGAAAGTAAGGGGCCACACCATCCCCTCCTTCCGAACCAATAAGTATTCCGAATATGTAACTGAATATTGCTTCGATACAAATATGATTAAGAAAAATAAAATAATGTTTTGCTTTAGCAGAATTCGCGCTATTCACCAAAAAATGAAGTATTTTTATTACCAAACATCAAATTCAAGAATGGAATATCGTGGATAGGATTTGTTAAGGCCAACAAAAATACTGGATGAATAAAACGTGCGTTTTGGGAGGACAGCCGCCTCCCTTTTTCAGCGTTATAATTGAAAATTTGAAGGAAAAAAAAATTAGTTCATGCAGTATTTTTGTTGGCCTTAAGAAACGTACATTTTGGGAGGACAGCCGCCTCCCTTTTTCAGCGTTATAATTGAAAGTTTGAAGGAAAAAAAATTAGTTCATGCAGTATTTTTGTTGGCCTTAAAAAACGTACATTTTGGGAGGACAGCCGCCTCCCTTTTTCAGCGTTATAATTGAAAATTTGAAGAAAAAAAAATTAGTTCATGCATTAATTTTGTTGGCCGTAAAAAACGTACATTTTGGGAGGACAGCCGCCTCCCTTTTTCAGCGTTATAATTGAAAATTTGAAGGAAAAAAAAATAGTTCACGCATTATTTTTGTTGGCCTTAAAAAACGTACATTTTGGGAGGACAGCCGCCTCCCTTTTTCAGCGTTATAATTGAAAATTTGAAGGAAAAAAAAATTAGTTCATGCAGTATTTTTGTTGGCCTTAAAAAAAATACCATTCTAAATCTTCATTTCTTTAATTTTGTTTTTGTCATGCGAGGCCAATATGGCTTACAAAATTATCATCCTTATTACTGTTATTCGTCAATTAAGACAAGTTGCTACATTAATGAAGACCAAGGCTAGGAATAAAATCTTTTTAATTTACTTAAGTCATTCTTTTCAATTAGTTAGTAGTCTTTTTCAATCTATTTTTTTTATAATATTTAATTTTATTTTTTGAATCACATTTTTCTTCATCTTTAATAATCAGCAATTTTTTGATTTTAATAATGTTTAGTT
>CM051270.1:17379560-17662060 GCA_027921565.1 Artemia sinica | reverse complement strand
AACATGTCCCCTTCTGAAGAGGCTCAATTCTGCACCTTTACCGTGTAGGGCTAATTCCACTCGAATCATCTAATATATATAAGGTCTTTGAATTATTGAGATGCAGGACCACTGATTTGAGATAATCACCTGACGTGGAAGAACTAGAAGGTATGAACGAGTCTCATCTAAAACTAAGAGCATCTTGTGAATTGTGGCTCAGTTTGAAAGGTTCTATAACTTGATCTCTAAGCGAAAGAATGCCGAATGTGTCAATTTCAGAATGGGAATTTCGGTAGGTCGAGTTAATTTTGGTGGAAGCGGAAAACGTAAAAGCGTTGATTGCTTTTACGGTAGCGAAAAACGGTAGCGAATAAAAAGTGGAAAAATAATGTTAATAATAAAAGTTCAAGTTCCTAAATTTTATTATTAATAATATTTATAGTTCCCTTGTCTCTTATCTATTTACAGGTGTATATTTGTATGAGCAGAAGATAATTTATAGGATTGTGATATGTTCTATAAGGTTGTTGTTTAAGGAGGTGTCACGAAAGAGTTTTTTTTTTATAACGTAAAAATATTATTTATTATTATTAATTATAAAATATAATATAAGTTTATAAATTATATATTATATAGATACGAGTATATTACATATTATATACATCCTTGATCTCCGATGCTATTGCAGTGATTTTTGGTATTGTGCTCAGTGTTTCTTCGTGTTAGTTTTGTTTCTTTTTCTTTATTCTTCGTCTTTCTTTTTTTTGTATGATGGGTTTTCAAATAGATAATTATTATAAGAAATATATATATATATATATATATATATATATATATATATATATATATTATATATATATATATATATATATATATATATATATATATATATATATATATATCCTATTCAACCAGTCAGGTTGAATAGGATCCAGCAAAACTTTGTAGATCAATCAATTGTCCACGAAAAATCATTTACTAAAATGGGATTTTTTAGATCGCACCGCAGAAATTATCTGAAAAATCCTTCTGGACAAAGGTTGAGGAAGACAAGTTAGTATCCCCTGATGTAATTGAAAGCTTGACATCGCGATTTTCAACAAAACCACCGGCAAAGAAAGCAAAATCTGATGAAAATGGTGAAAAAACCTCTGGGAAAAAAGTAAAAGAACTTAAGGTATGGGTCAGATTGTTTTTAGGATTTGGCTTTTATAGTGAATGAACTCAAAGCATGGAACTTAAGTAAAAGAACTTAAGGTATGGGTCAGACTGTCTTCGGGATTCCGCCTTTATAAGTTATTTGCAGCTGATGTCAGGTATTTAAACGCTCTTTTCTCAAGATTAATTTTTCAGTTGAAAAACAGTTTTAGACAAAAGTTATCTTTCACTTGGATTATATAGCACCGAGTGTTCCTGAAAATTAATCTGAGCTGATCCTCATCAGATAAAATGGTGAGAAAATACAGCTTTCAAAATTTACAAATATTTTGGTTTAGCTCTCTTTCTTTTCTGTTTAGTTCTATAATTTTTTTGTTATCATTTTTTTTTTATTATGGTACTCCCTCCTCTTCCCCAAAAAATCAAGGAAAAAATTAATTCATTTTCATGTAGAATCTAAGCATTCAAAATTTTCAGAGACTTCCATTAAAAGTTCTGGGGCGCACCAGCCCCTTGTGAAACAGGTGCTGGGACTCATTCTATATTATTTTTAAAAATTCCCCCTCCCTCTCACAAAAAAAGCCCTAAGATCGCCTATTTAGACAATAATAAAATCAGTTAAGCAAAAATAAGCAATAAAGACGAAAGCAAAAAAAAAACAACTGGTGGAAAATTATCAGTCATATTTTACTTTTTGGGTGTTTTGGTATCTTAATTGGTGCTTGTGACTTTGATTAATTAATGACTGGTTAACTGATTAATTATAATTCATTTTAATTAAGGTGATTTCATGTTGTGCTATTCTCCTATACCAGGGGACCGAGCGTCGCTATGTAAAGTCAGTTTCACTAAACGGTGTCTGGTGTACTCCTCCTCCTCAAGGGAATGCAATCCCCCCAGACCCTGATTCATACAAGAAGAAACTTTTTGTGTAATTTTTCTAGGTTTAGTTGTGTTAATATTCGTTTATTATTTTTTATTGCCTAGTCAGTTCGTGCCCCTAGGTAAAAGGAAAAAAAAATACTTTACCAAAAACCCATTCCAACATAACATATTTTTAGTTAAATATCTTGATAAGATACAGGCGGCTAAGACCTGCTGGACGGCTAATTGATTAAGTAATTTTGTACAAGTAGGACAATTTTATATAAATAGGACATCAAATAAAATACAAAATTTGCCTAGATCTGAACATTAAGAACATTATTGATGTGATGGATTTTCACTCCCCCTTGTCTAACTGTCAATCTTCAGATTGACAGTTTTTTCGGTTGCTGGGTCTCTAATTTCAGTGAGCAGGTGAATTTAAGAAATGTATTGAGAGTACTGGAAGGGTGAACGAATTTTACCGAATTCTTGACCTATTTAAACTGTTTTCTCACACCAGAAAATGGTAGTATGCAAACATTCAGACAAAAATGTAATACCGTTTTCGAGGGGAAATATATATACACATACAAAATTCTTGCCCGTTTAAAGATGTAAGGTAATCTTATCTTTAACCGAATTGTCAACAAGTTAAGATTTATTTCTTTGATTAATCTGCATGTAATTGATTATGTTATTTTAAACCAAAGACTGGCAGGATTGTTACAAGATATTAGGGTTTGTAGATATTTAGTACTACTACTACTCACAACTCACTGCAGCACCAAGCCGCCTGAGGCCAACACAACTATGAACGCTCTTCCTCCATCTCAATCTATTCAAAGCCTCCCTCTGTACACCCTCCCAGGAAGTTCCCATTTCCTTTAAATCTTTCTTTATGAAATCCTCCCATCCCAGACGAGGACAACCAGCTTTCCGTGTAGTCCTAATTAGTTGGCCGAAAAGGACAACCTTCGGTAATCTGTCATCCTTCATCCGTAGAACGTGCCCTAGCCATCTTAACCTTTCTGTCATTATAGCCCTAGAAAGCGGGATTCAACCGCATTTTTCGTTCAGCCTACTGTTTGAAATCCGGTCAGTCAACCGGATACCCAGAACAACTCGTAGGCAATTTCTCTGGAAAACATCTAACAAATCTTCATCCGCTTTTTGGAGCACCCATGCTTCAGAGCCATATTTGGCTATTGTCATCACACCACCTTCCAATTTTTTAATCTGCTGACTTACCTTCCTATTCTTCTAAACTTTTTTTTAACTGTGAAAAAAACACCCTGAGCCTTGGCTATTCTACTTTTAACATCTTCACTGCTCCCACCGTCTTTACTAATGATACTACCAAGATAAGTGAAACTGTCCAACTGATCAATCTTTTCGATGCCCAACATCACCCTCTCATCTTCACTTATTGCTAGCCTTAGAGACTTAGTCTTCTTAACATTAATTTCCATATTAATTCTAGCACCCTGAATTCACAAAACCTCAAAGTTCATTCATTTTTCTCACACTTTCATTTAGGATGCTTAAAACATCAGCATAATCTAAGTCTAGGAGAGTTTCCTCCCCGTTTGATTCCGTGGTCTCCCATTGCCTTTCCTGTGCTCCTTAAGACAAAGTCCATCTAAATGATCCATATAAAGGGGGATAGAACACAACCCTGCTTAACTCCTGATTTAATACAAAACCAGCTGCTAACCTCATTTCCTACCTTAACCGCAGCAGTGTTATTCTCGTACATAGCACTAATCACTTTAATGTTTTTGTCTGGTATGCTATATAACTGTAAGACCAATGCTAAAGTCCTTCTATCAACAGAATCGAACGCTTGCCCATAATCTATAAAACTGAGGACCAAAGATGTTTGACAACTCAGGCCCTTCTCAATTACTAACTTAAGGGTGGAAATTCTCTTAAAACTTTGCCTACAACATCTCTCAGTCTAAAAAGTATCATATTACTATGTAATTTGCTACCTACGGAGACCACACTAATGCCTCGATAATTACCACACTCACTCTTATCACTTCTTATGCAATGGTTTAATTAAGGGTGTCCTAAAATCGTTAGGTACTTCCCCTTTTATAAAATCATATTCTTAATCTTTGGTAATTTATTTCTAACCTCAGAGCCACCTTATTTAAGAAACTCATTTACCACACTATCAGCACCTGGAGCCTTATTTTTTTTTTAATCCTTTTAGTTCTGCTGCTAATTCTTTCTCACAAAACAAATTTTCCTTTACATCCAAGGTACCACAAACTTTTTCATTTTCCTCTATATCTTTTCCTGCAACTATGTCGGTTTAGCACATTCTCAAAATGTTCCGCCCATCTCTCTTCAATTGTTTCCTTATGACTAATTATGGCCTCGTCCCTATCTGTAACTAGGACTAGTCAGGATTGACTACTCCCTCTGACTTTATTAACATGCCAGTATATTATTTTACTATTTTGCCATGTAGCTGCATCTTCCAGATCCTTGGCAATTTTACCCATGGCCCCCAATTCACACCTCCTTAGTTCATATTTTAATGCTTTTTCCACTTTCTTTACATTCCTTTTGTTTTCATATGATCTATCACTCAGATAATTCTTGTACAAGTCCCTTCTCCTCTCTATTAAACATTAAGCTTTTTCACTAACATTCCTAGCTGCAGTCCTGACTTTTTCCCCTAAAACACCATCAGCAACTTCATAAATTGTTTTTCTAAAATTATTCCAACAATCTTCCACATTGTCAAATTTTAAACTCTTAAGTTTAGTATTCAATTGTTCGCGGAAAGTTTCTCTCAAATTGTCATCCTGAAGTTTACCAACATCACAACTTCCCGAGAGGTTGTTACCCTTCCGAAATTTCAGCTTTAAACTAACCCTAGACACTACTAGATGGTGATCTTTACTTTTAACATCAATAACAGCACACCTATATACCCTAGTATTTTGTATTGATCCTGATAGTCTTCAGTTTGCTATAACATAATCAATACTGCTTTCTTTTCCTACACCAAATTTACCTAGACTAGGATACTATCTATTCCTATTTCTACCGACTTGGGGTTAAAATCTCCTAGTAAAAACATCATATTTCTACCTGGGACCCTGTCTGTTTGCTCCTGTAACTGTAAGTAAAATTCATCTGAGTCACTAGTGTCTCCATCAGTCGGTTCAACAGGGGCATATACTACTATAACTGATACCCTAAACTTTCTAGTCATAAAATGAGCAATTAGTATTCTATTATTAATACCTTCCCAGCCTAAACAAGACTTAGCAGCTTCCTTATTCATCATGAGCCCTACTCCCCGTCTATGTACCCCATCCTTCCTGCCTGAGTAAAAAAATTCTATATCACCTAATTTCATGCTTCCTACCCCTGGGATATGAGTTTCTGAAACTGTTAATAAGAACAGTTCGAATCGTCTGAATTCGTAGTCAAAATGTCGATACGATAGTCATTATTTAACGTCGTAACATTCCAAGTTCCAATTTTCATGTTCTTCAAATCATTGAAATTATTTTGGCCTCAGGAAAAGCAATGATCCCGGATACCAGTGCTCGACGGGGATCAACATATCTTCTCAAGTCTACGCCGAAGCGCTTAAGCCGTCTTAAAACAGGACAGCAAGAAGTCCCTGGGACCTCCAGTATGAATGGATGCTTTGTGCAATCCTGGGCCCATCTTGGTCACAACATGGTTTTCAGCACTTGGCAATGCTCTTCTATCAACAAGAGTCGACATCCTGCATAGACAGTCCGAAGCCTATTACCTCCGAATTACTATATATTCCTGCCTACAAATGTTATGCTACTACGAGGAGGCAATCCATAGTAGATAAATTAGCTAGGAAGAGGTTTTTCAGCCCGAAAACGCCCGTCAAAACAGACCAAGACCAGAAAAATTGTCCATTAATCAGAATCCCGTGCGAATGCTGTGTCGATTACTAGGCTATAATTTTCTCGAGGGGCACCACTCCCCAAGTGGGAATAGAGTTGACCGCAAGGTCCCCAGTCTTGCAGGCACCGAGAAAGGGTCGAGGCAGCCCTTTGCAAAAGACGTTGTCCATAGATCTGGATCTTACGCCCTGCCGCAGTTGTCCTCCTATAGAGGATCTTCCCAGGATGGTGTTCTATGTCACCATGCAATTTAACCCATTACCTGGAGAAGATTTGCAACTCATAGGACATGTGAACACGTTGGTGGGCCCTTTTGAGTGTATATTTGAGGGACCCTCTTCCTCCTCTACCTGTATTTATGGGCCCGGGCGAGGGTGCCCCAGTTTCTATTATGGACCTCCAGGGTTAAGGTCCCCTTTGGTCCGTGCCTCCTATGGAGGTACCCTACATATCTGTAGGGTGTTCTCCTATCGCCTTTGAGGACACGCTGAATGGCCTCGGGGAGGCTTATTTTTTTCATAGGGTCTGGAATTCAAATCAAGTGTTTTAAGGTTTCATTCCATATTAAAACAAAGCTGAACAGAACAAAATTCCTTTCATAATTTTTTTATTGAAGGGGAAAATTCTAAAATTGAATATTGGAGAATAACTGGAGAATATTGAATATTGAATTTTGGAGAAATTAATATGAGTAGGGTTCAAAACCCCTATGCTTTTTAAAAGCCAGAATATAATTTTTACTTTACTGAAAAAAATTCAAATGAATGTGCATTGTCAGTTTAATATACATCTGCTGATATTTATTCCTTAAAATCTTAGGCCTAATTAATTTTGATTTCTTAAAGCTATAAAAGTAAAACGTTTAAAAGAATTTTTTTCAGTAAAGTACGAATTAAATTCGGGCTTTTAGAAAGCATAGGGGCTTTGAACCGTACTCGTATTAATTTCTGCTCGTTTTGAGTTTGACTCTGTTATTTATTTTAATTTCTGTCTGTTTTGGGTTTCATTTATTTATTGATATTGTTTTGTGGTAGTTGTATCTTCGTAGATTATTTGATTTTATTTTGTTCATTTTTGGTTTAAGTGAAAAACGTCTTTCAGTTAAAACTTCGCTCTTTACTTTTTTTTGAAAAACTTATTGTGTGGAAAAAGTTTTTTTAATCAATTTTTGTTCGTTTTATATTGACATAGTCTTTTTCAGGGAAAAATAAAATAATAGTTTGAATCCTTCCGTTTTTATATAAGAATTCATAGCTTGGCCTGCTATTTATATGCTGGAGAAACTTTTTCATCAATTTTTAACAACATAAACTCTTCTGAAAATCATGACACAAATAGAAGTGCTTAATTTGGTCATATACATCCTCTAGTTGATCTGATAAATAAAAGTTAACACCATTTCCCCAAAAAATTATATTTATGCTCTTTCAAAGCCTGGATACAATTCCCCCTTTTGATTTAGTAAAATTTTAAGAGCAGAAGTAGTAATAGAAGTAGCCCTGAAAATTTGAACTTAATACCCTCAGTCGTTCTTGGTATATTGCTGATACGTCTTATTGGCAACCAGTATACAAACATTGTGTTTTGATTTAATTTTAAAGGAACATTCAGTTTTTAAGCATAATGGGCAAATTGCATAACTGTGGGGGGTTGTCCTACCCAATAACCCTGGAGATATAGTTACTAGACCATTCAGCTATGCTGAACAAAATGGTTGTCTTAAAATTTTGATTTTAATTAAAATTTAAAATTTTGATTATAATAAAATTTTGATTAAAATTTAAAATTTTGATTTAAAAATTTTGATGTGTTCTGGAAAACTATGAGCTGAAGAGGAGGGCTGATTGCCCTCCAATCATTTTTTACTCTTAAGAGGGCACTAGAACTTTTAATTTTCAATCAAAATTAGCTCCTTTAAGATATCAATGATATTACTAGCTATGATAGAGCATCGCTGCCTATGTCCTTACGTGTCCTATAGTGCTTATATGCCCTTTTAATACCTGCATGCATATAGGTTCTTCGTTTAATTGAAACTCCTCCCAAGTGTTCCCTAAAAGTTTCAACTTAATGCCATTAGTATCGATAGTTACAGTAACCGTAGAAGCAGCATTAAATAAATACACACAGTGTCTTCTGGCTAGCTCAAAATCCACAACCTATGAAGGTATGAAGGTGAAATTTTCAGAGAATATTTCTGTTGTACGGATGACAACCTGCCAACTGTGCGCAAGTTTTCAAAAGGGCATATCAGCAATATCCTAGGAACAGTTTCGTGTGTGAAATTAAAAACTACAACGCTAGTTGGGGGGGGGGGGGGTGTTGAACTAACCATAAGATAATATTTGCACCATAATACTAATGCTTCCACTCCTACAACTACTGCTACTATTAATACTGCTACTAAAACTAAGACTATTACTGTTAACTGTACTCTACTGCTACTACATTTGCTGGTGCTACTGCTACAACTAATAAACCTAAGGGTATTAAAGCGAAAATTTTGGGCAATATCGTAACTGTATTGAAATAAATCGAAACGCACTATGCCCATATAGGTTGTCAAGAGGACGTATCAGCAATGTTTCAGGACCGTTGATGGTATTAAGTTAAAAATTTCATCGTGTATTGAAGGGGATGTTGAAAAAGGTGCTATCTGCATACTGCTACTAATGCTACTACTGCTACTACAACTATTGCTGCGCATAATTACTGAACTTTTCAACAATGCTGAATAAATTGATGTCTCAAAACTTTATTTTGGATATTTGTTGTGGGAAATGAAGGGCATGGGGGGGGGGGATGTTTCTCTCAAATCACTTTAACTGTTAAAAAGGGCACTATAACTTCCAATTTAAAATCAAATGAGACCTATCTGAATTTAATACGACCACCCATTCCATAAAAACCTTCTATGTCCCCAGGGCATAACTCAAAGCCCTTCCCCCAGGGCTCCGGGGGTTTGTGCCAACCCTGGAAGTATTGTTCTATGTTCTTTGAACTACTTTAAACAAAATTTTCATCGCAAAATTTCAATCAGATGTATTTGGTGAAAAGAGGGGTAGTGGGATAGGGGGTTCTACTTAACCTTCATCACTATTTGTTCTTAAAAGGGATGTAGAACTTCTAATTTCAACCAAATGAGCCACCTCTAAAGCATATACAACCATCCCTTCCATAAGAATCTTAAATGCCCCAGGGGCATAACTTACAACCCTCGCCCTCAGGCTCTGGTGGTTTGTATCAACCTCAAAGGCTTGTTCTATGATATTTGGACTATTTTATAAAAGGACTGTCTCAAAATATCTATTGGATACATCTCAGGAAAACACGACGTGTTTGTGTGTGTGGGGGGGGGGGGTGTAGCTGCGCTCTGATCACTTTGACTCTTAAAAAGGGTATTAGAACTTATTATTACCAATCCAATGAGTCCCCTCCAAAGCATATACGACCAGCCTTTTTATAAGAACCTTGTATGCCCCAAGGGCATAGCTTGCAATCCTTTCCCTGAGATTTGTAGGGGGGGGGGGGCTATCTTCCTCACAGACATAATTTCCAATGCCTTCAACTACGATGAATAAAATTTTTATCTCCAAATTTTGATTGGAGGTGTTAAGGCAAATGCTGAGCGTGGAGGGGGAGGGGGCTGTTTGCTCTCAAAACGCTTTGACTCTTAAAAAGGGCCCTGTAACTTCCAATTTCAAATCAAATAAGCCCCGTCTGATCTTTGTACGATCGTCCATTCAATAAAAACGTTACATGCCCTCATAAAATAACTTACAACCCTATCCCCAGGACGCTGGAGGGGGGGGGGGGGGGGTGTTTCATCCCTGGAGATACTATTATATGTTTTTAGATGAAAAAAAAATCGCTATCTCATAATTTCAATCAGATGCGTTTGGTGAAAGGAGGGGTTGTAGAGGAGGGAGGGGGGCTAAATGCCGGCCATCCCTTTTGACGCTTAAAAACGAATTAGAACTTCCAATTTTCAATCAAATAAGCCTCTTTTAAATTTAAAAAACCGTCCCTTCTGTAAAAACCTTAAATACCCCCTGGGCATAGCTTGCCCCTAATCTCTGGGGCATGTTTCAATCCCTAAAGCCTTGTATATGATATTTAGACTATTTGAATAGAATGTATATCTCAAATTTTGTTAGATGCATTTCGGGACAATACGACGTGTGTGTGGGGGGGGGGGGTAGCTGCCCTCTGATCACTTTGACTCTAAGTTTATATGACCAAGCTTTCTATAAAAACCTTATATGCCCCCAGGATATAACGTACGTCCCTTGCCCTGAGAGATGGGGGGGGGGGTTTGTTATCCTCAAAGACATAATTTCCAGACCTTTCAAATACGTTCAACAAAATGACTATCTCGAAATTTTGATTGGAAGTGTTTGGGGAAATGACGGGTGTGGGAGGGGATCGTTTGCCCTCTGATCACTTTCGACTAATAAAAAGGCACTAGTCCTCACAATTTCCAAAGGAATGTACTTACTTGTACTTGTAGCAGGACTCAAGTATCTCGGCTCTCCCTGGCGTCCAGTAGCTTCGTCATTGTAGTAAGCCAAGAGTCTCGGTCGTTTGCGAGTGGCTCAATCAAATCGAGCCATGACTTTTCCCATCTTCGTCCATACTTCTTGAAGCTACCGATTGGGTCTAGGTCAGCCTTGCTACAGGTGAGCCACGTTTTCTTTTGCCTCCCATGTCACTTTTTCCATCCCGAAAGAGGTGTACATCTGAAGGTTTTATTGACAAAGGTGTGGTGTGGGTGGCCAAGTTCATGGCCGAACCATCGGAGTCTTTTTTGTTCAATTATAGTGGCCAAATCAGAACGCTGATAGCAGATTTTGCGGAGTTCGACATTGCTGACACGATCACGGAGTTTAGTGCCAATTATTCTCCTTAAACATGAATGGTCAAATACGTTGAGGGCTTTAGTGTCGGATGCTTTCGTAGTCCATGTCTCACAGCCGTATAGTAAGACAGACCGAACAAGGGCCTGGTAAATCCTTATTCTTGTCTTCAGACGATCATTTTTCTGGTTCCATAGAGAGTGATTTATCTGGGTGAAGACTCCAGTTGCTGAAGCGATTCTTGACTGTATTTCTGATGTGCATCCTCCTATTGGGTCTGCCAGAGAGCCTAGCTACTTAAATTCATGTATCTCGTCTGATGGGCGACTGTTCTAGTAAAATTGGGGGGTCTTGAGATGATATACCGGACGTCATGACTTTTGTCTTCAGGGAGCTTATTTTCAGGCCGACCAGAGAGGATTCTTCAGCCACCTTCGATAGCATAGATTCAGCTAACAAGCAATTATCGTCGGCGTAGTCCAGATCGGTGATCACAAAATTGGGACTTACTTCAACGCCTGAAAAAGTCGTCATTGCTCTGGTCATAATCCTGTCGATCACGAAATTAACTTAAACGGGAGACAATATACATCCCTGTCGGACACCAAAATTAATTTGGAACATCGAGGAGAGTTCTCCACCGATCTGAATTTGGGCTCGCGTATGCTGGTAGTATGCTTGGATAAGTCTGACTGTCTTGCCTGGTACTCCATCCTCTGTCATGGCCATCCAGATTCCATCCCTTAGAACCGAATCAAAAGCTGTAATAAAATCTATGAATAGAGACACTGTTGGTTTCTGGTGTTTTGCCCTGTGTTCAAGGGTTTGTCTTAAAACGAATAGTTGGTTAATTGTTCCCATGCCTGGGCGGAATCCCGCTTGATTGGGCCTTGTCTTTGCGTTGTGCTGGATACGAAAACGATGATGTAGCACTATGGTAAATATTTTTGTAGCAATGTATATGAGAGAAATCCCGCGATAATTGCTGCATTTTGTCTTTAGCCCTTTTTTGAAGATTGGAAGGATGATAGAGTCTCCCAAATCCTGTGGAACCATCTCTGCTTCCCATATACGACAAGTTAGTTTATGAATCCTGCTGACCTGTGCTGTCCCTTCATACTTGTAAAGTTCAGCCGGAATGGCATCAGGACCAGGGGCTTTATTGCTTTTAAGGCAATTGATTGCTTGTTGGACTTCCTTTAACGTGGGGGAGCCACATTCACGTCATTGTAAATACTGCTGGGAGTGTTTGGTTCCTGTTGGTCATCAGGGCTACGACTTGGATTATGGCAGCGCTGATTATCATCTATTGCTGTGGAGAGTTGGTGCTGGTTAAGTAGTTTGTCAAATTGCTCCTTCCAGCGTTAAATTATTTCGGTATTATTCGGGAGTATCTTGCCGTTTTTATCTTCGACAGATGTACTAGTAGGCTTATGTGATTTACTCCTGATTGATTTTAGGAGCTGATACATCTTCCTGGTGTCCGATCTAGAGGCAGCGGCTTCCATGTCTTCAGTGATTTTCTCCCAGTACTGGTTCTTATCATTCTTAACCGACTGGTGGCATTCTGTTCTCAAGCGTTTGAACAACTCCGATTTTCTGTCCGATATCTGTTACTTTTGCTCAGCCAACTGAATTGTGTGTGTTGACATCCACTTTTTGGATAGTCTTTTGCGGTATCCTATCGTAGCTTCCACAGCCTCGTGGATTTTTTTGCGTCTGGTCAACCACTCTTCATCCAAACTTTGAGTTTGCTCGTCGTTCGCTTGCACTCGGAGAGCTTCAAAGTGGTTAGACAACTCTAAGCAGAATGCCTGTCGTATATTAGGATCATCGAAGCGATTGGTATCAAATCTTCGTAGAGGTTTCCTCTTGGGGCGTGCTGCAAGTCGTAACTTTAGATCTAACTTGACTAGAAGATGATCCGACCCATGTTTCGAGCCAGTAACTGCTCCAATGTATGATCTACTATTCGTAGCCATTGATTTCCAACGGCGGGACATGAGGATGTAATCAATCTGGCTTTTTGCTCTACCATCTCTTGAATGCCATGTGGCTCTGTGGCTGGGCTTGTGTTTGAATAAGGTATTGATAATGACCAAATCATTCGTCATGGCAAATTGAAGAAGTCTTGATCCCTTGCTACATCTAGCTCCAAGACCGAAGTGGCCAATGGCAGACTCAGCATTGGATGCTTTTCCCCCAATTCTGGCGTTAAAGTCGCCTCCAATAAAGATGATGTCTCGTTTTGGGACTTTCTTAAGCGTACAAGTTAGAACTTGGCAAAAAAGATTCGCTTCGCTCTCCGGTGCGTCTCTGGTTTGAGCATAAACTACAATAACTGATATGTTGAATAGGTGGCCTTTGAATCGCGCTCTTGCTACTCTATGTGAGATAGGTTCCCACTCTAGAAGTGACTTCGCTGATAGGGGGCTTGAAATGATGGCCACTCCACCATACGCAGATTTATCAAGGTACCCGGAGTTGAAAAAGGAGAATGAAGCGTCGTCCTCAGGAGTTCTAATCTCTGAGCCTTCCACAATGCCGTTGATTCGAGTTTCTGAAACGCACATTATGTTTATGTTGTAACGCAACAATTCCCCAGCGATAAATGACTGGGTCGTTAGGCATTTCATAGAGCAGACGTTCCAGCACCCTACACTGAGGGGTTGTCTGTGTTTCCGAAGTAGTACCTCAGCTTGCCAAATTTTTCGGAGAAGGCACCGATGAAACCTTCAACGTATCGCTTGCCGGGGATGCCGTAGTATGGGTTGGACTCTTTATATTGACTTGCATTTGGACGTTTCGTGGAAATATATTTAACCGTGCAGGTCTCCACTCCCTGATGGCACCCTCTGCGGTTTCGCCTAGCAAGAATTGGGATAGGCAATTCCGGCCGTTTCCACCTGACTACCACGATGAGGAAACCGCAGTAGGATTTCTCCTATGTTTAACTAGGGACGGAAGACTAGACTAACCTGAAGGGGGGACCACACCTCCCAAACCATCAGGACCATCCAGACTTTTTAAACTCAACCTAGTTCACAAGAGCTTTTAGTCAGGAAATTCCAAAAGAATGAGCCGTTTTTGAAGCTTCAACGACAAAACTTTCTATAAAAACCTTATATTCTCCAAGGGCATAACTTAATTTCCTTGTCCTGAGAGCTATGGGGGTTGTCTTCCTCAAAGACATAATTTGAAGACCTTTCAATTACGTTGAACCAAATGGCCATATCAAAATGTTGATCGGAAATGTTCGGGGAAATTATAGGTGTGGGGAGGGGGTGATTTTCGGACCCTTTAACTATGCTAAACAAAATGGCTATATCAAAATGTTGACCGGAAGTGTTTGGGAAAATGATGGACGGGGGGGGGGCTGTCGCCCTCCAACCGCTTTTGACTATTAATAAGTGTACTAGCCCTCTCAATTCCTAATTGAATGAGCCTGTTTTGTAGTTTCTACGACAACACTTTCTATAAGAACCTTATATGCCCCTGGACATAACTTATACCCTTTACCGTGGGGGCTATGGGGGTTTGTCATCTTGAAGGACATGATTTCCGGACCTTTCAACTATTTTGAACAAAATGGCTATCTCAAAATTTGATTGGGTGTGTTCGGGGAAATATTGGGCGTGAGAGAGAGGTTAGTTGCCCTCCAATCACTTTCTACTCTTAAAGAGGGCACTATCCCTTTCAATTTCCAATCGAATGAACCCTTTTTGAAGTTTCTACGGAAACACTTTCTATAAAATCCTTATATGCCCCAAGTCATAACTTACAACTCTTGCCCTGAGGGCTGTGGGCGGAGTGTCATCTTCATAGACATAGTTTCTGGAACCTTCAACTACGTTGAACAAAATGACTATCTCAAGATTTTGATTGGGTGTGTTTGAGAAAATGGTGGGTGTGAGAGGGGTGTTAGTTGTCCTCCAATCAATTTCGACTATTAAAAAGGGCACTAGCCCTTTCAGTTTCCAATCGAAAGAGCAGTTTTTGAAGTTTCTACGACAACGCTTTCTATAAAAAAACCGTATGTACCCCCGGGGCATAACTGACAACCCTTGCCCTGGGGGATATGGGGGGATTCTCATCATCAAAGACATAATTTCCAAACCTTTCATCTACGTTGAACAAAATGCCTATCTCAAAGTTTTGATTGGATTTGTTTGGGGAAATGATGGGCGTGAGAGGGATGTTAGTTGGCCTCCAATCATTTTTGACTACTAAAAAGGGCACTAGACCTTTCAATTTCCAATCGAATGAGCCGTATTGATGTTTCTTCGACAACGCTTTCTATAAACACCTTATATGCCCCCAGGGCATAACTTACAACCCTTGCCCTGAGGGCCGTGAGGGGGTTGTGATCCTCAAACACCTAATTTCCTAATTTGTCCTCCAATCACTTTTGACTACTAAAGAGGGAACTATTCCTTTTAATTTCCAATCAAATGAGCCCTTTTTGAAGTTTCTACGACAACGATTTCTATTTAAAAAAAAACAACATAGATGCCTCCAGGGCATAAATTTTAACCTTTGCCCTTAGGGCTGTGGAGGGGTTTTCATCCACAAAGACCTAATTTCCAGAACTTCCAACTACGTTGATCAAAATGGCTATCTCAAAACTTTGATTGGATGTGTTCGGGGAAATGGTTGGCTTGAGAGGGGCTCATAATGACAAAACATAAGCTGATGTGTAACGAAGCAAACAAATTGAAAATGGTAGCGATGATGATTGGCTTTTGGATTTTGACATGGATAAGGTCATCAATACCTACCATACCTTTGAAAATCAAAAATAAGAGAAGAAGTTTTTGTCCCATCATCTGAACAATTAAAAGAAACAAAGGTGGTCTTCAATGCCTTCCATACCTTATGAAATCAAAACCCTGGACTAGATAAATTGTCGGAAGAAAAAAGAAGTTTTTGTCCCACCGCCTGAACAATTAAAAGAAACAAACGTTCGGCGATATGTCTTTCATAATGACAAAAAACAAGCCGAGACAAAAGTCAATGGTCCAATAAAAAAAAAAAAAATGTAATTTTTCAAAGGGACCACTTCTAATTTAAGGTCCATTTAGACTTCATGACATCAGTAAAAGGCTCAAATTCTCTGCTTTCAGAAGATAAGCGACAGTGAGAATCTATATATAGAAGCCTCCTACGTGCCCCATACCTTTGTTAAAAAATAAAGAAGGTTCGGCGATACGTATTTCATAACGACGAAAGATAAGCCGAGGTGTAACGAACGAAACAGATTGAAAACGATAGCGATGATGATTGGGTTTTGGATTTTGACATTGTTAAGGTCGTCAATACCTACCATATTTTTAGAAATCAAAAATATGGACTGGATAAGTCTTTGGAAGAAAAAGAAGTTTCAGTCCCACCACCTGAACAATTTAAAGAAACATAAGTTTTGGCGATATCTCTTTCATAATGACAAAAGACGATCTAAGACAAAAGAAGTAGATTTGTCCCACCACCTTAACAATTAAAAGAAACAAAGGTGGTCGTCAATGTCTTCCATATCTTTGAAAATCAAAAACCTGGACTAGAAAAATCGTCGGAAGAAAAAGAAGTTTTTGTCCCGCCGCCTGAACAATTAAAAGAAACAAACGTTCGGCGATATGTCTTTCATAACGACCAAAGACAAGCCGAGGCAAAAGTTAAAGGTCTAATAAAAAAAAATGTAATTTAACAAAGGCACCACTTCTAATCTAAGAACCATTTGGACGTCATAACATCAAGAAAAGGCTCAAATTGTCTGCTTTTAGAAGACAAGCGACAGTGAGAATCTATATATAGAAGCCTACCGCGTGCCGAGTGTCAGGGCTCGGTGGCGAAGCCACCGGGGTCCTGGCACTATATATATATATGTATATATATGTATATATATATATATTTTATATATATATATATATATATATATATATATATATATATATATATATATATATATATATATATATATATATATATATATATATATATATATATTATATATATATATATATATATGTATATATATATATATATGTCATGTATATAATATGTATGTTATAGTCTGATAGCAATAATGTCAGGTATTAAAAATAATAAAGTTTTATTTCTCACTGGCGACCAAATTTAGGAAATGCATGGAGTTAGCAATTGAATTTCATTTCAAAAATAGTAGTATTAGTCTCTTCTGGAAAACTCTTTGATTAAAGCTATTGCTCATTATATCTAAAGGGAAGGATAGTTTTAATTATATGAATATTGAATTAGTAAGGAAATTTAATAAGGTTCTGTGTAAAGATCAGACTGAATTCGAAGGAAAATTGTGGGCTTTTACTTAATTTTTTCGTAAATTTAATTTAGGTGTAAATAAAAATGGATCAATGAAGTTTCTTCCTATTGAATATATATAATAATTTAAATCAGAATTGTTTGTTGGAAGTGTGGATGTTGCTTAATTTAGTATTTGAGGATATTTGATTTCTTAATATAAATAAGTAAATAATTCAATATAATAATAAAAATTGTGGACTCACATATTGCATATTTGTAATTTATGAAATTTTTTATTGAACGAATTATTTGTATGCAATATTCGTAGGCCAAATGCTATTTTGTTTTTTATACGAAACTACTTAATTAATCGATCGTTCTATTTTATTTATTCTCTCTAATTCTTTTTTAAATGAAAACAAAAAAAAAACTCAGTTTTGATTCCATTGAGCTTAAGAAATGGAAATTTGAAAAAAAGATTGGAGGCTTCTTCGCGATTTCTTTTGTAGTTTTGTAAAATACGAGGTTGTAATACCGATCACTTCTAATTTGCAAATTACTATATTAATGCAAATTATTTGTTGGAATAGTGAATTTTGCTTTGTTTTGTATTTTTTAATGTTTAATTGCTTGGTCTTAAAAATAAGTAAGGAAAGTTAAGAGATTCATTTTTTTCAGAAAATTTTATACCAAAAAGTAAGAAAAAATAATAGAAATAATATTATTAGAAATAGTAATAGAAATCATAGTTAAAAAAAACAGAGAAAATAGTAATTGAAAAAAAATTGTAAAGGTTTTGTAAAATACGAGGTTGTAATATCGAGCACTTCTAATTTGCAAATTACTATATTAATGCAAATTATTTGTTGGAATAGTGAATGTTGCTTTTGTTTTGTATTTTTGAATGTTTAATTGCTTGGTCTTAGAAATAAGTAAGGAAAGTTAAGAGATTCTTTTTTTTTCAGAAAAGATTATACCAAAAAGTAAGAAAAAATAATAGAAAATAATAATATTAGAAATAGTAATAGAAATCATAGTTAAAAAAAACAGAGAAAATAGTAATTGAAAAAAAATTGTAAAAGTTTTGTAAAATACGAGGTTGTAATACCGAGCACTTCTAATTTGCAAATTACTATATTAATGCAAATTATTTGTTGGAATAGTGAATTTTGCTTTGTTTTGTATTTTTGAATGTTTAATTGCTTGGTCTTAGAAATAAGTAAGGAAAGTTAAGAGATTCATTTTGTTTCAGAAAAGATTATACCAAAAAGTAAGAAAAAAATAATAGAAAATAATAATATTAGAAATAGTAATAGAAATCATAGTTAAAAAAAAAGAAAAATAGTAATTGAAAAAAAAATTGAAAAACTATAAATAGAATAAAAATTTAGAAAATCAAAGGCACTGAAAGAAAGTCCGCATTTGTTTTGTCAAGTAGGAATGCTAAGAATTACGGAAATCTATATTACGGAAATCTATATCCACATTCATAAACAAATAAATAAATAAATTAAACAACACTTTCACGCTGGAGAAAACCTATGAAGGTTTGCGATCGCGCGAAACTCCACGTAACTACTTACCTAATAACTCAGCTATTTACATAAATCTCAACTATTTAATTAAAACTATTATAAATAAACAAAAATAAATAAACTATATCCTACATATATATATATATATATATATATATATAATATATAATATATATATATTATATATATATATATATATATATTATATATATATATATAATATATATATATATATAATATATATATATATATATATATATATATATATATATATATTATATATATATAAATAAAAATAATAAAATAAGAATAATAATAATAACAAAAAAATAAAAAAATAAATGAATAACTGAATAAAAAATGATAATACATAAATAAAATATAAAAGAAAAATAATAATAACCAATCCAGTCTCCATCACTCCATTATACTCATTAAATGGAATAAGTTTTATGGGAAACCATTACAAGTTCAGTTCAAAATGTTTAAGTTAGTCAGTCAATATGCCAATACGGTAATTCCGTTCAGCTTCATTACAATTCAACCATTGAGTTTCATTCGAAGCAATATACCTCCAAGAACAGAAACGAGGGAGCGATAACTCCTTCTTAAGTCTATAGAAAATCTTTAAGCTGGCTCACGGCTTACATTAAGACTTGCTGGTTTATATAACCATACCGTACTTCAATTTGAACTTATGTATTGTAATATTTGCATCAGATTTCTATTAGTAAGCTCAAAAATCCTTGAATAAGAAATGAATAAGAATCAATAAGGAGATTAATTAGTTTTGGTGAAAGCCAGACAGAAAATTTGAAGGAAAATTATGGGCTTTGATTTAATTTTTTCTAATGTAATATAAGTGCGAATAAAAATAAATTAATATAAGTAATTTAATTTGCAGTTTTTTTATATTGAATAAATGTAATGATTTAAATTGTCTTAAATTGTCCTCTACCGTCTGCATTAATAATTAGATGGGCCTCAGCTATTATGAAGGATGGGTTGGGGCAGGGTGCTGTGTAGAGGGGGGGGGGGGGTGCATCACATGCTTGAAAGAGCGTATTTCAATGCCTAAATTGTTTTAACTTTCCATGGGTCTTCACCTAAATATGGTAATTTGTGCGTTTCTTGGTATTTACTTTTTTTTTCTCTTTAGAAAATCAAATGCTCTGAAGGGAATCCCGTTTTTTGATTTGTCAAGTAGGAATTCTAAAAATTACGGAAATTTATATTCATATAGAAACCTCATCTTTTTTTTTTTTTTTTTTTTGAAAATGTCTTAAACCAAAGAATTATTATTCTATAGAAAAAATGGAAGCTTTATGGAAAACCCTTACAAAGCCAGTTCAAGATGTTTAGTTAACCCGTCAAGATGACAATATGGTAATTCAGTAAAATTCAAATATTTAGTTCATTCGAAGCAGTATGCCTCTAAGAAAGAAAAAGTCCCGGCATTGATGGCGAGAGATCAATGACTCCTTCTCAAGTCTACAGAAAATTTGTAATGCTGACAAACGGCTCCATGCTTTCTTCCATGGTTTTTAACGGGAGTTCTTTGAAAAAATACATTTCCCATCGAGGTTGGCAGGGAGCCTCCTGCTGCGATATTTCCTGACTGCATCCAAAATATCCCTCGGCTTCTCCTCATTTTGTGCCAGTGTGCCAAAGCATAGCATATATTAAATACGTAACCTAACCTAGGTACCTCACCCCCCCCCCAAAAAAAAAAAGCAACACTTTAAATATCGTATACGCAATTAAAACCACGCTATACATTTTACACTTATTATATTTCTGTAATAAGAGGGGATGAATCCCCCGCAGCACCCATATTACGGGCTTTGTCCAAAAAATATTCCTGGAATTCCTTGAATTTCCAGGAAAAAATATTCCTGGAAGCGAGATTAGAGATTAGATTCTAAACCCCTTTCGATCCTTCCTATATTTACCTGAAGGTTTACTGGAAATTAGAAACACAGTTTTTAGGTTTCAGACACACACTCCCCATCCCACCTAAAGATCTGCGAATCCCCCTGCATAATAGTTAAAGCACGATTATTCACTATCTTTCATAATCTTATATAGCCTAAAAGAAATTAACTTAATTAAATGAAGTGTTTAAAAAATTGTTTATATTAATCTTTTTTTTATGGACTTCATGTATCTTTAGTAATGAATACGCCACTGCGTGGGATACGCTACTGATGTCCTCTAAAACTAGGGGGGAAGTTATCCCCCCCCAATAATGTGGAGAAAAAATTATTATATATCCTGTGCCCCTTGACTATCTGGAAATGGACCCCTGTTCCCCCCCCCCCCTCCCCCCAAATAAAATGCTGAAATTCGCCCCTGTGTCTCAACACCCGGCTCTGTATAAATAATATTTGAGATCTAATATTTATAAGTTGAGATCAATCATGTAACTATTGACAAAGTGCACTTGACTATTAGTGTCTAAGTTTAGTTTTGAAAATCTTACGCAAAAGGCACTGTTTTGTACCGCCATCGTTTTCCACCGAGCTGCTGAAATAGTGCTGAAAAAAGTTGAGTGTGTCCAAACAAACGGTTTTTCGATAATTCAAAATCAACGGATATCTGAGTATTTTCGACCAATAGCAGTCTAGCCCTTATCGGGCCAAAGTTATTTTGAGCCACATATTGGTAGAATTGCTATTTTGCTGTGGCGCAATATTTTTTGCTACTTGAAAAAAACACTAGAACTTCGAGTTTTTGGTTCGGATGGCCCTCTCTCGATATTCTAGGAACGTTGGTTCGATACGATCACTCCTGGGTGGAAAAAAAAGGATCAGACAAATAAATAAACATCCGTGATCATCATTCTCGAAAAAAATCAAAAAAATCGCGTTTTTTGTCGATAGGAGCTAGAAACCCCTCATAGTCTTGTTTAATAAGCTGGATTTGACGGTGGGATTTACCCAAAAACCATCCCTTTTTAGGGACATTTTACCCCTTTTCGAGAATTAGACAGATTTTCTATAAGTCAAAACATTTGGGAGAAATATTAAACTTATTAAATTTTACTTTTTTCTAGTCACTATAGAAGCCCAATTCTTTTGATGTATGTATATTTATTAAAACCCCTCTTTTTAGAATTTCAGTTACTATTTACACGAGTCGCTTCTTACTTACAGTTCGTTACTACAAACTGTTTGATAGAAAATATATAATCAAACAGTTTCGAACGAACTGTAAGTAAGGAGCGACCCGGCTCAATAGTAATCGAAACTCTAAAAACGGAATTTTGATACACCAAAAGAATCAGATTTCAATAGTGATTTCAAATATATAAGTTTCATCAAGTTTAGTCCTACCCATCAAAAGTTACGCGCCTGAGAAAATTTGGCTGATTTTCGAAAAAAGGGGAAAGACCCCCTAAAAGCTATAGAACCTTAATGAAAATCACACCATCAGATTCAGCGTATCAGAGAACCCTACTGTAGAGGTTTCAAGCTCCTATCTGCCAAAATGTGGAATTTTGTATTTTTTTTTTGCCAGAAGAAAGATCATGGATGCGTGTTTATTTTTATTTTATTTTTTTTTCCAGGGGTGGTCGTATCGACCCAGTGGTCCTAGAATATCGTGGGAGGGCTCATTCGAACGGAAATTAAAAATTCTAGTGCTCTTTTTAAATTACCACAAAAATGGAGGACAACTAGGCCCCCTCCCACGCTCATTTTTTCTCAAAGTCACCCGATCTAAATTTTCAGATAGCCATTTTGTTCAGCATGGTCGAAAATATAATAAATATGTCTTTTAGGATGACTTAATCCCCGAAGTCCCCGGGGGGAGGGCTGAAAGTTATGAACTTTACCCAATGTTTACATACAGTATTGGTTATTGGGAAGTATACAGACGTTTTCAATGGGAAATTTTTTTCTGGTTGGGGGGGGGGGGGTCAGGGGTTATGTGGGAGGATCTGTTCATGGGGAAGGGACATTGCTATGAAGGGGGCTCTGGATTTCTCGACATTATTTAAAAAAACGATCAGAAATTAAATAAAAAAATAAACAAGTTTTTCAACTGAAAGTAAGGAGCAACATCAAAACTTAAACAAACAGAAATTATTAAGTATATGATTGGGTTCACCCCCTAGTCAATACCTCGCTCCTTAAGCCAAAGATTTTTTAGTACTTTCATAAGAGCTATTTATTCTAATTAACGGCCTTTGTGATCAAGGGGTCATTTTTAAAGAAATGGAACAAAATTGAAACTTTAGCGTAAAGAGAGGGGAATTGACTATGGGGCGAACCCCCTAATATACGTATTAAAAATATATGTATATAGAAGTTCGTTACGTAAGTTAATTCGTAAGTTACGTATATTTATTACTAATAAAAACGTTCGTAAATAAAATTAAACAACTTTCGAGAACATTTAACCAAATAAAAGTAAAATTAATATGCAAATCTTGTTTTAATTATTCATGTACGGTGAGCCAAAATCAAAACCTTTATTAATTCAAAAACGTTCAAGAATCAAATAAAAAAAAAAACAAGTTTTTTTAACTGAAAGGAAGGAGCAACATTAAAACTTAAAACGTACAGAAATCATTCCGTATATGAAAGGGGCTGTCCCCTCCTCAACGCCTCGCTCTTTACGCTAAAGTTTTTTTTTTATCGTTTTAAAAAATAGAGTTGTGGAGAAATAGTCTAACTTTAGCGTAAAGAGCGAGGCGTTGAGAAGGGGACAGCCCCTTTCATATACGGAATAATTTCTGTTCGTTTTAAGTTTTAATGTTGCTCCTTACTTTCAGTTTAAAAAAACTTGTTTTTTTTATTTAATCCTTAGAGAGACGTTCCAAGGTGATTTGACTAAAGTTTGTTATTTGAAAAATTGGTACTTTTACAATAACTATATCCCGGGAATGATTAAGGAAAGCCTCTTGGAAAGAATCTAAACTACACAGTATTACTTATGATTAAGCTTTGATTCAGGATTGTCGTGTTATAAATACAAATTTATTATAATATATCATAGATATCGTAGACTGACATTTCCTTAGTTTAGCCTTACCTCAAGACAGGAGAGCTGAATCGCAAAAGTCTTACCTTAGTTAAATGACATTTTCTCATCTATCTCTACTAGCAAAATAGGTTTTGCCCTTTTAATTTCTGGTTTTGGATCTTAAAATTGTCTCTCAGCCACTTTTTCTGCGCCAAAGTTTTAATTTGCATGAACCATCCGTTGGGCCAAATACTCGGCTGACTATATGCATAATTTCTTGTTTTGCACTAGTGTCATATCTGCAGAAAGGGAGGGGGAAGGGATAGATTCCTTCGGTGAACAGATAAAGGTAAACTTAAAAATGCACTTTCTGTTTTTACTCGCATCCTTTACCGTTGAAAAATCCTTTTCGCTTTTAAATTCAAGTTTTTTAGTTTTGAATTTCCGTTTATTATTTCACGTTTTCTGTCTTATTATATATATATATATATATAATATATATATATATATATATATATAGATATATATATATATATATATATACATACATATATATATATATATATATAGATATATATATATATATATATTATATATATTATATATATATATATATATATATATATGTATATATATATATATATATATATATATTATATATATATATATATATTATATATATATATATATATATATATATATATATATATATATATATATATAGATATATATTGCATGGAAAAAAGGGAAAAAGACAATTACAGTTTTTTCATAACAATTTTTCGAGGTAGCCTACGACTACCTAAAGAGAATTGCGGCATTTTTTAAGTTCTCTGTTGCTTGTAAATTCAAGTATTTTGGTTAAGAATTGTAGTTAATTCTTCATTTTTTTCTCTTTTTTGTATGAAAAAAGGGAAAAAAAAACAAAAATATAAATATTTTTTTTGAAGCCCAGTAATTCAGAAATCTTGTTTTTTAAAGCCTTGATGGAAAAGTTATAAAGCATCATGATAAGACTAAAATTCGAGTCCGAGTGTTTGAGGTATTTGGTTTCTTCTCATATCTTTCAGATTTGTAGAACTATTTGTAATTGATGGGAGCCGGTGTTTACCCTCCTGGAAAATAACCCCCGGGAAAATACCCCCCTTTGCGGAAATATAATTACAAGCCGGAATTTATGGAAAGTTTTATTCTCGAACTTGCATATCAATTACGGGTCCTAGGCGTTTATCCCCCTCCCCTAAAAATACCCCCCCCGTGGAAATTAATCCCCCGGAAAATACCCCCCATCCGTGGCTGGTTGGTCTCCAATCACTTTCGACTTATAAAAAAAAAGTGCTTGAACTCTTAATTTCTGACGTAATGAGCACCCTCCGAAGTTTCTGCGACCATGAGGTGGAGGTACAGATAAGGAAAGGGCAGCCACCTCCGTATGGAATAAATTCTGCTAATTTTGGGGGTTTAATGTTGCTTTTTACTTTCATAATAATAGTGTACACCAGGAATCAAGGGATTAAATATCAGTTTCACATCTTTGATACGTTTTTGTACCCCCCCCCCTCCCCGAGAAAATACGCCCTCCCCCGCCCCAAAAAAAAAAGTTCTGGACACAGCCCAGGGGTTTGTATATCAATTTCTAACTCTCCCTTCCCTCGCCTTTCCCTTAGAACTAATTCTGTATTTATCTGAAGGCTCAATGAGAGTTGGGGTGTTTGAGCATTAAAATGCACCCTTTGAGGTATCTCCCTCCCTCCCTAACTAGCCGAAATATTTTAAAGTCTGAACAGATTTCACTGTTTTACGTAAATCCTTGTTGTTTACAACTCTAAACAATTGCATATAAGGGCTTTAAACCTCTAAAATGGGGTTCTCTGATTGTTTTGTAGTTAGGTAGGGATGGACCCTCAAAGGGTGCATTTTAATGCATCCCTTTTAAAGTTTAAAGCGCATTTTCAAAGTTTTTTGTACCCCACCCCCCCCCCCCCGAAAAAGTCTCGGTTATGGCCCTGGGGATTATATATCAATTTCTTCCTCCACTCTCCCCTCGTCTCTCCCTTGGAACTAATTCTGAATTTATCTGAAGGCTCGATGAGAATTGGTATGTTTTGGCATAAAATGCACCCTTTGAGGCATCTCCCTTCCTCCCTAACTACAGAATATATATAGGACCCCATTTTATTTGTTTAAAGAGAGTTCTGGTTCTTTTTAATAAGTCGAAAGTGATTGGAGATCAACCAGCCACGAGGGGGGGGGGGGGGTAAACACCTAGACTCGTAATTGATATACAAGTTCGAGAATAGACCTTTCCATAAATTACAGCTTGTAATTGAAATTGGCGGTAACCTTGCAGAAGAGACGTAAAATAATGAATAATTTTTAATTCAACAATAGATGGATGGAAAATAAGCTGAAGACGAAGTTTATATTTGACACAACTTCTATAAAGAGAGTAATTTTGTGAAAGAGAAATAGTCGCCTTTGCCTTTAACAAGTTTTACTGGAAAATTGGGTTTTGTGGTTTAACATCACTGTCTTCGTCTCGAGAACACCGACTAGAGTGAGATGAGATCTTGTGAAATTTGCAGAAAATTCGAGGGAATTTGTTTCAAGGGAAGATAAAAGGGATATTAAACTGTGCTCGGTTGTAGCAAGGTATTGTTGTCAGTTTCTTAAGAGTAAACATTGAAATTACATTTTCTGAGCAAGAATTCCTTTTTTGCTTAGTTTAATGGCTGAAAGTGTCCTGATTTTGAATTGTTTTGAGTGTTGTAATTAACAAAAAAAGTCAATAAAACTTTAGTTTTTTACATGAGTGAAAAACTTTGACCAAACCAAGTATTCGTTTTTTGTCTTTTTTTTTAAGGAGAGGGATTAACAACCGTGAGGTTTTTAAGGCCGTCATAGTGGCGTCATTCACGAAAATTTAGGGGGGGGGGGGGGTAAAGTGCATTTTTAAGAATCCTCAGGGACAGTGTTGGTGCTTTTTTTTCTTTTCTTTTTTCAGTGACAACACCAAATATGAATTTCCCAATGAAAATACCCCACAACAGGTATTTTTCAAAATATTGGGGAGATCTAGAGGTCAAAGGCTGTCTTCCATTTAACGCCCCCGAACTGTCATGAATTTATTATTATTATTAAGAGGGCAAAATGAACTCTTTTAGCTCGCGTTGGCTGTTTCTCAAAAGGCAAATTATAATTTCGCTTTGTGCGAAATATTTTTCAATAAAGCAACTAGTCTGATTTGAACAGTTCACAAATTGTTTTGACCAAGTCCACAAAACAAATAGTGGCTAAAATTCTGATGGAAGGTTTATTACTGGTTTAGGTTTTGTGTTCTCTATATGCTTGAGTATTTTAGGGTTATTTCGTCAAATTAGCTCCTTGAATTGTATTTACTGACAGATGTCATAAAGTGCTATGTTTTTTTTTGTATTAATCCTTATTTTTATTTTTATATCCTTATAACTTTTTAAATTTTGAGTCACTCAAGTGCTTTTGTGCTTGAACCTCCCAAAGGTAAAAAAATCGGACTTGATCAGGTTAATTTTTGAAAGCCTCACTTAAAAAAAAAAACAACAACAAAAACGAGCCTATTTTAAGAGTCAGTAAGTGAACGGCTTAAGTGACCCAGTTCAAATTTGAGGGATCATTGGACGTGGGAGGTCAATTAGATTTTAGATTCCTTTGGGGGGGGGGGGGTCGTTTGGCAAGGTTGTTTTGCTATTCAGCGCTTATTCAACGTTTAGTAATATTTATGCTTAAAGAGACATGGATCTATTGATACTGAAATAGTTATTAGTTAAATATTTTTAAAATGTTCATCAAAATTTCAAATTCTATTTCAGTTAGGATTTGTAACTGTTTAAATTTCCTCGAGATTTTAGTAAGTATATTTTGTTTACTAGCATATAGACTGTAGGCAGAAACATACTATGGAGTAGTGGTTCGATTTTAGTGAATTCGAAAATGTTTAGTTAAAGCAGAATCTTGAGTTCGATCTTTGAATACCTATACATGTTTAGTCACTTAAATATAATTCCCTGTATGTTCCTTGAACGATCACAAGTCGAAAGAGGTGTAGCCTATTTACATTCAAGAATCTTGGAAATGAGAGGCCCGTTCCTAAGGCTCTGCTTGGATCTTCAGAATGTATTCCCGAAGTATTCCAGGATAATCACGAATAAGAAAAGTCAAACCAGTTGATACTTGTGAAGATTGTGGGGTAGAGGGGAGTCAGTTTAGCATATTTATAGCGGAGAAGGAGGAGTTTACGGCAAAGTAAGTATTAGGGGTAAATCACGAGAAAAATCTGGGGGAACTGTTTTGTGTTTAGAACTTGTGCCAGTTATTTGTTGAAACAACTCTAATTCATAAGTTGCTATTTTGTGAAATTTATAAAATATTGCTGTTTTTTAGCCTGATTTTTGTCATAATTACGATTAATGACGGTTAACGGCGAGAGAGATACAATGGATTTGTTGTGAAAAAAAAAAAAAAATTTTAAACAAGAAAAACGGGTTTTAATTTTCTATAAAGCAGTGAAATACAAAACAATTAATTATGCACAAAAGCTCCGAATATTTCGGCCCCACATCCGGGAGCCTTTCTCAACGGAAAAAAAATAAAATAAATAAATAAAAAAAAACAAAACAAAAACTTAACTTACATCACAATGCTAAACACATAAAGAGAAAGAAAAAAAAACAAAAGAAAAAATATAAATAAATAAGAAACAAAACTCACATATTAAATAAACACTTCCATGCACTGAATGTCTATAATGATTCAACTTTAGTTGAATCATTATAGACATTCAGTGCATGGAAGTGTTTATTTAATATGTGAGTTTGTTTCTTATTTATTTATATTTTTCTTTTGTTTTTTTTTCTTTCTCTTTATGTGTTTAGCATTGTGATGTAAGTTAAGTTTTTTGTTTTGTTTTTTTTTATTTATTTATTTATTTTATTTTTTTTTTTCCGTTGAGAAAGGCTCCCGGATGTGGGGCCGAAATATTCGGAGCTTTTGTGCATAATTAATTGTTTTGTATTTCACTGCTTTATAGAAAATTAAAACCCGTTTTTCTTGTTTAAAATTTTTTTTTTGTTTTTAATGGAAAAGCAGTGTGGTCTAAGAAATTATTTGGATTTGTTGTGAGTGTCTGATTACGTTTAAATATACTTGCTTAGTACTTAGTTCATCCCACGCCGTCTGGCGCATAAGGTGACAACGGTTCCTCCCCACGACGACCTCCGAAGAGCTTTAGACCACAGATCTTCCAAAGATCTCCTCGCCAAAGTAGCCTCTTTCTCTAGGGATCGGCCAAGCGTCGTTCTCTGTCGTCCACGTCTTCTAATGCCGGGGGGGGGGGGCAACACCAAACATCATGGGGTAACCTGTCATTGCCCATATGGACCATATGACCCTAATATCGCTATCTACTACTTAAGATTTTTTCAACAATTAGCGGTTGTTCCGTCCTTTCACGTATGGTGGCGTTCGTAATCCTTTCGGACCAGTGGATCCCCAGGATGCGCCGAAGGCAGTTGTTTTCGAAACATTGTATTCGTTTCTCAAGCTGTTTCGTCAGTGCCCTTGTCTCGCATCTATACGTTAGTACAGAGAGGACGTATCTATTTAGGAGTCAGAGTTTGAGCTTTAAAGAGTACGCAGTGCTTTTCCAAACTATTCTTATTTTGGTAAAAACATTGCCTGCACAAGTAATGCGTGTAGTAATTTCACGCTCGAGTCTTCCGTCAGATTTGATGAGGCTTCCAAGATACTTAAATTCTGTAACCTCATCTAGCTCATCTGAATCAATATTCAGTAGCTGGGCTGGGATTGCATTTATGTTGTTATGCATAACCTTCGTCTTTTGAGTACTAATTGACAACCCAACTCGCCCGGCTTTGTTCGAAATCTCGGTGATGTTCTGTTGCAAATCTTCTCTTAGATGAGAGAGGAGCGCAATGTCATCAGCAAAATCACCGTCAAAGACAGTATGCCTCTCATTCAACTGTATCCCTCCAACAAAATGACAGGACCGAAGTATATAGTTAATGAGAATCGTGAAGAGCACAGGAGAGAGGATACAAACTTGTCGTATGCCAGAATTGATCTGGAACCATTCCTTCAGGTCCCCATCGTTGGTTCGTACGGCGGCTAGCTGATCATTGTATAAAGCAACAATAATACTAATAATCTTGTCTGTGAGTCGATAATATCGTAGTATTCTCCATAGTGATTCCCTATGTACAGAATCGAACGTCTTTAAGTAATCAATAAAAGCTATTAATATTTCAGTTTGCCACTCGTTCGATTCTTCTATTAGAATTCTTAGGCTGAATATCAGATCAGAACAAGATCTGCCTGACCGAAAACCGCGTTGCTCATCTCTCAGGATCTCGTCAATTCTCGACTGAATACGATTCACGAGTATTTGACAGAGGACTTTACCTCCTATGGACTGTAGGGTGATACCTCGCCAATTGTTGCAATCCACGGTTCGACCTTTCTTAAAAAGTTTTATAATGACTTCTTTCTTCCCATCAGTCGGAACACTCTCGGTTTCCAAAATCTGATTGATAATTTCGTTGATAGGCTTCGTCGATGCCGAGGCGCTATATTTCAATAATTCAGGTTGTACGCCAATCAATTCCGGCAGCTTTGCCGTTTTTTAGGTTGCGTAATCCCGTTTTCACTTCCAGTAGGCTAATGGGTTCAACGTTTGTCCCAAGATCAAAAAGCGGAACATCGGGCGGAGGCTCAATGGGATTTACAGGGGGAGGAAAATTTAGTACTTCGTTGAAGTCTTATCTCTATCTGTTATCAGTATCTTCTTTCCCCGTAAGTAGTTCGCCAGTCTTACTTTCAACAATGCATGTCGGCTTTCGGAAGTCGCCAGTGATCTCTCTTGTTATTCGATACGCCGTTCTACTGTCGCCTTTGCTGCCAGCCACCTCGGCTGGCAGCTGAGGTGCTTTTGGAGGCTTTTGTCTCCAAAAAGCAACGTCTGTCATTCCTTGTGGACCGCTTTACAGCCTTGTGGATTTGTTTATATTGGACCTTGATTTGGTCTTTGTATTGAGGGGTGACGTTACTTCCACAGCTGTCTAGCTGGATCTTTATTTCTTTTCTCTCTTGCATGAGTTTCCACGAGCCATCGCTGATCCACTGTTCACTCTTCTTTTTCGCGTAACCAACTGACCCCTCAGCGGCTCCCCTTACATATTCCACAATTAAATTCCACTTCTCATCCACTGGGACACCGGTTTCATCGCATGTCAGGTTTCCAAACTTGTTAGAAAGGGCAACACAATATGCTTGCCTCACTTGTGTATCCCGGAGCTTCTGAATGTCAGATACTTTCATAGTCTCTTGCGCTCAGTAATTGCCTTTAATTTTAGTTTAAAACTAGCAATCACTAGTTGATGGTCCGAGTATGAATCGGCCCCATGAAAAGTGCGAAAATCTTCCAGACAACGTCTGTGACGTTTTCTAATAAGAGTGTGGTCAATTTGGCTCCGTGTAGTCCCATCAGGCGAAGTTCATGTGTGTTCGTGAACATCGCGATGAGGGAACCATGATCCCCCAACAATTAGGCCATGGCTAGCGCAAAAGTCAATTAATTACACTCCATTGTCATTTATCACACCAAGACTGTAAATATACAGTCCTTTTAGTCAAATCAATGCTAGATGGATTCTGTTTATCTCCCTCTCCCTCCCCCCGTGTGGCAGTATGCCATTTCGTAATCATCACTTAATTTCATAGGTGCTTGATGGGAAACTATCCGTGTTCTAAAAAAATGGGACGGAAAACTGGAAGCAGTAAATGCAGTCGAAATGTACACTATTTTCGAAATATATATGTACAAGTTTATCTGTTATACTTGTCAAACTTGTTTTATTAGCCCAAACTTATAAAACAACAGTTTTTAAACCGGTTTTGAGCCGGTTTTTATTAGCCAAAACTCGTAAAACAACAATTTTAAAACCAGCTTGAACCTGCTTTTAGTAGCCCAAACTGGCAAAACAACAACTTCTAAGCATGCATTACTTAGAGTCATCCCCAATTTACCCTTTTTTCTGTGAAATCACACTAAAAAGCTATTTTTATTTAGTATTTGTTGTCTCCTTATCGTCACTTTTCTCATAAAAGCAATCCACACTACCATTTACCGTTGGTAAGGACACGCTAAAGGGCGTCATCTAAAAATTTCAGTTGGAAAATTTTTATTTCCCTGCCTCAACCCCCCTCCCTCTTTTTGGTAGCTTGTCATTCCGTAATCATCAGTGAATTTTATAGGTGCTTGATGGGAAAGCTGCTCAAAACCTATTGATATTATTAAACGGATCTTTGAAATATATGAGCTATGAAGATGTAAAGACTGCCATTTTACAATGCAACGAAGAAGTTTTGACAGAAACAGTTTTACAACAACTTATACAGTATATGCCAACGCCGGAACAACTGAAAAAATTGGATGAGTATAAGGAGCAGTATGACACTTTGGCGGAGGCTGAACAGTTCGCTGTGACAGTAAGTAGTAGCTAAATGTCCGAATTTTTAGGTGTCAAATTCTGACTTTTCAGGCTAGGGTTAGCTACTTTTATATTTATTGGCTATTTTATTTATTAATTTCTTGTTGATTTATTTTTGTATTTCCGTGTCAGTGTATAGCATAGGCATTGGCTTATTATTTATTAAGCTAATTATATGCCCATTCTTGAGCACCTGAACAAATTAGGTACATGGCACTTTGACGGAGGTTGAACAGTTCTGTGTTACGGTAAGTTATAGCCAAATGTCCAGATATTTAGGTTAAACTAAAGCCAGATTTTGGCCAATCAAGCCAAAGGTCAAAAAGCCAAAAATCAAGCCAAGCCAAAGGTACTTTGATATTTCTTAGCTACTTTTTAGTATGTAGTTATTATCTACTTTATTTTTGTGTCAGTGTTTAGCATAATTATTGGCTAAGTACTTAAGAAACCAATTATATGCCAACGATGAGTATAAGGAGCAGTATGACACTTTGGCGGAAGCTGAACAGTTCGCTGTGACAGTAAGTAGTTGCCAAATGTCCTAATATTTATGTTAGGTTAAAGCCAAATCCTGGCTTTTCAGGTTAGTATTGGCGACTTTTATGTTTCATTGCTACTTTTTTATTTGTACTTCGGCCGTTTACACATTATGACCTTTTGGAGTCCTCGTTTTGCAATCCTAAGGAGGGAATGGTTGCATCCTAAAGAGCTAGATAAGTTATGAAAAGACAGTCTCTTAACAAGTTTATGGTATTAATAATTCAGGAAAACATCAAGAATAGCTAGAAAGAAGAAACAGTTTTTTTCTAGGGTTTTACAGAGTTGTTAACAAGAGTTATGAACTGATGTAAAATATTATAACTCGTTGATTCTTTCATAAGCATAGGTTTTATAGTGAGCTTTTCTTCACCAAAAATACCAAATATTCTTATATAGTATCCCTGTCCGAAGCCCTTTCTTCAATAATTTTGTATTAATTTACTTTCCGCCGCTCAAGCTCCTGAGATGATGTTCGCTAGGTTAACCTGAGTTGTATCATTCTTTCTATTCATCTTCTATTCATGAGAGTGAAATTTCTGCTTTTATGTCTAAGGTGTCGACTTACCGTTCAGTTGATTTTTATGATCCGTCAAATTCCAATCTAAAAAGGATATCCTCCTTTATTTCTTTGTCTTCAGCGTATATATTGAATCTGTCTCTTTCTTCAGGTATGTTTCCATGTTCTTTGAAAATAGTGACAGTTTTTCCTTTATTAAAGAAAGAAAATCTTAGGATGAATTCAAGTTAAAGATCAGTATCGATTCTCCCAAGATCCTTGAAAGTGTTATGAGTCAGAGGCTTTCTTCTAAGAAAACTTTCAGTCTAAAATCTTCTATGGGCGGCCTTCTTTATCTCTTTACTAGTATGGTTCTTGCACTTCATTAACTACTTTCGTGCTATTATTTATAGTACTTGGGTTTTGTATGAGGGGCTTTCTGAGGGTATGAGTGTCCTTGATCTCTTGTTGGAACTTCTGACGTTTTGGAACTTCTCACCTTCGACGAGGTTATCACGAGATCCCTCTTGGAAAATTGTCACCTTAGGAATACGTCATATTGCCCTTGATTCGCCAAACTCCTGTCTAGTGACCGTTCTGAGTGTGAGTATTAACAAGTGGTCTTCCAAAACTTAATAAAACAGACTAGGGACATAGCAAGGCTTTATCCTCAGTCCTTTGCTTTTCTTCTTATATCGATCATCGTGCTGATGGTCGTGTTGATGTTAATCATCCTATCCATGATTTTTGCATACTGCCTCTACTTGGCTCTGCCACTGGTTGCCCTAGCCACGGTTTGCCGCTATGTTGCCCCAAAATCTTCAAACGAGGTGAATGACTGATGTCCTTTGACCTTTAAGGTCCTAAATAACTAGAAAAGTGTTATAATTCATCTTAAGCGACTTTGCTAAACGTTAGAGTGTCTACTAAAGATAGTCTTGGTTCTGATAACGAAATAGAATAGACGCTTAGAAGAAGAAATAGAAGGTATGACGTTTAGGAAGATTCAGCACCTTAAAATCATTTTGTGAGCCTTAGCGTCGACTGACTGTCTCAAAGACAAAGGGCTTATTGTTGAATTCTCCCAGAGGACTAGCCACCATCAAGATCTATTGAGAATCTTTTGTTTGCCTATGAAATTTGATTGAAAAGACAATGAAATTTTACGTCTCTTTTGTAAGCAAGGTAGTTAATCAAAACGGGTAGCACCACAGGGAACTCCCAAAACTCTAATATTATTTAAATAATTATTCTTTTGAGCTTTTTTTTAGTATTTTCCTAGCTGCTATGCTATAAAAAATTTTCGGGCTGTCCTTTCTGGAACTTTAAAAAGAAAACTCCGCTGTCTATAATTAAAAAAAATTAAAATTCACACTTTCTAATGATTTAAGTTTCATCAAGATTGATCAACTCTAAGTCCGGCACAAAACAGGAGAAGTTAATTGTTTTTTTCCAAGATTCCTGGGAAAGTAGTTGTCCGCCTTTAGTTTAAACAGTCTACAAGTAATGGATTGTTATCTTAAACAATCTACAAGTAATGGAAAGATCACTTGATCAGTTCTAAACAGTTGGACCACACAAACTAAGAAAGCTTATAATGAACGAGATACTATGATCCTTTAATGTATCGAACCTTCTTAACAAGACAAACTCTTTAAGCATTTATATTGATTCTTTTCTTTCTTTTCGTAGTCAGACTAATCAAACTCCATTCTATTATGTTAAGGCGATCTTGTATGTTATATTCCCCAGCTTTGCCTCTGTTGTCTTGATTTCTTGAAATTTTCACGGCATTTTGCCATTAAATCTATGTTTACTTTATCATCATTAAAATGAATCTTTTTGGTTAGAGTACTGTTATGCATGGGAATCTGTTTGGCGGCCAATTCGGTGGTGTCAACTAAAACAGAGGACTGTTTGGTGGTGGAATCTGAAAGTCTATAATACGAAAGAGTTTTGACAATCTGTCGCATTATAGATTCAATGTCTGCACTACCATATTCATGTGCTATTGTGTCACAGAGAGCCTTGATATAATGTGATCCTGGGGTCAGGGTTTTAAACGAGGGCAAGCGCACGTCTTTACAAGTCTTGTAATATGCCTCCTTGTTATGACAGTTGAGGATTTCACAGTAGGCTTTGATTCCTGGTGACGTAGAATATGGAACGAGCAAATCTGAGATCCCTAATGATTGTGGTGTAGAGTTCAAAAATAAACATAATCAAAATAAAAATAAACAATCAAAATAAAAATAAATATAGTTCAAAAATAAAATAAAAATAAACATAATGAATGTGGTGTAGAGTTCAAAAATAAACATAATCAAAATAAAAATAAAAAATAAAAATAGTTCAAAAATAAAATAAAAATAAACATAATGAATGTGGTGTAGAGTTCAAAAATAAACAAAAATATCAAAAATAAACATTTTTGGTTTCCCTTTCAGTGTTTGGTTTTTTGAGATTGTCTTCCAGTACACATCTACTGGGAGGCTCTGATCATACGTGTACAATCCATCTTTTTCCTGTGAGACATGGCTATAAGCGAGAAGCAGTCTGAATCTGAGAAGTCGGTTTTCAAGTTCAGTTTTAACTTGGTCAATGCTAAGGTCAATAAAAACTTCACCATTGAATCCTATAGCTTCTAAGACCTGTCGTAAATCTTCAACATCATATTCTGTTCTGGTTAGGTGTGGCAAATTCTTAGGTGTGGCAAATTGAACATGATTAAATATCAATGCTTTTCCTCTATTCAAGTTTGAGAAGTTGTACTGGTTCCCGTCATCAGTTTTGATAGGTTTGTCATACTCCATTTGGTTTTTCTTTTAGGGGTAACAAAGCTTTTTAGATTCTCAAGGGGTGTAAAGTTACAACTGAATTATAATGTAAAATTTGTGAACGCCAACTTGAGCAAGACAATTGTTTCATTTTTAATGTTCAACCATCTGAAATCTGATTGACTGAAGTGTATTTAAGAAATTCTCAGTTTGTGATTACCACATAATGCAGGATCATTATCTTTACGCTTCACATTATCTTTACACCTCCCACACTGAACTACTGAAATCTTCTAACATCTGAATGTTAGTCTATCATTCCCTCCAACAGTCCCCGAAGTTTCACCTTAATATCATTAGCCAGATCCATTTCCTTTAAAATGAGTCATTAAACAGCTTTCTGGGATGTTCCAATGTAAATCTGGCTGAGGAGGAAAAGAAGAAGCACTGCCTAGGATTGACTTGCTTGATCTTTTATACAATAATAACTACTATGGGCTTGAGTTTGTTCTTTACTATAGCTTGAATCGCATGGAGATTATCTATTAGTGTCTCGAATAATCGAACAAGAAGAAGAAGAAATGTGTGATAATAATTTTAAACTAACTATCACATTGCTCTGTTTTAGAAACCTGGATTACAAACAGGAAAAAGCCTAAGGCTTTTTCTTAGTTGGAACAGTAAGACACGATCCTCAGTACGGCACCATAACCGAGATAAGCAGTATTTCAAAAGATTCTTGAATTATCTTATTTTTTATTCGCTATGCGTTTTAGTTTTAAGTTTACTAGGTTTCAGCTATGTCCGTTGAAACTTACATTGTCCCCATTTGTAATGAACTATATCGATCCATTATGTATGTCTTATATTATCTTGTCGATAGATAATTGTGTATAAATATTGTATTCACTTATTACTTCATACATTGTTACTACATACGATTATGACGTTATTCATCAAGATAGGCCATAAAAATGCAGCTGCAACCCTGATGCTAGGGTTAATTCTTTCCTCTCTTCTGACATTGGGCACGTATTTTATTATTCTTTTCTTGTCCCTTATCTTTCCCACTAATGTTGTGTTTATGAAAATAGTAATAACTCATTTCTGCTTTATTTGTTAAGTGTTTAAAATTTCCGTATGAAAGCTGCCTCTTCCCTTTCTGGTCTTTGCCCCATGGTTATGATTAAGTATATAGGAAATAGGTTTAAAAAAGAGGTTTTTCAAAGAAAACTGGAGAGTTATGCTCCAGTTTTATATAACTTCGAATAATAATCGAAACATAAAAAGCAAACAGAAATTATTATGGATGAACTAATGAGACCCAAACGAAGAGATCGTAGATTGAATAATCGCATCAAAAATAAGATAACATATTCTGTTATAGATGAAATGAATCCCAAAACAAACATAAATAAAAACCTACTGCTACTGCTAACTACCCACTGCAGCACCAAACCGTCTGCCTGTGACAGCTGTGCACGCTCCTTCTACACCCCAATCTATTCAGAGTTTTGCTTCTTACCCCCCCGCCCCAGTAGTGGTATTTAAATCCTTTCTTATGACTTCTTCCCATCTCTTACGGGGATGACCTGATTTTTGTTTGGCCCTAGATGGGTAGCTTAGGGACACGAACTTTTGCAATCAGCCATCCTTTATTTGCAAAATCTGGCCCAATCATTTTAACCTATCTTTCGTTGTAGCCCTAGAAAGTAGGATCGGCTACTTTTTTGTACAGCTTGTTCGATATACGGTTAGTCAAAACGAGTACCGAAGACTATCCTTGAACAATTACTCTAGAAAACATTAAACAAGTCGTCCTCTGTCTTTCGGAGTGCTCACATTTCAGAGCCATAATTTACCATTATCATTATCGTGGCTTTCAATATTTTAATCAGTTTCCAAGCTTATCTTCCAGTTCTTGAAACTTAAGTTTTTTGTCTCAAGCCGTTCAAAAAAAAAAAAAGATTTAAAAAATGGAGCATTTTTTCTTTTACTTTGGTGAACATGTATTTTTATTCATCATTCAGATCTCCTTGGCACAAGACGTAAAGAAATCAATTTTTAATCCATCAGACAAAACATTGTTTTGCCCTTTTCATGCCCTATTTTTGGTGTCCGTGCCCCAGAATGTTTGTTCTTTGCACCTGAGCGTCTTCTTGGCCCAAGCATTAATGGATTTGATTTTCAAACCTACTGGGAGTGAAGTGTTTTGCTCCGTTTACAGGTCCGCGTCCACCCTCCCCATCTTGCAACCAGCTGCATAATCCTCTTGGCGCAGAGAACGATCCCTAATAGCTTCGAGAAAATCGAACACCCAAAATCAAGCTCGCCCCTCTTTTTCCACTGTAAGAACTACGCATTTTAACTAATTTTAACATTTTAACTTTTTCACTTTCGATAATTATATTTAAGATTTATTTTCAACTATAACCTAGATCTTTTTGTTCTTCGCCTGAAACTCGTTTTTCTACGACTATCCGAAATATTATCCGTTATCCGAAATATGGTCGTATTAGTTATCGATCGCAACGTAAAACAGATTCCAGTTGTAATACAAAGCGATTGAACTCGTGCCCAGAATAGGAACGTACCCGAGAGCGAATATTTACAGTATGACGAAGGGATTGATCCCAGCTGCAGCAAAGTTGCGCGACAACCTTACTACGTATCCCTGTAAAAAAAAAAGTAACTGAAACGTCGTTTTGACACCCTATGCATCAGCAACGGCTCTCAAAGATCTTTATTACTATTTTTTTCCCATTTTAGTGTAAATGTGGCATCGTTTTTCGATGACTGTTTTTACTATCCAACATACTGTTTCATCAGTATAACTGGTTTTACCAGTGGGCAAGGCCGTACCCAGATGGGGGGGGGGGCTTAAAAGGGTTTGACCCCCCCTCCCCCGAAATGTTTGTCTGACTCGTTAAAACGTAATAAAAATGGATATAAACAAATTTTGTATGTGTTTTTTGAGTAAAAACTCCTCCGAAAAAAAAATCCTGGGTACGGCCTTGCCAGTGGGGCTAAAATTTGAGAGCTTACTGTGCAGTATTTTTTGGTCTGATTAATATATATCAAAAAAAATTCTATTAAGAACTTTACGCATCAGCAACGGCTGATCTTTATTGCTATTTTTTTCCCATTTTAGTGTAAATGTGGCATCGTTTTTCGATGACTGTTTTTACTATCCAACATACTGTTTCATCAGTATAACTGGTTTTACCAGTGGGCAAGGCCGTGCCCAGATGGGGGGGGGGGGTCTTAAAGGGGTTTGACCCCCCCCCCCCCCGAAATGTTTGTCTGACTCGTTAAAACGTAATAAAAATGGATATAAACAAATTTTGTATGCGTTTTTTGAGTAAAAACTCCTCCGAAAAAAAAAATCCTGGGTACGGCCTTGCCAGTGGGGCTAAAATTTGAGAGCTTACTGTGCAGTATTTTTTGATCTGATTAATATATAAAAAAAGTTCTATTAAGAACTTGTTTGTTTTTACTAAGGCGGAAGAAGCAACAAAAATTTACATAATCTGGTATAATTAATTTAGATTTTAAAAAAAGTTTTTCTTAAGAAGGATAAAAATTCTAGAAGCAAAAAGGGTAGAGTCGTCACAGAAAGTTAAATACAGGCTGGCCAGCGCACGCAGGGCCGTTCCTAAGGTTGGTTGCTCCCGGGGTAAAATAATTACGGCCCCTCTCCCCCGGCTGACTCAAATATAAATAAAAAAAGCCCCAGCCGTAGCGTCCCCTAGCCATGGTGTCCGAAGTAAATTGACGCGTGGCGCCCCTCTTTGAACAGACGTTTGTCACGCACGTCTATTATACTTCTCTCTGTTTGCAGCAATATTAACGTATTCTAATTAGATAATCCTAATAAGAAGAAAATGGATGTTAGTGAGCGCTACAAATTTATTTAATACTTTTCAACTCAGTGTATGTTAAATAAAGTTTTAGATATGTATGTTATTAACGTTTCTTTTTCATTTCAGCTGGCGAACATAAAGAGATTAGTGCCAAGACTAAAGTCTCTTAGTTTTAAACAACGATTTGATGAAATGGTCCAGGATGTTAAACCTGTAAGTTTTTTTTTAGTTGTTCTTTCAAAGAGATTAACTTTCTTTTGTTTTTTTCATTAGAATTGTTCATAACGTTTTAACACATGGTTTTCTATTATAAACCTGAAGTTACTGAAAGACAACAATAAAGGTAGACCAATAAATCTATCTTTTATTCTAAAAATCCTTGTTTTATTTATTATTATTATATTTTATTATAATAGTACTATTATTATATTCTTTTTATTAAATATTATATATATATATATATATATATATATATATATATATATATATATATATATATATATATATATATATATATATGTATTAATTTCTATTATTTTTCTATATTATTTCTATTATTTTTAATTTCAATCCTTTATTCTTATATTTTTCTTCTTTTTTTCACAATTCTAACTTAAAGAGCCAAAAAAACTTCAAAATTTTCAAATTTTTGCTCGTTAGCCTCGCCATTATAAGGACTAGTAGAGTCTGAGACAGTATACATGACCCTAGCTAGTTTTGCTAAGCTATACTGAGACTAGATTTAGTTGTTTTTTTTTTTTTTTTTTTTTTTTTTTTTTTTTTTTTTTTTTTTTTTTTTTTTTTTTTTTTTTTTTTTTATACTTATATTACTTCTTTTAATTCTTTGGTGCAATCCTGGAAGGTGATAAAACATTTCAGAAGCAAATTTGACCTAGTCAGTTTGACCTGACCCTCTCATTAGTTTCTAATGTTTGTTTTTGACCTAGTCAGTTTGACCTGGTCCTCTCATTAGTTTCTAATGTTTGTTTTTGACCTAGTCAGTTTGACTTGGCCCTCCCATTAGTTTCTAATGTTTGTTTTTGAACTAGTCAGTTTGACCTGGCCCTCTCATTAGTTTCTAATGTTTGTTTTTGACCTAGTCAGTTTGACCTGGCCCTCTCATTAGTTTCTAATGTTTGTTTTTGACCTAGTCAGTTTGACCTTGCCCTCTCATTAGTTTCTAATGTTTTTTTTTTAACTAGTCAGTTTGACCTGGCCCTCTCATTAGTTTTTAGTGTTTGTTTTTGACCTTGTCAGTTTGACCTGGTCCTCTCATTAGTTTTTAATGTTTGTTTTTGACCTACTCAGTTTGACCTGGCCCTCTCACTAGTTTCTAATGTTTGTTTTTAACCTAGTCAGTTTGACCTGGCCCTCTCATTAGTTTCTAATGTTTGTTTTTGACCTAGTCAGTTTGACTTGGCCCTCCCATTAGTTTCTGATGTTTATTTTAGATCTAGTCAGTTTGACCTGTCCCTCTCATTAGTCTCTAATGTTTGTTTTTTCGGAGGAAAAGTAAAGTAATGATTTTTTTTTTTTTTTTTTTTTTTTTTTTTTAGCGCGATGGTATTAGTGCTGTCGGTGGCCAATTGTTCTTTTTATTCTAAGTATCTTTGTTTTCTCTACCTCTTCCATGAGCAAGTTTTGCTTTTCAGGGAAGGTAGCAGTAATTTTTTTTTTATTATGTGTTTTTTTAAATAAATCCTTTTCTCTCTCTTAAAAAAAAAAAAAAAAAAAAAAGATTGCTCTATATTAGACTTTGATAAGCCTTGCTTGTACTACAAAAGCCACCAATCTTGGTTATTTATCTTGCTGTGTTAAGATATAACAGGCAAATTCGTTGTCTTGCTAAAATGAATCACTCTCATAACTCGTCCAAATACATAATTACGTTCGAAGCCCAAAACTATCATACACGTAAACACAAAGGTGATGGGACAAAGTGAAAACATTCTCTTTTTAACTAGTATCTAGCTAAACTTAAAAAAAGTTGCATAACTACACAAAAAGTTGCTATCCCAGGTGATATCTCTAGAATATCACAGCTTTTTGAAATTCTGCTTTGTTTTGTACAAGAATTCAGGAAATTTGGTTAGTTCGCACGTTTGTCTAGATTTATTGGATTGCAAACCGTATCCAGGGCTGGGGATGGGTGTTATCTGGTTTAAGCCCCCCCCCCCCCTACCCGTAATTTTTGTCCGACTCGTAAAAAAAGTAACAAAAATGTTTATAAAGAAATTTTTAATGCATTTTGTAAAGTTCTCTCTATAAACCGTCACCGAAAAAAAAATACTCCCTTCGCGAGCGAAAATCCTATATATAACCTTGTTTAATTACCTTGATTTTTCAAATTTCTAGATGTTGTATCATTGCAAAGTTATTTGCATTTTTTGACAAACGAAACTCAGAGAGGAGAGAAAGTAACAAAATGAAAAATAAAATAAAAAAGGGTGAAAAAACGAGGATTTTGTCAACCAGCGAACCATGAAGATGACAAAATATAAGCAAATATTTCGACAAGGACCTCCGCCAAGTCGTCCTCAGTGCTAAAACAAAAAAAAAAAAAAAAAAAACGAAAATCTAACCTTTCGAAGTTTACTGTACAAAGACAGAACAGACACTGAATAAAAAACCAGGCAGGAATCAATGAAAATAAATCTACCAAGATGATTGTGCAAGGATCTTTCGTCTTGCAATAATTTTAGCTGGTCTACAATTTCGGTTTTCATTAGATATGCAAATAGGTTCTTTTAAGTTTTTTCGGGTGAAAATATTGATTGAGTCCTTCAAGATTAAACTGTCGTAAATTTGGCTTAATGAAATATCTCCAGTATCTCTATTTATTGCTAAATTTTGGTTCATATATTTTTTTATCTCAATTACCTCTTTAAAAGTTTGTGGTACGCCAATCTTAGACCAAAGTATGGTCTAAGATTGTATTTGCATTTTTTTTTCAAAAAAAACAAACTCCTAAAAAAATGGAACCCCCTGTCTTCAAGGACGGCTCATATAGACATTTTACGTCTAGTGCGCCAACCACTCGGCTTTGACGGCTCAACTTAAACAAATATACCAAATAAAGTCTTTTTCTGGAGTATTTTAGAATGAGGCAGGTTCACAGCTAAATTTTACTAATACCAAGACTCATCTGATGTTAACTTTTGAAATCGGATAAATTCAATCTCGTTCATATTAGAGGTTTAATTAGCAATCTTTAAAAATTAACCAGTTAATGCTTACCGACCGGATCATTTTTCAGGAAGTTTTGATTGGCTAGTGTCGTTTGAATTTCGATGGAAAAATCACGCTGTTCAGCTGTGTTTCAAGGTCTAAATAAACTCTCAAATCTGGCCGCTAGCATAATATAATGACGGTTAATCTCGTCCTAAATGGGCTTTAGATTTTGTTACCCCTTTTTGTGTGATGTTCTATTAAAATATCATGTTAGAAAATAAATATCAGGAGTTAAGAAAAAGTATAAAGTTTAAGAGCCAAAGAGAAATCCAAAAAAGTAAAGCATATCCCCTTTATTGATACTACAACAGAGACACTTGAATGATGGGACCCCATTACATGACTATCAAGCACCGTGGAAAAACAGCCAAATCATTCCCCCGAATAGCCCTGGGAGAAGAAGGGGGCAGGTTGCGAAAAAAGTACAAATATCCAACAAAATTATATAGTCCCCAATATAGGTTCATATTAGATTTAATAAAATTTAAGTGGACTAAAGGAAAAAAAATAAAACATTTGTTGTCAATCAGTGCTCTTTGCTGAGACTGGGTTTTGACTTCGACACTCCTCTTAGCCACGAAACATAAATTATTATAGAATTCTTAAGGTCGTGGATAATTTTCCTTTGCCATCGTCTCAAAATCTCTAATTTAAGGCTATCCAAAACCATTCATGTTTTGGAAGAGAGGGGGGCAATCAATGGGCGCCCATAGACTGAATTTTAGGGGGGGCTTACCTGGTCTAATCGACACATCCAGTACTGTATAATTGAAATCTCAAGACAAAATATCATAAGCAGCGCGATAGCGCTGCCTAAGTAAAGAGCGATATGGGCCCAATATATTATTTTGTTTTTTAGACCAGGGCACTTCTTATAGAAAGAAACGTCATAAGAGCTTCAAAAAGAGCTCATGGAGGGCAACCAGTTATAGTACGTTTTTAAGTCATGGTGTTAGTTATAGTGTTTTTAGGAATCAAAGTGATCAGAAGGCAAATACCACAACCCCCCCCCACCCACACACACACACACACACATACGTTGCATTTTCCCGAAACGCATCTGATAGAAATTTTAATTTCTATCATATGCGTCGTCGTTTCAGTTGGTTGGTAATTGAGAGGGCTAGTGCCCTCTTTAAAAGTCAAATGTGATTGGAGGGCAACCATCCCCCCTCCCACGGCCCATCATTTCCTCAAGCACTTCCAGTCAAAATTTCGAGATAGTTATTTTATTTGACGTAGTTTTAAAGTCCAGAAATTATGTCTTTGAGGATGAGAACCCTCACAGTCCTCAGGGCAAGGGTTGTAAGGCATGTTCCGAGAGTGTTTGAGGTTTTTATGGAAACGGTGGTCGTATAAACTTCGGAGGAGGCTCATTGGATTGGAATCGGAAGTTGCAGAGCCATTTTTAAGAGTCAAATGTATCGGAGGGCAGCTATATCCCAACCCCACGTCATATTTTCCCCAAATGCATCCGATAGAAATTTTAAGATAGCCATTTGTTAAGAAATAGTCCAAAGATCTCATAACATGGTCTTTGGGGTTGATACAACCCCCCAGAGTATGGGGGTAAAGGTTTTAAGCTATGCTCCGGGGGGGGGTGTATGGTTTTTAGAAAGAGGTGGTCTTGTGAACTTTACAGGAGGCTCATTTGATTTGAAATGCATAGTTCTAGTTCCATTTTAAGAGTCAAGCTTGATGGAGAGAAAATAGCCTCCCCCTTGATATACTATTTTCCCCAAACACATTCGATCGAAATTGTGAGATAGCCATTTTGTAGCCAATAGTCCAAAGAGAATTTAACAACGTCTTCAGTAAACAAATATAAGAAATATTTAGGCGGACGTTGAACTAAATCAAAACAAACTATGAGCATGTGGACTTTCAAAAAGGTGACAAAGCAATACCTCAAGAACAACTTATATTATTAAGTTAGATCTTTAAGAGTAAGTTGTGTCGGATTTTGAACTGGCCAGAAGGCGCTATGTGTATACTTTTAGTATTACAACTACAGTTACTGTAACTAATGACACCAAGAGTATTAAGGTGAAACTTCTAGGAAGTGTTTAGGGGGCGTTCAAATCAAACGAAAAAACTGTATACATGCAGGTTTTCAAAAAGGCATATAAGTAATATCATAGGCAGCACCACTCTATAATAGCTAGAAATATCATTGGAAGGTTTAAAGAAGTTAATTCGATTCGAAATTAAAAGTTCTAGGGTCCTTTCTAAGACTAAAATGAGATTGGAGAACAATCAGCCCGTCTCTCAAGCCGATTTATTTCCCAAACACATCTAGTCAAAATTTTGAGACAACTATTTTGTTCAGCATAGTAGAACGGTCCAGCAACTATTTCTTTAGGGATATTGGGTATGTCAAACCCCTGCAATTATGCCAAACTATAGATTCTTATAGAAAAAAAACAAAAAGATATAAAAAAAAAGTCATGAAGATGACTTTGTCAATAAAAAACGAACAGAAATTCATCTAAAAAAAAACTTTTTTCATAAAACAAGTTTTTCAAAGAAAACTAAAGAGCTCCATTAAGCCAAAAATGGGCAGAAATGAAATCAAGTCATCCAAGCGTAACACTACCACAAACCACTATCAATAAATATATGAAACTCAAAATGAACAGAAATTGGAATAAGTAGCCGAGTCAAACTCGAAACGAGCAAAAACTAACATTAGTAGGGCTGATAACCCACATGCCTTCTAAAGACCAGAACATATTTTGCGCTTTACTGAAAACAAAATATGTTTAAATGTTTTCACCTTTTTTACTTAAATAAGTAAAAAACTTTTTTTACTCACTTTTATTTACCTTTTTTATTTTAAGGTATTATATATTAAACTGACAATCTACGGTCTTTTTTTTTTCAGTAAAGTCTAAGTTATGTTCTGGTCTTGGCAAGGCATGGGGGTTGTCAGCCCTAGTAATGTTAATTTTTGCTCGTTTTAAGTTTGGCTAGGCTATTTATAATAATTCTTGTTTGTTTTGAGTTTCATTTAATTGTTGATAGGGATCTGTGATAGTTTTACGCTTGGAAGATTATTTGACTTTACTTCTGCCCATTTTTGGCTTAATAGAGCTCTACTTTTCTTTGAAAACTCATTCGGTGGAAAAAACTTTTTAAATTAATGCAAATATATGACACCGTCATTCAGCCAGGGGGGGGGGGCTGGTACCCTCCTTGCCCCCCCCCCTTATGGGCGCCCATAGGACAATCAATAGTTGCGCCCACTGTATGACAGGTAATGCCTAGTTAACTTGGTCGGCCATTACGACCAAGTCCGTTTTGTGAATACAGGACAAAAGCTGTATTGCAAGAGGAAAACGTGTTAACATGTCTAGTCAGTGTGAATATCGAAGAAGACCACACAACCTTTCCATTACAAACAGCAAAAACAAGAAGAACAATAGGGAATTCTTTTCGTAAGACAGTGGAAATTTTTTTAGTGAATATTTCGGCCCTATGTTCAAGGGCCGTCCTCAGCAAAACATAAATATATAAAAGAAGAAAGTCCCTCAACAACATATGACCAATCAAAACTAAAATGAAAATTTTTTAAAACAGTCCCAGTATCCTTACTTCAGCGAAGTTCAACCAAGACTGACAAATAAAGTGAGATGAACTGGTTTAAAAAAAAAAATTGTTTTAGTTTTGATTGGTCGTACGTTGTTGTAAGTCTTTCTTCTTTTATATATTTATGTTTTACTGACGACGACCCTTGGACATAGGGCCGAAATTTTCATTCAAAAAATTTCCACTGTCTTACAAAAATAACTCCCTATTGTCACTGCTTGTTTTTGATGTTAATCAGTGTGGTCTTGGAAATTATGTACAATTAGCAATTTTTTAAAAATTTTTTATTTGATTCATCCGTGACTTAAATGGATGCTAAAAAACACCATGTTTCGAAACAATGGGTGTATCATGTTTCGAAATTGTGTCAAATTTGTTTGTAGATTACCCGTAGAATAACCTTATCATAGGCAGCGCAATCGCGCTGCCTAAGTAAAGAACGATGTTGGCACAATGTATTATTATTAATTTTTTTTCCATACCAGGGCACTTCGTATCGAAGGAGTTGTCGTAGAAACTTCGAAAATGGCCTATTCGATTGGAAATTGGAGTAGCTAGTGCCCTTTTTAATAGTCGAAAATGATTGGAGGGCAACTAGCCCCCCCCCCCCCAACGCCCATCATTCCCCCAAACACATCCAATCAAAATATTGAGATAGCCATTTTGTTCAGCGTAGTTGATTTCCAGAGAGAAATATGTTTTTGAGGAGGACACTCCCCCACAACCCTTAGGGCAAGGGTTTTAAGTTATGCCCTGGGGGCATATAAGAACGATGTTGGCACAATGTATTATTTATTATTTTTTCCCTTTAGAGCAGGGCACTTCGTATCGAAGAAGTTGTCGTAGAAACTTCGAATAGGGCTCATTCAATTGGAAATTGGAGTGGCTTGTACCCTTTTTAATAGTCGAAAGTGGTTGGAAGGCGACTAACACCCCTTCCACACCCACCATTTCCCGAAATACATCCAATCAAAATTTTGAGATAGCCATTTTGTTCTGCGTAGTTGATTTCCACATAGAAATTATGTTGTGAAGCAGGACACTCCCCCACAGCCCTCAGGGCAAGGGTTGTAAGTTATGCCCTGGGGGCATATACGTTTTTTATAGAAGGCGTTGTCGTAGAAACTTCATAAAAGGCTTATTCGATTGGAAATTCAAAGGGCTAGTGCTTTTTTTAATAGTCGAAAGTGATTGGAGGGCAACTAACCCCCCTCTCACGCCCACCTTTTCCCCAAACACATCCAATCAAAATTTTGAGATAGCCGTTTTATTCAACGTAGTTTTAAGTTCTGGAAATTAGGTCTTTGAGGATGACAACCCCCCCTCAGCCCTCAGGGCAAGGGTTGTAATTTATGCCCTGGGGGCATATAAGGTTTTTATAGAATGTGTTGTCGTAGAAACTTCAAAAAGGGCTCATTCGATTGGAAATTGAAATGGCTAGTGCCCTTTTTAATTGTCGAAAGGGATTGGAAGACAACTAACCCCCCTTCCACGCCCACCATTTCCCCAAACACATCCAATCAAAATTTTCAGATAGCCATTTTGTTCAATGTAATAGAAAGTTCTAGAAATTAGGTCTTTGAGAATGACCCCCCCTAGCCCTCAGGGCAAGGATTGTAAGTTATGGCCTGGGGGCATATAAGGTTTTTATTGAAAGTGTTGTCGTAGAAACTTCAAAAGGGCTCATTTGATTGGAAATTGAAAGGGCTAGTGCCATTTTTAATAGTTGAAAGTGATTGGAGAGCGACTAACGCCCCTCTCACGCCCACCATTTCCCCAAACACATCCACTCAAAATTTTGAGATAGACCTTTTGTTTAACGTAGTTGAAAGTTCTGGAAATAAGGTCTTACAGGATGACAATCACCCTAACAGCCCTTAGGGTTAGGGTTTTAATTTATGCCCTGGGGGCATATAAGGTGTTTATAGAAAGCGTTGTCGTTTCAAAAAGGGCTCATTCGATTGGAAAGCGAAAGGCCTAGTGCCCTTTTTAATAGTCGAAAGTAATTGGAGGGCAACTAATCCCCCTCCCACGCCCATCCTCCCATTTGCCCATTATGTTTAAAAACTAAATGTTGCCTTAAGATTAAATGAAAATGCACTGTCTTAATGTTAATTCCCAATAAGGCATCTAAGCAGTGTCCCAAGAACGACTGAGGGTATTATGTTCAAACTTTTGGGGCTACTTCTACTCTTAAAATTTAACCAAATCAAAATAGCGTAAGTGTATCCAAGCTATCAAAGAAAGTCAACAGATTTTTTTGCGAATGGTATCAAGTTTTCCATTTCAGGTCAACTAGAGGAGGCATGAAACTAAATTAAACACTACTATTTTTGTTCTGATTTTTAAAAGGGTGTATGTTGTTAAAAATTGCTGAAAATTTTTCTCCAGCATACAAATAGCAGGCCAAACTATAAAGTCATAAAAAGACGAAAAGATTTAAAGCATTATTTTCTTTTTCTCTGAAAAGACCGTTGATATAAAACGAACAGAAATTAATGTAAAAAACTTTTTCCACAAAATAGGTTTTTCAAAGAAAAGTAAAGAACTCCATTAAACAAAAATTAGCAAAAATAAAATCTAATAATCTACCAAGCGTGAAACTACCACACATCAGCATCGATTAATAAATGAAACCCAAAACGAACAGAAATTACAATAAATAACCGAGTCAAACTCAAAATGAACAGAAATTAACATAATTTGGGCTCAAAACCCCTATGCCTTCCCAAGGCCAGAACAAAATTTGTACTTTACTGAAAAAAATACAAATGAATGTGCGTTGTCAGTTTGATATACATATACTGATATTTGGTAATCAAAATGTTAAAATTATTTGATTTATTAAAGTTATAAAAGTAAAAACATTTATATTTTTCCAGTAAAGTGCAAATTTTGTTCTGGCCTTGGGAAGGCAGAGGGGTTTTGAACCCCACTTTTATAGGGGTTTCGTTTTGGGTTTCATTTATTTATCGATGCTGATTTGTGGTAGTTTCACGCTTGGTAGATTATTAGATTTTATTTTTGCTAATTTTTTGTTTAATGAAGTTCTTTACTTTTCTTTGAAAAACTTATTTTGTGGAATTTTTTTTTTAATTAATTTAAAAAAGAACAAATTTACTTCCTTGACGTCTGTCTGGTAACATAAAGTTGGATTTGTTTCATATTATAATAACGAGGTGAAGCAAGAAAATAGCACAAAAAGGAAGAACAATAAACTTACAATAATATCTCAACTCTCCCATTATACTCTTCACACTTCCATTGTTTATACTTTTTTCGGTGACATATAAAATACGAACAACCTTAACTTATAAAACAATACACATAGTGTTTTGCAATGATAGAAAAAGGAACAACCAACAATTAAAGAGGTCTATCTTTAACAAAAGAAGGAAAACTTGTTTACCTCTTTTGTTCCTTTTAGAAGTCCTTTTTTTTTAATTTAAATGAATGCTAGAAATGAAAAGAAGTTTTTTCTCGGAACATTGAGTTCATCTGCATTGTGTCACAGAAGTGCTATGTAAAGCGATAGTTAAGAAAGAAAATAAATAGCCAACAACTAATGTTTTTATTCAGGTTTTTAAATTTATCTCTTTTTTATGTTATTGCGTTTTCGTTTTGTCTCCATCTCTTTTTGTTTTCTTTCTTTCCGTATCTGTTTATTTCATAATTCTTGTAGTCCTTTGTTGTTTTTTTTTATTCTAACCTCTGCATTATTTTTTTTTTTTTTTTTTTTTTTTTTTTTTTTTTTTTTTTTTTTTTTTTTTTTTGCACTGGAACTGTGTATCGTTTATTGAGTTCTCTTTTATTTTTAAAGGACATTGTTGCCGCTACAGTGGCTTGTGAGGAAGTGAGAGACAGCAAAAAATTTTCGCGCATTTTGGAATTAATTCTCGCTCTCGGCAATGTTATGAATTCCGGAACTAGAAATGGTGGAGCAATTGGCTTTGAAATATCATATCTTCCGAAGGTAATCTTTCTCTTTAATAACTTTTAATGGTTAGTATTTAATAATCTAGGATCATTCCCAAATAGTCTCTTAACGATAAGGAATCGAAACATTTACAACATGTCTATACCAGCAAATTAGGAGTTGTTAGAGGGGAGACGGGCGCACTGATCATATTTTGGGCTGTGAATTATCGAGATTAACCTTTCTCCATAAGATGTAACATGAATCAAGCAGTGAAATATGTACTGAATGTGTTTACATTTTGGGCATGAACATCGCAACGCTAGCCTTAATTTACAGTCAACAAATTCAGTTATCCTTAAATGCCAGTTTTGACAAAGATCAATACATATTTGCTCTTAAAACATATGTTGGCTTACTTAAAGTTTTTTTCTACTTTTATGTAAAATCATTCGCCTCAGATTTGCAACCATTGATCCCAGAAACTCTAGAAACTGTATTTGGTGAGAGTTAAAGGGTACTTGTGAAATATGGACTTTATATATTGAATATGAATAAATATAATATAGAAGTATGAAAAATAATAAAAATTTAAATATGGACCATATGGGGTCTAGCTTCTCCACCTTTCAATTAAAATATATCTAGGAAGCCTCTATTTCAAACGGAAAATTTTTCATAATTTGGAATTCAAATTCCTGAAATTATAGGTATCAAGTCACCCCGGAGGGAGATTTTGGGAATTTTTTATCAGTTCTGATTAAAATGATCATCTTTAAATTATGGTTGTAGCCGGTGCTGCAAACTACTCAAGAACGAACCACGGCCAATAATAACCAAAAATTAAAAAATTCGTTTAAAAAAAAAGTGTCAAAAGTGTCAGAAAAAGTGTCACTTGTAACAGTCAAAGTAACAGTAAAAGTGAGAAAACAGTAACAGTAAACAGAAAACAGTAACAGTAAAAGTGAGAATACTTGTAATAGTAAAAGTGAGAAAAAGTGTCACTTGTAACAGTCAGGAATTGTAACTATTATCTCGATTGGTTTTAATACCGAAAACATCGATATTTGTTTAATATCGAAATTGTTATCTCGAAAACAATGGGATTTCAGAAAATAGCCTTTAACCTCTTATAAATGGTGTTGGGTCGAAACAAAACTGCACCATTTTAATCGCCATGACCAGGAACCCAATACAGGAAACTTCCAGCCCCCTGGGGAGCACTGATGTGTCCTCTTTTTTTTCCTTTTCTTGTCACTTAAAGAGGGCACAAGTTGTTTTTAAATTAGTGTAGGTGACATTAAAGTTTAAAATTAAGTGAAAAAGATTATTATGTCACCGAGAGGAGAGGAGGTGGGATTTTATTAATTAAAAAAAAAAGAAAAAAAAAAAAAAAAAAAAAGAGGGCACAAGAACTTTTGATTTCCGATCAAACGAGCCCTCTCCAGATCTTCTAAGATCACTTGTTAGATACGATCAACTCTGAGAAAAACAACAATAAACACGCATTCGTTATCTTTCTTCTGACAGAGAATGCCAAATTCCACATTTTGTGTATAGGAGCTTGAAGCCTCTACAGTGGGGTACTCTGATATGCTGAATCTGATGTTGTGATTTTTATTAAGATCGCTTGACTTTGTGTGAGTGTTTTCTCCTTTTTCAAAAATCAGCCGAATTTTCTGAGGCTCGTAGCTTAATGAACTTAGTATATTTGTAACCAGCATAAAGTCAATTCTTTTGATGCATCTATTGTTATCCAAATTCTGTTTTTTAGAGTTTCGGTTACTATTGAGCCTAGTTGCACCTTACTTAACGCTCTTTACCACGAATTGTTTAATTCTCTTGTAGGAATTTATCGCTTCTTTTCTGAGGAAGCGTATTTGATAAGAATTCGTCGCTTCTCATTGATTTATGCTCTCAATTCTTATTTGAGAGGATTCGTGAAGGATTATATGGACTACTAGTAATCTAGAGGTCTGGTAGAAATTTGCCAGAGATATTGTATCAAGAGTATCCATCCGAGATCCAGTTTTTTATTTGCTTGGATTTTGTCCTGACAAAATAATCTTCGTTTCTTGGATCTTCCCAAGTAATTTTCTGCGAACAACTGAGAGCTTTGTCAATAATGGTGGAAACTAGTCCTAGCAATAAAATTCTGTTGTGTTCCATTCCTCTCTTGGGTCAATCAGTTTTATCCTAGATCCTTCGTTGTCACGTAGGAGACTTATGTTGGAAACTAAGTCTTTCTTTAGTTAATGCAATTCTCCGAGGATTACATCTTCTCCAAGTGCCTCTATGTAAATATTTATATTCCTTTCCACCTAGATCATAGACTTCCATCTTATAATCTTTTAATTAGAGTGGACTTGAGAAGTGATTCAGCTCCACCCCAAGCTTTACCAGATGTATGAACTAAAGAAATAAAGCATGAAAATGGAATGTTTGTGCCCTACTTCCACCAATGATTGTGCCCCTCCTTTTTCTCCTCTAGTAAAATCTTGGCAGTATCCATGTCTCCTGATCTGCTACCAAGATGTTGCCAGAGAATATTTTCTGAAGCTTTTAATTTATTAATTATTTTATTTTATAACCCATCAATAATACAAGGCATGGCAATGGAGTATAAAAAAAGAAAGAAAATGAAAAAAAGGGCCCATAGAAAAACAAGAGCAAATACGTACAAACGAAAACTCGAATAGGCCACTTCAAAGGTGGTAAAACCTCTTTAAATGAATCATACAAATAAATACAAAATAAAGAGTTTTTAAATTAAAACTCTTTTGAGTCTAGATAGTACAATAGTATCCAGGTGTTATCTTCTCTTTCATCGGCAATCTTTTTGAAAATATATTATCCTAGGTTCTTCTTTATCACCTAGGAGACTTACCTTGGAGACTAAGTCTCTTTAGTTGATGCAATTCTCCATGGGTAACATCCTCTCAAGTCCTTTTATGTAAGTATTCATGCGAACAAATCCTTAACAGTTCCACTTACGGATTCAAGGGGGCCCTGGGCCCCCCAAGGTTTTTTCTGGTGCCCTCTCTGTTTTTTCTTTTTTTTACTTTTTTTTAGAATAAATTTGTCAATTATTGGCACCTTTGTCACATTGCCCACCCCTAAGATTTTGCTTGTTGGCACCCTTGTCACATTGCCCTCCCCTATCCAGACTTTGCTCTAGGTCCGCCCCTGAAAAGTTCAGGACAACTGTATTCTACTGTAGTTGACAAATTGAGTGTAGCACTTGGGCCTGACCCACCTTATAGCTAAAAAAAAAAAATTATATTAAACCAAAGAATGTTTTAAATGCGGCTCTTAAGAGATTTCGGTCTGCCCCCTCATTCTTTTTTTACCCCTTGTTTTGGATAAATTTTTAATTTGATTCATGTTTATTGACCTTAAAACTTATGTTTATTGACCTTATATTGCTTTATAAGCAACAATTTAAAGACTGGAATAAATATTCCAAAGATTTCAACTGCACTATTTGATGCTTTTTTTGGCCAAGGGCTCAGACTGGGGGGTGGGGTGATTCTTTGTTCCCCCTGTATCTGAAAAACGTATTTTTATTACTTTCATTGAAGAAAATTGGGAAGAAACAACGTATTTGCCGTCCCCTTCTAGATTGTGAGAATAATATTTTTGTATCTTCTTTAGAAAAACAAACCCTCCCCCCGCCCCCACCACCCTGCCCTCCATTTTTACGAATTGGCACCCTGAGAGAAGCTATTCCTCGTGATATAATATGATTAGTACATATAAATGGGGAAACTACTGTTGAAGCGTCTATGTTTCTGATTTTAAATTAGCCTACCTAGAATACTCACTTTGTTCAGTCAGTCATAAAAACAGGCATCCATGGAAATATTAACAATTGTCAATTCTCATTTATTTCTGAAAAGTACTCTCTAGCACTGTCAGGAACGAAGTCAGTGAAGCAGGTTGAAGGATATCTGTGACGCAGTTCTGAGGCCAAAAAAAATGTTAAAACAGGTGAAAAAAGGGAGGGTTACTTCAAAATGACATATAAAGAAGGGGAGGAGTCTGCACTCTCCTCCCCTCCTTGAGCCAAATCCTTTTTTTTCCTTTTTCCTCTACTTGAATATGCTTCTTTTTTTAAATGATGCAACAGCAGAAGGAAGGGGCTGCTCCCTTCATATAATGATAATGGCACTTTCACCTTTTAAAGAGGTCACAATCGAGCTGTCTTCCAAAAACAGCTCCTTTTCTAGAGTTATATCCTTATCTAAGGTTTTTATGACCATCTAGATCATTTTGTTAGCTCGGTCAGCCTGGTGCTGCAGCGAGTTATTGTTAGTTAGTTTAGTTATCGAGGTCATGGAGATAGTTTAGAATCTCTGAAAGTCTTTGAAACAAAAATAAATTCTAGATTTAAAAGTCTGGAGCCTACCCCCCCCCCCCTCCTGAATACGGCCCTGATTGTACCGTAGCTCGATGCATTTTTGGCCTTTCCGCCAGCATGTTCTATCGTAGTAGATGTAAATCACGCCGCCAAAGTCTGCAAGACATTCTGGACGGGCTCGGGCGAGTTATCTGAGCACACTTGATGATGTACATATTGTCAACATAGGGCATATTTTGACTTTTGTCAAAATTGTCATAGATTTAAAGGTTTATAATAGAGAGCCTCTTGTTCTAAGAAAGACCAACCTGTGCAAGTGGTGGAACGCTCATAGCGCAGACTTGAATAACATGTTGATATTCTTGGTAAATAATTTATGGGTCTGACTGTTACTGTAATGTACGTAAAGGAGAGAGAGCCTTTTGGCCCGTGCTTTCACAGAATCCGAAGATCGTAGCCATTTTCGCCAGAGATTCCTATATTATTCGTGTTATTTGCCTGTTTTTCGTGTTTTCAATCTAGAACCTCAAAAATGTTGCCTCTTCCCCCGGGACAGGTCTGCGCACGGGAATAGATTTCTGATTGCCTGCAGGGTCTGCTACCCCCATTCTTTCCAAAGTAATTTTTATTAATGCGGGTTAAGTGAAATGGGGAATGGGGAAACAACTTAGGCTAAAACGATGACATGAAGATACTGACTGGACAGCAAAAAACAACTAGAGTTGTTTTTTTTTTGTCCTTTTACGTCAGCCTAAGTTGTTACTTATTTTGTTATATTCAGGTATTTGATCTAATGCTGCTGGGAATTACCAATAGAAGACTGATGGTTTTCGTAAGCTACAATTTTTGAATTTGGCAACAGAAAGACTGTCAAAGTAGAAAATAACGCCGGAATTTCAGTTCATCTGTGTTAGATACCTAAAAGGAAACTATTGGTATATCGATATATTAAAACAATCCCGATGTTGCCTGATGCTAGTCCGAAGAATATACTCTTAAACCGTATTCGCAAAGAACTGTAAATAAGAAGCCTCATCAATACGAGTGAAACTCTTATTTTATCAATAAATTTCTGCTGTAATCAGCGTTCTCAAATGAGATCGAATTGACCTCAAATAATTCAAATTCAAGAAGTTTAAAAGTAACTATCAAAGCTATTAATATAAGGACATTTGTATATTTTAGAAAAGGAGGGGAATACTCCTCCCGTCCAGATAACACGGAGTCTAGCTTAATTCAACTTAAACATTTCTGAGAACCTGACACATATATTTCAGCCCTTTATGCGGAAAATTTATCGTCTTTCTAGAGAAGGGGAGAGAGTCAAAGACGCGTTTTATTTACACGAGGGGTAGTTGTATCGAACTAGGGGTCTTACGAAGGTAAGGGAGGTCTGTTTGAAGGGGGGGTTTAACTTCTCAAGATCTTTTTAAGTAATCTTTACTTAAAAAGTAAAGATTACTTTTAAAAGTAAGATTCGTAAGTCAACGTTTCGTGTGTTGAGTCTGACAAAAGGGATTACTCCGTATCAAAGCAACATTTTGATCATGCCTTGCAACGGAACGCCAAGTGCAATCAGATGTAAATTCTGGGATAGCCAACGGTATTACACTATCTAAGAGTAAGGTAGCGTCCTGCAGCAAGGACAAGTTTCCAAATCCTGGAATAATATAAAATCAGCTATGAGCAAAAATAAACAAATAATTTGTTTGTATTTGTAATAGTTACTGGAAATTCTGAAATAGTAATAACACAAGGTATCCAGTCTTGATGATGTACACAATTATCCTACTCGTCATGCTAGAGATATACGGACACCTCAAGTTACTAGTACTAGATCGCTATTTTCAATACGTCATGTGGGACCAGTTGTCTGGAATAATTTGCCTGTTTCTTTAAAAAGGTCAGCGAATCTATGTGAATTCCGTCGGGACCTTAAAACCCTTTGTCTCCATAGGTATGAATTTGTTTGAAGGGTGGTATAGTTGAGTCACTCTCAGGTTTGCCCGGAACCCGTTTTTCCCGTTTTTTCCTATATTTTTTTTTTTTTTTTTTTTTTTTTTTTTTTTTTTTTTTTTTTTTTTTTTTTTTTTTTTTTTTTTTTTTTATTTATGGGATGGCGGTGGGAAGTTTTGGAGTATGTGAAGTATTGATTTTTGGTTTATTGCGACCGGGAGCCGAGTGAGTGTAATATTTTCATTTTTTCTTCTTTTTTTTCTTTTTCTTTCTTTTTTTTTTATTATTTTTTTTTATTTATTATTTATGGGATGGCGGTGGGAAGTTTTGGAGTATGTGAAGTATTGATTTTTGGTTTATTGCGACCGGGAGCCGAGTGAGTGTAAGATTTTCATTTTTTTCTTCTTTTTTTTCTTTTTCTTTCTTTCTTTTTTTTTTTTTTTTCTTCTTCTTTCTCTTTAGTATGCTATTATAAGTGTTAATTTTAAGAGGGTAAATACTTCCGAACAAGCGTTAGCTTATGGAAGGTCATTTGTTTTTTTTGTGTTGTGTTGTTTTTGGAATAAACCCTTATCTTATCGTATCTTTTAAGGCCTCTGTGCTGCTTAGAGCAAAAATACTTGAACAGAGTGACACTGAAAATAGTAGCTGCCCATTAATAAGTCAGAATTTGAGGAACATCTCCTGTAAACCATTGAAAAGGAGCTCTGAATTCCAATTAAAGCGAAATTTTTGGAAAAATTAGTATATTTTGAGATATCTTTATTTTTGTGGGGGGGGGGGGGTAAAGGTAACGAGATTTGTCTCAAACTTCCCTCTATTCACACGTTTGAATAGGAAAATTTCAAATGCAGCAAACTGTGTAAGGTGGAATATTAAAATGCTCAGTTGCTTGAGATATTATCAAAAAAGAATTGATTGGGTTCAGTAAAAAGTAATCTACCTGACACGAGAGCCGCGGAAACCTTGGAGGATCTAATAGCAAATTGATGGAAATTGTGACATGAAATTTGTCCCTGTAAAATATCACCAGTTTAAGATATTGCCAGTTTGATTAAATTCTATGGTAGTTAACAAGAAAATAATTAATGCACATTATAGTGTGAGGATAATATGTTGTTTTCAATTCCAAGAAGCTTTGTATAATCTTTGCCATTATCTTATCATGACAATTAATTACCCTGACACTAATACTTCCTTATCCTTAATTGATGGAAAGAAAAGGAATTTATGAGTGTGAATCTACGACTGGAAGCTCTTGGGAATAATACCATTTGGGAATCAGTCTGAAAAATGAGCAAAGGAAATGAGATCCTTTCAGTCAAAACATTTTGGTAATCAAGAGTTGCTTAGATAATAAGAAATGAAATGATATGAGGAAGTGTTAGTCAGAAGGTATTTCGAAATTCTATCTGGGTTGCTCCTGCTGAACTGAGAGAAGAGTAATATGGAACCATCACATGTAGCGCTATTGTATTCTTAGTGCCAAACTTTCTGTTTTTTATGTTGATCTGCTTAAAATTTTGGCCACAAAGACACCCCGCCAAGGGAGCTTCAATCAGAAACAAATTTCTTTGCATTGATTCTTGACATCATAATTTTGTTTGTATTTTTTAAACAACAAATCAGGTCTTTTTATATAATAGTTTATATATATAATATATAATAGTTGAATATATATTATATATTATATATTCAACAAGCTCAAAATTTAATTATTTGAACAAACAAGTAGTTAAACCAAAGTATAATTCAATAAGATTCTTATAGTGAAATTGTCGACCAATATTTGTCTATATGCAAACTTGTAACACGAAGGGGGTCAGGATGATTTCAGCCCTAAAAAAGAGCAGACACTATGCTGATTTTCAATGCTATTTAGTTGAATAATATTCTCCTTACCCATCCATCCGATCTTCTATAGTAAAGCTATTATTAAAATATGTTGCATAATTTCGGCTAAAGTGTAAATTGCAAGCCAAAACTGTTAAGCGGAAAAACCGAAAAAAAACTTTGCCAATATTTCTATTATTAACGAATAAAAATAAAACAATGTCAACTGTTATAGGCCATGATTAATTTAAAAAAAAGAAGTCCAAATAAGGAAGTTCTTCAAAGGAAAGTAAAGAGCAAACTTAAACCAAAGACAAGCAGAAATAAAGTCAAATAAAACACTCAAAACGAACAGAAACACTATGAATAATCAAATTAAACATAAAACGAACAGGACTTACCCCAAATTCGAGAAGGATTAACGCTCCCTAAGCCCTCTTGTGACCAGAGCGTCATTTGCGCTTTACCGAAAACAAAATATATTTTAAACGTTTTTTTTTCTTCTGTAGCATTAATAAATCTAAAATTGCTGAGACTTCAAGTAACGAATATTATTTTTTTCAAACAGTCAGTCTGCCTTCATTGGTTCTTTTCAGTAACCTTGGTTATTATAGTTTCTTTCTTTTTGTTGATGTTATGGCAAATAAAAACACGCTGCTTGAAACAATATTGTTTTCAGGAAAGCGTTGATGACGCTGGCCTGAAAATTTTTTTTTTCGGTTAATCACGAAAAAATCAAATCTGTCGGACTAATCACTTCGTTTTGCCATTTTATTAATTAAAACAGTTAAAAGTAGTCCTCAATTCTGAACGTCACATATTAAATTAGATATAAAAGTTCAGCAGACAAGCGAAATCATGAAAACGCCAAAATAACAGGAAGTCGCCCTAAGACAAATATGCTTGTAGAAAGCAGAAAAACTACTAAGATCCAGAATAAATTCCTTGAAGTGACAACCCTGTTTAAACTTAGTGTTTTCTTTTTTTCGGATAAGAGCTTTCCATAACTTCTAATTTATGGTTGGAAAAGGAATTGTAAAAGAAAAGAATTATATGGACGATCCGTGATTTGAAAACTCTTGGGGATGTCTGCTGGAGAATTGTTCTGAAATTTGAGCAAAGGAAATGAGATTATTTCAATCTACACGTTTTGGTAATCAATTGTTGCTTAGAAAAAATTATGTGAAATGAGGAAGCGGGAATTTGGGCTTATCTCAAATTATACTTTAGGAAAATATTAGCTTCTTAACTATCATGCATGTGTGTAGCCTATTATTAAAACTCTCGGTCGCTACTGACGGACTGATCTGAGAAAATAGTAATTTGGAAAATCACAAAAAAACACGTTTGTTGAACTAGCCGCTTTATTTGGCCTTTTTATGATAATTAAACAATAAAGCTAGGTCCCATTTGTAAACGTAACTCACTAAATTTGAGTAGTCAGAAAAAGTTTGGCAATTATGCGAAAACATAAAACGCTACAAATAACGGAAAACAACCCTGAGACAAAAATGTTCATAAATGAGAGATAAAACTACTAAGTTTCGGGAAAAACTGTTTAAGTCAAGCACTTGCATAATGGGAGAAAGTCCTTGGGGCCTACTCTTTTCCCTCCCCCCTACGAAATCTTAAGTTTCCTTGAATTTCTGGGTGATTATTATTTAAAGTATCAAAAAAAATTACCCCTCCCCCCCCCCGAAAAATTTCCTGCATACGTACTTGCTTGGGGTAGTAACCCTGTATAAGAATTATGTCAATCTTTTAGAATAGACCTTTCCGTAATTTTTAATTTTTGTTTGAAACTGAAATTGTAAAGGAAAAGAATTGTACGAAGAAACCAAGAACTGGAAGCTCTTGGGAATAATATCATTTGGGGATCATTCTGAAAAAGTCTGAAAAAGAAAAATGTAATTTTACCTGTAAAAACTTTTTAGTAATCAAAAGTAGTTTAGATTCATATAACAAAAGAATAAGTTTGTAACCTAGATATGTAATTGATTTTGGGGTTGGAACCAAGAAAAAATTGATCGTCTTATAGTGCAGCGCTGCCATATGAGTAGAAAGGGGGGTGCCAGTCCCACGCCCACACCAAATATGGGCATAGAGTCCCTAGGGAGATGGTTTTCCTCACTGAGAATGAAAAAACAGGATTTTTCTCACTTGAAAAAACAGGATTTTTCTCACTTTTATCGATGTTTCTTGGACGGTTATGTGTGTTGGTCAATTTATTTATTGTTGACAGCAATTTATGGATGTTTTATGGTTTTTGTCAGTGAGAATGAAAAAACAGGATTTTTCTCACTTTGATGTATTTCCAAGGAGAATTGTCTCCGGGCGAAGTTTATTAATGTCTTTGGAGTTCGTCCAGGAGAATTGTTTCCGGAAGTTTATTAATGTCTGACAGGTGATGTCAAGGTTGATCAAATTGTTTCCGGGCGAAGTTTATTAATGTCTGACAGATGATGTCAAGATTGATTAATGTATTTGGAGTTTGTCCAGGAGAATTGTTTCCGGGCGAAGTTTATTAATGTCTGACAGATGATGTCAAGGTTAATTGATTTGTCACGAAAGGGGAATTATCTCCGGGCGAATGTTTTGATCATAGAGATGAAGAGATTAACGTGGGAAAGGGTTTCCTAGAAATTTCAAATGTGACAGCGCAGGGATGCAAAAACAAAAGGAACTCGCAGAAATTACGTTTAGGGATTATTTGGGCGAAACCGTTTTAGACATTTTAGGGAATTATTTAGGCGAAATAGTTAGAGAAATTTTAAAAGCTGATTTTAGAAGATGTTTTAGAAGAGGATTTGAGGGTGAAACTCTGTGGTCGTTATAAGACACAAGTTGTATTTGAACAGTGTCGTGAGGTCCCCTACCCCAACCCGAAAGGGCCCCGATCCCCCTACCCAAACCCCGAAGGAAGCCCCGGTCCCCAAAGGTCCCCCGGGCTCCCAAAGGGCCCCCGCCGTCCCAAAGCCCCCTGAGCCCCCATTTTTTAATACTTTCTTAAGGCTTTATTATATCTTTTCAGAACAAGTTATTTTCTTAATGTCCATCCTAAACCCATTTTACAAGTTGAAGTACCCATCCTTTTCACCAACAGCTTTACTATACTGCTTTTTTGAATGCTCCAACACCAAGCAATACTTTTCAAATGCATTTCAGAACCAGTTCTTTTCTTAATGTCCTTCCTAAACCCATTTTACAAATTGAAGTACCCATCCTTTTTACACACAACTTTACTTTACAGCTTTTTGAATGCTCCAACACCAAGCAATACTTTTCAAAGGGCATTTCAGAACAATTTCTTTTCTTAATGTCCGTCCTAAACCCATTTTACAAATTGAAGTACCCATCCTTTTCACCCACAACTTTACTTTACAGCTTTTTAAATGCTCCAACACCAAGCAATACTTTTCAAAGGGCATTTCAGAACAATTTCTTTTCTTAATGTCCTTCCTAAACCCATTTTACAAGTTGAAGTACCCATCCATTTCACCCACAACTTTACTTTACAGCTTTTTGAATGCCCAACACCAAGCAATACTTTTCAAAAGGCATTTCAGAACAAGTTCTTTTCTTAGTGAGCGTCCTAAACCCATTTTACAAATTAAAGTACCCATCCTTTTCACCCACAACTTTACTTTAAAGCTTTTTGAATGCTCCAACACCGAGCAATACTTTTCAAAGGGCATTTCAGAACAATTTCTTTTCTTAATGTCCTTCCTAAACCCATTTTACAAATTGAAGTACCCATCCTTTTCACCCCGAACTTTACTTTACAGCTTTTTTGAATGCCCCAACACCAAGCACTACTTTTCAAAGGGCATTTCAGAACAATTTCTTTCCTTAATGTCCGTCCTAAACCCATTTTACAAATTGAAGTACCCATCCTTTTCACCCACAACTTTACTTTACAGCTTTTTCAATGCTCCAACACCAAGCAATACTTTTCAAAGGGCATTTCAGAACAATTTCTTTTCTTAATGTCCTTCCTAAACCCATTTTACAAGTTGAAGTACCCATCCATTTCACCCATAACTTTACTTTACAGCTTTTTGAATGCCCACCACCAAGCAATACTTTTCAAAAGGCATTTCAGAATAAGTTCTTTTCTTAGTGACCGTCCTAAACCCATTTTACAAATTGAAGTACCCATCCTTTTCACCCACAACTTTACTTTACATTTTTTTGAATGCTCCAACACCGAGCAATACTTTTCAAAGGGCATTTCAGAACAATTTCTTTTTTTTTAATGTCCTTCCTAAACCCATTTTACAAATTGAAGTACCCATCCTTTTCACCTCCAACTTTATTTTACAGCTTTTTTGAATGCACCAACACCAAGCAATACTTTTCAAAAGGCATTTCAGAACAAGTTCTTTTCATAATGTCCCTCCTAAACCCATTTTACAAATTGAAGTACCCATCCTTTTCACCACAACTTTACTAAACTGTTCTTTTTTGAATGCTCCAACACCAAGTAATACTTTTCAAATGCATTTCGGAACAAGTTCTTTTCATAATGTCCATCCTAAACCCATTTTTACATGTTGAAGTACCTATCCTTTTCACCCACAAATTTACTATAAGGCTTTTTGAATACCCCAACATCAAGCAATACTTTTCAAATGGCATTTCAGAACAAGTTGTTTCTTAGTGACCGTCCTAAACCTATTTTACAAATTGAAGAACCCATCCATTTTACAAATTGAAGAACCCATCCATTTCACCCACAACTTTACTTTACAGCTGTTGAATGCTCCAACACCAAGCAATAATTTTCAAAGGGCATTATTATATCTTTTCAGAACAAGTTCTTTTCTCAATGTCCTTCCTAAACCCATTTTACAAGTTGAAGTAGTTATCTTTTTCACCACAACTTTACTATAAGGCTTTTTGAATGCCCCAACATCGAGCAATACTTTTCAAAAGGCTTTATTATATTTTTTCAGAACAAGTTCTTTACGTAATTTTATTCCTAAACCCATTTTACAAGTTGAAGTAGTTATCTTTTTCCCCACAACTTTACTTTACGACTTTTTTGCACGCCCCAAGATCAAGCAATACTTTTCAAAGGGCATTTCAGAGCATGTTCATTTCTTAATGTCCCTCCTAAACCCTTTTTACAAGTTGAAGTATTCCAAATATTTTCCCGGAAGAAGAAAAGTTCAACTTCGATTCTGAATTTTCTCTTTTCTCAAAGAAGTGAAGAAAAGTTCAACTTCGATTCTGAATAAAAACTTACACACACACAAAAACTTACACACACACACACACACACACACAAACTTACACACACCCAAAAACTTACACACACACACACACACACACACACACACACACACACACACACACACACACACAAAAACTTACACATACACAAAAACTTACAGACACACAAAAACTTACACACACAAAAAAACTTACACACACAAAAACTTACACACACACAAAAACTTACACAAACACACAAAAACTTACACACGCATAAAAACTTACACACACACAAAAACTTACACACACAAAAAAAACTTATACACACACACACGCAAAAAACTTATACACACACACAAAAACTTACACACACACAAAAACTTACACACACACACAAAAACTTACACACACACACACAAAAACTTACACACACACACAAAACTTACACACACACACAAAAACTTACACACACACACAAAAACTTACACACACACAAAAACTTACACACACATACACACACAAACTTACACACACACAAAAACTTACACACACACACACACACACACACACACACACACACACACACACACACAAAAACATACACACACACAAAAACACACACACACACAAAAACTTACACACACACACACACAAAAACTTACACACACACAAAACATACACACACACACACAAAAACTTACACACACACACAAAAACTTACACACACACAAAAACTTACACCCACACATAAAAACTTACACACACACAAAAAACTTACATACACACACAAAAAACTTATACACACACACAAAAACTTACACATACACAAAAACTCTCACACACACATAAACTTACACACACACACAAAAACTTACATACACACAAAACTTACACACACACACACAAAAACTTACACACACACACAAAAACTTACACACACACAAAAACTTACACACACACAAAAACTTACACACACACACAAAAACTTACACACACACAAAAACTTACATACACACACAAAAAACTTATACACACATACACAAAAACTTACACACACAAAAAAACTTACACACACACACAAAAACGTACACACACACACAAAAACTTACACACACACACAAAACTTACACACACACACAAAAACTTACACACACACACAAAAACTTATACACACACAAAAACTTACACACACACAAAAACTTACACACACAGAAAAACTTACACCCACACACAAAAACTTACACACACATAAAAACTTACACACACACACACAAAAACTTACACACACACAAAAACTTACACACACACAAAAACTTAAACACACACACAAAAAAAAAAACTTACACACACACACATAAAAACTTACACACACACAAAAACTTACACGCACACAAAAACTTACACACACACACAAAACAACTTACACACACACACAAAAACGTACATACACACACAAAAAAAACTTACACACACACACAAAAAAAACTTACACACACACACATAAAAACTTACATACACACAAAAACTTACACACACACACACAAAAAAACTTACACACACATAAAAACTTACACACACACAAAAACTTACACACACACACAAAAATTTACACACACACACACACACAAAAATAAACTTACACACACACACACATAAAAACTTACACACACACAAAAACTTACACGCACACAAAAACTTACACACACACACACACAAAACAACTTACACACACACACAAAAACTTACATACACACACAAAAAAAAACTTACACACACACAAAAACTTACATACACACAAAAACTTACACTCACACACACACAAAAAAACTTACACACATAAAAACTTACACTCACACAGAAACTTACACACACACACACACACAAAAACTTACACGTACACAAAAACTTACACACACACAAAAATTTACACACACACACACACATACTTACACACACACAAAAACGTACACACACACAAAAACTTACACACACACACACAAAAACTTAACCACACACACAAAACTTACACATACACACAAAAAACTTACACACACTACATAAAAAACTTGTGTGTGTGAAAAAGCTATATCATAGTTGCGAATGTTTTCTCGGATGATAAAAAGTTCTAGTTCAATGTTTAATTTTCTCAACGAAGTGAAGAAAAGTTCAAGTTCTCTTCTGAATTTTCTCAATGAAAAAGAAATTAGTTATTAATCAGTTCTATTTTTCCAAATAATATAAACATTTTTCACTTTGGATCAGATTTTTCTCAAAGAGATGAAAAAATTTTAAATACTGTTCCTAATTTTTCATGGAAGATAGAAAATTTCAAGTTCTCTTCTGAATTTTACCAAAGAACACACTTCAATTGTAATTTCTCCAGAGAAAATAAAAATCTTCCTCTTCAGTTTTAAATTCACCAGACATAAAGAAATTTAAAGTTCTATTCTAAATTTTTCTGTAGTAGATAGAAAAAGCTATAGCATACTTGTGAATATTTTCTCGGAAGATAAACAGTTCTATTTCAATTTTAAATTTTCTCAATGAAGTGAAGAAAAGTTCAAGTTCTCTTCTGAATTTTCTCAATGAAAAAGAAATTAGTTATTGATCATTTCTGTTTTTCCAAATGATATAAATATTTTCCAACTTCAAAATGGGCACACACAAAAACTTACACACACACAAAAACTTACACACACACACAAAAACTTACACATACACAAAAACTTACACACACACAAAAACCTACTCACACACACAAAAACTTGCACACACAAAAAAACCTACTCACACACACAAAAACTTACACACACAAAAAACTTACACACACACACACACACACACATACTTACACACACACACACACACACACACACACACACACAAAAAAAAAAAACTTACACACACACACAAACTTACACACACACACAAAAAAAACTTCCACATAAACAAAAACTTACACACACACAAAAACCTACTCACACACACAAAAACTTACACACACAAAAAAACCTACTCACACACACAAAAACTTACACACACACAAAAACTTACACACACACACACAAACTTACACACACACACACACACACACAATTTTTACACACACACACACAAAAACTTACACACACACACACACTCAAAAACTTACACACAAAAAAAACTTACACACACACAAAAACTTACACACATACAAAAACTTACACACATACAAAAACTTACACACACACACAAAAACTTACACACGCATAAAAACTTACACACACTCAAAAACTTACACACACACACAAAAACTTACACACACGCGAAAACTTACACACACACACAAAAACTTACATGCACACTAAAACTTACACACACACAGAAACTTACACACACAAAAAATTACACACACACACACACAAAAAAAACTTACACACACACAAAAACTTACACACACACAAAAACTTACACACACACAACTTTACATCCATTTCACTTTAATTCTAAATTTTCTTAAATTCAGTTCTGACTTTTCTCAAAGAGATGAAAAAATTTAAAGTTCTGTTCCAAATTTTTACATAGAAGACAGAAAAAGTTATACATTGATCGTGAATATTCACCATGAAGATAAAAAGTTCCACTTTAATTCTAAATTTACTCAATGAAGCACAAAATGTTCAAGTTCTCTTCTAATTTTTCGAGGAAAATAAAAAGGTTCCACTTCAGTTCTGTTTTTTTTTCTCAAAGAGCTGAAAAATTTAAAGTTCTTTTCTAATTTTAAATTAAATTTTAGCTCCTTTTGTCTTATGGATTTACCCTTCAAATTTTTAAATTAGAAAATGAGTGACTCGTTCTAGTATTAAAGAAAATCATTCAAACTCGTTCATCTAACCTCCAAAACAATAGGTTAGGTATAAATAAACATTAATAAATAAATAGAAACATTTCTCCTTGTTTAAGTTAGGCTAGGTTAACTTATCATGAGCGCTCATGATAAGTTAACCTAGCCTTTTCCGGCGAGTATGGTTAGGTTAGGTTAGGCTAGGTTAAATTAGGTTAGATTAGGTTAGGTTAAGTTAGGTTAGGTTATCCTACGTACGCTTCACTTAGGTTAGGTTAGGTGAGAGACAGGCAAAAAGTTAGGTGAATGGTTAGGTTAGGTTAGACTATATTAAATTAGGTTAGGCTAGGTTAGCCTACGTACGCGCGCGTACGTGGGTGTGCAAAAAAGTCGCAAAATAAAGTTTTGGGGAAAAAGATAACTACTTCAACTTGTAAAATTGGTTTAAGAAGAAAATTACGTAAAGAACTTGTTCTGAAAAGATATAATAAAGCCTTTTGAAAAGTATTGCTTGATGTTGGGGTATTCAAAAAGCCTTATAGTAAAGTTGTGGTGAAAAAGATAACTACTTCAACTTGTAAAATGGGTTTAGGAAGGACATTAAGAAAAGAACTTGTTCTGAAAAGATATAATAATGCTCTTTGAAAATTATTGCTTGGTGTTGGAGCATTCAACAGCTGTAAAGTAAAGTTGTGGGTGAAATGGATGGGTTCTTTAATTTGTAAAATGGATGGGTTCTTCAATTTGTAAAATAGGTTTAGGACGGTCACTAAGAAACAACTTGTTCTGAAATGTCATTTGAAAAGTATTGCTTGATGTTGGGGTATTGAAAAAGCCTTATAGTAAATTTGTGGGTGAAAAGGATAGGTACTTCAACATGTAAAATGGGTTTAGGAAGGACATTAAGAAAAGAACTTGTTCTGAAATGCATTTGAAAAGTATTGCTTGGTGTTGGACCATTCAAAAAAAACAGTATAGTAAAGTTGTGATGAAAAGGATGGGTACTTCAATTTGTAAAATGGCTTTAGGAGGGATATTATGAAAAGAACTTGTTCTGAAATGCCTTTTGAAAAGTATTGCTTGGTGTTGGGGCATTCAAAAAAGCTGTAAAGTAAAGTTGGGGGTGAAAAGGATGGGTACTTCAATTTGTAAAATGGGTTTAGGAAGGACATTAAGAAAAGAAATTGTTCTGAAATGCCCTTTGAAAAGTATTGCTTGGTGTTGGAGCATTCAAAAACCTGTAAAGTAAAGTTGTGGGTGAATAGGATGGGTACTTCAATTTGTAAAATGGGTTTAGGACGGTCACTAAGAAAAGAACTTGTTCTGAAATGCCTTTTGAAAAGTATTGCTTGGTGTTGGGCATTCAAAAAGCTGTAAAGTAAAGTTATGGGTGAAATGGATGGGTACTTCAACTTGTAAAATGGGTTTAGGAAGGACATTAAGAAAAGAAATTGTTCTGAAATGCCCTTTGAAAAGTATTGCTTGGTGTTGGAGCATTCAAAAAGCTGTAAAGTACAGTTGTGGGTGAAAAGGATGGATACTTCAATTTGTAAAATGGGTTTAGGACGGACATTAAGAAAAGAAATTGTTCTGAAATGCCCTTTGAAAAGTATTGCTTGGTGTTGGGGCATTCAAAAAAGCTGTAAAGTAAAGTCGGGGGTGAAAAGGATGGGTACTTCAATTTGTAAAATGGGTTTAGGAAGGAGATTAAGAAAAGAAATTGTTCTGAAATGCCCTTTGAAAAGTATTGCTCGGTGTTGGAGCATTCAAAAAGCTGTAAAGTAAAGTTGTGGGTGAAAAGGATGGGTACTTCAATTTGTAAAATGGGTTTAGGACGCTCACTAAGAAAAGAACTTGTTCTGAAGTGCCTTTTGAAAAGTATTGCTTGGTGTTGGGCATTCAAAAAGCTGTAAAGTAAAGTTTTGGGTGAAATGGATGGGTACTTCAACTTGTAAAATGGGTTTAGGAAGGACATTAAGAAAAGAAATTGTTCTGAAATGCCCTTTGAAAAGTATTGCTTGGTGTTGGAGCATTCAAAAAGCTGTAAAGTAAAGTTGTGGGTGAAAAGGATGGGTACTTCAATTTGTAAAATGGGTTTAGGACGGACATTAAGAAAAGAAATTGTTGTTAAATGCCCTTTGAAAAGTATTGCTAGGTGTTGGAGCATTCAAAAAGCTGTAATGTAAAGTTGTGTGTAAAAAGGATGGGTACTTCAATTTGTAAAATGGGTTTAGGAAGGACATTAAGAAAAGAACTGGTTCTGAAATGCATTTGAAAAGTATTGCTTGGTGTTGGAGCATTCAAAAAAGCAGTATAGTAAAGTTGTTGGTGAAAAGGATGGGTACTTCAACTTGTAAAATGGGTTTAGGATGGACATTAAGAAAATAACTTGTTCTGAAAAGATATAATAAACCCTTAAAAAAGTATTAAACAATGGGGGCTCAGGGGGCTTTGGGACGGCGGGGGCCCTTTGGGAGCCCGGGGGACCTTTGGGGACCGGGGGCCTCCTTCGGGGTTGGGGTAGGGGGATCGGGGCCCTTTCTGGTTGGGGTAGGGGACCTCACGACACTGTTCAAATACAACTTGTGTATTATAACGACCACAGAGTTTCACCCTCAAATCCTCTTCTAAAACATCTTCTAAAATCAGCTTTTAAAATTTCTCTAACTATTTCGCCGAAATAATTCCCTAAAATGACTAAAACGGTTTCGCCCAAATAATCCCTAAACGTAATTTCTGCGAGTTCCTTTTGTTTTGGCATCCTTGCGCTGTCACATTTGAAATTTCTAGGAAACCCTTTCCCACGTTAATCTCTTCATCTCTATGATCAAAACGTTCGCCCGGAGATAATTCCCCTTTCGTGACAAATCAATTAACCTTGACATCATCTGTCAGACATTAATAAACCGCCCTGAAACAATTCTCCTGGACAAACTCCAAAGACATTAATTAACCTTGACATCATCTGTCAGACATTAATAAACTTCGCCCGGAAACAATTTGATCAACCTTGACATCACCTGTCAGACATTAATAAACTTCCGGAAAAAATTCTCCTGGACGAACTCCAAAGACATTAATAAACTTCGCCCGGAGACAATTCTCCTTGGAAATACATCAAAGTGAGAAAAATCCTGTTTTTTCATTCTCACTGACAAAAACCATAAAACATCCATAAATTGCTGTCAACAATAAATAAATTGACCAACACACATAACCGTCCAAGAAACATCCATAAAAGTGAGAAAAATCCTGTTTTTCAAGTGAGAAAAATCCTGTTTTTTCATTCTCAGTGAGGAAAACCATCTCCCTAGGGACTCTATGCCCATATTTGGTGTGGGCGTGGGACTGGCACCCCCCTTTCTACTCATAGGCTAATAAATATCGTTACTCTTTACTTTACTAGGTACTTATCTGTTAGCCAGTACACACTCGAGAATTTGGATCTATAAAATCAGACAATAACCGGTTTATTGCTGTATGTATACGGAGACAATTAGCTTCGGCTCAGTGAAAAACTACGTTGTAGCTATGTTTTAATAAATATTTAATTGGTATTTTAGTTAGGTTTGGTTACATTTTTCTTGCAACCCCGCTATACTTAACCTCCAACCCTCCCCCCTAATGTCCAAATATATAGCTTAAATTACCTCCCAAGCGTCGCAGTCGATTCAACGCCGTACCTGTCGATCCAAATTCTCGAGTGTGTACTGGATAACAGATAAGTACCATTTACTATACTACTGCTAATACTCACTGCAGCGCCAAGCCGCCCGAGGCCAACACGGCTACGCACGCTCCTCCTACATTCCAATATATTTAAAGCTCTCTTTACATCCACACACTCTACATTCCCTCTTTACATCCTCCCAAGAAGTTCCAGTTTCCCTTAATGTTTTCCTTTGATATCCTTCTACTCCATTCAGGGACGACCTGTTTTTCGTTTGGTCCTAAATGATTGGTCGGCAAAACGATCTTTGGCAATCTGTCATCCTTTATCCACAGAACGTGTCCTAGCCATCTTAAAGTACCAAGGACACCTAAAATGAAAACTAATTCATTAAATTGGTCAATTGCAAACTTACACAGCCATATACGTCTTAAATTAGTGTGAAAAACCGATAATTCATTTTTTAAGGAGAAAGATCGCCTGTTCACATAATGTATTCCAATACGCAAGTTCGTGGCCAATTTCAAAAATAAAGAACGTGTGCTGTTAAACAGCAGAAAATGACAAAAAAAAAAATAAATCAGCATATAGCCTTAGAAAGTGTCGTTTTCTTGTATGTTCTGGTAAAACAGAAATCGGAACCTAGTTCAGCAAAGCTCTTTTCTTTGAAAAATACTTTTAAGGAATGTTTCTTGAAAACAGCTTGGCTAGACTAGGCCTAGTCTTGATGTTACTAGGATTTTTGTCATTCCAGGATCTTTTAACCATGAAGCAGTGTAAAGGTAAACATTAATGATTCTAAAAGAAAGTATCAATATATAGGCTACCCTATTGGTAGTTTTGCAGACCTAATGACTTCCACTGATAGCCTACCTTATGTAGCCTAAGGTAAGACACCTAGTAGGCTGTGTGATTTGCTTGAATATTTTGATATAAATCTACCTCATAGTTACTATATAATAGTAGCATATACCTTTTATTCTTTTTTTATATTAGAAATACAAATTAGCCTACTTGGGTGAGCACTGTTTGACTAGGCCTATTAAAGTCATTGGTTCTTTATACTCTAAGCAACAAATATTGTCATTTACTCTTATATACAAAGCACTATAAAATCAAAACAATAGGCAATAGCCTATTGTGTTTCCTTTAAACATGGAGAATGATATAGAGTCTTCTCTATGACTTTTTAAACATCAAATTATTATAGAGAAACATGAATAAAGTTATACAGAATGCTTTTTGGTTTTCTTATTTAATATATGATCCACTAAAATGTCATACAAAAGAAATTACATTACCCCACTGATACATAGAGAAAACAACAAAGTCATACAGATGGCTTTTCATAGTTCCAATTGCAGTTCAGGCAACTTGGTGGTCACATATCAATCCTAAAACTTAGTCAACCTTGAGAATTTATGTGGCCAGGAAAATTAGGCTTAGGATGCTTCTTCATCAGCAAGTTCCATAGACATTGTCTGTTGTGAGTCAGCCCAAAAATCTTAGTCATCTCTATTGTAATTCAAGTAGACTTTCCAAGTAGGCCTGTCCACCTAGAGTCTAAGGCATTTTGACCAAGTTTTAGGATTAACATGACCACTAAGTCACCTGGACTTGCAGTCCTCAGTCAGAAAACCCAATCTATAACCCAAGACAGTTACACTAAAACAGAATTAATTGAAAATTGGTTGACTGAAAAGTTGCCTGGCCTTGTGTGCAAACAAGTGGCATAGGGTCTACCTGCCTAAAGTCTTAGACAGGCAACCCAGTTTATAAGCTCAGACAGTTACACTAACACAAAATTCATTCAAAATTCGTTGACCCAACAAGTTGCCTGGATTTGCAGGTGAACAAGTGACATAAGATCTGCCTGCCTATAGTCTCAGGCAAGGGCAGCTGAGTTTTAGGACTAACATATGAACATCAAATACTCACAGGCAGACCAGCAACAATAATAATAATCGATTGAATTTTCAGAACATATATCCTATAGGCGTTCAAAAAATTATGGGTATTTATTAGTGAAAAGGATGTCACACTGTTATACTAAAGCAATGCAGGAAAAAAAGGTACTGTTCTAATATCTGGGGAACATGCGAGAAGTGAAGTTTGGTTAATGCTAGTGAAATAAAGCAAAATAGGATAAAAATATAATAGTTTAGAAACAAATTTTGGCTGTATATTTGCACATTTGGAGGGTGGGGGTAAAGCATAGCATATAATAAATACATAACTTAAACTAACCTAGGTACCTTTTTTCCTCCTAAACCCCAAAAAACTAAAGCTTGAATATAGTTCCTGGAGTGAGAAACCCCTTGTTTATAGAGCATAAGATAGGAAATTACTGGGTAATGTTATCTGTTCTTGGCTTTTCTCAAGTTGCATTCTTGCATGTTGCCCATATATTAGAACAGTACCAAAAGAAATTTAGTGGAACAAAACAGGAATTATATTAAGAACAAAATTAGAGAGTCATGGCTTCTCTGAATGACAAATGTTGATTAAATAAATCAATACTATTAGATCATTATCTGTCATTGTTATTATGTAATATATATTATTGTATTATGAATCATATACAATATATTATTGTATTGTTTGTACTTGCCATTGTACACTGTTTATTCTAATTCAGCATTAGGCCACATAATTTTGGGGTGCAAATTATGTGAGGGGGAGCAGTTGCCTCAGTTAGACTTTGAAAAATACCTTCTTATTTCTATTTTGCTACTTTTTATTTTATCATGGCTAACTGGTTATTTTTGCCCCATTTACATTTTGAGGATTGGAATCACTGACATAATTACCAGATACAGATCATCAGCACAACTGGGTTATATTTTGTTTAGTGATGAGCCTGAATAAAAGACTCTTGCTTAGTTACTTCATAATAAATAAATTATTATGGTTATTAGACTTTGAAGTTGATACCACGAGCCTATGCTTTACTCCCCCCCCCCCTAATATGGAAATATATAGCCTAAGTCAGCTTCAATCATTAGTCAGCTACATATGACCTATTTTTCTCCTTAGCCAGTTATTTAAAGAAGCAAATTTTTGAGCATAGGGTTACTAGGTTTCTATGGGCTGTTCTGAGTCTTCTAGCCCCTTCATGGCTCAAAATTAATTGTCCCTGTAAAGTGATTATTTAATTATAAAAGAGCATGAAAAATACTCATTATTTTGAATTGTGCTGAAACGCTAAATTTTGTTGAAAACTGCAGTCTAGGCTATATACCAAAAATATGGTGTTGATTTATAATTCAGGGTATATTTTTCACCATTATGGAGGGAGGGAGGGGGGGGGAGTCTTTATAAATTTAGCTATATATGGATTTGCAATGGAGTTCTGACTATTCGTGTGTCTTATTTTTTAGGCCAGACCATCTTAATATTAAATTATGCTAATCAGAAAACTTTGAATATAGCTTTGAACTTAGAAGCTTAATTTTTTTATAATGCCCTTTGCCTATCACATTTAAAACAGTTGAAATGGGTGACTTTGATATTGATTGTTTTTTTTGTGCTCTTTTGGATTCTTAAAAAGATATCTTGTATTAAAAACAGGTACTATCAAGGTACTATCACTTAAATATAATAGCTCCCTGTGCCCCCCCCCCCTCTTCTATACTATCTTGATAGGATACTGTCTGTGCTTTAAATAACAAAAATATTTAACTTATTGGCACCACCTTCTTTAAAAAAAAACGAGGTATTATGATTTAAATATTATAGCCCACTACTCCCCCCCCCCTCTCTGGATACCACCTTGATAAAATACCGTCTCTGCTTTAAATTAGAAAAAAAAAATTGGGGATCCCTGCTTTCAATAAAAAAAAATTCGAGATATTATCATTTAAATGTAATACTTCCCTCCCCCCCCCCTCTGGATACCACATTCATAGGATTCTGTCTCAGCTTTCATTAGAAAAATAAGTTACTTAATAATTAACTAGGTCACTATATGGTTCAAACAAACATGCAAAATAACGTTAAAAAGCTTTGTGTTCCTTGAAAAAAATTGAGGGTATGAGTAAGGGGGTACAAAGACAACAACAAAAATGTCAAAATTACTCAGATATACCTCAAATTATTGGAAAACTGAGTCATAGATTTGCCGTGGCATTCAATAAGATTCAAAGAATACAATTAAAAGGGAGCACACACAAAAGCCAAATTAGGCCAGTAGCCTATGAGAAGTCGGAAAATACCCAAGACAATGAACAAGTCCTAATGGGGGGCCTTGGGTCTATCAAAATATTTTAATGGTTTCCTAGGGAATTTGATATCATTTTCTTCTGTCTCCATTTTAAATGAAAAAAATAATTAACCTTTTGGCATCCCCGCTTTCAATAAAAAAATGAGGCATTATCATTTAAAAATGATAGCCCCCTATCCCCCCTCCTATATTCAATAATTTACAATTTATTTTTGAATCATATGTTTTAGGTAACTTCCAGTTCAATCTTTAATTCCCAAACCTTGTACATAGCTTAGTCTATAGCTAAATTTGTCATAATAGAAGGTTTTTTTTGGGATTCAACTTGAAAATAAAATTCTTGACTACAAACGATGTAAGAAATAGCGATTGGGAAACTGCATTCGAAATGATTTGAACTCATTTCATAAAGACGATCCTGTTTTTTGTCAACATATGAAGAACTGTGTATATTGCAATATTGGCAATTGCATATGTCTCTTTTTATGCAAAGTAACAAAAGAGACGAAAATTAATGAACAAGAGAGTAGTGAAGAATTATGGTATGCCAAGTAATATTTGGCAGGGAAAGTCACTGGTGATAAATCGCTAGGGGTGGCACCGTGATTGCGTGGTTTTTGGGGATTCGGGGAACCAAATTTTTTTTCGGGGTGACGCATAGATTTTCGGGGAAATACCCAAAAATTCGGGGATAGTACAAGCCCTGCTTGATTTCTAATCAGGAAAATCGAAATACTAAACCACACAAGAAGGAAAAGCTCCGAATTTGCGGTTGACGCAATAAAGAATTGCCGCAAAATTAATTTGAAATCGACCGAACGCTGCCGCCTCTGTCGGCGGCGGCGTGCCTGCAGCGCGCCGTTGGCATTACGACACTTCGGTGGCGCCAAGCCTCTCGTCGGCGGCGTTTGGTCGATCCGCCGGCACGGCGTCGGGGTCTAGCTGGAACAAGTATCCTGAAATGGTATCTTGCATACCATCTAGCGCTTATATTTTCTGACACATCAGAATAGTCACTTTCTGAACTTGAGGTCATATTTTTTCACAAAATGTATTTTCACTAATATATATATAACAATCAACAGATTTTGTAAATTTGAATTTTCACAAATGAAAAACAGTGTCGGATTCGTAGGAAATAGTTTTCGCTAATATTATTCAGCTCCGAAGTTTATCGTTGTTTTATTATTGACAACACTGTTTTGCGAATTTATTCAAACTAAAAATGCTAATAGCAGCTAAACAAAAACTCGTAGGAAACCCGGATTTTCAGGTATGAATAGACCTAAAATAGATTAAGAGGGCTAAATGTGTTTTCATTTTGGTGTCCTTGGTACTTTAAACTTTCTCTCAATAAAGCCCTAGAAAGTAAGACCGAACCATATTTTCGCACAGCTTTCTGATTGAAATACGATCAGTCAGACTGTTGCACAGAATAATTCGGAGACAAAATTTCTAGTAAACATCTGAAAAATCCTCCTCCGTTATTTGGAGTGCCCGCGCTTGAGAACTATACTTGACCGCGGTCATCACTGTAGCTTCCAATATTCAAACCTTCATTAGCAGAATTATCTTCCTGTTCTTCCAACCTTTTTTCAACTGTGAAAAAATACTCTTGGCCTTGGCTAATCTACTTTTAATATCTTCACTGCACCAATTGTCTTTACTGATATTAATAACTAGGTAAGTGAAGCTGTTCACTTGACCGATCTTCTCGTTACCCAACATCAGCTCTTCACCTTCACTTATCTCCAGTCTTAGCCACTTAGTCTTTTAAACATTAATTTTCAAACCTATTCTTGCACCCTGAACTTTCAAAACCTCCAAAAATTCCTTCATTTTGCTAACATTTTTGTCTAGAATGGCCAACTCATCAGTGCAGCCTAAGTTTAGGAGAGTTTTACTTCCCCATTTGATTTCGTGCTCTCCCATAGCCTTTACTCTTTGGAATAAAATCTATCGAAATGATCTATGCAAATGTGTATAGAGTACAATTAGCCGCAGCATCGTTGTTCTTGTACACAGCACTAATCCCTTAATGTATTTATCTGGTATTAGCCGCAGCACACTGTGGCACTAACCTTAGCCGCAGCATCGTTGTTCTTGTACACAGCACTTATCACTTTAATGTATTTATCTGGTATTAGCCACAGCCGCAGCACGCTGCGGCACTAACCTTAACCGCAGCATCGTTGTTCTTGTACACAGCACTAATCACTTTAATGTATTTATCTTGTATTAGCCGTAGCCGCCACTAACCTTAGCCGCAGCATCGTTGTTCTTGTACACAGCACTAATCCCTTAATGTATTTATCTGGTATTTGCCGCAGCACGCTGCGGCACTAACCTTAGCCGCAGCATCGTTGTTCTTGTACACAGCACTTATCACTTTAATGTATTTATCTGGTATTAGCCGCAGCCGCAGCACGCTACGGCACTAACCTTAGCCGCAACATCGTTGGTCTTGTACACAGCACTAATCACTTTAATGTATTTATCTGGTATACCATAAAAGAAGAATAGGACCTTCGCTAAAGCTCTTCTATCGGCTGATACAGACGCTTGCTCGCTTGCTCACTTGCTTATAATCTGTAAAACCGAGGACTAAAGGGGTTAGAGGATTCAGGCAGTTCTCAATTATTAATCTATGAGTGAAAATTTGGTCGACGCTCCCCTTCCCTCTCCCCTTCCTAAAACCTTTATCCTGCCATCCTATATGCCTCTATAGTTACCATATCACCTTTCTTATAGAGATATTTAATTAATTTTTTCTATAATTGCTGGGTTCCTCCCCTTTTTCAAAAATCTTATTCATAGTCTTCAGTAATTAATCTCTAACTTCACTGCCGCCATATTTAAGACACTCATTTACCTCACTATCAGCACTGGGGATTTATAATTTTCAATCCTTTTAGTACTGTGACTAATTTTTTCTCAAAATATTTTCGACGTAATACCTTAAATTAGGTATTTTTTTTTCCAAGACCACGCTGCTTTTTTATGACGAACAAATAAATGTTCAAATGGGGATAAGTCTATTTATTAGACAAAAATTTCAGACTTTTGTATGTTTTCACTGTCTAACAAATGGACTTATCCCCTTTTGAAAAACTATTTTTCCTCACAAAATAAATCTTACTTAACTTCCAAAGTGTCACAAACTTTTTACTTCTTTGCTGTAGCAAAAAAGGAAAGTATATACAATAGGAGAGCTATAGATTTTAGTTTAAATTATTTTCTCGAAAGAAAGATTTAAAAAAAAAAAAAATTATTTTTGTTAAATAAACATTAGTCTTTAAACCCAGTTTTTAGTCTGGGATGGTTTGAGGAAATCTCTGAGGAGGTGGATTTTACTTTATTCTCCTTGTGTATAAAAGTGCTTGTCTCAGAAAATTAGGTTGCCTTTTTACCTTTAAAGGTGGCTTGTTTCTTTGCATTTTTTATTAAAAAATTTTTCACGCCGCTTTGGAATAACACTATTTGGGAACTATTTTTAAAAGTGAGCCAAAAAAACTTTTCCTGTCATAACTTTGTGTCAATGAACAGTAGATTAGATTTGAACAACTAAAATGAACAAACAAAAGTTAAAGTTTATTTCGGAGTAAGAGTTTGAAACAACTTCTTTTGCCTTGCTTATTTAAGAGTTACATTAAAGAAAAAAAATGTTTAAATAAACATAAGAACGATGCTAAAACTGAAACTGTCTTATATAGACCCCGGCGCCGCGCCGGCGGATCGACCGAACGCCGCCGACGAGAGGCCCGGTCGAACGCCACCGAAGTGTCGTAACGCCGCCGGCGCGCCGCAGGCACGCCGCAGCCGGCAGAGGCGGTGGCGTTCGGTCGACTTTAAATTATTTTTACGATAATTCTTTATTGCGTTAACCGCAAAGTCGGAGCTTTTCCTTCTCGTGTGGTTTAGTATTTCGATTTTCCTGATTAGAAATCAAGCAGAGCTTGCACTATCCCCGAATTTTCGGGTATTTCCCCGAAAATCTGTGCGTCACCCCGAAAAAAAATTGGGTTCCCCGAATCCCCGAAAATCACGCAATCACGGTGCCACCCCTATTTATTTATCACCAGTGACTTTCCCTGCCAAATATTACTTTTTATACCATAATTCTTCACTACTCTCTTGTTCATTAAGTTTCGTCTCTTTTGTTACTTTGCATAAAAACCAGACAGATGCAATATGCTATTGCAAATATTGCAATATAGACAGTTCTTCATATGTTGACAAAAAAGTATCGTCTTTATGAAATGAGTTTAAATCAATTCGAATGCAGTGTCCCAATCGCTATTTCTTACATCATTCGTAGTCAAGAATTTTATTTTCAAGTTGAATAGAATTATAGAACCCATTCACTACTATACAGCTTCAGATTTTTGTTGGATTTTGAAATTGACAGCCGACAGATTGTTTCTACAGCTGGATTGTGAGTTTGCAGGTTTTTTTGCTGTTTTTAGATAAGATTTTCTTAATGTTTAATGCTCAATTATTGAACACCTGATAGAAAATACAATCTTCTTTCTGGAACATTTTTTACCCCCCCCCCCCTCCAAAAAAAACAGCCTTCGGTTGAGAAAAAATTTAGCTATAGACTAAGCTATGTACAAGGTTGAGGAATTAAAGATTGAACCGGAAGTTACCCCCAAAATATGATTCATAAATAAATTGTAAATTATTGTCTATAGGGGAGGGGGATAGGGGGCTGTCATTTTTAAATGATACTACCTCATTTTTTTTTATTGAAAGCAGGGATGCCAAAAGATAATTATTTTTTTCATTTAAAGTGGAGACAGAAGAAAATGATATCAAATTCCCTGGGAAACCATTGAAATATTTTGATAGACCCAGGGCCCCCCATTAGGACTTGTTCATTGTCTTGGGTATTTTGCGATTTCTCATAGGCTACTGGCCTAATTTGGCTTTTGTGTGTGCTCCCTTTTAATTAGATTCTTTGGATCTTATGGAATGCCATGGCGAATCTATCACTCAGTTTTCCAATAATTTGAGGTATATCTGAATAATTTCGACATTTTTGTTGTTGTCTTTGTACCCCTTTACTCATACCCTCAATTTTTTTTTTCAAGGAACACTAAGCTGTTTAACGTTATTTTGCGTGTTTGTTTGAACCAGATAGTGACCTTGTTAATTATTCAGTAAATTATTTTTCTAATGAAAGCTGAGACGGTATCCTATCAAGGTGGTATCCAGAGGGGGGGGGGGTAGGGAATTATTATATTTAAATGATAATAGCTCGAAATTTTATTTATTGAAAGCAGGGATCCCAAAAAGTTCATTTTTTTTTTAATTTAAAGCAGAGACGGCATCCTATCAAGGTGGTATCTAGAGGCGGGGGGAGGGGGTATTGAGCTATCATATTTAAATGATAATACCTCGATTTTTTTTAAAGTAGGGGTGCCAATAAGTTAATTATTTTTTTTATTTAAAGCAGAGACGGTATCCTATCAAGATGGTATCCAGAAGGGGGGCATAGGGAGTTATTATATTTCAGTGATAGTACCTTGATTTTTTTTATTGAAAGCAGGGATGCCAAAAAGTTGAAAAGTTGACAAAATTAACAAGATTTTCGTGAGTTATACTTGATACGGCACTTGCATGGTTTTATCGTCCAAAGGGAAAGGGACATATGCGTCCAATCCGGTTTTTTTTCCTATTGATGAAACGGGTTTACTTTGAAAACATTCATTCATATGTACCAGGCAGATTCACACTAAAACGAATTGGTGTGACGAAAGCGATATCGACATCCCCACCTAACGTTGCGCTCGAGTAACAATGGCGCCCTTGGTCCAGTGCCCAAGTTACATTAAAAGGCCAGGTCATAATAAAAGCTTTCAATTTGGGAGGTTCAAGGAGGAATCTTTGACAGTCTTATGACCTCAGGGTACTAGATGTTGCAACGTTCTTACGTATCTACAGTGGTTTAGAAAATTCGATCACCCCACAAATGATTACCAAAAATATGCACAAATGTAACATTTGGAATATTATAACACTTTTTTCAAAGCTTTGAAGAAAAGCAAAAAAGTCTAAATACCCCTAACTACACTTGAAAGCCATTTTAAAAAGAAACTCTTTGGAGATTTCCATAGAAATGACCATAGCAGAAGCTTTGAGCCTGGGTGGGGATCAAAGAGGAGTCAAAGTATTTTGACCACAGGTGAGTAGAAAGGGAGGTGCTACTCGTGTCAGCACACCATATATGGGCATAGAGTCCCTAGGGAGATGGTTTTCTCACTGAGAATGAAGAAACAGGATTTTTCTCACTTGAAAACAGGATTTTTCTCACTTTTATGGATGTTTCTTGGACGGTTATGTGTGTTGGTCAATTTATTTGATGTTTTTCATGGATGTCAACATCAATTTATGTCTGTTTTATGGTTTTTGTCAGTGAGAATAGAAAAACAAGAATTTTCTCACTTTGATGGATGTTTTCTGGATTATTGAGTCTAACGGGGACAGGGTCAATGACACTCCGTTCAAGATCAATTGATTTGTTGTTGTTGTTTGGCCAAGTGCACGCTAGGGGCAATGTATTGATCTAGGACTCGAGGGGGAAGTGAATTTCCGAGAACTTGATTTACATAATCGGTGGGGAGAATGTATTGATTTACGAAAGGGGAATTAAGAAACAAATATAGCTTCTTTGTTGTTTTGGCCAAGTGCACGCTCGGGGCGAATGTTAAGATCCAGGAATAGGAAACAGCATCACGTGTTCCCTTCTCAGCCAATCAGAGGGCTGGTTACATATTAGCGGTGGAGGATTGAAGAGAATATGAGGAAAGGATTTTTGCTATAGTTTTATTAGTCTGTGAATAGAATTCAAAGGAGTGAGAACAGTTTTGACTTTACTCATTTGGATTTATATTTGTGTGTTGATGAGTGGAATGTTTACCCTATTAGAAGTTGATAGTGGAGTTGATGGCAATAATACAAGAGCACCAAACATTGCGGTGGAAATCACGAGAGGATCACGACTTTGTCTGGAATGGGATGAAGTATATGCAAGATATGTGATATCCTTGAGCAAATTTAAAATGGAGGATCAATTATGTTTCGCTGCTAAAATTGATATAGCACATGTGAATAGACTTCAATGTGCTTTAAGTGCATTAGTGAAACATATCGAAGACAATAAACTGTATCGCTAATTGTACATGCTTAGTATTATAGTTGTTGTAATTATTCAATAAAATGGTTTCGAAATCGAAAATGTTCCCTTTCTTTTCTGGTTAGGTTAGGTTAGAGCTAACGAATCAGGGTCAGTCTAGAGTCAGCAGTCAGAGTAAATGGATTGAAAAATGAATAAATTTGAGAAAGAGAGAATTAGATCAAATCTAGTTTTTATGGAAAAACATTTGATTTTGGATGACGATTTTCTCGAGTTATCACTTCAACGCAGGATATTCTCTCGGGGAACACTTGACAATATAATGAGGACTGATTCTCCTCCATTGGACTATTGTATGAAACTTTTAAAATGTGATTCAAATGCTTATAGTCAATTTATTGATATATTAATTGGAACAACGCAGAATAATATCGTGAAAATACTTTTGAAAACATTGCCAATGGATTCAATGTAGATGGCTCCACCATTCGAAAGAGGTAACGTCACAGAGCTACTCCTCTCCACATTCCTCCACCTTGAATTTATTGAACGAGAACGATCAGTTTCGTTTTAGCTGTGAGAGAGTTGACATTGGAAACCAAAAAATGTTCTATACATGTCCATTGTGCATGTACACTCTTGGCAGTTGGACTCAATGTGAGAATTGTACAATTATTGATGACTATAGTGAAAAGTGTAAATTATGTAATCCTTGTAAATTACATAGAGGCTATGCAGTACAAATTAAAGGATGTAATTCATGTCTTGAGGTGATTTGTGACTCTCACCCTAGAGGACACCTGTGCTCCAATTGTCACTATGATAAATGTGATCAATGGGAGAATACTTACCCCGCTATGATTGGAAAGAATCCCAAACGTGATTTTAGTTTATTTCTACGAGATTGGTATCGTCGTGGATTTAAATTATTCTGGGAAGAGGAAACTGGTCTACGATTCAACTGTTGGGGTAACAAGACAATTTGGTTTCTACGTCATCGTTGTGACGACACTGCCTATTATGACTATAAACCAAGTTTGATTTTTATTTGGTAGTTACCGAATGTGATTCACCATTTGAAAACACTGTATGTGATATTGCTTCAAATAGACAGATTGAAACTCGTGAATTTCATAATATGAATGCAAATAGCATAATTGGCTATACAAAGAGATATGACAAGAGTGAAGTTACATTGTACTGTAGAAAATGTGATCCTGACTTTGCAGTCAATCAAGATCAATATACAGTGAATCCAAATGATTTACCAGCATTAGTGGTTCACGACAGTTGTCTATACATCGAAGAAGAAGAAGAAATCTAAAGTGTAGATTTAAAGACATTGTTGTATATATATATATATATGCATTTTATTAATAAACAAATTCACAAACATTTTTTAAGCACTTTACTCTTAGGGCACTGAAATCAATACTGTATAGGTCTGAGAGGATATTTTCCACTAGAAAGTCGTTTAGACGTGGCTTGTCACTATAAATGTGGAGAAACTGCTTGTAAGTATAGCCGCGACATCGGAACACAAAATATAGTAGTGCATGGAAGCCACGGCTTTTAGTCGTTAGATCCTGCACCCTCTTCCGATTTTGAATAATAGTTTTCCCACTGCTCTCAATATAGTTGCTGATGTGGGGTGTGTAAAATGTATAGGGTAGACCAAGAGGATCAAAAAATTCAATCGTCTTCATTGTTAGAAAGATGCACAGCCAATGACCCGTCAGCACAGTCGATGGACTGCTATTAACAATAATTAAGGTATTGTTGACACTTTGAATTTTTCCAAGAAAGTCCGAGGGTAGACAATAGGATTTGTACTGGGACATGTAGGGGTCCAAATTAAATACATTGATTATTTGACTGGTGTTCATGGCGCCAAGTCTAGTAGAACACTGCCTTCGGGAGTGATTTCCCAATAGGTTTCATATTGATTTAGTGAGATTAGTGCAATACTCTCAGCCAATGGGTCGGCAAATGTACACTCTAAACGCACACTCCCCGTACGTACTATACTCATATCCTGTGTGCCAGACAAATCCAGTACAATGATACCATGTGTTTTAGCAAACATTTCTTCGGTTATACCATTTTCAAATAGTTGAGAGTCATGATCTAGGGTTTGCATGGTCAACTCATACAATGTTCTATAGGATTTATCAAAAGATAGATTGTAGAGTGGGATACCGTTTACTTTGCACACAAGAGATGAAATTCCAAACATCTCGAATTTATGTGGACATCCAGTCCACGATCCTATTGCACTGGCGCTTTTTACAAATGCCAAAGCGAGTTTTGACGGAATTTCACCATTGATAAAGGATGAATCGGTGAAGGTGCGTGAGCCCATGGCAATATGACGTTGATTGGTGATTGTATGAGGAACAAGTAGTTTAATATTATTTCCATTGGCTCTCAGTTTTTCCACTGCCAAAGCAACAGAACTCATGACCTGTTGTTTGCGTACATGAAGTATTGCCGAGGTGAGGGAGAGACTTACATCAGGATTGGCTGCAAGTTCTTTTCTCAATATGAAATTGGAGGGTGCAAGCGTCAGTTTTATATCCACTTTAACATTGGGCGGCAGCCATTGGGGTATATTAAATATTTCATGATATATTTTTCCAACTAGATGTAATTCGCTAGTTGTAGCATTTTTAAGTGCATCTGTACTATCAGTATTAGTAATATATTCATATCCATTGGAGGTGCCTCTCAATTCCTTGTATGACTTGGGTGTCATCAACATGAATTGCAAATAGCATGTATAATTTGAGAGATTGTTGCTTGTGCTCACCAGCGTGCCATTGATGTAGACACTGATTTGACGAAATAGATTTTGTAATATACAATTTTCATAGGATATTCCATCGGCCCGAATTGGCATTGTATTATCGGATTTCCGGACTTTCATTTGTAAATCTATAAATGTTGAAGACATGTCCATAAAGTAGTCTTCATTGGAATAAATTTGAAAGTGGATATTATCAGAGAGGGGTTGTTGAGGATAAAATTGTTCATAGTATCCATGCTTGACACTCACATCTACATTTTCTGCATTGAATAGATTCAATGATGAGGTGATTGAAGGTTGAGAATCCATATGTGGTAGGTAGGACATCTTAAGAGAAGAAATCTAATTTCGATCTAACAATTCTCTTCCTGGGGCTTCTTCTTCTGTTTACACTACGTGTCGGCTTTTTCCTTCTTTTCTTTGACAAGAGTGGTGATGTCTTTCGTTTCTGACCTGAGTGGAGACTGATGAGTGATGCAGTGTTTCTCGACCTTTTTAAACCTTTTCCATTTTGTTTTAATCTCTCGCCAAGGGCTCGCGCTCTGGACCTAAGATTTTCCGTAGCACTTTTTTTAAAATCCTTGCCAAAGCCCCAATCGTATAGTGTAGAGGATGCAAAATCTGTCGCAGCCGGTACAAGATATTTTCTAGCCAGAGGTAGTGCAGAGCAAAAGAGCTTAGCAAACCAACTGCCAAGACCGTAGCCAGACATTGTAGTACGCCCCTTGTAATAGTCCATTCCATTGCCCTGTTGTCTTGGGCCAAGAGTATTAACATAGCAGTCAATATCAGGACAAGTGAATACCACTTTTCTATTAGACATCTTGTTGTTGAACGATGGGACGAAAATGGCATGTAATCACAGCCAAACCTTTTGAAATTGCTATGGGATCACCTAATTCAGTTCGTAGTGTTAACTGACAGAGTTCCAAATAGGATGTGTTTACGGGAATATACTGAAGATGCTTTATATTGTAGTGGTGAATATGTTCTTGATTGATTTTTCGTTCAAGAACTCGTAGGAGGGGAACATTTGAATTACCAACCCGAGATGTTTCCACAAATGAAGCGTAGAGAAATATACAAGTGTCCGTGGAGAAGGCAGGTGGGTAGTCAGCAAAAATGAAATTAGTGTTTCCGGCACTTTTACCATTGATTATATTGAGCTTAAAGCCAAGAACATACTTTAGATTATCATTGCGAATAACCTTTTCATCGGCAATAGGTGAACTAATATAGATCTTACCCTCCTCCTTTGAATAGTTGAAATGAAAAGCTCCTTTTTTACGAGCAGAAATTCTTTTATTAATAGAACGACATAAATCATTCATACAGGTGAGTTCCTCGTAGGGTAATTCACTATATGGATGATTCATCCAATTGATTTTTTGAATTTATTCTTGATCACCTGAAGGTGGTGGCGGCCAATCATAGGGTCTAATTTTTATGTCATATTTACGATCTTTTCTCAGGATGTCGTAGGTATTTTTGAGAATACAGTCGACAAGAGCCACTTCATACTTTCCGTCGTCGAATTTGATGGTGGGGGAGAGTTTCGTCCAAAAATCACTTGTTCTATTCAAGTCATTGTAGAGAGGATCAGAAGATTGGACATGAAAGTCACATAGAAATCATTGGGCATTGTTAACATCTTCAGCACTGACCCAAGAATCAAAATCTAAGATGTATCCTAGCCAACGAACAAGCAACTGTCTCTTGCCCCTACGAGTACGACTCTTTAATATCTTTTCAATTTGATAAATTTCACTAGTGTTTCTAACTTTTTGCAGTTCATAATCATAAAAACCACCGAGAATCTCATCATCTTTGGTGTCTCGCAGTCGATATGTCGTGGGCTCGGTGTCCAGGATTTTGGACACTTTAAAAAGTTCAGTGCTCCATAAATAATTCCCCTTTTCAAAAATATTGGTGGTTCTATTAATTCGAACAGTATCAACAACATTGAATTTCTTCTTCACATTTTTTTTTTCTTTTTCACCATTGGAGTATTGCTTTAGAAAGGCATCAAATGTATTTTCACTGCAGTGAACATCCCGAGGGCTTGAGTTGGACAGAGATCGATGAGGTCGATGGTTATATATCCGCATGATTTTATCTAAATCATGAATAAAAGCAGATGTATTTTTCAGTGTACAATTTCTTGAAATTAATAGACGAATCGTTCTTATTAATCGTTCAGCCAATGCAGCCTTTATCGGGCTGTGACTATGATAAAGTGTTGTGTTATATTTCAATAGAACCTTTTGCACATGGGGATTAACAAATTCACTGCCACGATCCGATTGAATTTTTCTATACGAATCCTGTTCAAGAATACTTTCAATGGCCTGAGCAACTTCAACACCTCTCTTTGACCGTAATGGAATGGCATAGGCATAGCGACTAAAGACACTGATTGTCACCAGAATATATTTGTAGGGTGCATTGTGACGCCGTTGAACTGCGTCTAAAGTTAAAAGATCCGTTTGCATTATATGCAGAGGGAAAAAGGCTTTAGTTTGTCGATATTGTTTGCCACGAAGCCTGTGATTCCGGTGCTGCCGGAGACAGCTTTAGAAAGCGTTTTGGGAGAACTTAAACTTCCCGCTTCACCAATATTTTCATAGACACCTTTCAGAACTTCATCCATTTTGAACGCAAACACGTAGTGTAATGTCCACTCCCCTTTTGCACACTGGAGGGTGATTCAATTCGTCTTCGCTTTTGACTAGCAGCCACAGGTGTTATAAAATCATTGCTGCTGCTGCTGCTAGTATTTTCAAATATTGAATCTTCTTCTTTTTTAAATGGTGGTGTTGGTGTTGTTGGAGGACTATATTCTCTTAGTTTCTTTAGAATTTGCTTATTGCCAATAAGACTTTTGGGAAAGTTTGATACACTTAGAAAGGTGTATAGATTATTGTCAAATGATAAAAGTCCTTTACGATTCGTCACCATATCACAAATTAAATCAACTAGATTATAACTTTTTCCCTGAATTATAATTCGTTTCCCTGTGCTATCGACTTGAACTTGATCACCACCAGTTTCCAACATGAGATATGATAATACTCTTTTACTCTGTCCTCGATAGGTCAGTGGCAATAGGTTTCCAATTTTCGAAACAATCGAATTCAATTCCTTCTTCTTTGATTGCACTGCTGCAGAATCTTGAGATGTTTCCTGTTTAGAGGTATCGGTAACAGCGACGGGTCTCTCACGATAAGGTTTATGTTTGTCCACAAGTCGCAATGCATCTTGAAGTAAAAGCAGTTTTTTGTCATCGGCAATATTCTCATCATTAAAGAATTTTTTTAGATTGTCTTCAAAATGTTCGACGGGCGAGAGGACAAGTTCAAATGGTGTCAATTTATAGGGTTTTGCCATTCTCTCTCTAGAGAAAACCGTTTACAAGTCCTGCAATTATTGGCAGTAAAAGTGTGAAAAAGCTACCGCCCGCTTGAAGGAGACGTTTTGTTTTAAAATTGTTTCCCTTGTTTTTACAAGCCAAGGCGCGTACAGTGGAACGATGTTGCTTTGTCTGTTGTCTAACACCTTCTGGCAGTTGAACATTACCCTCAGTTAAATTTAAACAAAGTTCAGATATTAGATTAATGAAATCAATGTCAACACCGTGTTTGAGTATGGCCTTCCTAAGCAAGGGTTTTGAAGTGCTTAAAACGGAAAATAAATGCCGTTGTTCGTGTAGTTTCTTCAGTGTCATAACGTCAACTAATAGCCTTTTCTACTGTTCACCGGAAAATATACTGTAATTTCATTGTTGAAAATGTCGGTGACTACACGTAGATCCTCGGGTGTGCTCTGATTAAGATCCAGCAAAATGTAACCGTAGGGTTTATTAGTCGCCTGAGTGTACGCTGACAACAGAAATTTAGGGGCGCTGGGGTATATCTGTTTATTGAGAGTTATTAGCGAGCTAGAATCACCAACAACTCGATAGATAATATAGATAGTGCAATTCAAAGCAAGGGTTCACATACATTTGCTTTGATGAAACAGATTGTGTAGAACTAGGGTTATGGAAATGTGTTCATGGTGGGAGCGAACAGTGAACAGTTGTAGCATTTCCTGTGAGAACTGTTCAATGGATTCAGCCAAATCATCAATAATCAGCCACGAATTCGATTCAATACTATTGAAAACATCAAGTCCCCGTATGAATTGTATTGGTATGGTTGTGGCAATAGCTTTTATTTGATCGTAGGACTCCTGCCAAACACTATAGCAATAGTAGATTTTTTTCGGCTTTTCTAAAAACATTTTATCGCAATTTTTAACTATTTTAGTTAAGAGTGTTGTTTTCCCCGACATTGAGGGACCACACAGAAACGATCTGAAGGGTGTTTTAAATTGATACATGCTGCTGCTGCTGCTGCTGTTGACAACAGTTGGACTATAACTAACTGTAAATCATACGTGTCCAATGAATAAGTAGTAGCAATAATTTTCCCATAGATCTATCTACGTTAACAAGAGTAACAACAACAAAAAAACAATATTTCAAGGTCATTTATTTCGGCAACATGAAAACTCTATTTGTTCAACATGAACAACATAAGAATAACATATTATGTTCAACAAGAACAACAACAATATTTCATGGTCATTTATTTGCAACATGAAAACTCTATTTGTTCAACATGAACAACAACGATAAAAATGACACTTTATGTATAACATAAATAAAAACACTTTTTGTCCATCAACATGAAGAGCAAGAACAACACTTATTGTCTTTAAAAACACTTTTTTTGTCCAGCGCCAAGAACACTTTTCTGTACAACAACATGAACACTTTTCTGTACAACAACACTTGAAAAAAAAAACACTTGGAACATGAACTAGCACAGTTGAACATTATGAATTTAAAAGTGGGGTCCCCCCCCCCCGGGACCGCGGGGCCGAAGGCCGGCTGCGGGCGGGACCCCCCACTCCCCGGGAATAGCCGCGGGAAGGACCCCCCACCCCCCCGGGGCCGGCCGCGATGGAAAAAAACTGTACAATAGTTGTCGTCACTGCTGCTACAGGTTAGGTTGGGTCAGTGGTGATGGTTAAATTGGGTTAGTTAATTTATGAACGGGTTGGAGCATTTAATTTATGAACGGGTTGGTGGTGGTGGTTAGTGGTTGGGTTAGTTGGTTAGTCAGGTTAGGTTAATTTATCCAGACCAAGTTGATTGCGATAGTCTTTGCATTCAACTCGGTCTGAAATACGGTAGTGGCCATGAGGCAGGACACTCACACCATTCTCGAGCACATAGACTTTGTCAGATATACATGACATTGCATTTTTTCCACTCTTACAGTATAATTTCTATACTGTAGAGAGCGAATTGCAAGCACTTGTGCTCTTGGCACTAGGCTACTTTCTACACAGTCTCTGTACACGCTCATGTTGAAATTGCTCTTTACAAAATATGTAGGCACCCCTTTACACGCCTGCTTTTCATCCCCATTATGAGTTTTAACGCAATAAACTTTAGGACCCGGGAACACCCCCCTGGATATCAAATCACTCCCCGTCTCTGATTTTAACATTAATAGTTGATTGGGGGCTTGACGTTTCACCAACTCGGTGTAGAGGGACGGATTCCAGTTGGTGAAATCCATCCGCGTGCTGATGTGTTCCCCCTTTTCTAGATCACCCAATAAATCTTCGGTCCCATTTACCTTTAACAGCAGAGAATCTGTATCCCCATAGTAAACTTGAACCTCCCCCTCCCGTGGCCATTGCACCTTGCACACATTGTAAAAAAACGACAACATGAGCTTTTTGGAAATTTCCAGTACTGAACTACCTCCTGCTATATTCTTGTTCAGTACCACATTTCGCTTTTTCCTGTGTAGAAGAACCATGCCAGCCTCTATGCTCGTGAACGATGTAAAATTGGGATCGGCAATAATTCGTGCACACTCTAGAGGGTCAGTCACGACATCGCAGCGAAATCTGTTACGTATGCTTTCACACATTTTGCCAAACGCTGAATTTAGAATGAGTTTGTACATTTCCTTCTCTACCTTGGAGTTTGCCCTAGAGCGTTTATCAACAAAAGTGTCGATAAACGTCTTCAAATATGGGTTCTGATTGAACTGCAGGACCCTATGCATTTTGGTGATCTTGAAACCATTGGTCACCATCCAGTGCAAAAGCACATGGTGAACAACGATATTCTCCTTAGGGTCCAAATCAGCAATCAGTTTTTGCTTAGAGGGGGTCCAGTGCATCCCCATATCCTCAACCAATGATCGATTGTAGGGGCTCAGTGAGTCCCTGCTCACGGGTCGATTGATACAGGGAAAAACAAAATCTCTGACTGAATCGTGAAGCGCCAGTGGAATGTGCCCGTCAATTTCAAAGAACCATCCTTGTGGCCCATTGTCCTCGACGGTGGTAATGTCGGGGAACTCACAAGGATTCTCAAGCCATTGATAGTTCCCACACGGCAAAGAGTAGTGAGACATTGCCGAGGGGTACAATGAGTTCATGTCCATGAACACTGCATTTGACGTTGCACCGGTGCTGTTTTGTCCGCTCGGATCGGTTGACAAGACGCGGTCCCCATGAAAAACATACCCTCCCCTCATTGAACGCTCTACAAAAAGGTGCCGATCTACATCTGTGATTAGGCCTATTTCCTCCCTACTAATTTTTAAAATCAAATCCATCACCAAATGGGGTGTGGAAAAAAATAGCCTATATCTAACCCGAACTCTGAATAGATTTGGTCTGTGTTCTTGCAGACTATATCCAACAGAGTTAAAACGTCACTGGCCAAGTACAGTCTACCATAATCCCACCCATTTTTACAATTCCCCTTAGACCACACCTTCTTGGCAAACTCATATTCCTCGGCTCTGCATTCACTGCTGGTCAGTGAATTGTAAAAAGCTTCAATTGGAGGTAGTTTCACCTCGCTTAAGCGAGCGTTAGAACAGTAATAGTCGTATGCGTATACACCTTTGCAGGTCAATAGGTCATACATTTCACTGTCTGGAAAGTGCTGTTTAAGCAAGGGAAAGCTATCAAAATTGTCGCTTTTCTGCACTTGAATCAATTGACTCAATGCCTTGGGAAAAAAACTAAAAGAATCTAAAAACCTGATTTTATTCCAACACCTATGCCCATTACTTACTAACTGCCATTTCAGCTCGAGAAGCAACAACTTCTCGGCCGATTTGGGAATAATGTTATAGGTAAATGAATTATTTACCCATGGACTGTCTACTCTCCCTCCCTCCCTGTACGTACGTGCCAGTGCCGGTAAAATAAATTTTAAATCGTAATTTGAGTTGTGGATAAAAACAGGGATAAAAAACTGCTGGCTAACATTTAATTTACACGATTGATGCGCAACCCCTCTAAAATTACTACCCCCAGAGGATATTTCCTGCCACAAGTGATTATGATCCCTGACCTTCCCCCTCCTCCCTCTTTTCCCTTTAGTCCCCTTATCCCCCTCTTCAAACTCCCCCTTACAAACCCAACATATTTTTTTATTTTTAATTGCGAGACGATCCTCTGCAGACAGCATCATAGGATAATGTGTATTTCTCAAACGAGAAATAGCACCATTAGCTGTGCCAATTAGTTTAGTCAGTGCCTTGACCATGCACTCCCCCTCATCCAATGTTTCTACTATTTCTAACAACCGCATGGTATTAGAATTGTCTCTTTGGGCATGGGCGTAGGACACTGCAATAGCTTGATGTTCTTTGATTCGGTTTGGAAATCGAGGATCGTTCACCTCCACCAGCTTAGCTTCACAATCCAAAGATATTTTTTTGCACTGGAGAAGGGTGTTTTGAAAATTTTTGAAGCGTAAAATGGCCCTATCCCCTGAAACCGTTTCCACTGTCTGGTAGCCATGCCGTCTACAATGCTTCATATGATCCCGTAGTTTTATATCACTACGGAATTATGACAGGCATGTCGGGCAGTAGAAACGTGTCCCCCTATGCTTACCACCCCCCAGAACTCTACTAATGTCTGTAATAGGATTAAAATGGCCAATTGAATTGGCAAGGTCACTAGGTGGTGTATACAACAACCAAACCCAGTGTTTGACTAATTCAATTGACGGGCCCCTTACTGGGAAAACCACCGCCTTCTTTTTTAAACGAACCCCATCTTCAAATTCAGTTTCATACTGAACCACAGTAACGCCGATATTTAAATGGGCATTAGCCCTTTCAAAAATATCAATAGATCTTAGCGTTACTGGGTATTTTCCTTCTAAACAAGAGAAATCTACAAATGGGAAATTGGACCCTTCCTTCCCATGTACAGCCCAATCGTCTAAATTCGTCTTGGAAGCGTCACGTGCTAGAGGCTCGAATGCTGATATGAGGAAAGCGTACTTGAAACATTTTTGATCTGTTTCAAAACAGATCTTCTGGACACCTTTACATCCTTCTAGATCTGGATTATAATTTAAAACTATTGCCCTTTCCCCACCCCCTCTTAAAATAAAATCTTTCTTAAATTTACAGATATTAACGCTTAAATTTTCAACAAAAAGAACTACAGAGCCGCTCCCATTTTTGTTAAAGTTCTCAAGATGCGCAATAATATGACCTTTCCAATCCATGAAAACACCCTCAAAATTTTCTAAATTCGGATAAATCACGCGCATCTCGGAGTGTATATAGTGATGGTAAACTTCGCTTTTCCCCTCATTTAAATAGAACACCTTTAAAACAATTGAAACCTTAATTGAATCCCTCCCCTCTCCCCATAATTGAATTTGGTTCTCCAGCAGTGCACGAATTTCATCTACATAGTCATGCACAATTTCTACGGGATCAAACACAAAATTTCCCCCCATAAGTGAATTAAATGGATCCCCAAAAGTCGCAGTGTAGACAACTATTGCATTTAAAATTGTATTAGATAATTGAAATTCGGGAAATGGTGTAAATTGGACATTACCCCCCTCCCCCTCTTGTATATTATCAACACCCCCTCCCCCTCCCCCACATTGTTCAATATTTGGGGTATGGGAATCCACTTCAGTTGTTTGAAGTGGAAGTAGGTAATCAGTGGGGGCTAGAGGAGGATTCCCTGTTAAATCGTTTAAAATTAGCATGGTATTTGGACTTAGAAATGGCAAGTCCCCCTCTGAACTAGGAACATTACCTTGCTCAACTATGCTAGGTTCTACATTGAAATAATTACTTAGAAAATTATTAATATTAAAAGGTATTTCATCGAAATTAACAATACCATCCCATTCATTGATATGTGAATTGTCCTGAATGACATGAAATTCCGTAGACGCGAGTTCTTCCTCTCCTTCTCCAGCTGATGAGGACGGCGACATGGAATAAGGGACCAATGGTCCAACCTATAAATGAAAAATAGCTTATTTTCAAAGTGTTCAAATCACCCCTACTGTTTAAAATTTGGATTATTATTTACGTATTATTTAAAACGCGCTTAGTAGTAGTAGTAGTAGTAGTAGCAGTATGCACATAGTAGCATTTGCTTAATTCACTGTTCCCTACTCTATCGATATTCTGAAAGTTCCAATTTCCAACTTAATATAAGATATTTACAATCTAAAACGCTTTACATAGAATTAACAATTTGATTTTGTTCAAACAACTCCATCCCCTTTCCCAATTTCCACTATTTAATGCCCCCTCCGAGCCGGCCCAGCGGGCCACCGCGGCGCTTCCCGCGGTGCTTCCTCCGGCGCTTCTCGGGCCCACTGACGCTTTCCGGGCTCCGCGGCTCCCAGCCGTTTACATAATGTCCAAAAAAAATATTGTTAGACCATAAGTCGTTTCTCTCTAATTCCCTACAGGTTGTGAACTCATTAGCTTAATTATTGTAAGCCGCGTATGTTCTGTTCCAAGACTGTTCAGCAGGAAAATACAATTAAATGGGAAACCGTTAATTCTTATTGAATGCTAAGCCCCTAAAATCTTGGCAAGTTGTAAGGTTGAAAGCTTTCAAAAATATTACGCAAATTAGAATCCATATGTGCAATAGATAAATGGGATAATCTCTGTCCTTCTCTTAAAACTATAATATTCAATTGTGAAAAATAGCATTTTGAGTTTCAAATGGTGAGATAGCAGTAAACTAGAAATTACCTAAAAATATTATTATGAGATATCGAAGAGATAGCAACAGTGGGGACAGAGAAAATAGCAAAGATTAGAAAAAGAGCGGTATCTTTTGACAAGCAAGAAAAAAAATTACATTATATTTAGATATCTCTGAGGGAGGGGGGAGCAGAGAAATTTAAAACATTGGTTGGGGGCGAGGAGTTAATATTTTAATATCTCTGAGATAAGTTTATATTAGGTTGAAAAATAGTTTTGTTTTTAGGTATTTCTATAAGATAGGTAGGAAAAAATGCTCACATTCGCAAATTCCGGGTGTATTTGAATGCCCGAAGGCCCAGGCGAAGCATGCTGTACCATCGGCGGACCTTGTGTTGGTGGAGCAGCTATTATAGGTCCACGGAGAGCGGATGTGCAAGCGATGTCATAATCTTGCGCAGATTGGGCTGCGGCTTGGGCAGGCAACACTTGTTTAGGAGGCTTCGGCCAGCGACCATATTGGACAACTGTCGCCTTCGCAGGTGCCGCATTATTACCCCTTGCTCTCTTACTGGGAGGCGGCGGGCATTCTTCACAATTTGCCTTAAAAGAAGAGAAAAAAGTTAGTATGGAAAATAATTTCCCCCTTTTTTACAGAAGGAAAATTAGCATCCCCACCCCCACTAACCATAATTTTGTCTAGAAAAGCATTTATTGCAAAGAAGCCCCCTCCCCAGCATTTTCAGCAATGCAAAAAGTAAAATTTTGCGAGAAATATACTAGGCTTAGAAATCAAACGTTTTTATTACACAACTTGTGAAAAATAAATCTTGACAATCAGTAGTCTATAGCCATAGGATAGAAATCAATGTTTCTATTTTTACCATTTAGAAAAAAAATTAAATGTTCCAGTCTATAGGCTTTAAATAAGAAAAAGATTGTTAACACACAGCCTATATGCCTAAAATTTGTGATCATAAGTTAAAATGCTATTCTATTTACGCATAATATAAGCTTCATGCAACTCCTAAAGACTTTTCTTTCTAGCCTTGCATATCAAAGTTAAAAACCATAGTTTTCACGCCCCCCTCCTGTGAATATAAAATAAACTTAAAATTAAAAACATGCCTAGAGACGCAACGCATATATTTACACATTAGTTTTCTTGTCAAAGGGTGTACATGTCTACACAACGAATCCCCCCTTACTTTTCATGTGAAGAAACATTTTGTTTTCATTTTACAATGATGGCGATAGAATTGAGGCATTGCCCCCTCCCTCCCCCTTTTACATAATGTCCTAAAAATATTTTTTAGGCATTAATTTTGGAAATAACTCGTTTCCCTTCTTCCATACAACATAGAATTTCGCAAAGCCTGTAGCCTTACATAGGTTAATCAACAGCAATCTCTTTCCACGCGAAACTGTTTTTAATTTGAGTGGAAAAACAAACCTTTTTTGATCTGTGGAACCTTTGGCTAAGCCGCGAACGTAAATACACTGGAAAAGGGTGACAAAACTATTTATAATCTTGCGCGGAGCCTTATGTCAAACAGAGCGGCATAATGCCTTAAGAATTGACAGAAGTCAGTGGACACTTTAAATCACAGTACAGAAAAGCAAGAATTTATCGAAAAGAGAATTATTTCTATTGCGAGAATTATCGTTGTAAAAACAGTGGGGGGGGGGGGTTTGCGGTAAAAATAACATATTTTATGTTTTCTATCAAGTATAAAGATAGCATAGTGGAGGAGTTTGTACTGGAGTGGGAGGGGGGACTTACCTAAATATACTGGTGGGTGACCAATGAAAATAATTTTATTTGAAAATAAAAAATGAAAATGTACTCATATTGCTAATTGTGGCTGCCAAGGCTTCAAGCTCATCAATAATATTTAGTGTTATATCGATTGTGTCCTGGAACTTTCTGATAATTTAATCACAATGCATGTCCGTTATATACGAAATCTCAAGGGCGAATTGTTATGTAATGGGGAAAATCATATGTAAGCGATCCTCTGATTGGCTGAGAAGGAGATGTATCCGAGTCTCTGATTGGCTGAGAAGGGAACACGTGATCCTGTTTCCTATTCCTGGATCTTAACATTCGCCCCGAGCGTGCACTTGGCCAAAACAACAAAGAAGCTATATTTGTTTCTTAATTCCCCTTTCGTAAATCAATACATTCTCCCCACCGATTATGTAAATCAAGTTCTCGGAAATTCACTTCTCCCTCGAGTCCTAAATCAATACATTGCCCCTAGCATGCACTTGGCCAAACAACAACAACAAATCAATTGATCTTGAACGAAGTGTCATTAACCCTGTCCCCGTTAGACTCAATAATCCAGAAAACATCCATCAAAGTGAGAAAATTCCTGTTTTTTCATTCTCACTGACAAAAACCATAAAACAGACATAAATTGATGTTGACATCCATGAAAAACATCAAATAAATCGACCAACACACATAACCGTCCAAGAAACATCCATAAAAGTGAGAAAAATCCTGTTTTTCAAGTGAGAAAAATCCTGTTTTTTCATTCTCAGTGAGAAAACCATCTCCCTAGGGACTCTATGCCCATATATGGTGTGCTGACACGAGTAGCACCTCCCGTTCTACTCAGGTGACTTATTGTTGCGACTTTCTTAAATTTGGTAATTCTTGTGAGTATTTGGAAATCAAAGCTTAAACTCAATAACTGATACTAAGTGTCCTAACATTTTGCTTGGATTAAAAGTGACGAACTAGGATGAACATTTCAACATCTTCCTGAAGCTACTTCAGTCTGCATATTATTTCATTTAATTACACTTAAAACGGATGAGCTTTTAATTTTTTACCTAAGAAAATAGCTGGCACTTCATTTTTCTTCGTAGCGAATAAACTATTAAGTGTTTTTTGTGTCATTGTAATTGAAGTGTTCTCATGTGAAGTGTTCATCATGTATTTTTCAATTTGATAAATTTACTCCTTTTAGATACAGTTTATAATTTGACTCATATTAGGTATTTATCAGTTTATAATTTGGAATGAATCCCCAAAAAAAAAAATGAATAATATCCAAAAGAGCAGCCAAAAGCGATAAAAAAAAGCAGCAGTTCAGCCTTAGCCTACATGACATATATTCTTTAAAGAAGCCAAAAAAAACTTTAAAATGCATTATTTTTAATTGTAATTAAAAACCAGTTTTTAATACAAGAAGGCTTCTTAGGAATCCAAAAGAGCAAAAAAAAAAATCAATATCAAAGCCGCCCATTTCAACTGTTTTAAAGGTGACAAAACAGATATAGGCAAAGGGCATTATGAAAAAATTAAGCTTCTAAGTTCAAAGTTATATTCAAAGTCTTTACCCAGATAACTGACGGATTTTGTGATACGGTATTTGAAGTTTTATATGCAGTAATGCTCGATGAAAAAAACTACTAATTTTGATAATTATTTATGTTAAGAATACATAGCTAATAGATACTTCAACTACTCGTATTATGCAAGGGTTCTGAAACGCCACAGCCATTTCGTTTCTACCACATTTCTACTTCTCTTGATGAATAACGAAGAAGACCAGTTTCCAGCCAGCGACTTGTGAATTTTTGAACTCATGAATAGGCTCGAATCTGTTGTAAATTTAAGCTGTGATTTGAGAAAGACTGATGAAAACATTAATGTTTGCGGTCAACATTGATCGCGCCGGCGGCGCGGCGTGCTGTTTTTTGCCCCACCACCGCCGGTCTTCCCTCATCGGCGCGGCGCCGGGGTCTAGTCTTATATATGAAGAGTGTAAATATTTGCCCTGTTCTTTGCGCTAAAGTTTTGCAAATGTGTCCTGGAATCATTTTGGAATGCAACAAGTTTAACGTTTGGTAATTTCAAGTGGTTTACTTTTTGATTCTCTATCAAGATATTTGAACGAAAAAGCTTCATAATAGTAATTAAAGGGAGATTTAGGGGTATGTTTCTTTCAAGTTTGGTTATCTTTCTTCTTTCATTTTTTTTTTCAAATTAGGTTTCCTTAATAATTTGTCCAAAAATTCTCCTTTGTAAGGTGTGGTTTTTGTATTTCTTCTGTAGTTTTACAATACAAGAATTAAGAGAGCTGTAGAATCCACTGTGTAAATCCAATTTTCTTGTTTTTTCTCTCAATATTTTATTATTATTTATTATTCACTCGTTTTAACTCATTTTCCTCAACTCACCGATATGTTTGTCACTTAAATTTGTTAATTTTGTGAGCAATTCGTTTACCTCTTCCGAATGTTCAAATTCTTCCAAGTTTCGTCAGTATATGCACTTCCAATGACAGTGCAATATTACAATATCAAAATTCCCCCTCTTACAATTCCCCCTTTTACACTTTAAATAAAAAAGTTTTTTTCTACTGAAAGTAAGGAGCGACATTACAACTTAAAACGAACAGAAATTATTCCGTATTTAAAAGGGGCTGTCCCCTCCTCAACTTCTTGCTCTTTACGTTAAAGTTTTTTATTACTTTAAATAGTAGAGTTGTGACAAATATTCAAACTTTTGCTTAAGAAGCGAGGTGTTGAAAAGGGGACAGCCCCTTTCGGATACAGAATAATTTCTGTTGGTTTTAAGTTTTGATGTCGCTCCTTACTTCCGGTTAAAAAAAAACTGTTTTTTTAAACTTAATTTCTGAACGTTTTTCAACTAATGCAGGTTCGAATTGGGCTCACTGTAAATAAAACATTAAAATGAAATTTGCCTGTTAATTTTGGCAAAGTTTCCCCCCGTGTAAAATTTCCTCTGGAAAATTCACCTCCAAAACTACCCTCCAGAAACTGTCAACCAGGAAAATCCCCCCAGACATTTCCATTCTAGCTGAAAATTACCCCCGGAAAATTTCTTGTGGACAATTCCGGCTGAAATTTTGTTTCTTTGCCCACTTTCATTTGAAAACATTTTAATTTTTGTGTGTTTATAAAATCATGCCGGATTTCCCCCTCTTTGAAAATTCTTCCCACAAATACCCCTCCCCACCCTTGCCCCTTGTAGAAAGATGCTACCGCACAAAATTCGCTCTGGAGAATTTATCCTGTGGAAAACTCCCCCATGGAGAACTTTTCCCGTGGAAATTTCGCCACCTACGGAAAGATAAACATCAAAAACAAGAAGAACAATAGAGAATTCTTTTCGCAAGACAGTGGCATTCTACATTTGAATGAATACTTCGACCCTTTGTCCTAGGGGAAATAGAGTTCTCGGATGCACTGAATCGGATGGTGTGATTTTTATTAGGAATCCTTGAATTTTACGGGGTCTTTCCCTCCTTTTTCGAAAATCAGGCAAGTTTTCTCAGGGTTGTAGCTTTTGATGGGTAGCACTAAACTTAATGGATCATATTTGGAATCAACATAATAAACCAATTGTTTTTATATTAAAATTTCATTTGATATTTAAATTTCATTTTTTTAGAGTTTCGGTTACTATTGAGCCGTATCGCTCCTTACTTACAGTTAGTTACCACGAACTGTTTGGTGCAACAACGTAAACGGGTGATTGGACGCAGCAAAAAGTTTAAAATAAGTAGTATTGTACAAGACTTGATAGTGCAGCAGTAAGAAACCGGCCTTTGGCAACTTAGTTTCGAATCTTAGATAAGGGAAATTTTTGTCTTAGAGAGTATTTAAAAAAAAACACTTTTTGTTCTTAGAGAATATTAAAAAAAAAAATTGAAAACGAAAAATAAAAAAATTTAGCTCATTTTAAAATGGACTAACTAGTCGTTTTTTTCGATTTTTGACTCGTTTTAACTTGTTCTTCTCAATTCACCGAAAATTTTCATTGATTTATTTATAACTTAGGTCAATGTGATATCTTTGTTATGTGAAGCACAATCCGTTTTGCTCCTTTCGTTATTACTTATACTCATAAATTTTCGAGAAGAAAAATATTTTCGAACAGTTCGTGGTAACGAACTGTAAGGAAGGAGCGACTTGGTCCAATACTAATCGAAACTCTAAAAAAAGGAATTTTGAAAACAATTAACGCATCAAAAGAATTGGCTTTTTATGCTGATTCCAAATATGTAAAACTCATTAAGTTCAACGTTACCCATCAGAAGCTACAAGCCTGAAAAAATTTGCCTGATTTTGAAAAGGGGAAAATCACCCGAAATATTCAAATGCTCTTAATGAAAATCACACCTTCTTAACATTAATAAATGTTAACATGTTAAAAAATAACATTAAAAATTAACAGTACGACAGGATCGAGAATTCAAACGGCAAGAAATCGGTTTGAAAAGCTTCTACCAACACTAATTTGTTCCCGACTAGGTTCCATCTTTTTGAATTTCAAAAAAAAAGAGACTTAAATCTCACTCTGATTGGTCAATCATAAGTTTTCTGATTGGTCAATCAAAATTCATAAATTTTTAAAAGTTAAACATTGCTGAAGGTGACAAATTAGGAATAAAATACGTGATTGGCGGTGTAGCCGGAGAAATTCCGATTTTATCCGCTATTGTGATTTTAATGTTGCCCGCTATTGTGGGCAACATTAAAATCACAAATCTCTGGTGATGACTGAGATGCAATAGCTGAAAAATTTAAACCCAAAAACAGATTCAAATTTAAGTGTTTAAGAGGTAAATTATTAAAGGTTCAATTATGAAGCTGATAACTCGCACCACTTAAACTTTAGACTTTAAATGGTTTATAATTAAAAAACATTGCTCGAAAAAATTTTTATTCACTTTCTGCAGTTAATTCTAATTTTTAAAGGTTGTTTTTTAAAAAATGTTTCAGTTTCATGTCTATCTAAACGAATACATAAAAATAACAGTAGAAGTAAATACTCTGTTTGACAAAAATAATACTCAGGGTGGCAACCATGTTTAATATTAAACTAACATCATTCGGGGCAACCTTTGTAGTTGCCAAATAGGCAATTTTGGCTTTTTTGCCAGTCTCGGATAAAAGTAGATATTTTTGTCAACAAGTATCTGGCAGCCTGGTATTTTTTTCGATGCTACAAGAATAACCTCAGCTTTCATGACGCAACATATAGAACCTGCCAAAAAATGCACGGTTAAAATATTTGAGTCTTCCTTTGAAACATCGGGTGATGCATCAGATTTAAAATTACGTATTTTTCCGGGCAAACACAAACTTGTTAATCATATAATGATTGTTAATAAATCTTTAACGATCACATTCCTCACACACAATTCATCAAAGATTGAGTATCAACTTTCATGCATAACCATCCAACTACGGGCCATCATGATTAAAAACTTCTCTGGCAGGTGACTAAAGTATTATGAAACAGCACGAGAATCAAGAAGCCCCCCCCCCTCATATATTTAAGTGTAATTGAAATTCACTTTCGCTGCATAGCCTCATTAGGAGCCTACAACAGGAAAAAAAAACTGTCAAGATAAAGTTTGACTGTCGGACAAGGGTCATCACGTCGTTACTAGTCTTAAAGATTCCGACATGAGTTTAGTTTTATCCGCCCTCAGTAATGTTTATACCTCTAGTCAGGTCTGTACGAAGATAGAGGAGGGGGTCTCTATGGAGAAGTTAATTGGTCAAAAACGATACCCAGGGCACCTCTCTGCTACTTCGCAAACTATTTTTCAAAAAATTATTAGCTTTATTATCTAGGCTTTATGAGTCGATGTTATTCCGCCTAACAAGATCAACTCGAAACTAAACATTACTGATCAATTTTCTTTTTTAATTAGAAAAATGTAGTGTGTACTTTTGTGTAATCCGTTACATTCATTACGAAGAGGTAGCCAATCAGATTCAACATATCAGAGAACCCTACTGTAGAGGTTTCAAGCTCCTATCTACAAAAATATGGTATTTTCTACTTAAAAAAAAAAAAAAAAAAAAATCAGAAGAAAGATCATGGATTTTTGTTTTATTATGTTAGATATTTGATTTTTTTTTTTCTCTCTCTCTCTCTCTCTCTCTCTCTCTCTCTTCATTGGTGATTATGTTCAAACCAATGGTCTTAGAAGATTCGGAGAGGGATCATTTGATCGTAAATTTAAAGGTTTTGTAACCTTTTTAAGTGACCAAAAAGATTGGGGGCAACTAGCCCCTCTCCCACTCCCTTTTTTCCCTTAGACGTTTGATCCAAGTTTTGACATTGCCTTTTTTTTCAGCATAGTTGAAAGGTCGAATAGTTATACCTTTGGGGATGACATGCCCCCCCCCCCCCATTGTCCCTGGGGTAAGGGCTGTAATATATGCAATTATCCCATTGCTCATTTATAGTAGACCTAATTGTTATTGGGAAACATGCTGAAATATTTTGGGGGGTTATTTTCTGCGGGGGGGGGATTCTCCATAGGGAGAATTTTCCGGGCTGAGGAAATCTTCCGGGAGAATTGTCTTGGGGAATTTTACACGGGGGGAGGGGAATTTCCCGGAATTATTTGGAAAACGATTAGAACTTAAATAAAAACAAGTTTTTTTCAAGTGAAAGTAAGGAGCAACTAAAATAAAACGAACATAAATTATTCCGTATATAAGGGGGCCGCCCCCTTATCAACTTCTTACTCTTTACGCTAAAGTTTGACATTTTGTCCCAATTCTTTAAGAACGACTGCTAAAGCACAGGGATCGTTTAATCTGAAAAAGAAGTTTAAGCACTAAAAAACTTAAGCGTAAAGGGTGAGGTATTGAAGAAGAGGCAACCGTGCATATATGAAATAACTTCGGTTAGTTTTAAGTTTTAGTGTTGCTTCTTATTTTCAATTGAAAAAACTTATTTTTATTTAATCTGTTTATGAATCCATTTTGAAAAGGAGTTTTAAACTTTTTTTTTCTTTATAAATACTTATGATATCTAATTTTTATCTGTAACTCAGATTTCTATGGACTGAATTTTCCTTAAGATAAAGTAAAGGTCCTTTTTATTTTTTGCTACATCACCTGCGTTTATACTTTCATACCTAATTTTTCCTCTTTTAATTTAATCGAGTTAGTTATGTTTTCCTTGGGAAATTCCCGTTTGTTTGGTGTCCTATTTGTATTTCTTTAAGATTTCCTGCACATAAGATTTAGAGAATCAAGAATAAGATCAAATTTGTTTTTTTTTTTTTAAACAAATATCCCAAGCAAAATATACCGAACCAATGTTGTTGTAAATTGACTAAGGGTCTGTTCCAGAAGACGATTTTAAAATATTACGTTTAATTATATGTTATTTATGTTCAAAAACACCTGGTAGTAAAAGAATTTGGCCAATTTTTTGTGTTGTAAGTGCAGGAAAATATGATCTGCACACTTTTTGCTTACTCTGAACATTTAAGGGGTAGATTTTGTAGTTATGAGCAATTTTAAGTTGAAGGTAATAATAGATGATCAAGGGTGTATTAGGAATTTCGGTGGGGGGGGGGCTTCCCCAAGAATTTTTAAACGCATCAAAAATTTGTTTATACGCATTTTTGATACGTTTTTACGAGTCGGAGAAAAATATCGGGTGGGGGGTCAAACCCGGTCCCCCGCCCTTGGATGCGGCAATAAAAATAACTAATGATAATTGGCTTTTGGAATGCATTCCAAGACTGAAGAAAATCTGTTTCGTCGAGTTTCGGAAAACTATTGAAATTTAAATACGAAGGCCAATAAAAATGCAATCTGATTGTTTGAGTTGTGTGAATAGAAACTTACACAGCCATATATAACTGTAGAAATTAGGAAAAAGTAGGAATATAATTTTTATGAAAAAGACCTCCAACAAGTTATGTAATTTTTGTAGTTGCGGGACCGAAATCTTAAAAAAGAAGTGGGTGAAAAATCAGTAAAAGAAAAAGCTAAAAAAAATGTGGCACCAAATTGTTCAAGAATAAGCTAAATAGGCAAAAAAATGCTTACTTTAAAATAAGCTTTAAAAAAATGTGGCACCAAATAGCTTAAGAATAAACTAAATAAGTTAAAAAAAAATGCTTAGTATAAAGTAAGCTAAAAAAAATGTGGCACCAAACAGCTTAAGAATAACCTAAAAAAAATACTTAGCTTAAAATAAGCTGAAAAATGTGGCACCAAATAGCTTAAGAATAAGCTAAATAAGCCAAAAAGATGCTTAGTGTAAGATAAGCTAAAAAAAAAAATGTGGCACCTAACAGCTTAAGAATAAGCTAAAAAAAATACTTAGCTTAAAATAAGGTAAAAAAAATGTGCCACCAAACAGCTTAAGAAGGTACGACTCTTCTTTGAAAGTGTGCTTGACTTACCTTTCAGTGTTTGAATATTTACGAAACAAAAGCGTTGTCAAACTTACACAAATTAGTTTTGCTTATTTATTTTCATCTTCAGCGTGGCAACACTGACCAAAACAAGGTATTGGTCTTTAAAACTTCTTAATTTTGAAACAACCAAAAAATTGTTAGAAAATTCATGTGCGATTATTTTTACGATGGATCCAGGGGGGGGGGCAGCAAATATTTTGATTTTGTTGTCCTTTGTGCTGTAAGTTTTTCTGCGGAAAATATTCTCCGGGGAAGATGATATTCCAAATAAACTAAGGGTGCGTTCGAGAAGGCAATTATCAATAATTACTATTAATTGTATGTTATTGTGTTGTTATTATTGTTATTGTTGTATTATTTGTTATGTTATGTTATGTTATGTTTATTATTTGTTATGATATGCTATTGTTATTTTATTATTACATTGTTATTATTGTTATGTTATTATATATTATATCGTTATTTTTATATCATTATTATTATTGCTATATTATATTGTTATTATATTATTAAAATATATTGTTATTAATTGCATGTTATTATTTGTGTTCAAAAATAACGGATAATACAAAGAATTTGCCAGTTCTTTGTGTTATAAGTGCAGAAAGAATTAAAGTCTGAACTATTTATGTTTAGTATGAACATATAAGGGGTAAAATTGTAGTTCTCAGCGATTTTAGGAAGAAAGTAAGAACCAGTAATTATCCATAATTGGCTCTTAGAACACATTCTAAGGCTTATAAAAAGTTTAAGACTGTCAATATTGTCGAAATAAAAAATCCGTTGATGATGATTATCTGGCATGATGATCGAACAACCTGGCAAGTTTATTCTTTATGTTATTTTATTTATTTTTTATTTTTATTATAAATGTTTTATATATTCTATATACGTTATTTTATATATTTTATGTTATTTTATGTTTTCTTTATGTTTTTTGTGTCATTTATGTAACAGCGGGCTGGCTCTCCTAAGCTTATCCTATTATTCTTATGACATTTAATAATTATTATTCTTGTGACATCTATAATATATCTTTTGATATCTTATAATCCTTATGACAGTATTATCCTCATGACACACAAACTAGTTTTACAAAAATCCTGCTTGGTTTTTAACTTTGATTCCCTCTATTGTGCTTTCTTTCTTGATTTTTTTTTTTTTTTCGTAAGTCCGTATCACAAGCCATGTCCTCCCTCTTGATCTGGTGCCTAAGGGTCTTTCGAAAGTCAGGTATTTCGAAAGTTCGAAAGTCAGAACTAGCAGCAGAGCAGGTTGACTTCTTTAGTTAATTCGCCCAAGTTGTACAAAGATCTTAGTGTAAGGTTTATTTTGCATATTTTTGAAACCTAAAAATGAACGAAAATTATTGCTTTGTAGTTAATATAACATATTTTTGTAAAACTGGTTCTAATAAACTGACTCGTGATATTTCTCTATATTAGTAAAATTTGGGAAAACCAGCGCTTTACTGAAAACTGAGCTTGCTTATAAATTAGTCTTTTATTTTCTGCAGGGTTTTTTTTAGGTCTTTTCCGCTCTAAGTCCTGTCTTGTTGTGTTAGTTTCGTGTTTTCAGTAAAGCGCTAGTTTTTCAGAACTCTTTAAATATACGGGAGTATGGCGAATTAATTTACTTGAACTAGTTTGTCAGATATATTCTGCATAGGCTGCGCAGCAAATAATTTTAGTTTATTTTAAGTTTCAACTTCGATCTTTATTTCCACCACAAAAACTTTGATTTGTTTTTCAATTGTGTCAATAACACCATCTTGTAAAGCTGGTTGGATTGTTTTTAATTTTGAAGGAGCCAAAGCATCGGAAAGTTTGTGAGGTGGGAAATTGTTTCCAAGGAATATATCTGGTCCTCTCAATCGATCATTTAAAAAAAAAGAAGAAAAATTGAAGTTTTTATGTAATTCATTTGGGTACGGAGACTTCAGCTTCTCCCCCCCCCCTAAAAGACGATAAGGTACAAAATTGCGTAATAATCTGTAACCCCCTTCTGAAGTAAAACTTATAGTTGGACTTTCCAGCCGTAACATGCGTACAAATATTCTCATGCAGCTAACTTTTAATAAACATAATCATTATGTACTTGGGATTAGCATAAATAGTAGGTCGAATCGATTTATATATCGATTTCAAAGACCAGTCTTGTAAAGTTTCCGTTACTATTGACAAGCAGTGCTCTTTGCTTTATGTTCATTACTGTAAACGGTTTGACGAGTCTTGCATAGTTGGTAATTAATTCAAAATCCAGGGGAAGAGGGTTAAAAAAATTCTACGGGGTGATAATTAGGAAATTTGTGAAAATGTTGGGGGAGGGAAGAGTTTTTTCGATTTTTTTTAGTCCTCTCGGCTTTCTCAGATAGGTCAATGGTCCTACTCGTTAGAATGTCCAGGAAATATTTTCTGTGTGGTAATAGAAATATTGTACTTTGAGATTATGCTCTCTTAAAAAAACTCGTTCATAGTGTTGTATTTTGTTCCGTCCACAGTAAATAAATCGTGCTAAGTTAGACCAAATTTATTTGTTTTCTAAATAGCTCATCAAAATAGGAATAGAAAAATATTCCGAGCATGGAGAAGGGAATAACGCTTCCGTTTCTTTTTTATAGTTTTGGTGACTTCTGACTAGGGTCGCTCTTCATTAATATAATCCAATTATGCTTCGTATTTGTTACTTCAAACATCACTGACTTACTTGCTGTATTATCTAACTTCTGCTTTCTTGATTAAATCCAATTAGTACAGAGAATTCGTTGGGAAAGTCTTGTTTTGTAAGGTGTCTTATTCGTATTTCTTTTATAGTTGTTCAGCACGAAGGATTCAGAAAATCGAGGGACCTTGCTTCACTTCCTAGTGGAAATCGTTGAAGCGAAGCATCCGGATTCGATCAGTTTCCATGAAGAACTTGGCCATATAGACAGAGCTAGCAGGGTGTCGCCTGAGAATATTCAGAAAATTCTGAAGCAAATGGATGCATCCGTTAAAAATCTGGATATGGATTTGAAGAACGCGAGATCAATGCAAGTTGAGGGCGACAAGTTCTTGGACGTCATGGGTGTATCCTTTTTTCTTTATTATGGTTGTATAGATAATTTTGGAGACCACACTGCCTTTCCATGACGATAAATAAAAGTTCAAATAGGGATAAAATCCTCTTAATAGACTGTGATATATTTCACAAACAGTGATAAATTTCTCAAAAATACTAGATATTGTTATTTTATTTTATTTCGTATTTAAATTATTGTTTTTAATTGTTTTAGTTTAGTTTTCATTCTGATGACGGTCACTGCATATGTGACCGAAATATCTAGTATTTTTGTGAAATTTATCACTGTTTGTGAAATTCATCACTGTCTATTAAAAGGATTTTATCCCTATTTGAACTTTTATTTGTCGATTTTGGTTGTGTTTTTTTACTCCTCTTTGGCATGTTTAATTTTCTCTTGAGTGGCTCTATTCAATGGCTAGGGAAATTTTTGTGCCCTAGAGGAATCTTGAGGGTCTAATTTTTTGGTTTTCCGCGAGAAATTTTAGAAAATTGCTATTTTCCTCGTTTGAAACATACGTTGGTAAATCTATGAATACTCCTGAGTGTTTATGTGCAACTTGAAACGGTGTTTGGTATAGAACCTAACATACTTACTCCATAGCACAACATACATAACATATATACATACTCCATAACATAACATCCTTAACATACATAGAACTCTCTTCCTCCTGTGCCGTCTGTGGCACATAGGGTATTGACAAAACCAATATATGCAGCTCGCATGGCTGCTACTGCTAGGATATTTTCCTACAGGGGAGGTTTCCTTGCCATGGTCTTCAGAATTAGCAATTCATTGTTGAAGTTAAAACTAACCAAATTCAGCTTATTTTTGAAAAAAAAAAAAACCTCAAAATTTAATGACAGTACAATAATTGCTTAAAAGAATATAAATATAAGCTATTTGACTCACTGCTCATTGATTAAATTATATAATTTTATTGATGAAATATTGACACTGTTCATCTTTCCTTGATGTTAAAATTAATGGTACGATTTTTGAAAACAGGATACCTAAAGTGGCCAGTGGCCAAAGTAGCCAGATAAGGAGATGCTTTATTGAGAGGTCAGACAAAGGTGTTTAGTAAAAAAAATGCATTTCTCAAGTAATCAGTAATATACCCCTGACATAATTGTCTGGATTCTTCAATATTTTGTATCTAGCATACACTGATAACCTTCTAGTTATCAGAAGAAGCATAGATAGCTTTTTCAACTCTATTAATAAAGTTTCTGAAGCTTTTGTTTAAGAGTGTTAAAGTTGTGTTCACACGTGCGTCTAGTTAAACTCAAGTGTGTAGATACTTGTTCAGTCTATACATCGATATCGAGCCATTTTTGCTTCACACGTAAAATTCGAAGGATTCGCTTCTGGAGTCTAGAACTCAGTATAAAGTTCTGGTGTTGGAAATGTTCGTAACGACATTGTTGGAACTTTCCCATACTTGGTATCATCTGCACTTAAGAGTGTCTCCCATGTTTAAGCTAGTGCCCGGGCAGACATACATGTTTAGCTATGGTAGTCCTGCTCAGCCTGGATTTGAATAAAGGAAAGTTTAATTCAGTATATGGATAATGATTTGAAAATTTAAGAAGAGCCCAATATTAGGATACTAGACTCCTTGAGATCATATAATGATGTTCCACTAGTAGTTTATTCTGATTTTAATGCTTACGCTCGGTAAATTATAAGGATGAGACTTATCCAGAAAAGTGGCTTTTGCAACGATATATATGGTATATATATATATATATATATATATATATATATATATATATATATATATATATATATATATATATATATATATATATATATATATATATATATATATATATATATATATATATATAATATATATATATATATATATATATATATATATATATATATATATATATATATATATATATATACCATATATATATATATATATATATATATATATAAGCAAATTCGCCGTTAGTCGTTTTTTACAGTGACCAAACATTGAAAAAAAATTGTTAAATAGAATATTAAAGTAAGAATGAAAAAAAAAGAATCGGATTGAGTTTTTTGTCAAGTGACTTTTGCTGTACCAGCTAAATTGCCCTACCTTTTACGTGCAAAAATGACTTAGAAATAGTGATTTTCTTTCAAATGAGACCTTAAACATTTCTTTATGGTGTTTCAGCATCCCACTAGCTGCATTAAAAAAAAACAAAGCAGGAGAATAAAAAAAGGAGACACATTACTGCACCCATGCGAAAAAATAATTTTCCTTGCTGGTGAAGATGGGGAACTTTAATTTTTCCAATGGGGTTTTTCGACCATGGTGATTCTAATGGTGTAGTTTTCATGTCAATCCGACACCATGGGGTTCAAGTGATTTTTAGAAATTCCCATATATTTGTTTTTGCAACGAACTCTTATAGTTAAGAGCAATCGAAATAATAGTTGCCTTTACTGAATAAGGCTCAAATGGTAATTCTTCTTCATATGACAAACGTGTTTTTTTTTTCATAACGCGTTTTTAAATTTTCGGTTAGCATAGGCTAGAGTTCGTACTTTACTAGGTTGGCTCTAAGGGGACAATCATGATATGTATATATATATATATATATATATATATATATATATATATATATATATATATATATATATATATATATATATATATATATATATATATATATATATATATATATATATATATATATATATATATATATATATATATATATATATGTATATATATATATATATATATATATGTATATATATATATATATATATACATATATATATATATATATATATATATATATATATATATATATATATATATATATATATATATATATATATATATATATATATATATATATATATATATATATATATATATATATATACTTATCTAGGATGATAATTATCTAAACAGTATATCTTTTCCGCAAATCGTACGGTTTTAAGAAAAATGATGCAAATGAGAAATACTTGGTTAAACTTACTTTCAGAAGCAACGCTATAGCGCTGCCTATAGTAAAGGCCATACGGCTCCAATGTTTTATTTATAATTTTTTTTTCAGAGGCACTACTGACTTATAGAAGGGGTCATCGTATAAACTTCAAAGGGGGTTCATTCAATTGAAAATCTAGAGTTCTAGTGCCCCTTTTCAGGGGATAGGCGTTGTAAGTTATGCCCTGGGGGCATATAAAGTTCTTATGGAAGGGATGCACGTATAAACTTCAAAGAGGGCTCATTTAATTGGAAATTGAAATTTCTAGTTCACTTTTTATTAGTCAAAAGTGATCGGAGGGCATCTAGCCATACCCCTCCCCCCGCCCTTTTTCCCCAAATGCATCAGATAAAAGTTTTGAGATAGATATTTTGTTTAAAATAGTTCAAAGTTCAGAAAATAAAACTCCGGTGTCGACACAGCCCCCCAGGACCCGGAGTCAGGCGTTGTAAGTTATGCCTTGGGGGCATATATGGTTGTTATGGAAGGGATGTTCGTATAAGCTTCATAGAGGGCTCATATGATTGGAAATTGAAAGTTGTAATTCACTTTTTAAAAGTTATAAGTGATCGCAGGGCAGCGAGCCCCCCCCCCCCCTTACTTCATATAGAAGGGGTCATCGTATAAACTTCAAAGGGGGCTCATTCGATTGGAAATAGAGAGTTTTAGTGCCCTTTTTATGAGTCAAAAGTGATCGGAGAATAATTAGCCCCCCCCCCCAAGCCCTTTTTCCCCAAATACATCCGATAAAAATTTTGAGGTAGCCGATTTGTTAAAAATAGTTCATAGACCATGTAACAAAAAATCCGGGGTCGACACAACTCCTCTAGGGCCCGGGGGGAGGCGTTGTAATTTATGCCCCAGGGTATATAAAGTTCTCATGGAAGGGATGCTCGTATAAGCTTCAAAGAGGGCTCATTTGATTGGAAAATAAAAGTTCTAGTTCACTTTTTATAAGTCAAAAGCGATCGGAGGGCAGCTAGCCCCCCCTCCCCGCCCTTTTCCCCAATTACATCAGATAAAAATTCTGAGATAGACTTTTTGTTAAAAATAATTCATAGTTCAAATAACAAAAACTCCATTTTCGACACAGCCCCCGGGGCCCAGGGGCAGGCGTTGTAAGTTATGCCCCGGGGGCATATATGGGTGTTATAGCAGGGATGCTCGTGTAAACTTCATAGAGGGCTCATTTGATTTGATATTGAAAGTTGTATTTCACTTTTTAAGAATCAAAAGTGATTGGAGGGGAACTAGCCCTTCCCCACGCTCTTTTTCCCTAAACACATCCGATAAAAATTTTAGGTAGCCATTTTGTTAAAATTAGTTCAAAGATCATATAACAAAATTTCGGGGTCGAAACAATCCCCCAGGGCCTGGGGGCAGGCGTTGTAAGATATGCCCTGGGGGCAAATATGGTTCTTATAGAAGGGATGCTCGTAAAAACTTCAGAGAGGGCTCATTTAATTGGAAATTAAAAGTTCTAGTTCACTTTTTTAGAGTGAAAAGAGATCGGAAGGCAATTATCCCCCCCCCCCCCCTTCACGTCGTTTTTCTCCTATTGCATCAGATAAAAAAAATTAGATAGTCATTTTGTTAAAAATAATTCAAAAGTCAGATAACAAAACTCTGATGTCGACACAACCCCCCAGGGCCCGGGGGCAGGCGTTGTAAGTTATGCCCTGGGGGCATACAAAGTTCTTATGGAAGGGATGCTCGTATAAATTTCAAATAGGGCTCATTTGATTTTAAATTTAAAGTTCTAGTTCTCTTTTTCATCAGATAAAAATTTTGGGATAGACATTTTGTTAAAAATAGTTCAAAGTTCAGATAACAGAAACTCTGGTGTCGACATGTGTCCCCCAGGGCCAGGCGTTATAAGTTATGCCCTGGAGGCATATATGATTGTTATGGAAGGGATGTTCGTATAAACTTCATAGAGGGATCATTTGATTGGATATTGAAAATTGTAACATTTTTTTTTTTCAGCCTAAAGGACCGACAAATTACGTGAATCTATATGCTATGGAACTAATTTTCCCGCCTGTTTTTTCCCTGGATACACTAAGAGTCCGATTTTCAAAAGAACCAATTACTAGTGAAAGATCCTTATTATTTTTTATTTGTCAAAAAAACGGATCTTTCTAATTTTATAACCAACCCACATGTTCCTAAAAAAAGAAAAAAGAAAAAAAGAAGAAGCAAGAATTTGTTTTTCTTAGAAGAAAAGAAATTCTAGGAAAGTTGTTATGATAACGTGAAATTTATTTATAACAAGAAACTTGTTCATTTTATACTGGAAAGAATTTGAAAGTGTCAAGCTAAATTTCGTTTAGTTTTTTTTTTTTTTTAATGAAAGTCTTGTAGCGTTGCTATGTCATGGTGGATTTATGTTTTGGAGAATAATAATAAGCACCATGATTTTCAATGTTAAAATGTGTACATTTTAAAATTTATACTACTACTAACAACTCACCGCAGCACCAAGCCACCTGAGGCCAACACAGCTACGCACGCTCCTCCTCCACCCCAATCTATTCAAAGCCTCCCTGTTTACACTCGCCCACTAAGTTCCCATTTCCTTTAAATCTTTCTTTATGACGTCCTTCCACCCCAGATGGGGACGACCTGCTTTCCGTTTAGCCCCAGACGGTTGACCAAAAAGATCAACCTTCGGCAATCTGTCATCCTTCATCCGCGCAACGTGTCCTAGCCACCTCAACCTATCTTTCATTATAGCCCTAGAAGTCGGTATTGAACCACATTTTTCGTATAGCCTTTTGTTTGAAATACGGTCAGTCAGACTGGTACCCGGAACAATCCTTAAGCAATTTCTCTGGAAAAAATCTAACAAATCTTCATCTGCTTTTCGGAGCGTCCATGCTTCAGAGCCATATTTGACCACTGTCATCACTGTAGCTTCTAATATTCTAATCTTGGTTTGCAGACTTATCTTCCTATTCTTCCAAACTTTTTTTAACTGTGAAAAAACACCCTGAGCCTTGGCTATTCTACTCTTAACATCTTCATTGCTCCCACCATCTTTACTAATAATACTACCAAGGTAAGTGAAGCTGCCCACCTGATCATTCTTTTCATTACCCAACGTCACCATTTCATCTTCACTTATTCCTAGCCTTAGTGACTTAGTCTTCCTAACATTAATTTTCAAGCCAATTTTAGCTCCCTGAACTGGCAAACCTCTAAAACTTATCATCAGCATAATCCAAGTCCAGGCGACTTTTTCCTCCCCATTTGATTCCGTGGTCTCCCATTGCCTTTCCTGTGCTCCTTAAAACAAAGTCCATCAAAATAATCCATATAAAGGGGGATAGAACACAACCCTGCTTAACTCCTGATTTAATACAAAACCTGCTGCTAACCTCATTTCCTACATTAACCGCAGCAGTGTTATTCTCGTACTTAGCACTAATCACTTTAATGTATTTGTCTTGTATACCATACAAGGATATTTTATAATATTTTTATAGTTTTAATAAATGTAATTATTAATTAAAAATGTGCACATTTTTAAATTTATAAATCTATTGAATTTTGTTGAGTTACTGAAAACTTCGTCTTGATTCATCACAGTGTCGATAGACGCCTCGCCTGGTGTTCTGTTTTAGATGATAAAACTAAGGACACTAATATCATTGTTCGTGGCTGCTACATGTAGCCCATTTTGTAAATCATTTTGTAGCCCGTGTAGCCCATTGACAATCACATATAGCCCATTTTATGGATGATTTTTTGTAAATCTGCTTGATATTCGAAAAAACCTTTCGAATCAAATTGTCATTGATTCATATTATATTACAAAAGTTTGTTATCAATGTGATGCTAACACATTGCCCCCCGCTCCCAAGATTTTTTCTGGCACCCTCATTCCGTGTTTTTTTTTCTGTTTTCACTTCTTCACTTGTTCAATTATTGGCGCCCTTGCCACATCCCCCCCCCCCAAAAAAAAAAATGCTCCGGATCCTCTAAATTGTGATAAATTGTGTTTATCTGCTGATTGGTTTATCCAGCAACTGTTTTTCGAAACCGTCGACTGATGCTTAATTCTAAAGTTGAACACTAATATTAGTTTTTAAAGTCATTTTTTACGTGTCGCCATAGAGCTGATAATCTGAAACATAAATTCAGCTGCAGGTGTTGAACGCGGTATAACTGACAGAGTTTGTGAAAAATAGCCGGACAGTGAAATGGATGCCTCGTCGAAGGAGGGGTGATCCGTTTCCCGTCAGATCTTTAAGTGTATGATCAAGCATTTCCAATACTGATCTTTTTTGTGAGCCATATAAATAGAAGATGCTCATTCCGGATCTTTTGATGATCACCCCTGGAAAAAGAACAAATAAACACGCATCCGTGATCTTTCGTCTGGAAAAAAAATACAAAATTCTAAATTTTTGCAGATAGGAGCCTGAAACCTCTACAGTAGGGTTCTCTGATACGCTGAATCTGATGGTGTGATTTTCATTAAGATTCTATTACTTTTAGGGGATGTTTTCCCCTTTTTTCGAAAATAAGGCAAATTTTCTCAGGCTCGTAACTTTTGGGGGATAAGACTATATACTTGATGAAACTTATATATGTAAAATCAGCATAAAAATCCGATTCTTTTGATGTATCTATTGGTATCAAAATTCCGTTTTTTAGAATTTTGGTTACTATTGAGCCGTGTCGCTCTTACTATACAGTTCGTTACCACGAACTGTTTGATGAAGTATTAAGCCGTGTTAGTTCTAGTTCAAATTTTTGGGATCCCTTTTACTATTTTGGGCTCCCTCCCAACCGGATAATTCTTTTTCGTTTGTTTTATGTATGTAGGCCACCTTCGATCAATATGCCAGCTTAATTGGAGACAAAAAATGCTAAACTTCAAAACCCTTTCCTCTGGGTTTCCTCTCTCAGTCTTCCCCTGTTATGCAAATTCGAAATATCTGGCCGAAAAAACAAATACATGAAAGATTCAAGTCGGTTTGTACTGAGGTATAACATTTTTTCACAGTTGTTTGGGCAGGGGCTGTAAAAATAAACAATGTGTCCGTGTTACTTAATGTGCTATATATGAAGCATTATGCAAGAAAAATAATAATGACTGGCCCATAACTTTTTTATTTTGTATTTTCTGGATTTTATAGCCTATTTTTGGCACCTTGGTGTCTTCTTGGCAGAGGCTACCTTCTGTCACATTTTCAGCTCAATTACCGAGAAAAGGTGTAAAAAATTAGTAACCTGCCATTTTACTATTCTCTTTGCATACTTTCATTTCTTACCTTCTCTTGTAGAGTTCAATTCAGATTCGTCTATTTGGTTTTTTATTGAGTCATTTTTTTTCATTTTTATGAATTTTTGCATTTGTTCTGTTATTGTCCAAATCGCTCCTAAATTACACATTTTCTGTTCTTCTCTCTATCGTCGCTTCATAAAATGTCCATTGCTGAGTTTAGTCAATTTGAAATCGCAGTTTGTTCAGTTTGTTGCTCTGAAGAATTGAGGTCCAAAGGATTTTTTTTTGGGGGGGGGGGATTCATGACCCCCAAAATTTTTAGGGGAGAGGACCTAATCTCGAAATGCTCGAGAAAAATTCACAAATAATACTGAAATTAAGAGAAAGCGTTACGCAAATAACAAAGATTTTGAGATTTCTAAGGTGTGGGGATGCATATGTGTGAATATAAGAATTTATCTGTGTATTTAAGTGTAAGTTAAAATTGAATTTCAATGCATAATTTTTTATTGCTGCTTTTACTTTTACGCTGTCCTGTACTCAGAGTGCAGGGTAATTGGACGAATTCTCTTGATGTATGTGCCAATCATGTTGATACAGACGTTCGGGAGGGATTTGGTACTCTATTTCTAGTTACGGAAGTTCCTTTTTCAATTTTTTGAGTTGATAGTGGGCATTGTCTGGTCTGTTCTTTTTTTTGCAATTTTCTGTGTTGTTCCTTTAAAATTACCAGTTTTTATTTAGTTGAACACTAGCTATGTGATTTGGTAGTTCCATAGCCCTTGTCAAATATTAGAGAATATATGTATTAATTCAGGTTAATATGACACGGTAAGCATCTGTGCTTCACGGAGTTAGTATAAATAGATATACAATACATCTCTTTTACAATAATACAAATACGCATATAATGCATAGTACATGTACACATAATACAAAGCACAATAGGCCATAACATAAAAAGTTCCCTTTTTTGCAGAAACAAGAGAATACCTACAATGCATTATCGTTTTACTGCTTTAATAATAACGATAGTTGACATTAGATTTGCTAGTTACTAAAATTCAATTAAAAGGATAAAAGGCTAAATTTCTCATAGCCTTTCACTGGTAACTGGTGGTACCTACATAATTTTGGGTATATCTTGCAATATACCACTTCGGGTTTTCTTTGAGGGCTTTTATCATTTTCGCTGAGGATGATAAGGGCATTTCTTAGTTGATGATACCATGTTTGCTTCTGGAGAGGATATCGCTTCCTTCTAGGTTTACAAGGCATCCTGCTCGCTATGACTTATTTTGTGAGAACTGAATACTTACCCGCACTTTAAACCAAGTTTTGTTGGGATCTGATAACCTTTTCTCTTAGGTATTCGGGTCGCAATAGTTTAGGGGCTCTTTTTCCCTATATAACATGGAGTAAAAGGATAAAGATCCTCCAGAGCCACTGCTGGCGCATAGGAGGTCGAAGCGATGATTCAATTGCTCGGTCTTATATGATGTTTCAGCCTGACGCCCAACCTTACGGCAGATTGAATCGAATCCCTGAACCCCCGATTGCCAAACAGAGCATCAGTCCCTCGTGCTATTACGGGATTAATGTTGAGTATGTACAGCTAAAATCCACTTCCTGTCTTCTATTAGGCCTTCCATATCCCTTGATGAGGACGATTTTAATGACATTTCTTAATAGGCTATACCACGTTTGCTTCTGCAGATAAATTGCTTTCTTCTGGGCTTTATAAGTACCCTGCTCCCGGTGCCATGGTGAATTATTTAATTTGCAAGAACTGAATACTTACCCGCACTTTCAAGTTTGGTCAGGATCTGATAACCTATTCTATTAAATGTTCGAGTTTCAATAGTATAGAGACCCCTCTTCCCCATAGAGTGGGGGCGGGGTCTTACAAAAATTCATTTCGATCGCTTCGGATGAACTAGGTTTTAAGGACATTCCTTAGTAGATAATGTGTTTGCTTCTAGGGATAAGGTCGCTTCCTCCTGAGTTTACAAGGTATCCAGCTGCCTACGCCATGTTGATCAATTTAGTTTGTGAGAACTGACTACTTACCTGCATTTTAACACTTTAGATGAAGTTTCGTGGAGATTCGACAACCTCTTCAGTTTTATACATCCTAATGGCAGTAATGCAGGGCTCTCTCCTCCCTCCATAATGTTGGTTATGCCAACATTATGCAAGATGCCGTGCAAGATGAGCCTCGTTAAAAGAACCTCATTAGATGATTCCGTATAAGCCAGAATCTCTCTGCTTCTCTGTCGGTATCCCTCGGCTATGGGGCTAAGTAGGCAAGTTCCTGGCAATTTAAAGTATATGTTCCCCTCTGAAACAAGCGATTTCACATCACGCCTGCGGTTGTAACTTGCATCACGAGGCTGAAATACTTATATCGTTTTAATTTATTAGTCTCAAATCTATCCATTCACCAAGCCAGAATTGTGATATTACTTACTGTTTCTTGGAGAATGATCTAGACTTGCTTAAAAAATAGGAAAATTTACTTTTTTTCATCGATTTTCAAACAATTTTCTGTCTAAAAAACATGTAAACCTAATTCGAAAAATGTTAATTCGAAAAATTTTCTGTCTAAAAAAACATGTACACCTAATTCGAAAAATGTAATTTGCCAAATGGATAGCGCGGAAAATTATTTTAAATGATTAAACCAAATATTATAAATGACATAGAAGAATACTGATTAATACAACGGATGTTTCAGCGGCAAAACGAATTCTTTATGTGGTAGTTGAACGTCATATTTTCAGAACGTAAAGATCGTGGCTTCTAGTACCATTAGTGATATAGTTTTCCTGTTAAATTAACATCATCGTGAACATGTGCATATTTCTAGCTTAATCCACTCAGTTCAATGCTCACCTGGTTCGGAGACCTTTTACATAAATAAAACAAGATTGAAAGATTTACTCATTTCTAGCTATTTATTTCTTATGGATTTAGCTATTTCCTATGTGTCATGAAAACGCAATGCTCTGATTTCATAAGCTAAAAAGCTATTTTACTAGTTCTTTGCTGTCAAAAACAGGGGAAATCATGTCTTTGAGTTTTCCCTCGCGGGACCACTTATTCTTTTTCTTATCTTCCCTTGGGGTTTGCTTTTTTCTTGAAAGTTAACGAGAACCTTTTCAAAAGTTATCACTTTCAGATAATTGTCTTTCCCAAACAGGAATAAAATCGATCTGTTCAGAAATTTAAACGTTCCTGAGGCGAGATAAAATCTTCAGGCGGTCTTGTATTTCCTTTTTCAGTTTGAAAGTCTCTGTTAAAGCCCACTGTATCTATTGAGGCTTGCTCAACCTTTGATCCTGTTCCTGTGAGGGGCTTCGTTTGGGCGTGGGGGCAATTGCCCGCCCCCCCAATAATTTGGAAAAAATATTATTCAGCCCATGCCCCTTGACTAATCGGATGTGAACCCCTCTTGCGTCCCCCCCCAAATAAAAATTCTGGAAATTAGCCCCTGGTTCCTGTGTCAAAAAATTGTTCAGATAAAGCTGAATGGGTAAAACTCCACGCTTTCTACCCGAATCACGTAATACTTGGCTTCTTAATTATTGACTTCTTGCGAAATATGGCCTGGATAGGGGGCAAAGACTTGCCTGGATAACGAACTTTCTAACGGGGCGCAAGCAAGTCATTGTTGTAGAAGGTCCCACAGGGATCTATCCTGTGTCCCCTTCTGTTCAACCTTTATATAAATGACCTAGTTGATGATATTGACTCAACAATTCTGCTGTAGGCGGATGAAACCAAGCTATATCGTATCATCATGTCACCTGAAGACTCTGCAAAGCTCCAAGAAGATCTCGGCCGTATTAGCGCCTAGATGAAGACTTGGTTGATGGAAATTAATATCCCGAATATCCCGCCACCACTTGCCTCTCAGAGCTGAATGTTCATCTGCATCATACAGCATTGGGCCCACACCACTTGCTCAAAGCACGGTCGAAAGAGATTTGGGCATGATGGTTGACCACAAGTTGACCTTTTTGGACCACTACGAATTGGCCATAAAACAGGCTACGCGGGTATCAGCGCTGATCAGGAGAACGCTCAAGTGTCTCGATGTAGAAATGCTCGCAACCCGCATGAAGTCGCTAGTCTACCCAATTCTCGAATATGGTCATTGCACAGTTCGTCCATCCCTGAACAAGGATATAGATGCACTGGAAGCAGTTCAAAGGCGGATGACGAAGTTCTCCCCAAGTCTGAAAGATTTCCCATACGAGCAACGTCTTCGTCTGCTTCACCTACCAGCACTCTCATACAGATTTCTAAGGGGTGATATGATCGAACTGTACAAGCTATTCTGTGGCTGCTATGACAACGTCCCCAGAGAAGCACTGCTGGTCTTTAACGAAAATCATCTACGCGGCCATCCCTTAAAGCTTAAAACTGAGAGGCTCTATAAAGATGTAGGCAAATGGGCCTTTCGAAACCGAGTCGTCAACACCTGGAACTCCCTACCCGAAGAAACCGTTCTGGCACCCTCCATCAGCTCTTTCGAGAACTCGTTTGACAAGATATACGAGAGTCATATGTACGACTTCAGTAACTTTAGAAGATTTATCTAAATTTTTGTATTGTCTTTTTCCTGTTTTGTAAGAGGCTCTGGCCTACGTTTTTGCATTATATTATTATTATTATTAATTTAGGGGTTTGTGTCAACTAGAAAGAGAGAGATTACTTTCCTATAATTCCGTGTAAAAACTATTACTTCAGTTTATTGTTTGTGGGGGATTATAGTAAACCCATCATATTATTCTTTAAGTTTATGCCAAAAGGGAAGCCTGCCCTTTCGAAACCTAACTGTTTCGTGCTTGGAAAATCAACTCAGTAAAAATACCAAGAGTTAAATTCTACTTAATTGGTTTTTCTGTGTAAAATTTTAAGCCAGTAAAAAAACAGAATGTTTTGAGTCAAGACTTTTTATACGAAAACTCTCTGTTTTTCTGCGCTAGAATGGTCTTTTATGACGCATAGACGGTTGTCGGTAATATGCAAATTTTTATTTATAAATATAATAAGCTCCCAGAAACTTACCAAGTTTGGAAGGTGCCAATGTCAAATCAAACCCTGTTGTTATTTATACCCAATTTAATTCATTATAATTCATATTGTGTCTTTGTAGTAATTCTTTGATAAAAGAATATCTAATATCTTACTTTTGAGTTGGTTAAGTGAAAAACACAACCTTATATATATATATATATATATATATATATATATATATATATATATATATATATATATATATATATATATATATATATATATATATATATATATATATATATATATAATATATATATATATATATATATATAATATATATATATATATATATATATATATATATATATATATATATATATATCTTGAAAATTAGAAAAAATTGGGAATTCAATTTTTAGTGGTAAAAACCTTCATAGGTTGCAATGCAATTTTTCGCTTATTTGTTTTCACGGTTCAACGTGGCAACACAGACAAACCTGTTCATGCCAGGTGGGTAAAGCCGGTCAACCGACCAAGTCCGAGAGTCCACCAGTTACTTGATGAGTGGAAACAAGCAGTCGGGCCATAGTCCCCATTTCTTCACAACCTTTTTTTATTTCCAGACTTGAACATGGAGATATTCAAAATAAGTTTCATCCTTTATCTTTGACAGAGTCGTTCAGGGGGAGGAGGTAACCGGATCAGCTGCCCTGGGCGCCACAGCTTGGGGGCTGTGGCTGGGGGGCTGCCCACTTTGATCAAATTTTTTATGTTAAATCGGCCTTTTTTGCTTGTATTTGAGTCGGGAGGGGGCGTTGCAATTAATTTTTCCCCGGGTATCGCCATCTTTAGGAGCAGCTTTGATTTTGATTGTCTCCAATTGATAACTGTGCAGTTCAGATGCCATTTTGGTTAACTCCCTAAAGAAACGATTTTAAAAAAGTGGCAAAAGGTAGAAATGCCCCACTGGCCTTGATTATAATATACCTATCATCATTAGAAAAATGCGTTGTTTGGCTATGATTCAACCATGGAGAGTGTTTTCCGGTAAATATGAGTATCGCTAGTTGGATGTCTTCTAAAATTCTTCCTTTTTTAGTTCAATTACAGAAAGGATTTGCATCTTCCTATTGGTGCTTTCTTCCTTCGGTAATTTACTGATGAATATGCACTGTTGTAAACAGTGCTTAAAACTTAAAAAATAATATATTTGATTGATTATAACCATAAATATGAAAGGCTCAATTCACATTGAGCAATTTACTTTTCCCTTTTGCACTTTCATCTGCTTTCCTCTTGCGTAAGTCGCGTCCATCGAAAGAAAGCTTGTTTTTAATTAACCAAATTCGTCCTGCTTTTTCCGCATTTTCCTCTTTTGTTCTCTAACAGAAATGAAACATCGTATATATTCATATCATTAAGAGAACGATCCCTTCCTGGACCTAGCAAAGAAAGTTGGATTGTTTAAAGAATTGTGGAGTTCTTTCCAAATTGCTTCGTAAAATCTTTGACAGTAGAATGTTTCTTCATTAATGTAGTTTTGCCTTCTTTTCCATTTGGTAAGGGCCTATACGAAAAATTCATTCGTAATCCATGTGTATTCCTATTTGGGAAAAGCGAGCAATAAAAAATTGAAAGATGTAGCCTGGATTTTCTGAGAATTATATAGGCTTTGCTTGGATACTTGGTTTTGTTTGTTAAGTTTGGTTGGGATGGAAATAAAGGAGTTGTTTGGCATTAGCATTTTATATTAAGGTTTATGTTTCCTGTCCAAGTTTTTGATAGGCTATTTCTCTAGTGTCGACAAAAAAAAACTATCAGTGGCATATAGCGTTTGGCAATGGCAGTTTTTTAGTGTAATAATGAGAAAGATTAATTTAATTAGTGGAATCGGTAAAATTAAGGTAGGAATAAGTATATGATCTCAGCATCTGAGAGAAAAATGATTACATAACTTTTAAAAATGGCTAATTTCGCCACATTCTAGATGTCGTTGTTAGTCTTTTCTGTCGATACTAGCGCCAGTCCACTTTTGTCATTTTCCCTTACTCTTTGGTCCTAGGGTTTTTTTGTTTTTTTTCAGCGTAGGACGACAATTTTGGTAATTTCGCTTTTGAAATTTGCTTTGTAACTGTTTTTTAGATTGAAAAATACGTTGTTTTTGAAGTCTATGGAAATGGGAATATTTTCCGATTTTTGATCAAATTTTAATCATTATCTAAGAAAAAGCATAAATAATACCGTAATTTTGTCCCGGTGAATGGATACGTCTGAGAATAACTAATTCAATTATGTAAAAAGAAAAAAAGAAAAAAAAAAAAAAAAAAAAAAATGCGTGCGTTTTTGCATCAATAGCGATAAGAATATCCAGAATGTAAAGAATAGACTTTTAAAAGCAAAAATTAGAGCTCATTGAAATTGTAATGTACTTTTTTTAGTATCAGAAAGGGATGTTGTGAGGGGGAGCAGAAATTTGGTGATGCCTTTTTATCGCTCAGACAAAATGTCAATAAAATATGCTTTCAAAGTAATTTTTTTGGAAAATTGTTTAAGAATAAACTGTTAAGCAGTCGTGGTTTTCCCCAAAAAAACTTCTACGATATTAGAACCCCTCCCCGTGACTTGAAACAGAAATGGCGTCTCTAATCGCGAAACATATTATGGAAAGCAGTTTCTATTAGTATTCAAGGAACATTTGCACTTTTCGGTACAAATCACAGCTGGGGGGGGGGGTTGTAAAATTAGGTGTTTCAGAGAAAACATACACCTTAAAACGTTTAGACCAAATCTCGGCTTGATTTTCTACCGCGGGGCGTTGAGGAGGGCACAGCCCCTTTCATATACAGAATCATTTCTATTCGTTTTAAGTTTTATTGTCGCTCCTTACTTTCAGTTAAAAAAAAACCTGTTTTTTATTTAATTTCTGAATTATTTTGAATTAATGCAGGTTTTGAAGACTGTTCATCGTACATGAATAATTCAAACAAAATTTGCATATTAATTTTATTTTTTTAAACTAATAAGAACCTTATAGTAACCCAAGTTTGATTTTTGTTCCAGTTATTTAAGAATGACTCCTGAATCACAAAGGCTGTTTATTTAGAATAATTACTTCTTTTAAAAGTTAAAAAAAAAACTTTGGCGTCAGAGCGAGCTATTGAGGAGAGGCAACTCCCCTCATATACGTAATATTTTCTGTTCGTTTTAAGTTTTTAATGTTGCTCCTTACTTTCAGTGGAAAAAAACTTGTTTTTTTTTTGTTTTTTTTATTTGATTTCTAATCGAAATAATGCTAGTGAAAATTCCCTTCCCCTATGAAAAATTTCTCCATGGAAATATCCTCCCACGTAACCTTCTCTTCAGGACCCTCCCCCCACCAGGAAAAAATTCCCCTGGAAACGCGTGTGTATTTCCCAATAACCAATACTATATGTAAACAATGGGCTAAGGTCACAACTAGCAGCCCTTCCCCCCCGGAACTGTGGGGGATTAAGTCATCCTTAAAGACATAGTTATTGCATTTTTCGACCATGCTGAACAAAATGGCTGTCTCAAAATTTTGATCGGTGACTTTGGGGAAAAAATGAGCGTGGGAAGGGGCCCAGTTGCCCTCCAATTTTTTCTGGTCACTTAAAAAGGGCACTAGAACTTTTAATTTCCGTTCGAATGGGCTCTCTCGCGATATTCTAGGACCACTGAGTTGATACGATCGCCCCTGGGGGAACAAAACAAATAAACACGTATCCATGATCTTTCTTCTGACAAAAAATTCGAAGTTCCACATTTTTGAATATAGGAGCTTGAAACCTCTACAGTAGGGTTTTCTGAAACGCTGAATCTGATGGTGTGATTTTTATTAAGATTCTTTGCCTTTCAGGGGCTGTTTCCTCCTTATTTCAAAAATAAGGCAAATATTCTCAGGTAACTTTTGATGGGTAAGTTTAAACTTGAAGAAACTTATATATTTGAAATCAGCATAAAAATTTGATTCTTTTGATATATCTATTGGTATTAAAATTCCGTTTTTTAGAGTTTCAGTTACTATTAAGCCGGGTTGTTACTTACAATTCGTTACCACGAACTGTTTGATTGAAATTTCACGTATAGTTCATAGCAATTTTTTAAAACTTGTAAAAACTAGCCAAGTCTTTGCAATACGGACAGGAAAATTTCCTCTAAGCTCCACCACCAAATTGGACAATAGGACCAAGATACCGGAATTTCTCAGCGTTTTCTACCTGCTCACTGTCGAGATTAATCTGCAGAAAAGAAGGCTGGTTGAGAGCCACAATGCTCCTTTTAGAGCTACTGATAGTGATTCCAGCGCATGTTGGAGCCTCCTGGGCATCATCAGTTGTTTTTAATTACCCAATGGCACCCATTTTCACGAAGAGCAACATCGTCTGCGTAATCCATGTCTGTCAGGCTTTGGGGGAAACCATTTATTTTACCGAAAATGATTCCACTAGTTTTTATCAGTCCATTATTCGATAATCAATCTATCGCGTAGTTTAATAATACAGGGGAAAGAGAACATCCCTGCTACCTTAAACCTCACTGGAAACTTAGGGGCGTAGTAAAGCGTTACCGTAAAGCTATTTATTTATTATGTTTATTTTAAACAAAAAATGGAGTAAGCCATAGTCTCAGTACAAAATTGATTGAAAAATACACCATTAATATTACATTATCATAAGCATGTCATATTACAAATAACAACAACAAAAATGACAACACTTTTGATAACAATATATAAAACAAACTTTGCAATGAACAAAAAAGAAAATAAACAAGAATAGGTTATCTGGGATTTGACTTGTACCATAAATATAAATTTTGTAGGCTTATCATATTACAAAAACAAATCAATACTTCACTATCAATAAGGAAACAATTAGGGGTTTATATAAAGAATACCATTCTAAGACCATAAATATTATGGTTACATGTACTGCCTTTTCTAAAAAGAAGCTTCAGCCACAGCTGTAATAATACTAATTGATACTATATGGTCGGGCAACATGTTCGATGATCTATGTAGAAATATATTACCTAAGGACTGCTGCTAGCGTTACAACAACACTTTCTCTCTAAACAAATCTCGGGTAAAATTAATTTTAGAGACCAAATTCTGCGTCCAGCCCGATTGCTGCATCGATTCCTAACGACATTAAATTGACTACCTTAAACTTCACTGGAAAATTAGGGGCGTAGTTACCTGATCCATAGATGTTAACTCTTGACATCTTTATAAGTATTTTGGAGTTTTTGTGGCGCAACATCTCCAGCCATAATTCTCCATAACTATTTCCTAAAAAGGAAGTCAAACGCTACTATAAACATGACAAAAATATTGGCATGTCAGATTTTTGTGCTCAGAGTTGCCACCCCTAGTTTGTATTGCTTAAACAAAATCACTAAATCAGCGCATAAATCACTACATTACTGAAGAAAATCACCAAATCACTAATGTTAAGTTGTTGGTGCTGTTTGGGGACTGTGATATAGATAGGCTGTTTTGTTTTTTTATTGTTTTGTTATGCTAGTATATTTTCGCCATCCCCTAGGACAAGTTTTACTTCTTGGGGTGGCCGCTACACTGATGTTAAATTGTTTGTTTGTTTAGAATAAATCTTTCTCTCTCTTTCAAATCAACCATAAAATCACTAAAATCTAGTGATTTTGTTTTCACCGAGTGGCAACCCTGGTTGTACTCTTGAAAGATAGAGTCGATAAATATGTTCTAGTTAATTCATTTTGAACAAACCTGATACAGCTTTAATCAGGTGTGTGTACAGAATTTCGTTTCGTAGGAGGAGCATGAGTTCAAAAAAAAAACTGAAAAATTTGAACAATTCATAGAAAATATGAAAAAAAAGAGAAAGTTGTAAAAATATCCACCCGCTCAGCTTAAGTGTAATATGTATCGTAAGTCACTGGCTTCAAAACTTTTTGAGATTCACAACCACTTTTGCCTCGATTTTTTTTTTTTTTTTTTTTTTTTTTTTTTTTTTTTTTTTTTTTTTTTTTTTTTTTTCGGGCATATTCGTTTTTCATGATATGAAGAAATGCTGACTCCTGAGAATTCCTAAGTGTCGTATTGACTTAGCTTTCATCCAGCCAGTAATTACCAGGCGCCAATACTAGTTGTATATTAGCAATTAATTAATTGTATCGTAAATGTTTTTAAGACAAAATGTATTTCTATTCAGTACCATAAGAATAATAGGGGCAATTTCTTGTTATTTAAATTATAAAGAAAGTGTTTATAACCAGACAAATGTAATGGAATATAAGTTCCGTTAAGCTCGACTGTGTTGATTTCCTTGACTCATGATATAAATAGCCGTTCGCCAAAGATGCAAGGGGATCCTGTGACTTGCTATTAAGTATGTGCAAGAAGATGGAGAGTTCGTATAAAACCCTGGCCGAATATTTTGCGTTTGATGTTCAGAAATATACTCTTGATGAATTCTTCACGGATCTGAAGACCTTTAAAGATCTCTTTTTGGTAATTATTGTTTTAATTTTGATTTAACTCCCTGTTGCATTTTTTTTTTTTTTAGGATGCATTTTTCATAGTTTAGGGGGTTCTTCGATACGCTGAATCTGACGGTGTGATTTTTAATAAGATTTCTTGACTTTTGGGCTATGTTTTGGGTGATGTAGCCCTCCAACCCCACATAAACTCACTTTGAACATGTGTTCTGCTTGGAATAATTTATGCAAAGCTATCTAAGTCATAGAAAAGATCTAAAGGCTTTAAATTTAGCAAAATGGCTGCGGCTTATATTAAGGTTCATTTTCGTTTGATATTTGTTTGATGTTCAGAAACATACTCTTAATGAATTCTTCACGGATCTTAAGACCTTCAAAGTTTTCTTTTTGGTAATTGTTGTTTCCATTTTTAGGATGTATTTTGTATGGTTTAGGGGGTTCTCTGGTACGCTGAATCTGATGGTATGATTTTCAGTAAGATTCCTTGACTTTTTGGAGATGTTTCCCCCCTTTTTTGAAAATTAGGCAAATTTTCTCAGGCTCGTAGCTTTTGATGGGTAACATTAAACTTAATGGATCTTATTTAGAATCAGCATAAAAAGCTAATTCTTTTTACGTATCTATTGTTATTGGAATTCCGTTGTTTAGACTTTTGGTTACTTTTGGGCCAAGTCGCTCCTTATTCACAGCTCGTTACCTCGAACTGTTTGATAATCAGTTGAAACAGTCCCATAATCATTACTTCATTGAAGTTCAACCGGGACTGATAAATAAAACAACACGAAACGAGGCGATTCATTCACATAAAATTAAAATGAAGAATATGTTTTTAAAGCAATTCTTGCCTTTTTAGCAGCTAACCTATGAGGTTCTATTGTAACAGACTTACGTGTATATTGTTTTATTGGTTTCGTTTTATGCTTTTTCAAACCGTTTTTTATTAAATTTGTGTATAAAGCATTAAGTGAGTACCCCCGTAAATCCCTATTTTAGTGTCAGTAGAGGGTGTCACTATAAAGCCCCAAGTTGTTGTAAATACTTGTTTGTAATTTTTCATTGTCGCGATTGACATTTCTGTATACTTAGCCCTCTCCTCAGAAAAGTTTTAACTTGAAACATTTTGGATCAGAGCTAAATTTTAAGTATTTTTTAAATGGTTTTTTTTTTGTATAATTTTTTTTGACACGTCTTGTTTTTCCAAATATGACAGACAGTCATCTTAAGATTTCAGAATCCTTGAAATTTTGAATCCATAAAAAAAGATTTGCTGTAGGATATTTCTGATGTTTTGCTTAGTTTTGTTGTTTTTTTTTTTTTTTTTTTTTTTTTTTTTTTTTTTTTTTTTTTTTTTTTTTTTTTTATACAGGTGGCACAGATGAAAATATAACCTTGAAACTTCATATTTAAACATTTTCAAAACAAAAAGAAATGTCAATAATAATAAATAGACAAAAATCCCTAAAATTTTAAATCAAGAATACGCACATTGTGTAGAATATTTCTTATGTTTTGCTGAGTGGAATCATACACTTTTTTTTATATAAACGACAAATACAAGCAAAATATGTGGCTGAAAATGTATTCTTAAAATTCCAAAAATTGAAAATATACGATGTGCTTTAGAATATTCTCTCAGGTTTTGTTCGATTGAATCATGTTTTTTTAACTAAATGGGAGACACAGGCAAAATGCATGGGTATAGTCTGAACGCTAAAGTATTTGGGCCAATTGTTGCTTACCATGTATATCTAACAGTAATATCTCTTTGAAGTACTATGAGCATTAAAATAGCAACATTTACTGCCTCCTGGACCCATCTGTGATGTATTCATACCTGAAAACTACAATTCTATAAGGTATTTCTTTTAGTTGTTTCAAAAGTATAAAGTATTTCGGGTAGTATCACATTTTTGTCAGTATTGCCACGTTGAATCAAGAAAATAAATAGGCAAAACTAATTATTTAAATTTGACAACTCTTTCTTCGGTAAAGATTCGAACATGAATAATATATCGACTCCCAAAGGCAACTACAATTTCAAAAGAAAGGTGCATCTTCTTAAGTTGTCAGTAGATAGTACATATGGAATTCTGGGCCTTTATGTTCCTTCCGGTTTCTGGTGGGTATAGTCTGGTTTGGTGGGTATAGTCTGGTTTGGTGGGTATAGTCTGGTTTGGTGGGTATAGTCTGGTTTGGTGGGTATAGTCTGGTTTGGTGGGTATAGTCTGGTTTGGTGGGTATAATCTGGTTTGGTGGGTATAGTCTGGTTTGGTCTAGAGATTGTCAAATTGCGTATTTAGGAATTGTTTCGATTGACATTTTTGCAAAAAGGGATAAGGAATTCGCAAATTGGACACTATGAACGATATTAATTAATGTTTTGAATAATAGGAGTGTGAATGATTCTAATTAGTGATTGGATTTTATGAAGGTGGAAAAAAAGGATTAAACTGACTAGCTGTTAAGGTAACCCCGAAGGGGTTGTTAACTCAGGTAATTTGTTATAAATTTGAAACAACATCAGTCTATGAAAATGGCTAACGACGATAGAATGACATTGTGAGTTGACCTAGCTTTACCTCTCCGATGTCGTCTGTATAATACACAAGTGATGTTTGAACAATATTGTCAATTTAAAATAGGGTCTAACGTTTTAGTATACTAAAAAGTTGATACTAAGAGAGATGTAGATGGTAAGAAAAGAATTTTAATAATGAAATTCAGAACAAACCTTAGAAATCCTTGCAAATCAAGTAGTAAGGTGTATGTGAGTACGAACCATCAAGGATCATAAGCACCAACGACCCTAACCAGCAGAGACATCAACTCCCGAAAGGTCCCTTATCCCCAAACTCGAAGGGCGCCCCCTCCCTCCAACTTTTTGGCCCCCCCCCCTTTTTTTAACATGATATATTTTTTTCAACTTTTTTTTACATGTCTCCGAATCAGATGAAACAAACTTAAATTACCATTCTAGTTTTTCTAAACCAGTATTGCCTATAACTTAATATATTCAAATATTTTTTGATAACTTGACTGGTGAGAACTATTTCCGTAAAATCTGAGCTAATAAGGGTTTTTGACCGTAAACTCTAGTTTCTTGTAAGAAAATTATGGAAAATACAATTCTCTGCTTCAAATGTGAAACTTAAGTCCAGTTATGGATCGAAAAATAAAGTATTTCTGTAAAATCTGAGCTAATAAGGGTTTTTGACCGTAAACTCTAGTTTTTTTTGTAAGAAAATTATGGAAAATACAATTCTCTGATTCAAATGTGAAACTTAAGTCTATTTTTGGATCGAAAAATAAAACTATTTCCGTAAAATCTGAGCTAATAAGGGTTTTTGACCGTAAACTCTAGTTTCTTGTATGAAAATTATGGAAAATACAATTATCTAGTTCAAATGTGAAACTTAAGTCCAGTTTTGGATACTTATAATGATGAGGACTGATGGTTCTAATTCAATATTTTTTTCATTAAAACAAAATATTTTTTTAAAACTTCGAAATTATTCAACTTTATTTATTTTTTTTATTTTTTTGTACGTATCTTAAACTCTAGTTTTTTTTGTAAGAAAATTATGGAAAATACAATTCTCTGATTCAAATGTGAAACTTAAGTCTATTTTTGGATCGAAAAATAAAACTATTTCCGTAAAATCTGAGCTAATAAGGGTTTTTGACCGTAAACTCTAGTTTCTTGTATGAAAATTATGGAAAATACAATTATCTAGTTCAAATGTGAAACTTAAGTCCAGTTTTGGATACTTATAATGATGAGGACTGATGGTTCTAATTCAATATTTTTTTCATAAAACAAAATAAAACTTCGAATTAACTTTATTTATTTTTTATTTTTGTACGTATCTTAAAATGACAAAATATGCTTACGGCTCTAACAATTGTGCTCTATGATTGGTCAGAGACACGATGTGGCTTTCCCACTGGTATTCTATGTCCGGTTATCGACACTACCTAGTCTATTGCATGTATTAAATCAGTATTTTTTACGCAGTGGAACGATAAACACATAAGTCATATCTTTAAAAAAAGTGAAGATGGAGCATTTTAATAAAGTGTGTTCACATAACAAGGTTATTGTAGCATTGAATGCCGACAAGGAGAAGTATTTGAACTATGAAACAAGTACAAGTGGTAGCACTATTGGAAATGTATGCATGCATTGTCATGACAGTAAGGAATTAAATTTCTTTGGAATACCGAAAAAATTCAACTCTTATGTTGGTGGTTATGCGAGATTGAGATCTCCAGAGATGATTGTACTCAAAGAGAATGCCAACATAAAAATAATCGTTGATGATAGAGGACAACTCCTTGCTACTGTTGCAGGTAACACATTACCTACTGATATATCCAATCGTCAGCTTTCGGGTATTAGCATTCAACGGAAGGTCAATAAAAGAAAGGCCTACTCTTCTACTAATATCGTAAACCATATCTTGTCTACGTGCCGAAACTGTTACCTGTGTAAAAATAATGTGATAATAGACAGTGAAATTGCCAGAAAAATAAAAAGGGCATTGTCAGAAAATATCACTATGGAATATAAACATGAATCGATGAAAAACAAAAGCACCAGCAAACGTTACTGCCATTGATCAAACAGTCAATGAACCAAATAATATCAAAGACGAAAAGCATATTGAGCCTGTTGATGAGACACCAGTAAAAACTGTGTATGACTCAAAATGGAATAATGATTATTCTACTGATTACGAACTAAGAGAAGACAATAGCTACAATATCAAGAGAGAACATGGTGAACTATTTTATGGAACAGATTCAAAATGTCCAAAGTTAATCATTGATATTAATAATGTATCATAATATATTTTTGTATTAATATTCTACATAGCATTATTTCATTAAAAATATTACATTGTTATGTGTTCATTATTTTTAGAGCAAGCTAAGCTAGCATATCAAACGTTTAGAATCTCTATTAAAACATTGGAGATGTAAGAAAAGGAATTTGCATACATCTATTGTCAGACACATGGGATAACATTGACAAAATCTAGGTATCACAATGAATAAATTCATTATCAACATCCTTTATCGGATATGTCGGATAAAATTGATAAAATATAAGTGTCAGAGTGAATAATTTTTTTTTATCAACATCCTTTGTCAGATACATCAAATAAAATTGACAAAATCTAAATTTCAGAATAAATAAATGCTTTAACAACATCCTTTATCGGATATGTCGGATAAAATTGACATAATCTAAGTATCAGAGTGACTAAATTCTATATCAACATCCTTTTCTCAGATACATAGGATAAAATTGACAAATTCTAAGTAATAAAGTGAATAAATTTTTTTTATCAACATCCTTTGGCAGATACATCGGATAAAATTGACAAAATCTAAATTTCAGAATGAATAAATTCATTATCAACATCCTTTGTCGGATATGTCGGATAAAATTGACAAAATCTAAGTATCAGAGTGAATATTTTTTTTAACAACATCCTTTGTCAGATACATCGAATAAAATTGATAAAATATAAGTGCCAGAGTGAATAATTTTTTTTACTATCAACATCCTTTGTCAGATACATCAAATAAAATTGACAAAATCTAAATTTCAGAATAAATAAATGCTTTAACAACATCCTTTATCGGATATGTCGGATAAAATTGACAAAATCTAAGTGTCAGAGTGAATAATTTTTTTTTATCAACATCCTTTTCTCGGATACATAGGATAAAATTGACAAAATCTGAATTTCAGAATGAATAAATTCATTATCAACATCCTTTGTCGGATATGTCGGATAAAATTGACAAAATCTAAATTTCAGAATGAATAAATGCTATAACAATATCCTTAATCGGATATGTCGGATAAAATTGACAAAATCTAAAATCTAAGTATCAGAGTGACTAAATTCTATATCAACATCCTTTTCTCAGACACATAGGATAAAATTGACAAATTCTAAGTGTCAGTGTGAATACATTTTTTTTATCAACATCCTTTGTCAGATACATCAAATAAAATTGACAAAATCTAAATTTCAGAGTGAATAAATTCATTATCAACATCCTTTATCGGATATGTCGGATAAAATTGACAAAATATAAGTGTCAGAGTGAATAATTTTTTTTATCAACATCCTTTGTCAGATACATCAAATAAAATTGACAAAATCTAAATTTCAGAATGAATAAATGCTTTAACAACATCCTTTATCGGATATGACGGATAAAATTGACATAATCTAAGTATCAGAGTGACTAAATTCTATATCAACATCCTTTTCTCAGATACATAGGATAAAATTGACAATTCTAAGTGTTAGAGTGAATAAATTTTTTTTTATCAACATCCTTTGGCAGATACATCGGATAAAATTGACAAAATCTAAATTTCAGAATGAATAAATTCATTATCAACATCCTTTGTCGGATATGTCGGATAAAATTGAAAAAATCTAAGTATCAGAGTGAATATTTTTTTAACAACATCCTTTGTCAGATAAATCAAATAAAATTGACAAAATCTAAATTTCAGAATGAATAACTGCTTTAACAACATCCTTTATCGGATATGTCGGATAAAATTGACATAATCTAAATTTCAGAATAAATAAATAAATGCTTTAACAACATCCTTTATCGGATATGTCGGATAAAATTGACAAAATCTAAGTGTCAGAGTGAATAAATTTTTTTTATCAACATCCTTTGGCAGATACATCGGATAAAATTGACAAAATCTAAATTTCAGAATGAATAAATTCATTATCAACATCCTTTGTCGGATATGTCGGATAAAATTGACAAAATCTAAATTTCAGAATGAATAAATGCTATAACAATATCCTTTGCCAGATACATCGAATAAAATTGATAAAATATAAGTGCCAGAGTGAATAATTTTTTTTTATTATCAACATCCTTTGTCAGATACATCAAATAAAATTGACAAAATCTAAATTTCAACATAAATAAATGCTTTAACAACATCCTTTATCGGATATGTCGGATAAAATTGACAAAATCTAAGTGACAGAGTGAATAAATTTTTTTTATCAACATCCTTTTCTCGGATACTTATCGGATATGTCGGATAAAATTGACAAAATCTAAGTATCAAAGTGACTAAATTCTATATCAACATCCTTTTCTCAGATACATAGGATAAAATTGACAAATTCTAAGTGTTAGAGTGAATAATTTTTTTTTATCAACATCCTTTGGCAGATACATCGGATAAAATTGACAAAATATAAAATTCAGAATGAATAAATTCATTATCAACATCCTTTGTCGGATATGTCAGATAAAATTGACAAAATCTAAGTATCAGAGTGAATATTTTTTTTTAACAACATCCTTCGCCAGATACATCGAATAAAATTGATAAAATATAAGTGCCAGAGTGAATAATTTTTTTTATCAACATCCTTTGTCAGATACATCAAATAAAATTGAAAAAATCTAAATTTCAGAATAAATAAATGCTTTAACAACATCCTTTATCGGATATGTCAGATAAAATTGACAAAATCTAAGTATCAGAGTGACTAAATTCTATATCAACAACCTTTTCTCGGATACATAGGATAAAATTGACAGAATCTAAGTGTTAGAGGGAATAAATTTTTTTTATCAACATCCTTTTCTCGGATACATAGGATAAAATTGACGAAATCTGAATTTCAGAATGAATAAATTCATTATCAACATCCTTTGTCGGATATGTCGGATAAAATTGACAAAATCTAAATTTCAGAATGAATAAATGCTATAACAATATCCTTTATCGGGTATGTCGGATAAAATTGACAAAATCTAAGTATCAGAGTGACTAAATTCTATATCAACATCCTTTTCTCGGATACATAGGATAAAATTGACAAATTCTAAGTGTTAGAGTGAATAAATTTTTTTTCAACATCCTTTGCCAGATACATCGGATAAAACTGACAAAATCTAAGTATCAGAGTGAATAAATTCATTATCAACATCCTTTGTCGGATATGTTGGATAAAGTTGACAAAATCTAATTTTCAGAATGAATAAATGCTATAACAATATCCTTTATCGGATATGCCGGATAAAATTGACAAAATCTAAGTATCAGAGTGACTAAATTCTATATCAACATCCTTTTCTCGGATACATAGGATAAAATTGACAAATTCTAAGTGTTAGAATGAATAAATTTTTTTATCAACATCCTTTGCCAGATACATCGGATAAAATTGACAAAATCTAAGTATCAGAGTGAATAAATTCATTATCAACATCCTTTGTCGGATATGTCGGATAAAATTGACAAAATCTAAGCATCAGAGGGAATAATTTTTTTTATCAACATCCTTTGCCAGATACATCGAATAAAATTGACAGAATCTAAGTGTCAGAGTGAATAAATTTTTTTTATCAACATCCTTTGTCAGATACATCGAATAAAAATTGACAAAATTTAAATATCAGAATGAATAAATGCTTTAACAACATCCTTCATCGGATTTGTCGGATAAAATTGACAAAATCTAACTATCAGAGTGACTAAATTCTATATCAACATCCTTTTCTCGGATACATAGGATAAAATTGACAGAATCTAAGTGTCAGAGTGAATAAATTTTTTTTTATCAACATCCTTTTCTCGGATACACAGGATAAAATTGACAAAATCTGAATTTCAGAATGAATAAATTCATTATCAACATCCTTTGTCGGATATGTCGGATAAAATAGACAAAATCTAAATTTCAGAATGAATAAATGCTATAACAATATCCTATATCGGATATGTCGGATAAAATTGACAAAATCTAAGTATCAGAGTGACTAAATTCTATATCAACATCCTTTTCTCGGATACATAGGATAAAATTGACAAATTCTAAGTGTTAGAGTGAATAAATTTTTTTATCAACATCCTTTGCCAGATACATAGGATAAAATTGACAAAATCTAAGTATCAGAGTGAATAAATTCATTATCAACATCCTTTGTCGAATATGTCGGATAAAATTGACAAAATCTAAGCATCAGAGTGAATAATTTTTTTTTATCAACATCCTTTGCCAGATACATCGAAAAAAATTGACAGAATCTAAGTGTCAGAGTGAATAAATTTTTTTTATCAACATCCTTTGTCAGATGCATCGAATAAAAACTGACAAAATTTAAATATCAGAATGAATAAATGCTTTAACAACATCCTTCATCGGATTCGTTGGTTAAAATTGACAAAATCTAAGTATCAGAGTGATTAAATTCTACATCAACATCCTTTTCTCGGATACATAGATTAAAATTAACAAAATCTAAGTGTTAGAGTGAATTTTTTTTATCAACATCCTTTGTCAGTTACATCGGATAAAATTGACAAAATTTAAGTGTCAGAATGAATAAATTCATTATCAACATCCTTTGTCGGATATGTCGGATAAAATTGATAAAATCTAAGTATCAGAGTGATTAAATTCCATATCAATATCATTTTCTTGGATACATGGGATAAAATTGACAAAATCTAAGTATCAGAGTGAATAAATGCTTACGTGCGCGCACGTAACCTCGTCTAAATTAACCTTAAAAAATGAAATAAAGCTATGTCGACTTTGCATGTCTCTCTCACTATGTATGCGCCGTCGCGGTGTACACTCCATGTCTTTCTTATCAATTTTATCCGATATAGCCGACAAATGATGTTGATAATGCATTTAAAGGATGTTGATAAAGCATTTATTCACTCTGATACTTAGATTTTGTCAATTTTATCCCATGTATCCAAGAAAATGATATTGATATGGAATTTAATCACTCTGATACTTAGATTTTATCGATTTTATTTGACATATCCGACAAAGGATGTTGATAATGAATTTATTCATTCTGACACTTAAATTTTGTCAATTTTATCCGATGTAACTGACAAAGGATGTTGATAAAAAAATATTCACTCTAACACTTAGATTTTGTTAATTTTAATCTATGTATCCGAGAAAAGGATGTTGATGCAGAATTTAATCACTCTGATACTTAGATTTTGTCAATTTTAACCAACGAATCCGATGAAGGATGTTGTTAAAGCATTTATTCATTCTGATATTTAAATTTTGTCAGTTTTTATTCGATGCATCTGACAAAGGATGTTGATAAAAAAAAATTTATTCACTCTGACACTTAGATTCTGTCATTTTTTTCGATGTATCTGGCAAAGGATGTTGATAAAAAAAATTATTCACTCTGATGCTTAGGTTTTGTCAATTTTATCCGACATATCCGACAAAGGATGTTGATAATGAATTTATTCACTCTGATACTTAGATTTTGTGAATTTTATCCTATGTATCTGGCAAAGGATGTTGATAAAAAAAATTATTCACTCTAACACTTAGAATTTGTCAATTTTATCCTATGTATCCGAGAAAAGGATGTTGATATAGAATTTAGTCACTCTGATACTTAGATTTTGTCAATTTTATCCGACATATCCGATATAGGATATTGTTATAGCATTTATTAGTTCTGAAATTTAGATTTTGTCTATTTTATCCGACATATCCGACAAAGGATGTTGATAATGAATTTATTCATTCTGAAATTCAGATTTTGTCAATTTTATCCTGTGTATCCGAGAAAAGGATGTTGATAAAAAAAATTTATTCACTCTGACACTTAGATTCTGTCAATTTTATCCTATGTATCCGAGAAAAGGATGTTGATATAGAATTTAGTCACTCTGATAGTTAGATTTTGTCAATTTTATCCGACAAATCCGATGAAGGATGTTGTTAAAGCATTTATTCATTCTGATATTTAAATTTTGTCAATTTTTATTCGATGTATCTGACAAAGGATGTTGATAAAAAAATTTATTCACTCTGACACTTAGATTCTGTCAATTTTATTCGATGTATCTGGCAAAGGATGTTGATAAAAAAAATTATTCCCTCTGATGCTTAGATTTTGTCAATTTTATCCGAGATATCCGACAAAGGATGTTGATAATGAATTTATTCACTCTGATACTTAGATTTTGTCAATTTTATCCGATGTATCTGGCAAAAGATGTTGATAAGAAAATTTATTCATTCTAACACTTAGAATTTGTCAATTTTATCCTATGTATCCGAGAAAAGGATGTTGATATAGAATTTAGTCACTCTGATACTTAGATTTTGTCAATTTTATCCGACATATCCGATAAAGGATATTGTTATAGCATTTATTCATTCTGAAAATTAGATTTTGTCAATTTTATCCGACATATCCGACAAAGGATGTTGATAATAAATTTATTCACTCTGATACTTAGATTTTGTCAGTTTTATCCGATGTATCTGGCAAAGGATGTTGAAAAAAAAATTTATTCACTCTAACACTTAGAATTTGTCAATTTTATCCTATGTATCCGAGAAAAGGATGTTGATATAGAATTTAGTCACTCTGATACTTAGATTTTGTCAATTTTATCCGACATATCCGATAAAGGATATTGTTATAGCATTTATTCATTCTGAAAATTAGATTTTGTCAATTTTATCCGACATATCCGACAAAGGATGTTGATAATGAATTTATTCGTTCTGAAATTCAGATTTCGTCAATTTTATCCTATGTATCCGAGAAAAGGATGTTGATAAAAAAAAATTTATTCCCTCTAACACTTAGATTCTGTCAATTTTATCCTATGTATCCGAGAAAAGGTTGTTGATATAGAATTTAGTCACTCTGATACTTAGATTTTGTCAATTTTATCTGACATATCCGATAAGGATGTTGTTAAAGCATTTATTTATTCTGAAATTTAGATTTTTTCAATTTTATTTGATGTATCTAACAAAGGATGTTGATAAAAAAAAAATTATTCACTCTGGCACTTATATTTCATCAATTTTATTCGATGTATCTGGCGAAGGATGTTGTTAAAAAAAATATTCACTCTGATACTTAGATTTTGTCAATTTTATCTGACATATCCGACAAAGATGTTGATAATGAATTTATTCATTCTGAAATTTATATTTTGTCAATTTTATCCGATGTATCTGCCAAGGATGTTGATAAAAAAAAAATTATTCACTCTAACACTTAGAATTTGTCAATTTTATCCTATGTATCTGAGAAAAGGATGTTGATATAGAATTTAGTCACTTTGATACTTAGATTTTGTCAATTTTATCCGACATATCCGATAAGTATCCGAGAAAAGGATGTTGATAAAAAAAATTTATTCACTCTGTCACTTAGATTTTGTTAATTTTATCCGACATATCCGATAAAGGATGTTGTTAAAGCATTTATTTATATTGAAATTTAGATTTTGTCAATTTTATTTGATGTATCTGACAAAGGATGTTGATAATAAAAAAAAATTATTCACTGGCACTTATATTTTATCAATTTTATTCGATGTATCTGGCAAAGGATATTGTTATAGCATTTATTCATTCTGAAATTTAGATTTTGTCAATTTTATCCGACATATCCGACAAAGGATGTTGATAATGAATTTATTCATTCTGAAATTTAGATTTTGTCAATTTTATCCGATGTATCTGCCAAAGGATGTTGATAAAAAAAATTTATTCACTCTGACACTTAGATTTTGTCAATTTTATCCGACATATCCGATAAAGGATGTTGTTAAAGCATTTATTTATTTATTCTGAAATTTAGATTATTTCAATTTTATCCGACATATCCGATAAAGGATGCTGTTAAAGCAGTTATTCATTCTGAAATTTAGATTTTGTCAATTTTATTTGATTCATCTGACAAAGGATGTTGTTAAAAAAAAATATTCACTCTGATACTTAGATTTTGTCAATTTTATCCGACATATCCGACAAAGGATGTTGATAATGAATTTATTCATTCTGAAATTTAGATTTTGTCAATTTTATCCGATGTATCTGCCAAAGGATGTTGATAAAAAAAATTTATTCACTCTGACACTTAGAATTTGTCAATTTTATCCTATGTATCTGAGAAAAGGATGTTGATATAGAATTTAGTCACTCTGATACTTAGATTTTGTCAATTTTATCCGTCATATCCGATAAAGGATGTTGTTCAAGCATTTATTCATTCTGAAATTTAGACTTTGTCAATTTTATTTGATGTATCTGACAAAGGACGTTGATAAAAAAAAATTATTCAGTCTGACACTTATATTTTGTCAATTTTATCTGACATATCCGACAAAGGATGTGTAATGATTTATTCATTCTGAAATTTATATTTTGTCAATTTTATCCGATGTATCTGCCAAAGGATGTTGATAAAAAAAAATTATTCCCTCTAACACTTAGAATTTGTCAATTTTATCCTATGTATCTGAGAAAAGGATGTTGATATAGAATTTAGTCACTTTGATACTTAGATTTTGTCAATTTTATCCGACATATCCGATAAGTATCCGAGAAAAGGATGTTGATAAAAAAAAATTATTCACTCTGTCACTTAGATTTTGTCAATTTTATCCGACATATCCGATAAAGGATGTTGTTAAAGCATTTATTTATATTGAAATTTAGATTTTGTCAATTTTATTTGATGTATCTGACAAAGGATGTTGATAATAAAAAAAATTATTCACTCTGGCACTTATATTTTATCAATTTTATTTGATGTATCTGAGAGCATAACGGAAATTGATTTGTCATTATGCATTCGCAAGGTTTATAGTTCATTCTGAAATTTAGATTTTGTCAATTTTATCCGATGTATCTGCCAAAGGATGTTGATAAAAAAAATTTATTCACTCTGACACTTAGATTTTGTCAATTTTATCCGACATATCCGATAAAGGATGTTGTTAAAGCATTTATTTATTTATTCTGAAATTTAGATTATTTCAATTTTATCCGACATATCCGATAAAGGATGTTGTTAAAGCAGTTATTCATTCTGAAATTTAGATTTTGTCAATTTTATTTGATTTATCTGACAAAGGATGTTGTTAAAAAAAAATATTCACTCTGATACTTAGATTTTGTCAATTTTATCCGACATATCCGACAAAGGATGTTGATAATGAATTTATTCATTCTGAAATTTAGATTTTGTCAATTTTATCCGATGTATCTGCCAAAGGATGTTGATAAATAAAATTTTTCACTCTAACACTTAGAATTTGTCAATTTTATCCTATGTATCTGAGAAAAGGATGTTGATATAGAATTTAGTCACTCTGATACTTAGATTATGTCAATTTTATCCGTCATATCCGATAAAGGATGTTGTTAAAGCATTTATTCATTCTGAAATTTAGATTTTGTCAATTTTATTTGATGTATCTGACAAAGGACGTTGATAAAAAAAAATTATTCACTCTGACACTTATATTTTGTCAATTTTATCCGACATATCCGATAAAGGATGTTGATAATGAATTTATTCACTCTGAAATTTAGATTTTGTCAATGTTATTTGATGTATCTGACAAAGGATGTTGATAAAAAAAATGTATTCACACTGACACTTAGAATTTGTCAATTTTATCCTATGTGTCTGAGAAAAGGATGTTGATATAGAATTTAGTCACTCTGATACTTAGATTTTAGATTTTGTCAATTTTATCCGACATATCCGATTAAGGATATTGTTATAGCATTTATTCATTCTGAAATTTAGATTTTGTCAATTTTATCCGACATATCCGACAAAGGATGTTGATAATGAATTTATTCATTCTGAAATTCAGATTTTGACAATTTTATCCTATGTATCCGAGAAAAGGATGTTGAAAAAAAAAGTTCACTCTGACACTTAGATTTTGTCAATTTTATCCGACATATCCGATAAAGGATGTTGTTAAAGCATTTATTTATTCTGAAATTTAGATTTTGTCAATTTTATTTGATGTATCTGACAAAGGATGTTGATAGTAAAAAAAAATATTCACTCTGGCACTTATATTTTATCAATTTTATTCGATGTATCTGACAAAGGATGTTGTTAAAAAAAATATTCACTCTGATACTTAGATTTTGTCAATTTTATCCGACATATCCGACAAAGGATGTTGATAATGAATTTATTCATTCTGAAATTTAGATTTTGTCAATTTTATCCGATGTATCTGCCAAAGGATGTTGATAAAAAAAATTTATTCACTTTAACACTTAGAATTTGTCAATTTTATCCTATGTATCTGAGAAAAGGATGTTGATATAGAATTTAGTCACTCTGATACTTAGATTATGTCAATTTTATCCGACATATCCGATAAAGGATGTTGTTAAAGCATTTATTTATTCTGAAATTTAGATTTTGTCAATTTTATTTGATGTATCCGATAAAGGATGTTGATAATGAATTTATTCATTGTGATACCTAGATTTTGTCAATGTTATCCCATGTGTCTGACAATAGATGTATGCAAATTCCTTTTCTTACATCTCCAATGTTTTAATAGAGATTCTAAACGTTTGATATGCTAGCTTAGCTTATTCTAAAAATAATGAACACATAACAATGTAATATTTTTAATGAAATAATGCTATGTAGAATATTAATACAAAAATATATTATGATACATTATTAATATCAATGAATAACTTTGGACATTTTGAATCTGTTCCATAAAATAGTTCACCATGTTCTCTCTTGGTATTGTAGCTATTGTCTTCTCTTAGTTCGTAATCAGTAGAATAATCATTATTCCATTTTGAGTCATACACAGTTTTTACTGGTGTCTCATCAACAGGCTGAATATGCTTTTCGTCTTTGATCTTATTTGGCTCATTGACTGTTTGATCAATGGCAGTAACGTTTGCTGGTGCTTTGTTTTTCATCGATTCATGTTTATATTCCATAGTGATATTTTCTGACAATGTCCTTTTTATTTTTCTGGCTATTTCACTGTCTATTATCACATTATTTTTACACAGGTAACAGGTTCGGCACGTAGACAAGATATGGTTTACGATATTAGTAGAAGAGTAGGCCTTTCTTCTATTGACCTTCCGTTGAATGCTAATACCCGAAAGCTGACGATTGGATATCTCAGTAGGTAATGTGTTACCTGCAACAGCAGCAAGGAGTTGTCCTCTATCATCAACGATTATTTTTATGTTGGCATTCTCTTTGAGTACAATCATCTCTGGAGATCTCAATCTCGCATAACCACCAACATAAGAGTTGAATTTTTTCGGTATTCCAAAGAAATTTAATTCCTTATTGTCATGACAATGCATGCATACATTTCCAATAGTGCTACCACTTGTACTTGTTTCATAGTTCAAATACTTCTCCTTGTCGGCATTCAATGCTACAATAACCTTGTTATGTGAACACACTTTATTAAAATGCTCCATCTTCACTTTTTTTTAAGATATGACTTATGTGTTTATCGTTCCACTGCGTAAAAAATACTGATTTAATACATGCAATAGACTAGGTAGTGTCGATAACCGGACATAGAATACCAGTGGGAAAGCCACATCGTGTCTCTGACCAATCATAGAGCACAATTGTTAGAGCCGTAAGCATATTTTGTCATTTTAAGATACGTACAAAAAAATAGTTTGTTTTTATGAAAAAATATTGAATTAGAACCATCAGTCCTCATCATTATAAGTATCCAAAACTGGACTTAAGTTTCACATTTGAACTAGATAATTGTATTTTCCATAATTTTCATACAAGAAACTAGAGTTTACGGTCAAAAACCCTTATTAGCTCAGATTTTACGGAAATAGTTTTATTTTTCGATCCAAAAATAGACTTAAGTTTCACATTTGAATCAGAGAATTGTATTTTCCATAATTTTCTTACAAAAAAACTAGAGTTTACGGTCAAAAACCCTTATTAGCTCAGATTTTACAGAAATAGTTTATTTTTCGATCCATAACTGGACTTAAGTTTCACATTTGAAGCAGAGAATTGTATTTTCCATAATTTTCTTACAAGAAACTAGAGTTTACGGTCAAAAACCCTTATTAGCTCAGATTTTACGGAAATAGTTCTCACCAATCAAGTTATCAAAAAATATTTGAATATATTAAGTTATAGGCAATACTGGTTTAGAAAAACTAGAATAGTAATTTAAGTTTGTTTCATCTGATTCGAAGACATGTAAAAAAAAAAGTTGAAAAAAATATATCATGTTAAAAAAAAGGGGGGGGGGGCAAAAAGTTGGAGGGAGGGGGCGCCCTTCGAGTTTGGGGATAAGGGACCCTTGGGGAGTTGATGTCTCTGCTGGTTAGGGTCGTTGGTGCTTATGATCCTTGATGGTTCGTACTCACATACACCTTACTACTTGATTTGCAAGGATTTCTAAGGTTTGTTCTGAATTTCATTATTAAAATTCTTTTCTTACCATCTACATCTCTCTTAGTATCAACTTTTTAGTATACTAAAACGTTAGACCCTATTTTAAATTGACAATATTGTTCAAACATCACTTGTGTATTATACAGACGACATTGGAGAGGTAAAGCTAGGTCAACTCACAATGTCATTCTATCGTCGTTAGCCATTTTCATAGACTGATGTTGTTTCAAATTTATAACAAATTACCTGAGTTAACAACCCTTTCGGGGTTACCTTAACTGCTAATCAGTTTAATCCTTTTTTTTCTCCACCTTCATAAAATCCAATCACTAATTAAAATCATTCACACTCCTATTATTCAAAACATTAATTAATATCGTTCATAGTGTCTAATTTGCGAATTCCTTATCCCTTTTTGCAAAAATGTCAATCGAAACAATTCCTAAATACGCAACTTGACAATCTCTAGACCAAACCAGACTATACCCACCAAACCAGATTATACCCACCAAACCAGACTATACCCACCAAACCAGACTATACCCACCAAACCAGACTATACCCACCAAACCAGACTATACCCACCAAACCAGACTATACCCACCAGAAACCGGAAGGAACATAAAGGCCCAGAATTCCATATGTACTATCTACTGTTGTCTGGTTCCGTATGTTTTTAAGTTATTTTTGCTGATTTTTTGCACTTTTTTTTTAATTTGGTGCCCGTTACTACCAAAAACTGCACAACTACGTACGGTAACATCGTAAATCGAATTTTCCATTTTTCCTAGTTTTTCAAGTTATTTTTGCAGATTTTTCGCACTTTTTTTTAAATTTGGTCCCCGTTACTACCAAAAACTACACAACTACGTATGGAGACATCGTAAATTGAATTTTCCATTTTTCCTAGTTTTTCAAGTTATTTTTGCTGATTTTCGCGCTTTTTTTAATTTGATGCCCGTTACTACCAAAAACTACACAACTACGTATGGAGACATCGTAAATTGAATTTTCCACTTTTATAGTTTTTCAAGTTATTTTTGCTGATTTTTCGCTCTTTTTTTAATTTGGTGCCCGTTACTACCAAAAACTGCACAACTACGTATGGAGACATCGTAAATTGAATTTTCAATTTTTCCTACTTTTTCAAGTTATTTTTGCGGATTTTTCGCATTTTTTTTTAATCTGGTGCCCGTTACTACCAAAAACTGCACAACTACGTATGGAGACATCGTAAATTGAATTTTCCACTTTCCTAGTTTTTCAAGTTATTTTTGCTGATTTTCGCGCTTTTTTTAATTTGATGCCCGTTACTACCAAAAACTACACAACTACGTATGGAGACATCGTAAATTGAATTTTCCACTTTTCTAGTTTTTCAAGTTATTTTTGCTGATTTTTCGCTCTTTTTTTAATTTGGTGCCCGTTACTACCAAAAACTGCACAACTACGTATGGAGACATCGTAAATTGAATTTTCAATTTTTCCTAGTTTTTCAAGTTATTTTTGCGGATTTTTCGCATTTTTTAATCTGGTGCCCGTTACTACCAAAAACTGCACAACTACGTATGGAGACATCGTAAATTGAATTTTCAATTTTTCCTAGTTTTTCAAGTTATTTTTGCTGATTTTCGCACTTTTTTTTAATTTGGTGCCCGTTAGTACCAAAAACTGCACAACTACGTATGGAGACATCATAAATTGAATATTCCATTTTTTCCTAGTTTTTCAAGTTATTTTTGCTGATTTTTAACACTTTTTTTTAACTTGATGCCCGTTACTACCAAAAACTGCGCAACTGCGTATGCTGCGTATGGAGACATCGTAAATTGAATTTTCCATTTTTCCTAGTTTTTTAAATGATTTTTGCGGATTTTTCGCTCTTTTTTTAATTTGGTGCCCGTTACTACCAAAAACTGCACAACTACGTATGGAGACATCGTAAATTGAATTTTCAATTTTTCCTGGTTTTTAAGATATATATGGTTGTCTAAGTTTCTAATATCAGATTTAATTTTCACGGTTACGTGTTTCCTTGGTACTTCGGGTGTTGTAGCTAAGAATCATATTTGAAAAACTATTTTTCGAAGCAAAATAAAACCATAATTTTTTCAAGTAGAGATTAAAAACGTCATCTCTAAATAAACTTGTATTTTTTTGTTCTTTTGGGAATTACAGCCTTTTGATTTGAAAAGGTGGAAGTATTGATTCATAAACACAACTTAGAACATAAAATAAAACATCAAGTGGAAAAACCTAAAAGCACAAACCAATTCCCGACATCCTTTTAAAACTTGTTAGGTTAATTAGAAGGTCTTGTTAGGTTGTCATGGAATACTAACAAAGAGTGAAGTATATTTTTCAAAGAAAGTGGGCCTTAACTACACATTAAAAGTTAAGTATAGAAGTCACGCAAACCAGCTGTTGATAAAAAGTTTTAATCCGCTTATAGAAGTTCCCCTCCGACTCACTTGAGAGTTTATCATACTTCACAGAGCAGTATTATTATGAATAACTAGTAGGTTTAACTATATGTAGGAATGTCGGAAATGAAAGATGTGAGGAATATAAAGTGTAATGCTGAACAAGTGAGAAATATATTACTATTCTCAAGATTCGGTGTCGTGTGAAAAAAAATTAGCTGATAAAGAATGCCCAAATTTCTTGAGAGAACTTGCTTCATTATCTCTGCGTAATTCAAACAAAAAGAAATATAGGATCAATGTTTTCGTGGCCAAACTTTTTTTTATGCATATGTTTTATTTGTCATTTTATTACTGTTTACAAAAATATTTCTCTATGTGAAAATGAAATCGTGCAGATGTTAAAAATTCATCTCAATATTGTTTCTAAGACAAAATTTATGGCACCAGGGTGCTAAAAATTTAGAGCCTGATATACCCTTTGGTTTTCTGCCTAGACTTGTATCTGTTGAACTTCGTTGTAAAGGAATCAACAGATGAGCTCTGAGGGATAACTTCTCTCGGGGGATCATTCCATGCAGCTTGGTCACAACAGGAGCTCGAGCAAGGAAGACAACGAGGAGCTGGGGCAGCTTGGTTACAACAGGTCAGAGCCCTGCTGGATCATGCTGGTCTCTCTTAGGCAATGAATGAGGGTCAGGGTCCCTAAACCTGAAGATATCCTTGGTTAGTTTGGATCGTGCCTTCGGGACCAGGAAATTTGGGTTTGGCTGACTAGTCTTCAGAAATCTAGTAGCCTACATTTCTATAGCTACATTAAACAATTGTATGGAGAGAAGTTTTATTTGAAACTGAACCTACCGTGGAGAGCCCTAAGTGTTGGCTGTAGGTATTCCTACCTCCTTTTGTGGGGAAGCTGGGGATGGATGGGACCATTTTTTGAAAAGATGCCAAAGGTTAGAGGGCTTAAGGGAAAAGTTTTTTGAGGGGATTTTTCGCTGCTCCCAGACATTTTGAAGTCTACTCTGAGAGATTTAATAGCGTTAAAGTGTTTTTATCGAGAATGGTGTCGTAGCGTGGAAGGCAGTGACTTAATGTTGAGTTTTCTTTTTTGTATGTATGGTCACTGGCATACGTGTGAATGTAAGAACGTATGTATGTATATGTAAGAACTATGTACACGTATGTACATACGTGTACATACACGTATGTACACGTATGTATGTAAGAACTATTAACTCCTATCACCGTTGAAATCTGCATCTTTAAACTTTTCTATACTCGGTTAGTTATCAATAACATTTCTCTCGCTTTTCAATTCATTACAACGTCTATTTTTTTGGGGGGGGGGGGTCTATCCTGTGATGTTCTTCAGAATGAAGATATCCCTCCTTTTACTTGTAATTTATAAATATCTTTTACAGCAATGTTATAAAGATAACGTAAAAATAAGAGAAAACTGAAGAAAAAATACACCGGGCCCGGGAAGCAAAAGAAAAAGCAGAAAGAGAGAAAGCTGAAAGGCAAGCCAAAAAGAAAGCCTTAATAGATATACACGCGGAAGATGACCAAACTGGAGTCATGGATTCTCTATTAGAGGCTTTAACTACTGGCTCTGCCTTCTCGAGAGAACAAAAACGAAAAAGGCCTCCTCGTGCAGTTGGTGGTAAGTTTTGTTTTTATTTCTACACTTTTAGCTCTCAGGAGGGCTGGCTGGTGAGAGTGACTACGCTGTGCGGCATTTTTTTTCCCGAACTAACACCCACCGAATTGAAAAGGCGTCTCTGTAGCGTTGTCGCCTTTTTAGGACAAAAGAATTTTGTTTAGTTCACTTTTTTTACTGTTTTACCCACCTTCTATATCATTCTAATTTTCCGGTTGTTTCGGAAAAGACCATCCAGCAAAGATACTTAAAGCTCCCTTTGAAATCAAGCTTTCTATGATTGTTTTGCCAAAAAAGTTTTGTCCCCCCCCCCTCTCAAACCAACTGCCATTCAAGGGAAAAGGCGTCTGTGTAGCGTTGTCGCCTTATGAGGACAAAATAATATTGTTTAGCTCATAGTTTGTTCCCTTTTTTTACCCACCTTGTATATCATTCTAATTTTCCAACTGTGTTAGAAAAGACCATCCAGTAAAGATACTTAAACCTTAATCGTCGATGGCGAACAAAAGCTTATGAATATTAAATAGATGAGAAATGGTACTTTCCTCAGTCAGAATGGGAATTCATCTTTTGTTTTTAGCTCATATATTTTAAAGGTTTTTCGATGTACTTTCTTGTTGGTAGCTTATGTCTTCCTAATTAGCTGTCTTGGGAAAGACTATGCAGATAAAACTCTGGTAGCTTAATTGCCCTTTTTGAATGATTAAAAATTTATATTTTTAAGAATGAGAGAGACAGAGAGAGGGGGGGGGGGTTATTATAACAAGCAAACAACAAGTACTATTTAATGGCTACCCCAGGAAACAAAAAAAACTTGTCCGAGGAGGTTGCAAAAATACATTAAAAAAAAAATAACCAATTTACAACACATTTAATTAAGTTGTAATATCCAGTATTGAAACTAAAATGAAATGAATGTGTCTGAAATGTCTGATAGGAAACCAGTCTCTTGAATGAAAAAAAGGCTATGGAATTTCATATTAACATGGCAAGAATTATCTCTGAGTAAAATTTCTCGAATTTCTTGAAATATGAAATAAAAAAATATAAGTTAACCCAAGAATTAATGCCTTAATATCCGTAGCTTTAGGTGAGCTTGAATGCCTTCAAAATATGTCCAATCAAGCTTGCGTAGGAAATTATTTTCGAGTGATATATAATAAAAAGACCGAGTGTCGATCTTCTTCTTCGTCGATTCAATCAAATAAAGAAGAATTGAACTGCGGTATCGATTGTAGCGACACTTGTTTCTGCTACTGAAGAATCAGTTGGTAGCAAGATCTAATCAACCTCTCTAGCTAATTTGTTTTCAGCTGAGAAAGGGAATTCTTCTCAAGCTTTTCAGAGGACCTCAGCAATATTTGATTATTCATTACAATCCTCATGCGCTGGGTGGCTTTTCAAATTCTTGGCTGACGGTAAGATTTCGTGACTGAGCCGGTAGCTGCAACCTAGTAAGGGACGAACACGTTCCATAGTAACAAATTAAATATCCTGAAATCCCCTAAGAATGGTGTCGGATCGAACTAAAAAGTACACCGTTGGAATTGCCTTGGCCGAAAACGCTAGGCAGGGAACTGGCAGTCCCTAAGCTTATTAACAAGGAAAACCCATAGGCTTGAACAACAAGAAAAATCCGTTGTTTTTTTTGTTTTTTTTTGCATGGGAAGTATCTTTTTTTTTCTCCGCAGCTAGCAGGGTACACATAGGGCTCATTATAAAGAAAATTGCTAATCTACGTACTTTTGTTATTACCAAAACACAATATTTAAAATAAAATCACTTTTTTGACAAAAACTGTATTTTCGTATACTAGATGATGAATGGCATCATAATCGATGGTTGCAACCATAACTGAAGCATAAAGTGTACGATAGAAGAATTCGGTAAGGAAAGATTAATTTGTGAATTGTGACTGCGCTACAATGTGGCAGAGAAAATTTGTGAAAAACAGGAGCTGTAATATGGAAACTATAACTCTATATAGTCACTCTATATAGTCACTCTATATAGTCACTCTATAACAGTCACTCTATATAGGATTAGTTAGCTTAAGAAGAAGAGCTCTTTTAAGTTGTACTGTGCGGCAAAGCTAATTTAATCCTAAGTTAGAAATTACACGTCGCTAGAACACTATCTATCAACAAGTGAAAATGACATCATTTTATACATTCCTGAAAAAGGCTTATGCCAGCTGTACCTCTCACTCAGAATATCCGTTTTGGCTTTTTCTTCAATTAGCCATGAATTAATGGCAACTTGATTTTAATTAAAAATTCATCAATTGATATTGAATAATTAATTCAAAAATCACCAACTCATGGCTAATTGAAGACGAAGCCGAGACAGATAGTCTGAGTGAGAGGCAAATAAGTCTTTTTCAGGAATGTATAAAAATGATGTCATTTTCACTTGTTGATGATAGTCTGTCTATCTATATGTGGCTGAATATCATATTCCCGGAACATATCCTCACAAGCCCTGGATAGTGCCAGAACGGATGACTAGTATGCACGTGGCTGTGGGATAGAGAAGGGTTGTCGAAGGGGCACTTTCTTTTGTCGTTGTTTTTTACACTTTTTCACCTTGTGCTATACCAGGACGCTTTAGGGTCTAAAATGCCCGTCTTAAAAAAAAAAAAAATACGCTTTCGCATTTTTTTCGAATAAAATCATCGTTAGTTTTGTGTTTGGCTCTTGTCTTAAAAAAAAAAAACTTCTTTGCGCTTTACCGGCTCGTATTTTCTTATTAATTATAAATATTTTTCCTGTTATGGTATCGGGCTTCTTTCAGAGGCAACGCTATAGCGTTGCCTATAGTAAAGGCCTTACGGCTCCAATGTTTTATTATTATTGTTTTTTTCCCAGAGGCACTTCATATGGAAGGTGTCGTCGTAGAAACTTCAAAGGGGGCTCATTCGAATGGAAATCGAGAGTTCTAGTGCCCTTTTTAAGGGTCAAAAGTGATTGGAGAGCAACTAGCCCCCCCCCACGCCCATCATTCCCCCAAACACATCCAATCAAAATTTTTAGATAGCCATTTTGTTCAGTGTAGTTGATTTCCAGATGGAAAATATGTTTTTGAGGAGGACACTCCCCCACAGCCCTTAGGGCAAGGGTTGTAAGTTATGCCCTGGAGGCATATAAGGTTTTTATAGAAAGCGTTGTCGTAAAAAACTTCAAAAGGACTCATTCGATTGGAAATTCAAAGGGCTAGTGCCCTTTTTAACAGTCGAAAGTGATTGGAGGGCAACTAGCCCCCCCCCACGCCCATCATTTCCCCCAAACACAACCAGACAAAATTTTGAGATAGCCATTTTGTTCAGCGTAGTTAATTTCCAGATAGAAAATATAGTTTTGAGGAGGACACTCCCCCACAACCCTCAGGGCAAGGGTTTTAAGTTATGCCCTGGGGGCATATAAGGTTTTTATAGAAGGTGTTGTCTTAGAAACTTCAAAAAAGGCTCATTCGATTGGAAATTCAAAGGGCTAGTGCCCTTCTTAATAGTCAAAAGTGATTGGAGGGCAACTAGCCCCCCCCCACGCCCATCATTCCCCCAAACACATTCAATCAAAATTTTGAGATAGCCATTTTGTTCAGCGTAGTTGATTTCCAAATAGAAAATATGTTTTTGAGGAGGACACTGACCCACAATCCTAAGGGCAAGGGTTCTAAGTTATGCCATGGGAGTATATAAGGTTTTTATAGAAGGTGTTGTCGTAGAAACTTCAAAAAAGGCTCATTTGATTGAAAATCCAAAGGGCTAGTGCCCTTTTTAATAGTCGAAAGTGATTGGAGAGCAACTAACCCCCCTCTCACACCCACCTTTTCCCCAAGCACATCCAATCAAAATTTTGAGATAGCCATTTTATTAAACGTAGTTTTAAGTTCTGGAAATTAGGTCTTTGAGGATGACAACTCCCCCACAGCCCTCAGGGCAAGGGTTGTAAGTTATGCCCTGGGGGCGTATAAGCTTTTGTGTAGACAACGTTGTCGTAGAAACTTCAGAAAGGGCTCATTTGATTGGAAATTTAAATAGCTAATTCCCTTTTTAATAGTCGAAAGTGATTCTAAGGCAACTGACACCCCTTCCACGCCCACCATTTCCCCGAACACATCCAATCAAAGTTTTGATATAGCCATTTTGTTCAACGTAGTAGAAAGTTCTGGAAATTATATGTTTGAGCAGGACACTCCCCCCACAGTCTTCAGGGGCAAGGGTTATAAGTTATGCCCTGGGGGCATATATGTTTCTTATGAAAGGGATGCTCGTATAAAATTCAGAGGGGGCTCATTTGATTGGAGATTGAAAGTTCTAGTTCAATTACCTAAAAAGTTGAGTAGAAATTTCAGCTTCCATTTTTATGAATATCCGAAATTATCTGAGGGGAATATGTTTGGGGGTGCATATTCCACGGCTGGGAAATTTCTGTTGGGTGGAATTTAACACGGGGGAATTATCAGCAGGAAAAAAATGTCCTTGGGGGGGGGGAATTTCCCAGGGTGTGGGTTTTCCAAATGTGAATTATTCAGGGAGTGGACGACTAAACCCATTCGATAATATTCTAAATTTTACATCTGAAAGTAACGGGAATAAAGAATCAATGGAAATGTCAGAGATAGCACTTCAGGTTCCTTTAGACGATTTTTGTCTTTAAAAAAAAAACATTTTCAAAAGACTGATTATTTTCATTTGTATTACTTCCTCCGTGGCTGCTCAATTATGCATGTGAGGGGGAGACTTCCCCCAACCACTGTCTACGCTAAGGTTTCAGTTTTTATCTCAAGGCTTAAAAATGAACACAAAGCGATAAAAGTATAACTCAAAATAACATATATAGAATAATACATGCACATAACACGGAACAATTAATCAAAATTGCATATTATGAGTTGAGGCTCACCCAAATGATGGGCCCAGGGGCTCACCATTCCACAATCTATGAAATCAATCCTGCAATAACTGAAAATATAAAGTATTTTTGAGTATTTCAACGTCTTCCACAGCTCAAACGGTCCAACATTCTACAGCCCAATGGGTCTGTCTAATCTCCTAAATCGGGAATGGAGGAGATAAGTGAAGTTCCGCCCCGTATTGGATGAGTCTCCAACCTCACCCTCACCCTCTCCTACTGTCTACGCTAAAGTTTTCTTTTTCATGCCAACTACGCTGCCCCCGCCCCAAAAACTTTAATAAGGTAAAGTTTTGTATGGGAAAACACATAGTAAATCTATTATAGTTATCCAATTATAAGATTAAAGTACATACTCTGCGATAGATGCAAAATTGCTTTGGCAAACAAGATCCTATTAAGGTCAATTCCAAACAGTCGTTATCTCTCTGTGTCAGCAAGTGAAATGGTATAAACACCCTTATTGAAGCTATTTTTGCAATCCATTCATTGTTGTCAATCGCTGTCCACAAGCTATGCAAGCTGTCTATTGTTCATATATAAAGTTTTTATCCAAGAGGTAATCGCATAGACTTTGAAAAAAACCTCATTCGATTTAAATCGTAAGTTCTAGATCCGTTTTTTAAAGTCAAGAATAATCGGACAGTAATCAACCCCATGCCATAAAAACTTGAAACTTTTTGCAATCAAAAACGAACAAAAATTAATTTAAAAAAAAAATCCGAAAAATAAGTTTTTCAAAGAAAAGTAAAGGCCATTTTAAGCTTAAGCTCAGCAGATACAAATACCTGTTAAAATTTAAACTCAAAACGACCAGAAATTACTATTAAAGAATAAATGAAACCCAAAACGAACAGAAATTAAATAAACAATCATAGCAAAAACATACAGCAAGTAATAATATAAATGAATAAATAGATCTTAAAGCGAGTGATGCTTAGATTGAATATGAAAATCCAGCTTAAAACGAAAAAAAAATTTTTGCTATTAAAGTAAAAATGAAACTTAAAACGAACAGAAATTAAATAAACAATCAATGCGAACAAACATACAATAGATATTAATGTAAATGAATAAATAAATCTTAAAACGAGTGAAACTTAAATTGAATATGCAAATCAAGTTTGAATCGAATAAAAATAACTACAAACAAGAGTTTGGGTATCGCCTCACTGCAGAAGCCTAAAACCTACTGCGTCGTTGGCGCTTTGAAAACGAATTATATTCCAAATGTTTTCTTTTGTACTTAATGTTGAAAATAAATATTAAAATTACAGTAAAATTTTGAACTGATGAGCTTTCAGCAATTAATATCATTATACATCTAATATTCAGTTTAATTTATTAGTTCTTTCCAAGATTGTTCAAGACAAATATAGTTTCACTACTTACTAAATTTGGATACTGCCCCCTTCTTTAACTGTAAAAACCTAAAGCCTTCTGCGTCATTGGCGCTTCACTGAAAACGAATTACTCGTATATTACAAATTTATTCTTTTCCAGTTCTTACAGCATTGAAAATGAAAATAAAAATTACAGTGAAAAAAATCTTGAACTGATGGATCTTTCAACAATTTTTCAAATTTTCAAATTCAAATTAATTTATTTAGCATAAAAAAATACAAACAAATTTACAGCGGCCATCTACAAAAACCCGAAGGTTTGTTTACGATGGCTGCAAATCCATTATTATAAAGCTCTACATCAACATAAAAACTATCTGTTTACGGGGAAAAATCATCAGCACTTGAACTAAATCAACATAAAGAACATCTCCTACTCTAAAAGGATTACACTCTAGAAATCGCAAGTGAGAAATATCACACATCATCCTTAAAACATCCACTCAAAAAAAAAAAAAAAAAAACAACAACAGAGGTAAAAAAAAAAAAAAAAGATACATCTAACTAAATCAACTATGACAAAATCAATAAGTATCAGCTAGGCTATAGAGCCGACTCCGTGCGCTTTGCCTGCGTAATTTCGCGAAAATGCGACCATTATCTGTCCAAACAATTTTCATACCAAACATTAATCAAATTCAAAATTCTAATCATTCAGATTATAACCCAAAAGGTAACGCTTCAATCTACTCTTGAGCTGGCTTACATTATCAACTTGTCTAATAGCATCCGGGAGGGAATTCCACACCCCCGGTCCCGCAAAACGAGGCAGAAACGCAGCACGTTGAGTATTCCGGAGCTCCGATGCAAGGTCATTCGCATTTCTAGTCTCATAACAGTGATAAGATGAGTTAGCTTTAAAAATTTCCCAAAATTCACACCCAACCCTCTTGAAATCTTAACTGCCACAAGATCACAATGTGATTTCCAACTTAAATTAAAATCAAGACTAAAGCCCAAATATTTAACACTATTTACATGCTTTAAAAATTCACCGTTAAAAACAATTTTATTATCTAAAACACATGAAACTCCATTTCTACAAAATGTCACGAAATTTGTTTTTGAAATATTCACTACCAAATAACTAGAATTTGTAAAACTTATCAATTCAGCGAGGGCCTTATTTGTCTTCTCAATTAACTGGTTCAGACAAGTAGCTGTAATCGTAAACACCGTGTCATCAGCAAAAGACGTTATAAGTGCATCTGATATATAAAAACGCATGGTATCAACGTAAATTAGATAAAGAAGTGGGCCAAGCACTGAACCCTGAGGCACACCAGAATTAACGATAAAAGTTTTTGAAATAGAATTTTTAATAGACTCGAATAATACGCTGGTTAAGATAAGATTCAAACCATTTCAGAATAACCCCTTGGATCCCTAAACGGCTTAGCCTATTTAAAAAAAATTTTATGAACCACCGTGTCAAAAGCCTTTCTAAAGTCTATAAATACTGAAAGTACCAGTACACTTTTTTCGAGAGCACCATTGATGAAATCTGCTAGGTGCTGGACTGCATGTATTGCAGAGTGGTTTTTTCCTGAATCCAAACTGGGTATCACTAAGAAAACCGTAAGTAGTCAGATGGTTATAAAGTCGTCGGTGCATCACTTTTTCATACAGCTTAGCAAATAGGGGCAATATTGAAATCGGCCTCCAATTAGACGGATCAGTTTTTGAACCCCCTTTGTGAAGCGGAATAACTTTAGCCTCTTTCAGACGAGTAGGAAATTCACCTTTCTTCAAAGAAAGGTTATTCAAATAAACAATACAAGGCAACAAATATACCATAACATGCTTGAACGCTTTCAGATTAATTCCATCATTCCCTGGAGAACTTGATTTTACCAATCCTATTATCTGTTTTAATTCTTCAACGTTCGTTTCATCTGCAGACATTTCCAATCCAACTCCCCTTTCATCACTAAACGTCTCATTAATTTCATTATTTTCATCATATGGATTCTCACTTATTGATTCACTAATCTTAGAAAAATATTCACCAAAGAAATTAGCCACCTCTTCATTTCCATCAACAAATTTACCATCAAAGATCAGACTAGCAGGAATCTCGGTCTCTTTCTTCTTATTTACGATTTCATTTATAATATTCCAAGTCGTTTTCGTATTGCCTTTGTTTTCCTTAAATTTCTCTCCATAATATTCGCGGATGCATGACCGCCTTAGCCGATTTACTTTATTACGGATTTGTTTAAATTCAGTTAGATCTTGACTATGGTTACTATTTAAGTAACTCAAATACAATGTATTTCTCCTTCTAATTAATTCGAGTAGCTCCATAGTTACCCAAGGTTTCCGGGGTTCCTTTTTCCTCACCTTTATGCTCTTTACTGGGCAAGTTCTCTCAAATATTGGCTGCAATATGTCCATGAACTTATCGAATGCCGCAGAAGCACTTTCAGATTCTTCATAAACTGGTTTCCATGACATAATACTTAGTTCCTCTCTAAACTTCTGTAGGTTCTCTTTTTTTAGTTGCCTTCTTTTAACCTTTGTCCTGTTCTGCTTTATCGCATATTGATATGAAGTCACTGCTACTATAGGAAAGTGATCGGAAACCTCATTTACTATAACGTCAGCATAACAGCTATGTAATACCCGGGATCGCACGAAAATATTGTCAATAAGTGTAGCTGACTGTCCTGTAACACGAGTCGGAATCCCAACTAATGGATAAAAATCATAACTGGAGAAAAGGTTTAAAAAATCCAAATTATCATTGTATAAACTTAAAAGATCAAAATAAAAATCCCCCATGCGAATGCACTCCAGATTACTCAATTCTATCGCATCCATTAAACTAATAAAACCATTTTCAAACTCCTCCCAAACTGTAGTCGGCGGCTTATAAACCTCAGTAATCAATATATCTTTTCCACCAACTTCCAGCTCAAGAGTAAGAGATTCCACCTTACCTTCTATCCAAACTGATAGGTCTTCCCGTATTTTAGCAACAAAATGATCCTTAACCAAAAATGCCAAACCTCCACGTCCCATTCTCTCTCTATTTCTTACAATAAGCCTGTATCCAGGAAAATTATATAACGACAGAACATGCTCAGAAGTTAAAAAAGTTTCACAAAGGCCAATTACATCAAATTTTCACATAATCAATTAACTGGAGAATTTCATAATACGTTGAAGTTACATGGCAATTCCAATGACACAGGCAAAACGATCTTGCATTCACCTCTAATCCTGAAGAAATCACATCCACATAACAACTATCTCTTTGCGGGGAATAAACAGCATTTATACTTTCTGGAAGTAAATCATCATAAAGAACATCTCCCACTCTAAAAGGATTACTCTCTAGAAAACGCAAGTGAGAAATATCACCCATTATCCTTACAAAATCCACTCAAAAAAAAAAAAAAAAAAAAAAAAAAAAAAAAAAAAAAAGGATACTTCTAACTAAATCAACTATGAAAAATTCAGTAAGTATCAGCTAGGCTATAGAGCCGACGCGGTGCGCTTTGGCTGGATAATTTCCCGAAAATGCGACCTTTGTCTGTCCAAACATTTTTCACACCGAACTTGTCCCGTACACTATTTAATATTGCCTTTCTACGTTTTGTAAGAAATTCACTAACATATATTCCGGATCCAGCTAATTGTGATTTATTTTTAAACACTTTGTACGCAAGTTCTTTTGATACCAACTTCACTAAAACTGGGGCCACAGGATCTGGATTTCTGCGGGCTAAATTTCGAGAATCTTCCGTAGAGTTGAGTCTGAAACGCTGAATCGACACAAAATGCTCCCTAGTAATAGTCGAAACTCCCATAGTTGACTTAACAAGGTTTAGGACAGTCATATCAAGATCTGAGCCAGGTGTCTGTCTTATTCCTGAGAATATCAGACAGTCTTGCATAGCTTCCTGTTCAAAATCATCAAGCTTGTTCTCCATTGTAAAAATACGATTTTCTAGTGCTTCAATTTGACTCTTTAGTCCTTTAAGTAAGTTTTCAATGCGCTCAAACCTCGGATTAAAATCTAGCACTATAGCATCATAAATTTCTGCAGTGATAATTTGACTATTTATCTGTACAGCACCAGAAGACCCAGTTCCAATGTTTTGCGCTATTTTTTTCTGCAACACGTTTTTCTGTATCTGCCACTAAGCTTAGTCTTAGTTATCGTAACTTCTTCCTGGGTCGCAGCTAACTGTTGAAAAAGTCCAGAAATAGACGAACTAGAAGAATTTTCAGACGTCCCTGTTCTTGCAAACTCTTTGTATATATTGGGGAAAGTCGCTACTTCTGTGAATGCTTGTCCTACCCTCTTAGTTTTCGATCTCTTTGGTTCATTAATATTCTCTGAATAAGAAACTAAGCAATCTTCACTAACTGTCTGCTTATCGTGAGTACCGTAGCAGAATACTAGATAACTCAGTCCATTTCTAGTGGAATTTCTTCCAAGTATTCTAACTGGCCAAAGGGGGTAGTTAATAAACTTTGCTAAGGCAAGATCTCCGATAGTAAACATCTCTTGTTTAGTTAATCAGTCTATCAAGAAGCACATCGGTAAAAAAAAAGAGATATACCGGTCTTAATTGTGAACTTTTATAACTGCTGAAGGTCACTGTATTAATTAAGTTCTTGCTAGTGAAATAAGTAAGTTCAAAAACAGGTGTTTACACTCTGAAGACTGGCAATGGAAATTTAATGTCCCGAGGGAATTTGAAATAGCCAGCAAAACGATAATCCGCTTATGAAAATAAATCCAAAATGAAAGTCCACAGGGAAATTTCACAGCTTGAGCAGGGTTATATCCGAAAAATTTTTGGTGTTAACACCACGAAGTCTGAATCAATACTGTCAACACCACGAAGTCTGAATAATTAATATCATTGTATATCTAGTATTCAATTTGATTTTGTTTATACTTTCCAAGACTGTTCAAGACTCTATAGTTTTCAGTAAAGCGCCAATGACACAGTAGGTTTTAGGCTTCTGGAGTGAGGCAACGACTGTGTTAAAATATTTCTACCAAATCGTTTAAAAAAAAACGCATACATTATTTTAAATTAAAAACCTTTTTGAACATACTATGCAAATAATTAAGAAACTAATCGTAATTTCAGGTTCAGTTTCTCAGTCGTCCATCATTTTCAATCGTCCAATAATATATGACAAAGTTTAATCCTCAATCCAAATCCTTGAAATCCTTAATCCTTTAATCCAAACTTTAATCCTCAAGGCCTGGAATTACATTTGCAGGAAGGTGAGCACGAAAGATAAGAATTATGTTATTAATTAGGCATAGCCAGCCTAAGCAAATAGAAGGCTAGCCCTTTGAATATTTTTCTTGGATTCTAGAGCAGAATTTAGCGTATTCATGTACCTATGCTGTTTAGATATCTCATAATAGTTTTCGTACTTCAACGGCTGCAGTGAACCGTTTCTGTATGAACATTTCTGCGATTTTCCTGTATATGAAATCTGTGAACCGTTTTACGTTTTAAAAGCCGTATCAGTCTGAACCAAGCGTTAAAACGACACAAAATTTTTACGGTTAGCATTATAGCAGTCATTCAATTGGACTAAATACGGTAAGATATATTATTTGAGTTTGTAAGCGAATGCAGCCTAACACTCGTATGATGTTTACAATACCATCTGTACAGAGGAAGCCTATATCCGTGTTACCAACTTCATCCACTCAACTAATTCACCAAGGATCTTTGACCTAAAGAATCTCGTATAATCTAGAACCGTCAACAGAGTTACACTCCGGAAACTTTTGATAGCTCCTGTAGATAAAAAATGCAATTTCCCTTACATCCAAGAACGAAAAATCCTCTACTATTCCCGAAACTTTATTTTTACATATAAAAAGGATTATCTGTTCTGATGCACGGCATCCCAAATTGAAAAAAAAGAACTTGATATTGAAAAGGTGTATAGTCGAAAACCCGTTTGAAATACAAATCCAGAAATGAAATGGATGGCTTAACTGACGCTCGTTAAAAAAACACACATCATCAAAACACATACATATAACATCTTTTAAAGTCACTATAATAAGAAAGAAAGAAAAAAGAGAGAAAAAAAGAAAGGAAAAATAATAAATAAAAATAATAATAATACTACAGGGGCAGCAACTACATACCATATCCGTGCTGTGTGGTCACACTCACCAACCAACAAAGAATTACAACATAACTTAAATCAAATCAAATATTCTTTAAATATTATTAAATATTCTTTACTAATTACAGCTAATATCAATAAATATCTGGCTAGAAACATAGGAAGTAGAACGGCATGGAATAATTACTAATACTACTACTAACAACTCACCGCAGCACCAAGCCGCCTGAGGCCAACACAGCTACGCACGCTCCCTCTTCATCCCTTTCTACTTAAAGCCTCTCTTTTTACACCCGCCCACGAAGTTCCCATTTCCTTTAGCCTAAATCTTTCTTTATGACGTTTTCCCATCCCAGACGGGGACGACCTGCTTTCCGTTTAGCCCTAGACGGTTGGCCGAAAAAAACAATCTTCGGCAATCCTGTCATCCTTCATCCGCACAACGTGCCCTAACCACCTCAACCTTTCTTTCATTATAGCCCTAGAGAGCGGTATTCAACCACATTTTTCGTATAGCCTATTGTTTGAAATACGGTCAGTCAGCCGGGTACCCAGAACAATCCTTAAACATTTTCTCTGGAAAACATCTAGCAAATCTTCATCCGCTTTTCTGAGCGCCCATGCTTCAGAGCCATATTTGACCACTGTCATCACTGTAGCTTCTAATATTCTAATCTTGGTTTGACAGACTTATCTTCCTAATCTTCCAAACTTTTTTTTTAACTGTGAAAAACATCCTGAGCCTTGGCTATTCTACTTTTAACATCTTCACTGCTCCCACCATCTTTACTAATAATACTACCAAGGTAAGTGAAGCTGCCCACTCTGATCAATCTTTTCATTACCCAACGTCACCTTTTCATCTTCACTTATTCCTAGCCTTTGTGACTTAGTCTTTTTAACATTAATTTTTAAACCTATTCTAGCACCCTGAACTCGCAAAACCTCTAAAACTTCATTCGTTTTGCTCAAACTTTCATCTAGGATGCTTAAATCATCAGCATAATATAAGCCCAGGAGAGTTTTTCCTCCCCATTTGATTCCGTGGTCTCCCATTGCCTTTCCTGTGCTCCTTAAGACAAAGTCCATCAAAATAATCCATATAAAGGGGGATAGAGCACAACCTTGCTTAACTCCTGATTTAATACAAAACCAGCTGCTAACCTCATTTCCTACCTTAACCGCAGCAGTTTTATTCTCGTACATAGCACTAATCACTTTAATGTATTTGTCTGGTATACCATACAAGGATAAAAGCTTTACTAAAGCTCTTCTATCAGCAGATATCGAACGCTTGCTCATAGTCTATAAAACTGAGGACCAAAGGTGTTTGAACAACTCAGGCACTTCTCAATTTATTAGCCTAAGAGTGAAAATTTGGTCGACACATCCTCTACCTTTTCTAAAACCGCACTGTTCTTCTCTTAAAACTTTGTCTACGGCATCTCTCAGTCTAAAAAGTATCATATTACTAAGTAATTTACTACCTACAGAGACCAGACTAATGCCTCGATAATTACCACACTCACTTTTATCACCTGTCTTATAAAGTGGCTTAATTAAGGTTTTTCCTAAAATCGTTAGATACTTCCCCTTTTTCAAAAATCGTATTCATAATCTTCAGTAACTTATTTCTAACCTCAGAGCCACCGTATTTAAGAAACTCATTTACCACCCTATCAGCACCTGGAGCCTTATTATTTTTTAGTCCTTTTAATACTGTCGCTAATCCCTCCTCACAAAACAAATCTTCCTTCACATCCAAGGTATCACAAACTTTTTCATTTCCTCTATATCTTTTCCTGCAACTCTATTTCGGTTAAACAAATTCTCAAAATGTTCGGCCCATCTCTCTTTAGTTCTTTACTTATCGCTAATTGTGGCCCCATTCCTATCTTTAACTGGGCCAGGTCCGGATTGACTACTCCCTCTCAATTTATTAACATGCCAGTACAATATTTTACTATTATGCCGTCTAGCTGCATCTTCCAGATCCTCGGCGATTTTATCCATGGCCTCCACTTCACACCTCCTTAGTTCATATTTAATGCTTTCTCCACTTTCCTTACATTCCTTTTTGTTTTCATATGATCTATCACTCAGATAATTCTTGTACAAGTCCTTTCTCCTTTGTATTAAACATAAAGCCTTTTCACTGATATTCTTAGCTGCAGTTCTAGCTTTCTTCCCTAAGACACCTTCAGCCACTTTACAAATTATTTTTCTAAAATTATTCCAACCGTCTTCCACATTATCAAGTTTTAAACTCTCAAGTTTAGTATTCAACTGTTCCTGGAAATTTCTCTCAAATTCTCATCCTGGAGTCTTCCAACATCATAACTTCCCGGGAGGTAGTTACCCTTCCGATATTTTAGCTTTAAATTAACCCTTGACACTACTAGATGGTGATCTTTACTTTCAACATCAATAACAGCACTCCTATATACCCTAGTATCTTGTATTGATCCTGCCAGTCTTCGGTTTACTATAATATAATCAGTAAGGTTTGCTGTCTTACCATCACGTGAATACCATGTTAACTTATGAGCCATTTTATGACCAAACACTGTATTGGTTATAACTAGATTGTTAAAGCTACAAAAATGCAAAAGTCTGTATCCATTACTGTTTTCTTTTCCTACAACCAAATTTACTTAGGCTAGGATACCATCTGTCCCTATTTCTACCGACTTGGGCGTTAAAATCTCCTAGTAAAAACATATTTCTACCTGTGACCCTGTCTATTTGTTCCTGTAACTGTAAGTAAAATTCATCTGAGTGACTAGTATCTCCGTCAGTCGGTTCTATAGGGGCATACACTACTATAACTGATACCCTGAACTTTTTAGTCATAATACGAGCAATTAGTATTCTATTATTAATACCTTCCCAGCCTAAACAAGACTTAGCAGCTTCCTTATTCATCATGAGCCCTACTCCCTGTCTATGTACCCCATCCTTCCTGCCTGAGTAAAGAAATTCTATATCACCTAATTTCATGCTTCCTACCCCTGGCATATGAGTTTCTGAAACTCCTAATAAGTCTTGTTCGAATCGTCTGAATTCGTCAGTCAAAATGTCGATACGATGGTTATTTTTTAACATCGTAACATTCCAATTTCCAATTTTCATGTTCTTTAAATCATTGAAATTATTTTCGCCTCAGGAAAAGCAATGATCCCGGATACCTTGTTTAGAACCGGACAGCAAGAAGTCCCTGGGACCTCCATGAATGGAGGCTTTGTGCAATCCTGGGCCCATCCTGGTCACAATATGGTTTTCAGCACTTGGCGATGCTCTTCTAGCAACAAGAGTCGAAATCCTGCACAGACAATCTCAAGCCTATTACCTCCGACTCATTATATATTCATGCCTACAAATATTATGCTACTACGGGGAGGCAGCCCATAATAGATAAATTAGCTAGGAAGAGTTTCTTCAGCCCGAAGACGCCCGTCAAAACATACCAAGCCCAGAAAAATTGTCCATTAGTCGGAATCCCGTGCGAATGCTGTGTCGTTTACTAGGCTATAATTTCCTCGAGGGGGCGGCCACTCCTCAAGTGGGAATAGAGTTGACCGCAAGGTCCCCGGTCTTGCAGGTACCCCGAAAGGTCGAGGCAGCCCTTTGCAGAGGCCGTTGTCCATAGATCTGGATCTTATGCCCTGCCGCAGTTGTCCTCCTATAGAGGATCCTCCCGCGATTGTGTTCTGCGTCACCATGCAATTTAACTTATTACTGTGAGAAGGTTTGTAACTCATGGGACTTTTGGACCAACCAGTGGGCCTTTTTGAGTACACATTTGAGGGGCCTTCTTCCTCCTCCACCTGTATTTATGACCCCGGGTGGGGGTGCCCCAGTTTCTGTTATGGACCCCCAGGACAAGGTCCCCCCTTGGTCAGTGCCTCCTATGGAGGTACCCTACATATCTGTAGGGCGTTCCCTATCGCCACCTGGGGACACACTGAGTGGCCTGTGGAAGGCCTATATATATATATATATATATATATATCTATATATATATATATATATATATATATATATATATAATATATATATATATATATATATATATATATATATATATATTTATATATATATATATATATAATATATATTATATATATATAATATATATATATATTATAATATATATATATATATCATATATATATATATATATATTATATATTATATATATATATATATATATATTATATATATATATATATATATTATAGTATATATATATATATATATATATATATTATATATATATATATACTATATATATTATATATATTATATATATATATATTATATACATATATAATATATACTTATTATATATATAATATATTATATTATATATATACTATTATATATATATATATAATATATCATACATAACAAAGCTTTCATGCTTATGTACTACTTAACAGAAAGTTCCAATGGAGGGAATTATTCTTCTTAATGCTGGGCAGAGGCGGTTTTAGGGGGGAAAGGGGGCAATTGCCCCGGGCGCAGACATTTTAGGGACGCAACATTTTATATGAATCATCCAACGGTTATAATTATTTTGTAATTTGTAATTTTATTTTTATTAAATTAAAGTAGAGGGCGAAGTTAATAAATGAAAATAATAAGATTAATTAATAAAATACAAATAAATTGTCAACTAAAAATATTTAGATAAGGATAATTAAATAATAACAATTAAAATAATTAAATAGTTTATTAGCTTTAATAATAAATTATTAACAATAAATATAAAATAATTTTGTTTGTAAAGGAAAATTTTGCTAAAATTTGGCCTGAAAATTGTGTGGGAGATAGGGGGTTCTAATCAAGATTTTTGCCCCGGGTACAAGAGAGGCCAGAACCGCCACTGATGCTGGATAGTATTTGTCCTTATAGGGTCTAACTTTGGTAGAGCTACGGTCACTGGTCTTGCAGGCCTTTTTGGAGGGGTATGCGTCTGTGGAAGTATTCTTCCGAGGGTTGTATTCTTCCTGTGGGTGTATTCTTGCCGAGGATAGGTTGAAGTTCTTTGGCGAATTGCAAATATGAATGTTTTATATCTCATTATTAAAACTAAATTTTGACACTCAATATAATTCATGAAACTCAATTCTGCTCTGAAACTCGATGTATTCTTCCCTGATCTAAACTCACTACTTCGTATCTATCTTGGCTGTCAGTTGACATGCTAAGATATTCTTATCATATTTCTATGCTTATGAAATGTTAATATGTCAGAAGTCTCTATTAATCCACGTCTGCAGAAACAATTTTAATCAAACGAGATGCCATGTCCCTAGTCTGATTTTTTCCTGTCATTATTCCTTCGGAAACTGGGAATCTGAGCTCGGTTTCTGTTGAATCTTATTGGAGGTTGCTTGTGGGTAAAAATTCGGTATTATTTCGTGACTTGCATTGGTTTGCAAGTCGTTTTCTTGATTTGCCAAGCAACTATATAGCTTTCGTTATTAAAAAGTAAAATTTATAAAAGTAATTTGAAAAAATATTTATTAAGAAAAGGTTAGTGTTTATTTATTAATATTATTACTTTTATTATTATTATGGTAGAATGGATGATGAGAGATTGGTTATAGTTTTTATTTTGGTTACATAATATATTTAATTTTAATTTAATTTAATTTTTTTTAGTTTGATTAATTATTTGTTTTAATAAAATGTAAGTAGCCGCTTCGTCGCAAGTGCTTTTCTGTATCTTTTTTGGGGAGGTTATCAGTAATTTAGTTTGTTATGTTTTTGATTGTAAATAATAAACAAATGAATTGAAAAAAAAAAAATCATTATGTATCAATAAATGGAGGAAAAAAGCTTTTGGTTACTACATAAAAATTAATGTCAAGAAATTTACAACCTATAAAAATATAAAAAAGAGGCGGCTATGCAAAATAGGTCGTAATATATATATATATTATATATATATATATATATATATATAATATATATATGATATATATATATGATATAAATTACATAACCAAAATAAAAACGAGAACCATAGGCAAATTATCGAGCTAGGTCGTAATATATTTTAGTTAAATAAATATATGTACATACAAATAACATATGCTTCAGGCTGGTTCTTCTAGCAGGTTTTTTTACATTTTGAACAAACGTGTCGCCGATAGGTTGATTGAGCTGGATGGTAAACGGGGGTTCACTGTGCTAGCACGAGTAAATTTCTATGTGAAGTTGCAGAAATCAGTGCGAAAATTGCATAATCCATCTCCGAACAGCGTTCCCTACTTGTGTTTACCTGCGGATTTGTTCTGTCAAACGACCGCCCAACTTGTCTTGCAAGTGCCTGAAATGGGGGGGATGTCGGATAGTCGCAAAGAATTGAAAAAGAGACAACAGAAGAGGCGGGCCGTTGAGGGTTGTGTCGGTGTGGATCTGTGCAAGGATGTCAAGGTCGGGGTACTGATAGTGGGTGGCCGGGAGGAGGAAAACGAGCGGGGGAGTGGGGGGCAGGGTGGGTTGGGGAGGGGGAGGTGGAAGCGGGGGGTCGGTGTGGTGCTCGTTGAGGCATGTAGTGGGCGGGAGGTGGGGACGTTGTGGGCGTGCGGGTGGGGTGGGTGGTGTGGGGTGTGGGTACGTGCTAATCTGTGGTTGGGGGGGGGGGGGGGGGGGGTGGGGGGGGTGGTGGGGGGGTTTGGGTGGGGGGTTGGGGGGAGGATGGCAGAGCAACAATGCGAAACAAACTCTTACAAAATAAAGGCGACCCCGGGCGCAGGAGGGTCATGTTATGACAAACAGATTGCCCCAAGAGGAATCGGATAAGGAACCTGGTACCAATAGTAATTATTGAAACTAGGGTGACGAGCAAGTGCAAGCACTATGAGAACTTATCGGTAGTGCGAGCCCCACCTAAAAGACTTTTGTGCCCAATTTCCAGCTCCCTAAATTTTAATAAATATGAAAGGTTTAAAAGGGAAGGGGTAGAAACTAACCTTTAATCTCCCTTCACTCCTGGAATATTTTTAGACTAAGCCTGTAAATGGAACATGCGGGGTCATAGTTTCCCCTCTTGTTGCAGAAATATTTTTATGCGTCACAAAAAAAATACATTCATATTATTACCCGCACACAAAATGAGGGCTCTATGCGTTTATTCCCCGGAAAATCCATCCCCCCTGGAAAATACCCCTCCCCCGTGTAAATTACCAACCCCCACCCCCGATAAATACCCCCTGTGGAAAATAAGGCTTTTCAAATTTGAGAATTTTATTTGAGTTTTTTTTTCTTCCGTTGGGAGAAGGAATTTTGGTTCTTACGTATTATACGCCACTCACTCAAGTTTACGCTGCGTAAAATTTGAGAACAACCCGGTTTTCTTCGTTAGTTTCTTTCAGCTTAGCGCGAGACAAGACAAAGACAAGTGACAGAATAGATGGGAAATATATAATTTGGGACTATATATATGCACATACGGGGGGGGGGTAAAGTATTTAGACAGTTTGAAGTCAGAAAACAATTCTTACTTCATAATATGCCGAATAATCGTACCTAACACATTTTGCATGCAGACCAACTATACTTTACCCCCCTCCCCCCTAATGTGCAAATATATAGCCCAAATTTGTTTGTAAAGTAACGAACGTACGAGTAACGAGTTTTACACATCAAAATTTGCTAGGTACAATTATTCTGCATATTGTGAAGTAAGATTTGTGTTCTGACTTCAAATTGTCCAAATACTTTACCCCCCCCCCCTTATGTGCAAATATGTAGCCGAAATTATATATTTTTCATCTATTCTGAGCTAAGCTGAAAGAAACTAACTAAGAAACCGGGTTGTTCTCGAGTTTTACGCAGCGTAAACTTGAGTGAGTGGCGTATAATACACAAACACCAAAATTCCTTCCCCCTACGAAAAAAAAACTCAAAATTAATTTCTCAAATTTGGAAAGCCTTATTTTTTCACGGGGAGGGGGGGGGGGGGTAAACGCCGGCCACCAAAAATGAGAGACGTGGAAGAAAATCATGAGGACCGTCAGGAAATTTTTCATGGAAGGGGGACAAGTGAGTCCTTAAGCTTTGTTTTTACCAGAATTTTGAACGGGATTATTTCTCATTTTTATATGCATTTTTTTCAATGTTTTTTCGCTTTTTCTGACGTGAGGAAGGAGGAGGCTTCAGATAAATATAAAATGAAGTTCCGAGGGATTGTAATTTATCTCTAACCTCCATTCATATCCAGGAGTGTTTCTGGACTAAGCCTTTAAAATGCCTGTAAAATTTTTGCAAGTGTGTAGTGATTACCTGCATAAACAATTCTGGCAATATCCCAAACTAATAAATTAGCTTAAAAAAAGAAAATAAATCACATTTTCCCAAAAAAAAAAACAGGGCAACAGCGACCATCCAAATACAACTCCAGCAACCTTCCCCACCCTTCCAACCATTCCTCACCCACCCTTATGACCCACTCACATCTGATGAATTCATCGGACATGAACTGCATTTTCGATGAACTCATTGAAATTTTTTTATATCCTAGTACCCTGCCCCCTCCTAATAAATAGCTATACTTCTTTCTCCAATGCTCTATGAACAACTGCTCTAGAACAATGGCAATTGGAATGGAATAGAAAGCATGTCTCTCACAATATGTCGAGAAGGGATGAGCTTATTAATATGCATTCATCTGCAATAATATAATTTTCTGTTTAGATTGTTTCAAGAGGTAATCGGTTGTATATTTACTTTATTCATAAATGAATTCAGCATAGCACTGTAAAACTTTAGCCTAAAGAGTGGGGGCTGAGTAGGAGGCAGCCCCCCTCATACGGAATGAGTTGTGTTTGTTTTAAGTTTTAATGTCGCTCTTTACTTTCATTTGAAAAAAAAAATATTTAGCTTAATAAAAGTCAACTTCTTTCAATAAGAACATCTGGGTTTATTCTTTTAATACTCTCTAAGCTTAATAAATAAACATTTATTTTACCTTTCGTTTTTATAATCCTAGTTTATGTGTCTCTCTCTCTCTCTCTTCTCTCCCTCTCTCTCCTCTCTCATCTCTCTCTCTCGTCTCTCTCTCTCTTCTCTCTCTCTCTCTCTCCTCATCTCTCTCTCTCTCCTCTTCTCTCATCTCTCTCTCTCCTCTCTCTCTCTCTCTCTCTCTCTCTCTCTCTCTCTCTCTCTCTCTCTCTACTCTCTCTCTCTCTCCTCTCTCTCTCTCTCATCTCTCTCTCTCTGTCTCTCCCTCTCCTCTCTCTTCTCTCTTCCTCTCCTCTTCTCTTCTCTCTCTCTCTCTCTCTCTCTCTCTCTTCTCTCTCTCTCTCTCTCTCTTCTCTCTCTCTCTCTCTCTCTCTCTCTCTCTCTCATCTCTCTCTCTCTCTCTCTCTCTATCTCTCTTTCTCTCTCTCTCTCTCCTCTCTCTTCTCTCTCTCTCTTCATCTCTCTCTCTCTCTCTCCTCTTTCTCTCTCTCTCTTCCTCTCTCTCTCTTTTATAATTGCAAAAACTTATTACGTTTTTGTCTGACTCTCGTTTCAGAAATGGAATCATTTTATTAGAACTATATATCTAGATACTAAGGAAGATTGTTTTTTTTTTTTTTACTGGCAAGGATTTTCAATTTCTTGGTTTCAAATATCATTCTTTTTTTAATCCAAGTTTCTGGTCTCAAATTCTTTCGTATCCATCTTGAATGTCAGTTGACCAAAGAAGATATCCTTATCATCGTTTTCCACTTGCAAAGCGTTGACATGTCAGACGTTTTTAATAATCCACGTCTTTAGGAAAAAAATTCATGAAAGACGATGGTGTATCCTAGCTTAATCTCCTCTCCGTTGTTTCTTGGAAATTGGGGAATTCCAGATCAGTTATTGTTAAGCTGCCGGTTCTAATTTGAGACAGATCGCTTCATTTTCTAATAGCTAAAGTGACCTTTCTTTCTCTCTTGTTGTTTCTTACTTTCTTTTTCATAGAAAGTTCGTCCTCTTTTTTATAGCCTGTTTGATCCTGACACATCGAGAGCTGTCTTAACGAGATTTACAGGAAAATGTCTTTTTTTTCATTAAGAAATGCCGTAAAGAAATAGCAGGTTTTGATACAACAGGAGCGTAAAATTCAATAAAAAACTGCCGTAAAAGGAAATTACGAGCAGGTTTTGATACAATCAGGAGCTGTAAGAAACATAGAAAAATAGTTTTCTACTCTATTTTTATTTTGCATTATCTTTTAAAAATATGTCAATATGTCAAAAAGTGTCAATTTTTTCAATTAAGAAAACTGCCGTAAAAGGAAATTACTAGTAGGCTTTTGATACAAACAGGAACTGTAAGGCACGTAGAAAATAGTACTGGACTCGATTTTTATTTTGCGTTGTGTTTTAAAATATGTCACTATGACAAAAAAAATCAGTTTTTCTATTAAAAAAAACTGCTGAAAGGGAAATTACGAGCAAAGTCTTGGTTTCAGCAGGAACTGTTAGAAACGTAGAAAATAGTTTTGGCCTCTGTTTTTCTTTTGAATTATGTTTTAAAATATGTCAAGATGTCAAAAAACTTCAATTTTTATATTAAGTAACCTGTCATAACAAGAAATTACTGGCAGGGCTTTGATTACAAACTGGAACTGTAAGGAATGTAGAAAATAGTTTTAATTTTGAGTTATGTTTTAAAATGTGTCGATATGCCAAAAAAATATCTACTTTTTCACTTAAGAAAACTGCTTTAAAAGGAAATTAGTACAAGGACTGATACAAACAGGAACTGTAAGGACCTTAGAAAATAGTATTGGACTCCATTTTTATTTTGGTCATGTTTTAAAATATGTCAAGATGTCAAAAAACGTCAATTTTTATATTAAGAAAACTGCCATAACAAGAAATTACTGGCAGGGCTTTGACACAAACTGGAACTGTAAGAAATGTAGAAAATAGTTTTAATTTTGAGTTATGTTTTAAAATGTGTCGATATGCCAAAAAAATATCTACTTTTTCACTTAAGAAAACTGCTTTAAAAGGAAATTAGTACAAGGACTGATACAAACAGGAACTGTAAGGACCTTAGAAAATAGTATTGGACTCCATTTTTATTTTGGTCATGTTTTAAAATATGTCAAGATGTCAAAAAACGTCAATTTTTATATTAAGAAAACTGCCATAACAAGAAATTACTGGCAGGGCTTTGACACAAACTGGAACTGTAAGAAATGTAGAAAATAGTTTTAATTTTGTGTTATGTTTTAAAATGTGTCGATATGCAAAAAAACATCTACTTTTTCACTTAAGAAAACTGCTTTAAAAGGAAATTAGTACAAGGACTGATACAAACAGGAACTGTAAGGACCTTAGAAAATAGTATTGGACTCCATTTTTATTTTGGTCATGTTTTAAAATATGTCAAGATGTCAAAAAACGTCAATTTTTTATATTAAGAAAACGCCATAACAAGAAATTACTGGCAGGGCTTTGACACAAACTGGAAACTGTAAGAAATGTAGAAATAGTTTTAATTTTGAGTTATGTTTTAAAATGTGTCGATATGCCAAAAAAATATCTACTTTTCACTTAGAAACTGCTTAAAAAGGAAATTAGTACAAGAACTGATACAAACAGGAACTGTAAGGACCTTAGAAAATAGTATTGGACTCCATTTTTATTTTGGTCATGTTTTAAAATATGTCAAGATGTCAAAAAAACGTCAATTTTTATATTGAGAAAACTGCCATAACAAGAAATTACTGGCAGGGCTTTGACACAAACTGGAACTGTAAGAAATGTAGAAAATAGTTTTAATTTTGAGTTATGTTTTAAAATGTGTCGATATGCCAAAAAACTATCTACTTTTTCACTGCTTTAAAAGGAAATTAGTACAAGGACTGATACAAACAGGAACTGTAAGGACCTTAGAAAATAGTATTGGACTCCATTTTTATTTGGTCATGTTTTAAAATATGTCAAGATGTCAAAAAACGTCAATTTTTATATTAAGAAAACTGCCATAACAAGAAATTACTGGCAGGGCTTTGACACAAACTGGAACTGTAAGAAATGTAGAAAATAGTTTTAATTTTGTGTTATGTTTTAAAATGTGTCGATATGCCAAAAAAATATATACTTTTCACTTAAGAAAACTGCTTTAAAAGGAAATTAGTACAAGGACTGATACAAACAGGAACTGTAAGGACCTTAGAAAATAGTATTGGACTCCATTTTTATTTGGTCATGTTTTAAAATATGTCAAGATGTCAAAAAACGTCAATTTTTATATTAAGAAAACCTGCCATAACAAGAAATTACTGGCAGGGCTTTGACACAAACTGGAACTGTAAGAAATGTAGAAAATAGTTTTAATTTTGAGTTATGTTTTAAAATGTGTCGATATGCCAAAAAAATATCTACTTTTTCACTTAAGAAAACTGCTTTAAAAGGAAATTAGTACAAGAACTGATACAAACAGGAACTGTAAGGACCTTAGAAAATAGTATTGGACTCCATTTTTATTTTGGTCATGTTTTAAAATATGTCAAGATGTCAAAAAACGTGAATTTTTATATTAAGAAAACTGCCATAACAAGAAATTACTGGCAGGGCTTTGACACAAACTGGAACTGTAAGAAATGTAGAAAATAGTTTTAATTTTGAGTTATGTTTTAAAATGTGTCGATATGCCAAAAAAATATCTACTTTTTCACTTAAGAAAACTGCTTTAAAAGGAAATTAGTACAAGGACTGATACAAACAGGAACTGTAAGGACCTTAGAAAATAGTATTGGACTCCATTTTTATTTTGGTCATGTTTTAAAATATGTCAAGATGTCAAAAAACGTCAATTTTTATATTAAGAAAACTGCCATAACAAGAAATTACTGGCAGGGCTTTGACACAAACTGGAACTGTAAGAAATGTAGAAAATAGTTTTAATTTTGAGTTATGTTTTAAAATGTGTCGATATGCCAAAAAAATATCTACTTTTTCACTTAAGAAAACTGCTTTAAAAGGAAATTAGTACAAGGACTGATACAAACAGGAACTTTAAGGACCGTAGAAAATAGTATTGGACTCCATTTTTATTTTGGTCATGTTTTAAAATATGTCAAGATGTCAAAAAACGTAATTTTTTTTAAGAAAACTATCCGTAAAAAGAAATTACTAGGAGGGCTTTGATGCAAGCAGGAAATGTAAGGAAGCTTCCACAAAAGAAAATTCCACGCCCGAAGCGTTTTGTCCCCTTGGTTAAGTACCTCATTGTCTATACTCTGTATAATATTTTAACTTCTTTTTTTTTAGCTGAGAGGCGTGCACAAATGACTCGTTCGCGATCGCGTGGGGCTGTCCTCGACTCTCCAGGTACAAGGGAAATTAAGCCAGACTTTAAAAGGTAAGTTTCCTAGCTTTTGCCTCTTTCTTTTAAACACTATCTCTATGTCATTCAAATCGCTGGCAATGTATATTGTGCTTTCCCTGAGGGTAGATTATACCTTAAATTTGGGAGTAGGGTGTTGGTTCAGCTTTAGCTTTACTTATACAAAGCTCTCATGTTAAAACCTTTCTTAATGCACCGAAAGAGACGTATGGCTGTAGGAGGGGGGCATCTGCTTCCACGATACTCCACGAAATCTTGAAATTTTTAAGATTTTTAACCATTTTCTTTAATCTCTGTTTTGTGGCTGACATATGTATACCTTGTATATTCGGAAATCAGCTTACTAAGGGGGAAAGGGGAAACTGAGGCTGGTGGGTTTGTATGCATTTTAGTACAGAAATAAGGTTCGTCTGAAAAAAATCATAGAATTTTGCGTTGCAACCAGAAGGGGTGGCATGATCAGTTATATCAGACATAAATTAATTTTCAGTACAAAAACAAATACCTTCTTTTTCCAGATGTACAAGCACCAGAAACTTTGTAATTCAGTATTTTTTTTTTTTTTTTTTTTGAAAAATTTTGGACAACCTCCGCGAAGTGTGTGCCAAATCCCTTTCGTCAGATAAATTCTTATATATGTGCCTAGACCCCGGCGCCGCGCCGGCGGATCGACCGAACGCCGTCGACGAGAGGCCCGGTCGAACGCCGCCGAAGTGTCGTAACGCCGCCGGCGCGGCAAAGGCGCGCCGCCGCCGACAGAAGCGGCGGCGTTCGGTCGACTTTAAATTAATTTTGCAGCAATTCTTTATTGCGTCAACCACAAAGTCGGAGCTTTTTCTTCTCGTGTGGTTTAGTATTTCGATTTTCCTGATTAGAAATCAAGCAGGGCTTGCACTATCCCCGAATTTTCGGGTATTTCCCCGAAAATCTATCCGTCACTCCGAAAAAAATTTGGTTCCCCGAAAATCATGCAATCACGGTGCCACCCCTAGCGATTTATCACCAGTGACTTTCCCTGCCAAATATTACTTTGCATACCATAATTCTTCACTACTCTCTTGTTCATTAATTTTCGTCTCTTTTGTTACTTTGCATAAAAATCAGACAGATGCAATATGCAATTGCAAATATTGCAATATGCACAGTTCTTCATATGCTGACGAAAAACAGTATCGTCTTTATGAAATGAGTTTAAATCATTTCGAATGTAGTTTCCCATCGCTATTTCTAACATCGTTCGTAGTCAAGAATTTTATTTTCAAGTTGAATAGAATTATAGAACGAATTTACTACTATACAGCTTCAGCCTTCAGTTGGATTTGAAATTGACAGCCGACAGATTGTTTCTACAGCTGACTTGTAAGTTTACAGTTTTTTTTTTTTTTTTTTTTTTTTTTTTTTTTTTTTTTTTTTTTTTTTTTTTTTTTTTTTTTTTTTTTTCTAGATAAGATTTTCTTAATGTTTAATACTCAATTGTTGAACGCCTGAATGTTTAATACTCAATTGTTCGGAAGCTACCCCAAAAATATGACTCATCAATAAATTGTAAATTATTGCCTATGGGGGGGGATAGGGGGTTATCATTTTTAAGTGATAATACCTTATTTTTTTATTGAAAGCAGGAATGCCAAAAGGATAATTATTTTTTTCATTTAAAGTGGAGACAGAAGAAAATGATATCAAATTCCGTGGGAAACCATTTAAATATTTTGATTGACCCAGGGCTCCCCATTAAGACTTCTTCATTGTCTTGGATATTTTGCGATTTCTCATAGGCTACTGGCCTAATTTGGCTTTTGTGTGTGCTCCCTTTTAATTAGATTCTTTGGATCTTATTGAATGCCACGGCGAATCTATGGCTCAGTTTTCCAATAATTTGAGGTATATCTGAATAATTTCGACATTTTTGTTGTTGTCTTTTTACCCCTTTACTCATACCCTCAATTTTTTTCAAGGAACACTAAGCTGTTTAGTGTAGGGGGGGGGGGTATTACATTTAAATGATAATTTCTCTAATTTTTTTTATTGAAAGCAGGGATCCCAAAAAGTTATTTTTTTTTAAATTTAAAGCAGAGAACGGCATTTTATCAAGGTGGTATCCTGAGGGGGGGGGGGTATTGAGCTATCATATTTAAATGATAATGCCTCGATTTTTTTTTCGAAGGCAGGGGTGCCAATAAGTTAATTTTGTTTTTTTTTTATTTAAAGCAGAGACGGTGTCCTATCAAGATAGTATCCATAGGGGGGGGGGGCATAGGGAGCTATTATATTTAAGTGATAGTACCTTGATTTTTTTTTTTTTTTATTGAAAGCAGGGATGCCAAAAAGTTGAAAAGTTGACAAAAAATAACAAGATTTTCGTGAGTTATACTTGATACAGCACTTGCATTGTTTTATCGTCCACAGGAAAAGGGACATATGCGTCCAATCCGTTTTTTTTCTTATTGATGAAACGGGTTTAATTTGAAAACATTCATTTATAAGTACCAGGCAGATTCACACTAAAACAAATTGGTGTGACCAAAGCGATATCGACATCCCCACCTAACGTTGCGCTCGAGTGACAATGGCGCCCTTGGTCCAGTTCCCAAGTTATATTAAAAGGCCAGGTCATGATAAAAGTTTTCAATTTGGGAGGTTCAAGGAGGAGTCTTTGACAGTCTTATGACCTCAGGGTACTAGATGTTGCAACGTTCTTACGTATCTACAGTGGGTTAAAAAATTCGATCGCCCCACAAATGATTACCAAAAATGTGCACAAATATAACAAATGTAACATTTGGAATATTATAACACTTTTTTCAAAGCTTTGAAGAAAAGCAAAAAAGGCTGAATACCCCTAAATACGCTTGAAAGCTATTTTAAAAAAGAAACTCTTTGGAGATTTCCATGGAAATGACCATAGCAGAAGCTTTGAGCCTGGGTGAAAATCTAAGAGGAGTCTTTGAGTATTTTGACCACAGGTGACTTATTGTTGCGACTTTCTTAAATTTGGTAATTTTTGTGAGCATTTGGAAATCAAAGCTTAAACTCAATAACTGATACTAAGTGTCTTAACATTTTGCTTGGATTAAAAGTGACGAATTAGGATGAAAATCTCAACATCTTCCTGGAGCTACTTCAGTCTGCATATTATTTAATTTAATTACATTTAAAACGGATGACCTTTTCATTTTTTACCAGAAAATAGCTGGTATTAAATTTTTCTTCATACCGAATAAACCATTAAGTGCTTTTTGTTTCATTGTAATTGAACTGTTCTCATGTGAAGTGTTCATGATCTATTTTTCAATTTGATAAATTTACTTCTTTTAGATGCAGTTTATAATTTGACCGATATTAGGTATTTATCAATTTATAATTTGGAATGAATCCACAAAAGAAAAAAAAACGAATAATATCCAAAAGAGCAACCAAAAGCAATAAAAAAGCAGCAGTTCAGCCTTAGCCTACATGACATATATTCTATAAAGAAGCCAAAAAACTTTGAAATGCATTTTTTTAAATTGTAATTAAAAACCAGTTTTTAATACAAGAAGTCGTCTTTTTAAGAATCCAAAAGAGCAAAAAAAAACAATCAATATCAAAGTCGCCCATTTCAACTGTTTTAAAGGTGACAAAACAGATATAGGCAAAGGGCATTATGAAAAAATTAAGCTTCTAAGTTCAAAGTTATATTCAAAGTTTTTACCCAGATAACTGACGAATTTTGTGATACGGCATTTGAAGTTGTATATGCAGTAACGCTCGATGAAAAAAACTACTAATTTTGATAATTATTTATGTTAAGAATACATAACTAATAGATACTTCAACTACTCGTATTATGCAAGGGTTCTGAAACGCCACAGCCATTTCGTTTCTACCACATTTCTACTTCTCTTGATGAATAACGAGGAAGACCAGTTTCCAGCCAGCGACTTGTGAATTTTTGAACTCATGAATAGGCTCAAATCTGTTGTAAATTTAAGCTGTGATTTGAGAAAGACTGATGAAAACATTAATGTTTGTGGTCAATATTGATCACGCGCGGCGGCGCGCCGCCGACATCTTACAAGCGGCACGGCGCGGCGTGCTGTTTTTGGCCCCGCCGCCGCCGGTCTTCCCTCATCGGCGCGGCGCCGTGGTCTATATGTGCCCTTTCTCTCTCTCTCTCTCTCTCCTCTCTCCTCTCTCTCTCCTCTCTCTCTCTCTCTCTCTCTCTCCTCTCTCTCTCCTCTCTCTCTCTCTCTCTCTCTCTCCCTCTCTCTCTCTCTCTCATCTCTCCTCTCTCTCTCTCTCTCTCTCTCTCTCTCTCTCCTTCCCTCTCTCAGTTTATCTTGCTCTCTTGTTGTTTTGTGTAACGCTTGTAATAAACTATTTCAATTTCAAAAGTTCTTGTGGAGAGGGTGGTTTCATTACAGCCTAATATTATTGTATCGACACAGATAATGTCACTCGAACTTGATTAGCCCTGTATTGCCCTTTGCTCCCCTTACTCTTCATGACAGGGTATATTTTTATTTAGATGCTGTGTGTTTGCTTTTAATCTGAACTGAAAGTCCTGTCACTTGCTCCTTTGGAAATACTTAGAAAGCATCTAAAAGAGTTTTCTTTCGATTAATAGCAGCAGTAGTCAATTGCTTTGTAAATTAATTTAAAAAAAAAAAAACTTACAAAATTCATCTCTGGCATATAAGAACATTGCTTTTGAAGATGTACTGCAGCTTCAGCATGGTTTAGTTAATAAAGGCATTCAATGAATAAAGGAACGTTAAGAAAAGATGTGCACGCAGGGTTTATGGCGGGGCAGACCCATACATTCTGGGTCAATGCTCAGGTCTAAGGTTGGACCTTAGGTTAGATTTTCTGTTTCTCATGTTTAAAGTCGACAAACAATATATCGTATATTAGTTAAACTATTATTCAGTTTAACATGAACTGTACCGATGAAGTAGTTAAACATGAAGAGAGGTACTTGAAGTGTACCTCTCTACCGATAATGCCTTACTGGGCACGTACGCATGTACTACTTGAGAGGTTCGGGAGGAGTTTGAAAAAAGAGCAATTAACAGGACAATTATATAGAAAAAACTGAAACGATGGTGACATTCCAATAGTCACGAGATTTCAGGTAGGGGACAGGGCCGAGAAGTCCCTATCCTGAGCGTGTTGACTTAGGACAGACTAAAAGTCGTGCTTTCTACTAACAAAGTGGAATCAAGCTAAAACAAAAAATAAAAGAGTCTGGTTGTAGTTGGAGGATTTGAATGGTCTCGCAAATTCTATGAAGTAATTACTGTAATAACCTATGTTAATCATATTCCTTAGAACCGCTCCAGTATTTTAGCCTTTTACAGGTAGAGTGTACGATCATTCTTTGTCTTTTTTTTTTTTTTTTTAAGTAGCTAGATATTCAGTTTTTAGAATATATTTTAACATTTCTGTTTCCTATGGCAACCAAAGGAAGGAAAAATAACCTGGAAAACTTTAATACCTGAAAAAACTGGAAAAATAACTGGAAAGTAACGAAAGGAAGAAAAAATAACCTGGAAAACCTGGAAACCTGTAAAGCATTTTTGATGTACAAGCGTAGAACAATACTCGGTCATATTTAATTGTTTGGATGTTTTGCTGAAGCTGGACTAATACTTTACCCTAGACAATTTTGATTGTCTTATTGACCTGTTTTGCAGATGTGTTAACACTGATAAGGCCCATTCACACTGAGGCTTAACTAATACAGAGATTGAGCTAGCGCTAGTTTGAGCCAATGCGATTATTTGTAAAGTTTTCTGTTTCGTTGATAATATACTATGATAAATTCTCATCGGCTCAGTATTAGTGAAATCTTATTGTGAATCGGTCAATAGGAAACTAACAGCTATGGGCTGCTAAAATGTGATTTAAGTAAAATGAAAACAATGCATTGCCACTCTATTAATGCAATTTTTTGGAAACGGATGGGGAAATATTGAAGGAATTAGAAAAAAAGTAGAAATATATCGAGCTTCCAAATTTTCTCAGTTAGTCCAGATAACGGTGTATGGACTTATCCGAAGAATGGAAAGAATGAGCTGTTGATTTAATTTTCAATTATATTTTCAGGTGACAATTTTTATTTATTCAGGAGGGGAGAGGTACTCGGAAACAATATCGGAACATCCCCCTCCTCTCTCTATATGCAGACATGTTATCATACATAAATGTTTTTTAAAGTTAGCTAACGAACTATATCAATATTTACTAGTTACTAGAAAAGTTACTAGTTACTGGAAAAAGGAAATGGACAGTTCATTGCTAAATAATGTGAAAAACCAGAAGATGAAATGTGTTACTGATAAAGCCTTGTATTGACCTAACACTTCATATCCATTTAGAAACATATCATGTATAAATGTTTTCGTGTTTGCTCTTCGTAAAAGCCCTGTAATTTATCCCGTTGAGAGCTTCAATGTTGTTGTTTGCCAAACATTGATAAAAGAGGTGCTTTCTAATTCCCTGTCGCTTTCCCTTTTGCCCACCTGTTGATTGAGCAAAGTTGATGAGGGCAAACCAAATGCCGAGATAAAACTTCATTGTAGGATCTCCAAAGTAGCCAAAGGTTGTATTATAATGGATAGTGAGTTCCTCTGTAGCGTTAAATTGAGTTAGACGCCTTCGACAGGGGAATTCAAGGATTTGCAGATCATACGATTTGCGGGAGGATAATATATTTTTCAAGGAATAAAGGGAAGAATGATATTTAAGGGAAGTCCATTTATGAGTTGATATTTGCCAACCAATCAAACACATCAAGGCAGTGCACATATGAGCTTACAATGGCTCAAGAGACCCGGGTAGGTCTCTTGAGCCAGTCGTGGGAAAATCCTGCTCCCATATGTACAGGTGCGTTCAATTATAAAATTTCTCCAGTTTCGAGTTAGGTGCAATCTATATAGTAGCCTACTGTGTGGCCTATATACTGTCTATAATGATGTGTTGTATCATTTGTTGCTATCCTGATGAATGCCCTGACGAGGGTTGGCTGGGTATAGAACGTTGGAGCTGTTCCGGTGTTGTGAGATGATTTGGGATCACCGCTCCGTCATAAGTTCCTTTCTCTGTTCCTGTCCCCGGTAGGGAAATCCTTGCTTGCAGGGCCTCATAGTGGCATCAGGTTGGACCTTTTAATAGTTTTACTAGTCAAAACTGACTGCTAACAGCGATACAGGTTTACCTGGAGGAGTGACGCCCCTCGCAGAAATTATAGCCCTATAAACAACACATCATTTGCACTGGATTACGATTAATGGATAATTCTTCTGAATTTGGTCTTTTTTGGTGGGCTATTTTGGGCTGAAAAACTTCTTCCTAGCTAATTTATCTATTATGGTTTGCCTCCCCGTAGTAGCATAATAGTTGTAGTCATGAATATATAATGGCCAAAATAATTTCAGTGATTTAAGGAAAATGAAAATGGCAGCTTGGAATGTTAATACGTTAGAAAATAACTATCGTATTGATATTTTGACTGACGAATTCAGACGCTTCGAACTGGACTTATTAAGGGTTTCAGAAACTCATATCCCAGGAGTAGGAGACATGAAATAAGGTGATCTAGAATTTATTTACTCAGGCAGGAAGGTTGGGGTTCATAGACAGGGATTAGGACTCATGATGAATAAGGAAGCTGCTTAGTCTTGTTTAGATTGGAAATGTATTGATAATAGAATGCTTGTCACTCATTTTACGACCGAAAAGTGCAGAGTATCAGTTTCAGTGGTGCCCCTTTAGAATCGACTGACAGACACCGTAGCGAATGAGATGGATTTTAATAACAGCTACAGGAACCAATAGACAGGGTCCCATGTATAAATATGGTGTTTTTATTAAGACATTTTAATGCCCAGGTAGGTAGAAATAGGGATAGATGGTTATCCTATCCTAAGAAAATTTGGTGTAGGAAAAGAAAACAGTAATGGTTGCAGACTGCTGCAATTTTGTAGGTTTAACATGATGGTAAGACAGCTAACCTCATTGATTAAGTATTTGTAAACCGAAGACTGGTGGGACCAATACAAGATGCTAAGGTACATAGGAGTACTGTTATTGATGTTAAAAGTAAAGATCACCATCTAGTAGTATCTAGGGTTAATTCAAAGCTGATATTTCGGAAGGGTAACTACCTTCCAGAAAGCTGTGTCATTGGTAGACTCCAGGATGGGAATTCGAAAGAAACCTTCCAAACAGTTTAACACTAAACTGGGGAGTTTAAAATTTGTCAATGTAGAAGATGAATGGGATAATTTTAGGAAAATAGTTTGCAAAGTCGTTGATGGTGTTTTAGAGAATAAGGTTAGGAACGCCGAAATGGAGAAAGCATTAACATATGAACTAAGGAGATGTGAAGTGGAGGCCATGGATAAAACTGCTGAACATCTGAAAGATGCAGTCAGACCGCTTAGTAGTAAAAATTTTGTACTGGCATGTTAATAAATTGAGAGGGAATGGCCAATGTGGACTTGTCCAAGTTAAAGATAGGAACGGGGCCAGTATTAGTGTTAAGGAAAGAGTTAAAGAGAGAGGGTTAGAATATTTTGAGAATGTGCTAAACCGTGATAGACACACGAAAAGATACAGAGAAGAATGAAAAAGCTTTTGACATTTTGGATGTGAAGGAAGATTTATTTTGTGAGTAAGAACTAAGACAGTACTAAAAGGATTAAAAATAGTAAAGCCCTTGTTTCTGATAGTATCGTAAATGAGTTCTTAAATATGGTGGTTAGCAGGTTATAAATAAGCTACTGAAGATTATAAATGTGATTTTGAAAAAGGGAAGTGCCTAATGATTTTAAGAAAACTCTAAGTAAACCCCTCTATAAGAAAGGTGATAAGAGTGAGTGTGGTAATCGTAGACGCATTAGCATGGTTTCTGTAGGTAGTAAATTAAATAAAAAAAACAAGTTTTTTTAACTGAAAGTAAGGAACGACGTTAAAACTTAAAACGAACAGAAATTATTCCGTATATGAAGGGGGCTGTCCCCTCCTCAACGCCTCGCTCTTTACGCTAAAGTTTTTTTATTGTTTAAAAAAATAGAGTTGTGAGAAAGTCAAACTTTAGCGTAAAGAGCGAGGCGTTGAGGAGGGGACAGCCCCTTCATATACGGAATAATTTCTGTTCGTTTTAAGTTTTAACGTCGTTCCTTACTTTCAGTTAAAAAAACTTGTTTTTTTTATTTAATTTTTGAACGTTTTTGAATTAATGCAGGTTTTGATTTTGGCTCACCGTACATGAATAATTAAAACAAAATTTGCATAATATATTTGGTTAAATGGCTTTCTCGAAACTTGTTTAATTTTATTTACGAACGTTTTTATTAGTAATAAATATACGTAACTTGGAATTAACTTACGTAACGAACTTCTATATTCATAAATTTTTAACACGTATATTAGGGGGTTCGCCCCCTAGTCAATACCCTGCTTTTAAACTATAGTTCGAATTTTTTTTTCCAGTTCTTTAAAAATGACCTCTTAATCACAATCAGTTGATCAGTTGAAAACTTGTTTTTTTTTTATTTAATTCCTGATCTTTTTCTTTAATAATGCTGGAAAATCCGGCGCCCCCTTCATAGCAATGTCCCTTCCCCATGAAAACTTCCTTCATGGAAAGATCCTTCCATATAGCCCCCGACCCTCTCCTTCCCCCACCTACCAGAAAAAATCTCCTCTGAAAAAGTCTGTATACTTCCCAATAACCAATACTATATGTTAACATTGAGTAAAGTTCATAACTTTCAGCCCTCTCCCTGGGGACTTTGGGGGATCAAGTCATCCTAAAAGACATTTTATCATATTTTCGACCATGCTGAACAAAATGGCTATCTCAAAATTTGATCGGGTGACTTTGGGAAAAAATGAGCGTGGGAGGGGGCCTAGTTTGCCCTCCATTTTTTTGGTCACTTAAAAAGGGCACTAGAACTTTTAATTTCCGTTCCAATGAGCCCTCCCACGATATTCTAGGACCACTGGGTCGATACGATCACCCCTGGGGAAAAAAAAAAACAAACAAACAACAAACAAACAAACAAATAAACACGCATCCGTGATCTTTCTTCTGGCAAAAAATGCAAAAATCCACATTTTTGTAGATAGGAGCTTGAAACCTCTACATTAGGGTTCTCTGATACGCTGAATATGATGGTGTGATTTTCATTAAGGTTCTATCATTTTTAGGGGGTCTTTCCCCCTTTTTTTGAAAATCAGCCAAATTTTCTCAGGCGCGTAACTTTTGATGGGTAGCTCTAAACTTGATGAAAGTTATATATTTGAAATCAGCATTGAAATCTGATTCTTTTGATATATCTATTGGTATCAAAAACCCGTTTTCTAGAGTTTCGGTTACCATTGAGCCGGGTCGCTCCTTACTTACAGTTCGTTACCACGAACTGTTTGATTACATAGTATGATGATATTTTTAGACTTAGAGATGCTGTAGATAAAGTTTCAAGAGAAGAACAGAGGGATTTTAGGAAGGGTAGAGGATGTATTGACGAAATTTTCACTGCTAGGTTAATAATCGTGAAGTGCCTGAGTTTTCAAAGACCTTTAGTCCTCAGTTTCATCAATTATGAACAGGCGTTTGATTCAGCTGATAGAAGAGCTCTAGCGAAGGTCTAATCCATGTATTGTTTACCAGACAAATACATTAAAGTGATTACTGCTATTTACGAAAATAATATTGCTGCGGATTAAGGTAGGGAGTTGCTGTGGTTAAGAGGCTAGTAGCTTATTTTGTATTAAATCAGGGTTAAGGGGGTTTGCGTTCTATCCCCATTTATATGGATCATTTTGATCTACTTTGTATTAAGGAGCACAACAAAGGTAATAGGAGAACACGGGATCAAATGGGGAAGTAAGACTCCCCTGAACTTACATTATGCTGATGATTTAAGCATTCTAGATGAAAGTGTTAGCAAAATGCATCAACTTGTAGTGGTTTGTGGGTCCAGGGGTGCAAGAATAGGTTTAAACGTTAATGTTTAGAAGACTAAGTCGCTAAGGCTTCGAATAGGTGAAGATGAAAAGGGTGATGATGGGTAAAGAGAAGATCTATCAAGTGGACAGCATCACTTACCTTGGTTGTGTTGTTAGTAAAGATGGTGGTGATAGTGAAGATGTTAAAAGTAGAATAGCCGAGGCCCAGGGTGTTTTTTCATAGTTGGAAAAATTTGGAAAAACAGGAAGATAAGTCTGCGAACCAAGAATAGAATATTGAAAGCTACAGACATGACAGTGGTCAAGTATATATTTCTGAAGCATGGGCACTCCGAAAAACGGACGAAGATTTGCTAGATGTTTTCCAGAGAAATTGTCCACGGATTGTTTTAGGAACCCTACTTACTGACCGTATTTCAAAGAGTACGAAATTTGTGGTGCAATCCCTCTTTCTAGGGCTATAATGAGAGAAAGGTTGATTTGGCTATGGCATGTTCTGCAGATGAGGCATGACAGATTGATGTCCCCGGTTGGTTCAGAGTTCAGAGTTTATTCACCAATAAATACAAAATAGAAATACAATACTTTTATTCCCCTCGAAAGGCTCCATGGCCAGGGAAACAAGGGGGATACAAAAAACAAAAACCATAATGTAAGCAACAACCAAAAAAAAAGAGAACAATAGTTAAATAACATATAAGGTTAAAAAGAGAACATAACTGAGGCCTGGGAGTTAAAGCGCCGAGAAGACAACCATAAACCATGAAATAAACACTCAGGGGACATCAGCTCCTCAGAAGAAAAGGAAAAAAACATTTTTTTTTTTAAATGACTTGACTTACTTGACTTGAATCCCATCCGGCCTTTGTGGCTGTACTGGGGCTTCTTCTCTTCTTACTAGTCGTTGAATATGGCGACGGTATTTGGTTCTATCTGGTGCAAGACGCAGGAGTTGGGGGAGGTTCTGGCCATTGAAATTGTCGTACCATCTCTTGCGAGGTCGGCCACGAGGTTGTGTGCCATGTACCCATCCTTCAACGTGATTTTGGGGAGGTGATTTGATGACATTCATTGGAAATGATTAAGCCAGCGGAGTTGCTGACTTCTACTTAGGTCCATGACAGTGTATAAGCAGTGGAGGAGTTTACGAAGGTCTTCATTGGATACTCGATCGATGTAGGTGATCCCTGCTATGCGACGGAGACATTTTGTTTCAAATGCGGAGATTCGCTTTTCATCGTCAGCTTTAATTGACCATTTTTCACTTCCATACGTAGCAATAGGGATTATGAGAGAGTTGAAGAGCCGGACCTTCAATGATTTTGATAGTAATTTACTTTTCCAAATTGATGAAAGGCTCTTGAAGCTGCTGGTTGCAAGGCCCAGTCTACACCTAATCGATTTTGAGCAATCGTTGTTAGAGGTTAAAAGACTGCCGAGGTAGACAAAAGATACTGCATTTTCAATATTCTCTCCTTTTACGGTTAGCTGTATGGCTCTAGGTGCAGAATCTCTGTACACCCACATGACTTTCGTTTTTGTTGTGTTGACAAATAGTAGGGAAAGGAGGAATGCAGATATTACATGAAGAACGAAGGCTATATGGAACTGAATCAGAAATAAGCACAGGAGTTTTTTGAAGGGATTTTGGAAGATTGCCATGAAGCTGGTGAAAGACAAAAGAAGCACAAGAAAGAATGTAAATGCACTGTAGATTTAAGAACGGTGTTGGTGAGGAACGCTTGGTGTCTATAACAAGACGTTGTGCTTTATTATGCATGACAGAAAGTGACAGCAGTGTAGAAGGAAAAGCAGATATCAATACAATGGGGCAATACGAAACATATGACTGGACAAGGCAGAAAAAAAGAAGCTTCAGAATAGATTTAAGACATTTATGTCCAAGTTTTCGAATGATACTCAAACTCCGTGAGACCTTAACCCTAATCATGGCTATATGGTTTCTAAATGAAAGGTTCTCATCAAGCAGGATACCAAGAAACCGGACCACCCTATTCTCTGGTCTACACAAGGAGCCTTGTGACACCTGAAGTTGTGTAAGCTGAGGAAAAGCTATACCAATTCGAGAAAAAATGAGAAAATGTGACTTACCAACATTCAAGGCCAAGTAATTAGCATCAAACCATGAAATAACTCTCTCGAATATTGCCACAGGGTTAGACTTGATACCACATTCCGTCTTCCCAAGGGTCCCAAGATTTGTGTCATTACAACATCAGGATGGTACAGCTGGCAGCATGCCAGAGGCCTGGTGTTTTTGACTACCGAAATCAGATCATTAACATAAATCATAAATAAAACTGTGCCAAGAACAAATCCCTGAGGGACGCCATGATCTACTTCAGAAGGGCTCCGGAAAAGCGAATCAATTGAAATCAGCCTACCAGAAAGGTATGATTCAAACCAAGAGAAAGCATTTGATCTTATACCAATATGCGATAGTTTCTAAAGAAGAGTCCTATGAGTCAAGGAATCAAAAGCTTCATGAGCATACAAAAATAAAGCTGCCGGAATATGACCAGAATCTATTGACAAATGAATGAAATTCAAGAGAGCTGTGAAGCATGCTCTGTAGAGTGATTTGCTCGGAATCCAAACTGGAAATCATGCATAAATTCTTTTGCATCCAAAAAACTAAGAAGACTGGATAGCATAACTTTCTCAAAATTTTGCTGAAAACAGATAGGAGTAGGCCCCGGCGCCGCGCCGATGAGGGAAGACCGGCGGCGGCGGGGACAAAACAGCGCGTCGCCGTCGCGATCAATGTTGACCGCAAACACTAATGTTTTCATCGGTCTAATCACAGCTTAAATTTACAACAGATTCGAGCCTATTCATGAGTTCAAAACTTCACAAGTCGCTGGCTGGAAACTGGTCTTCTTCGTTATTCATCAAAAGAAGTAGAAATCTGGTAGAAACGAAATGGCTGTGGCATTTCAGAACCCTTGCATAATAGTTGAAGTATCTATTAGCTATGTATTCTTAACATAAATAATTATCAAAATTATTAGTTTTTTTTCATCGAGCATTACTGCATACAAAACTTCAAATACCGTATCACAAAATCCGTCAGTTATCTTGGTATAAACTTTGAATATAAGTTTGAACTTAGAAGCTTAATTATTTCATAATGCCCTTTGCCTATATCTGTTTCGTCACCTTTAAAACAGTTGAAATGGGCGACTATGATATTGATTGTTTTTTTTTTTTTTTTTTTGCTCTTTTGGATTCCTAGAAAGCCTTCCTTGCATTAAAAACTGGTTTTTAATAAAAATTTAAAACAAATACATTTTAAAGTTTTTTGGCTTCTTTATAGAATATATGTCATGTAGGCTAAGGCTGAACTGCTTTCTTTTTTTTATTGCTTTTGGCTGCTGTTTTGGATATTATTCATTTTTTGGGGGGGGGGGGGGTACATTCCAAATTATAAACTCATAAATACCTATTATCAGCTAAATTATAAACTGCATCTAAAAGGAGTAAAATTATCAAATTGAAAAATACATGATGAACACTTCACATGAGAACACTTCAATTACAATGAAACAAAAACCACTTAATGGTTTATTCGGTATGAAGAAAAATGAAGTGCCAGCTATTTTCTTAGGTAAAAAATGAAAAGCTCATCCGTTTTAAATGGAATTAAATGAAATAATATGCAGACTAAAGTAGCTCCAGGAAGATGTTGAGATTTTCTTCCTAGTTCGTCACTTTTAATCCAAGCAAAATCCTAGGAGACTTAGTATCGATTATTGAGTTTAAGCTTTGATTTCCAAATGCTCACAAAAATTACCAAATTTAAGAAAGTCGCAACAATAAGTCACCTGTTGTCAAAATACTCAAAGACTCCTCTTTGATCCCAACCCAGGCTCAAAGCTTCTGCTATGATCATATCCGTGGAAATCTCCAAAAATTTTCTTTTTCAAATGGATTTCAAGCGTAGTTAGGGGTGTTAGCCTTTTTTGCTTTTCTTCAAAGCTTTGAAAAAAGTGTTATAATATTCCAAATGTTACATTTGTTATGTTTGTGCATATTTTTGGTCATCATTTATGGGGTGATCGAATTTTTTAAACCACTGTAGATACTTAAGAACGTTGCAACATCTAGTACCCTGAGGTCATAAGACTGTCAAAGACTCCCCCTTGAACCTCCCAAATTGAAAGCTTTTATTATGACCTGGCCTTTTAATGTAACTTGGGCACTGGACCAAGGGCGCCATTATCACTCGAGCGCAACGTTAGGTGGGGATGTCGATATCGCTTTCGTCAAACAAATTCGTTTTAGTGTGAATCTGCCTGGTACTTATGAATGAATGTTTTCAAAGTAAAATCGTTTCATCAATAAGAAAAAAAAACGGGTTGGACGCATGTGTCCCTTTCCCTTTAGACGATAAAACTATACAAGTGCTGTATCAAGTATAACTACGAAAATCTTGTTAATTTTTGTCAACTTTTCAACTATTTGGCATCCCTGCTTTCAATAAAAAAAATCAAGGTACTATCACTTAAATATAATAACTCCCTATGTCCCACCTCTGGACACCATCTTGATAGGATACCGTCTCTGCTTTAAATAAAAAAAATAATTAACTTATTGGCATCCCTGCCTTCAAAAAAAAATTCGAGGTATTATCATTTAAATATGATAGCTCCCTACCTCCCCCCCTCTGGATACCACCGTGATAGGATGCCGTCTCTGCTTTAAATTAAAAAAGAAATTAAATTTTTGGCATCTCTGCTTTCAATAAAAAAAAATTTGAGATATCATTTAAATGTAATACCTCCCTATCCCCCCCCCCTCTGGATACCACCTTGATAGGATACCGTCTCAGCTTTACGTTAAAAAAATAATGTACTTAATAATTAACTAGGTCACTATATGGTTCAAACAAACCCTCAAGATAACGTTAAATGTTCCTTAAAAAAAAAATGAGGGTATGAGTAAAGGGGTACAAAGACAACAACAAAAATGTCGAAATTATTCAGACATACCTCAAATTTTTGGAAAACTGAGTCATAGATTCGCCGTGGCATTCAATAAGATCCAAAGAATCTAATTAAAAGAGAGCACACACAAAAGCCAAATTATGCCAGTAGCCTGTGAGAAATCGCAAAATACCCAAGACAATGAGCAAGTCCCAATAGGGGGCCCTGGGTCTATCAAAATATTTCAATGGTTTTCATGGAATTCGATATCATTTTCTTCCGTCTCCACTTTAAATGAAAAAAATAATTATCATTTAAAAATGATAGCCCCCTATCCCTCCCCCCTATAGGCAATAATTTACAATTTCTTTATGAATCATATTTTTGGGGTAACTTCCGTTTCAATCTTTAATTCCCCAACCTTGTATATAGATTAGTCTATAGCTAAATGTTGTCTCAATAGAAGGATTTTTTTTTTGGGGGGGGGAAGGGGTAAAAAATTTTCAGAAAGAAGATTGTATTTTCTTTAATCTATCAGGAGTTCAACAATTGAGTATTAAACATTAAGAAAATCTTATCTAAAAACAGCAAAAGAAAAAAAAAATTCTGTAAACTTACAATTCACCTGTAGAGACGATCTGTCGGCTATCAATTTCAAAATCTAACTGAAGGCTGAAGCTGTATAATAGTGAATGCGTTCTATAATTCTATTCAACTTGAAAATAAAATTCTTGACTACGAGTGACATAAGAAATAGCTACTGGGAAACTGCATTCGAAATGATTTAAACTCATTTCATAAAGACGATACTTTTTTGTCGCCATATGAAGAACTTTGTATATTGCAATATTTGCAATTGCATATTGCATCTGTCTGGTTTTTATGCAAAGTAACAAAAGAGACGAAAATTAACGAACAAGAGAGTAGTGAAGAATTATGGTATTCAAAGTAATATTTGGCAGGGAAAGTCATTGGTGATAAATCGCTAGAGGTGGCACCGCGATTGCGTGATTTTCTGGGATCCGGGGAACAAAATATTTTTCGGGGTAACGCTTAGATTTTCAGGGAAATACCCGAAAATTCGGCGATAGTGCAAGCCCTGCTTGATTTCTAATCAGGAAAATCGAAATACTAAACCACACGAGAAAGAATAGCTCCGACTTTGCGGTTGAAGCAATAAAGAATTGCCGCAAAATTAATTTAAAGTCAGCCAAACGCCGCCGCCTATTCTGGCGGTGGCGTGCCTGCGGCGTAGCGACACTTTGGTGGCGGTCAGCCGACCCTCTCGTTGGTGGCGTTCGGTCGATCCGCCGGCACGGCGCCGGGGTCTAGATAGGAGAGACATTGGCCTATAATTAGCAGGATCACTCCGAGAACCACCTTTATGCAGCACTATAACATTAGCTCACATGAGAGATTCAGGAAAAATTCCTATCTCGAAAGACAGATTGACAATCTTAGCCAATGGTGACAGAATAACTGGCAGAATGGCACGGATAGCCCTTGTAGGAATTATGTGTGGCCCTGACGACGATGATCCTTTAAGAGTATTCACGATACGAGCTACCTCAAACTCAAAAACAGAGTTCAAGACCATTGACTTTAAACATGAGGGTCCAACATAGGCTCCGAAATCGCAACGAGAAGTTGCAGAGCTTGCAGAGGAAGTAGTTGTCTTTCCTATATTAGCATATTAAGAGGTAAGCTCTAATTGAATATCTTCTATTCCTTGGACGGTTTTACCATCGACGATAAGCGCTGTTGGAAGTGAAGGCAGAGGGGGAGTAGGTCTAAGAACCGAATTAATTAAATACCATGTCTTCCTAACATCCTTTCCACATTCAGAAAATTGCCTATGATAATACTGAGAATTGGCCTTCCGACACAGAGAATTAAATATACTCCTATAGGCCTTGAACCGTTGATAATGAGCTACAGATGATGAAGCCTTGTGAAGCTTTCACAAATATTTTTTTCTTTTCCAGCTTTTATGGAGAACTGGAGTCATCCATGGATTCAGCGGTACTATCCTTTTTGAAGTATGGGGCGCTGGATACTGATGGCAAACTTCTAGGATACTTTCTTTCACTAAATCATAAAAGATGTCAAAAGAGCGGCTAAAATCTAGTTCAGAAACCAGACTATCCCATGGCTGATCTGTCAGACGGGGATTAAGTAGACTCAGCTTAGTCTAACCAAAACGGAAAAATGGGAGATTAGATGGTGATACTATACGTTGCGCTTGATCAGCACTCTTATATCGGGGAATAGCGGGAAAATGATCAGAAATATCACTAACCAACACCGAATTATTTACATCTAGTGACGAAAAAATATTATCATTGAGACACATGCGTCTCAGTAACTCGGGTTGGTATACAAACTGAAGGTAGAGTTCCCGAAGAGAGCATCTTCGACAAAAAATCTATAGGTGAAGCAGGATTTTGATCTAACAGGTTGAGGTTGAAATCACCCATAAGGATTAGTTCATAGAGATGATTTTGGACTGAGTCCAAAACCTCTTCCAGAATTTTCATAAACGAGGGAATAGATCCACTAGGAGACCTGTAAACCAAACCCACAGCTAAATCTGTACAGCCTGACTTAACCTCAATACAAAGGGATTCAAAGATTCCTTCCTCATTCTACTCAAATCACTTCGGACATTGTATGCAAAACGATCAGCAATATGAAGGGCAAGGCCACCTCCAGCCATCTGTTTCCTGTTCAGCCTCTCCATCCTATATCCAGGAATATCTAAAAACATATCCTTATTTGAATCCTGGAAAGTTTCACATAATCCAATAATATCAGGAGTTCCGCCACTAACGATCCGTTTCAGCTCATCAAAAGACGAACTAAGTCCCTGAATGTTAAGGTGAAGCACAGAGAAAATACCATCTCGTTTAGAGGAGGCAGAACCATTTAATTGCGAAACATACTTACTTTTATTAGTCGAACTAGGATCATTATTCTTCTGATTTCTGCTTTCAACTGAATTATTAATTATACTTTCAGTAACTAAAGGAATATTTTGTAACTCAACAAAACGTCCCCCCAAAGAGTAAGGATGTCGGGAGGAGTGGGAGGATGTCGTAAGGAAAGACTTAAGGTAAATGGTAGTTTCCCGGGAGGGGGTAAAGAGGGAGGATTTGAATAGATTGGGAGGGATGAGGAGCCTTCGTAGCTGTGATGGCCTCAGGTGGCATGGTACTGCAGTGAGTTGTTAGTAGTAGTAGCAATATTTAGCGCTGTATGGATTTTTTCAACCTGAAAGTAGGTACATACATAATACAGTGTCGGGGAAGGGGGGGGGGCTACAGCTTAACGCAAAAAAGGTGGATCGACCAGTAATTGCCAGCTGAATCGATAACCGCTACTTCAAACTAGTAAATACACCTAAACTCTTTTTGACTTTGTAAATGCCTTATGATTTTGGACCAGGCCGACAAGGAGGAACGCATTTCGGGGAATGGGGCAAAAGTTAGAAAAAAAACGTATAAACTAGATGAAATGTATGATAAATAAACTAAATAAAACCAAATAGAGCTTGACATTTCCGTGGGCACAAGCCCAAGGCTGTCATGCTTTGAGTAGGTGTCTGTATTTGACAGGTAACATACCCAATGTCAATGTGTTGAAAATTAATTAAATAATATAAATTTCAGTTAATTTCAAGTCAGAATACATCTGAATATTTTTCTTGTCCCTTTCTTACGGGGTAAATTCAATGTTGTTGTTTACCAAATACCGAAAAACAGGTGCTTTCTATTTCCCTGGCGATTCCCTCTGCAGTCCTGTTATTCGCAGTTGTCTCGTGATAAGATTTCATTGTAAGGTTTCCACCGTCGTTCAAGGTGCTATTATACAGGATATTGAGTCCTCTGCAGTGATTAATTGAGTTGGATTGCTTTATATTGGCATGGAAATAGAAAATTAACAGATTCGTCGATGAAGGCTTTTAATTGAGTTTCAACATGCCACTGTATGACTATATGGGAATATGTAAACTTGGAGGGAAGTTGTAACTTCTGGTTCTGGCTTAAAATTTGTCACATTTATAATCCTTAAACTTGACAAATCAGTTTTATTTTGGAGGAGGGAGGTCAAAGTAATGAGGAGGTGCTGTCGACTATAGGTATCTCAAATACGAAGTAAATAAATCAACCTGGCAAATTAATTTTATTTTGGAGGAGGGAGGTCGAAGTAATGAGGAGGTGCTGTCGACTTTAGGTATCTCAAATACGAAGTAAATAAATCAACCTGGCAAATTAGTTTTATTTTGGAGGAGGGAGGTCGAACTAATTAGGAGGTGCTGTCGACTATAGGTATCTTAAATACGAAGTAAATAAATCAACCTGGCAAATTAGTTTTATTTTGGAGGAGGGAGGTATAAGTAATGAGAAGGTGCTGTCGACTTTAGGTATCTCAAATACGAAGTAAATAAATCAGTTTTGAAACTTTGTGCTAAGAAATTTTTGTAGCAGTTTTGTTTTAACCTTCTTATTTTCTGTTGTTGGTTAATCTCCATAACTCTAGACAAAACCCATATATGGGAAACCCATTAGGTGATATACTTTTACGTGCCCGGCCAGCTCGATGGGTAGGGCATTAGATCCTCAGTCTTGGGTTCACGGGTTTAAGCTCGGCGTTGCGCATTTCCTTTATTTCCACCACTAAAATGGGACACATAGGCCTAGAGAATATATCTCTGGAGTAAAATTTGTATTTGTGGGGTAAACCAATATTGAAATATTTTTCGCGTGAAGATGGATACGGGATTTTGATAAAGAGGAGGGCGGTGCATTTTTTTCTCTTCGGGAATGAGTATTTTCAGGGTTAAAGTTTTGGTAAATTTGGCCTGGTTTGTTTCACCGCGGGCGGTCGATTTGAAACTTTGAGGGGTAGTTTCATGGGGAGGGTGTTCTAAGCAACTTCTATTTTTATTTTCGGGGCAGATTTTTATCTGACCCTCACAAAAGAGCATACGCCTACTAGTTTAGTATACCCCGAAAAAGAGAAATTCTATTAATGGATTTTTTTTAATTCGCAAGTTATTATTTAATTATTATTAATAATTTTATTACCATTATTTAATTACTTTTAATTTATTTATTTTATTAATTAATTAATAATTTATTCATTATTTTCATTTATTTTGACTTCTATTGTCTTCTCTTGAGCGTGCTTTTTTATACCTGTCCTCCGACAGGCTTTGCTGCTAGTTTGTATGAAGTATTCGTGTATGGTTACAATGAAAGAATAGTTTTAAAGGCCACCACAGAATCGGTAATGTTTTTTTTTTTTTTTCCTTCTTCTTTTTTCTTCCTCTTTTTTGTGAGGCGTAATCAGATACTTTTTTTATCCTTTTTTCTTCCTCTTTTTTTTGTAACAGATACTTTTGCATCTGATTACATATAATCGTTGGTTGAAACGGTTGCATAGGCAATTTCATATTCATACTCTCTTCAATTAGATTTCTTGACAAAAACCAAGCAGGACCAAAGTTTAAATTTTTTCTCTTATAGCTAATTTTTTTTAGTTATTCATCTGACAAAAGGGAGATGGAGTCTAGTCCTATTCAGCCTGTGACTGCCAACAACCGAGGTCGATCTGCAGCGAGAATTCGACCAAATCTTTCAGAAGCTGCTGATATCCTCCTCGAATCCGGTATGACTTACAATTCCTCACCAAAAGCCGAAACTGCAGAAGCGCTTATGCAACGGCTACGAGCTTTATGATCACTATTCGGTAATTTAACTGCCCTCTTTTACTTTATTGTTTCCACTCTTTTATTAAAACCCCCTTTGACAAACCCCTGAGTTAAATATTCTCAGTAGCAGATATGGTAACTGGGGATAATTAACCCCCTTCCCCAGGGGCTTGGTAAGTCTACTTTGGCGCATTATTGAATTTAATTCAAGGCTCAACATATAAGCAGATATTAAACAAAATCTGACTACTTGCCACCTAATTAAGGTGGCAACTTGCCACTTGAAGCAAGTGGAGTGCTCGCCGTCTGATTACACTAATTTTCGCAGTGTATATTTTCTATTACTATATTTTCTGTTCACTAATGTATGAATAATATTAGCTGTGTGTAGTGTCTCTTAGTTTATGGGGCAATCGCCCCCCCCCCTAGATTCGGGAAATAACTTTTGCATTTTCATTAATAAAATCGAAAAAAATGCCTCACCCCCCCCTCCTACATTTTCGTGAATTGGTGCTACTTAAGCACCAATTTAGTTGATTAAATCAACTAAATTAAATTAAGGTTGACTAGTAAAATGTTTGATGATGGGATTTGCACTATTATGGAAATTAATTTTGTTGGGTGAATGAAATTTTCTGGGATGAATTCAGAGCCTAAAATTTGGCATTGGTAGGGGTTTTCAAGCGTCTATTTCTCCTCATTCCCTCTTTTCTAAGGCTTGGAAGATTGCATAGAAGACAATATTTTTTCTCCTTTTTTCGAGTTTGCTTTTCTTTGACTGTTGGTTTTGAAGCACGAATTTCAATGGCTTGAATAGTATTCTAACCCGAACTAAGATTTGTCATTGTTGTCAAACACTACCACAAAAAAAAAGTTTCGTGTGAAATTGAAAATCTTTTTTTTTTGCTGAAAATCACAATTTTTCGCTTGCTATTAAAATCAGTGAGAATCATAAAAAAAAAGTACTAGTGTGAACAAACAAATAAAATTTCAAATGGGGATAAGTCTATTTATTTAGACAGTGAAAACAGGTACAAAAGTCTAGATATTTCGATCACGTATACAGCGATCGTCATCAGTAGAAATACTAAAGCATTAAAATTAAAATAACATATTTATAGAAAAAAAATAACTTCTGGTTTATTCACTAGATTTTTTCTGGGAGTGTTCAATAAACAGGGTTATTGTTTAAGGTATTACGCCGAAAAAAGTAGTGTGAACCCCGGGTAGGGTTGTTCAGCCCATAATGTAGACAGCTTTTTATTCTTTTTCATTATTTTTCATTATTTAGGTAAGGTCTTGTTGATTTTTCCCTTCAATATCGAATGTGTAAATAGCTTTTGAAAGATCTAATATCCTCTTCTATTGCAAACAAAAGAAGAGAAATCTTAGAATCGAAAAGTTCTATAAAGACATTGCCTTAATGTAAATATCTCGATATTTAGGCCGTGTCTACAGTATGTTTTCTGTGGGAAAAGAAAACAAAATGAAGGCCATAAAATAGTTCAATAATCGTTTTTATTGCCCTCCTTGGGTTTTATTGTTTCTTTTTCTTCTTTTTTTCTTTTTTTCCTTTTTTCTTTTTCTTCTCTTTTTTTTGTCAGTAATTTATTTGAACAAGTCAAGCAAAGAAAAGACTATAAATGTTACAACAATTGTTCTAATTTACATTAGATAATTGATTTTTTCTTTGTTTCCTTTTTTTCTTTTTTTTCGTTTTTTCTTTTTTTTTCTTTTTTTTCCTTTTTTTTGTCAGTAATTTATTTGAACAAGTCAAGCAAAGAAAATACATATAAATGTTACAACAATTGTGCTAATTTACATTAGATAATTGATTTTTTTTCCTTTTTTTTTCTTTTTTTTCTTTTTTTTTTCTTCTTTTTCTTTTTTTTTTTCTTTTTTTTTGTCAGTAATTTATTTGAACAAGTCAAGCGAAGAAGAGACTATATATGTTACAACAATTGTGTTAATTTACGTTAGATAATTGTTTAGTATCTATTTGTCAAAAATACAAAGTAGAGTGTCTTGTTTGAAATAGTAATAAGGTTTTTGTATTACTACTTACAGTATCTTATAGGATATTTTTAGTTACTCGAGAGTCCTCTAATTAAAGGGGTATTCGAATACCCTCGTCACAACATCTGAGGATGTGGCTGGATCTACAATTATGTATAGTCTAAATATTGAATTTTGCTATTAAGGCTTTTTTTGCATTCTGGAAAAGGCGCAACCCAAAATTCAGTCTAGACAGGCCTAAGACCTTAAAATTTTACATGTGGGGAGTGGAGCGTAACGTTTTATAGTGTCTGTTGTTTATTAAATCATCTGAGCATAAAGAAAATGGAGGCCCGCAGAAGTTGTAGTAATTACAAGAATTCAAGTTTATGCAGTAGGAAACTCGCAATCTCATATTTAATTGTTGTCCGAGTAATAGTTGCTCATATCGATTTTTGACTAGGCAGAATTTATTACTTTGAAAAAGTCTATCTAACCAAAACATCCAATTGAGGAAAATATGCTAAACTTTTCAGACTGTGCCTGAATTGGTAGAAAGAAGACGGGCAACAATTGCCAACAATATGAAAATTTGATCAGAGTCTTAGGTTCAATATTTTATAAAGATTCAACCTCTGCCTTAAAAATTTTTCAATCAAAAATTTGAGTGAGATATCTCAAACATTTCAACCCCTGTCTTAAAAATTGTTTTAAGTGAAAGATATTGATATAACTCAAAAATTTAAACTCTTTCTTGAACTTCTTCCTCTTCTCCTTTCAGCTTCATCTTCTTCTTCAAACTTCTTCATAAACATTCGGCCTCTGCCCAGGGGTGTCGTTTGGGGGTGGCAGGGGGGGGGGCAGTTGCCCCCCTAATAATATGGAGAAAAAATATTATATATCCCATACCCTTTGACTATCCAGATATGGACCCCTCTTGCCCCCCCCCAATAAAAGTGCTGGAGATTCGCCCCTGCCTCTGCCTTAAAAATAGTTTTAAGGAGAAAGAGATAGACACCTAAAAGATTTCAACCTCTGCCTTAAAAATTGTTTTAATGGGAAAGAGGTTGAGATACCTCAAACATTCAGTTTTCAGGTAGATATTTCAGTTTGAGGGCCACTCGGACTGATGCTAATTAGTAATCGCCCTGTATGCACTGTAACGTGAGCTAAAATAAAAATTAAATGAATTTTTTCTCCTTATTCTTTATAGGTCCCCATTCCGAGAGACATCACTAACTGGTGAATTTTGTTCATAGGAAATGAGTACATTTAGGATGTGCCATATGTCCCACTTGAGACATTCATTTTAATGAAATTGTGCAATGTTTTAGGCCTTGTGACTACTAATATAAGTACAACTTGTGATGTGAGACCAGTGTTTACATCTGTACCTTTTATAAGTGCTTTGAATTATTGTCCAAATCTCGTTCCTTAGAATTTGTGCCGACGATTGTTTACGTCATCTGTGTGTTAGATGTGAAGTGGAATGGCTCTTTTGGAATGATAGCTTGCTTCTGCTTAATAATATTATATATCTCTGCGCATTGCAGATTCATTAGTATGAGATTTAATTTGCTTGAGGTGATTATTCTTTCACATTAGATGTAAGCAGCCAAAATAGTATAAATACGGTGAGGATTTTTTGGGTTTTTCTGTTTTGTCCGGGGAAATTTTTTATTTTTTCCCCACAGATCAATTTTGTTCTCCAAAAAAAATGTTGATCAAAAATTGCGTTTTTGCCTCTGGTCTTTATTTTGACCAAATTTGAATTTTAGCTCTGCTGACCAAGTTTTTATTCGAAAAAAAATGTTGATAAATGTTTCATCTAAAGTTTGGGACTTGTTAAAAATTAAATTGTTACTGTGTAAAACTGGCATCTAGATGTCGGCTGGTTTGTGTCACTAAATTGTATCGACTTTTATTCAGTAAGGTAATTAAGTACAAAATGAAAGGGCATATCTAATGACTTCTTAATTTCAAAGGAAAAAATTAAATTTTTAAGTTTGCCACTGAACCAGTTTTTGTTCCAGGGGTGAAAGGAAAGAATCCAATTTGCATTTACATGTGTTGACCAAATTTAAAAATTTAAAATTTGATATAAGCCCTACCGAAGGGACACATTTGAAATTTATAAAAGCTTTGTTTCCATTGTGTAACCCAAACTAAGATTTGTCATTGTTGTCAAAAGCTGCCACATAAAATAAATTCGGTGTGAAATCGATTTGGAAAAAAAACTGGCGTCCATAAATCGGTTGGTTTTGTTTAAATTTCGAGTAAATTGGGTCGGCCTCTATTCAGTCAGATAGTCTTGCCCGAAATACAAGGGCATATCTGACATTTCCTTAATTTCACAGAAAAATAAATACTGACTCCTCTATAAATATATACCTTTTTTTCCTTTTTTTTTCTTTTTTTAGTCCTCCCCAAATTTGGTCAAAACAATCTTGAGATTAGATCTAAGCCCTCAGAGAATATGTTTGATATTTAAATATTGTGTAATGAAATAATAAACACTTAGTAGGGACTGAGTTTCATTGCCCGGGGACAATGTCGGTTTTGCCCCCCCCCCCCCCTATCACTACCACAATATAAGTAAACAGAAGGTTATATTATTGGCACGAAATCTCAGATTGGCGTCTCCTAAGAGGTTGCGCCCGGGGACAGCCGTCCCCCCTCCTCCGTAGCTACGCCACAAAAACAATCTTGAGATTAGATCTGAGCCCTCAGAGAATAGGTTTGATATTTAAATGTTGTGTAATGGAATAATAAACACTGAGTAGGGACTGAGTTTTACTGCCCGGGGACAATGTCGGTTTTGCCCCCTCCCCCCCCCCCCCCATCACTTCCACAATATAAGTAAACATAAGGTTATATTATTGGCACGAAAACTCAGATTGGCGTCTCCTAAGAGGTTGCGCCCGGGGACAGCCGTCACCCCTCCTCCGTAGCTACGCCACTGCTTATAGCCAGTATTTGTTTTCATCTCTCTTTTTTAGTTGATGTTCTGGAAAATTCTAGAAAATTCTAATTTTATTTGCAATGTCGTTTGTTAAACTTGGCATCCCGGCTGAAACCCAGAATTTAATTTGTTCCAGATTTTTTCTAATTTTCTCTAAAAAAAAAAATTGAAAAATGTACAGATGGAAAACATCTTCGAAAAATTTCTCCGAATATAATGTCACTTATGTTCTTTTTTAAGTTTTATACTTATTTTGTTATTGAATTGCGAGCATCATAAGCTTTTTTGTGACTTTTTGTGCTAATTTTTTTTAAGATCGATCAATTTTTTTAAGTATAGAATACATAACAACTTTTTGGATTTTTTAGGAAAAAATTGCAGTATTGAAATTATTGTCTTTCATAGATTTAAATTATTCCAGGGAAAGTGTATAGAATTCCCACTGTGCTACTAATTTTAGAAATATGAATTCGTAATTGCATAAGTGAACCATTCTGCTTCATCTGTTATATTTTATGCTACATAGATGATTCATCATCTGCATAGATGATTCATTCATACATCAGAGATGATTATTTATCTTTTTGTGCCGTCCTTTTGAACAAAATTCTGTCTGCATATATTATAATTTCTTCAAGCCTTTAAGGGAACATTTTTGGTGATTACAAAATATTATCAATATGTATCATACTGTCATGACAGTTCTCATAACTTTCATAGCATGTGAATATCAACTGAGGCAATTTAAGATGCATTTATTTTCAAGCCATAAATTTTCATAGAATTCCTCAGGGTTGTTCTTTTGTATTAAGGTTTATGGCCCCTCTGCAAGTATGTTTTTTTTTTTTTTTTTTTTTTTTTTTTTTTGCCCTACAGTCTTTACGTTTCAAGGTGACAGTAATTTTGATACCAATCGATTGCTGATATTCAGCTCTATCCATCTACTAAATTTCATCTTGGAAATTAGCTTTGAAATTATTTCCTTTCTGAAGATACGTTCAGTGGCGGATCTAGGGGAAGGGCGAGGGGGGCCCTTAACACAGTCTAAAGTAGTGTAATTTACTTAATTAACGCAAGATTGCTATGATTAAACTTGCTCCTAACGCAAGTTTATCGGATAAACCTATTTTGCTATAAACCTATTTTTTAAGCGAGAAAGCGGAATGTTATGCCTTATGAAAAGATCTTGATCTCTGGGTATTTTGGCAACCAGTTTAAATCCTGGAAAGGTAATTAACCGATCAATCCTTTTTGCACAATTGGGTGATGGAGTTTAAATCTCAACACAGTGCACAAGGTGTTCAGATGTCAATACCAAGTTGACAAACTATGTCCCAAGCATAGCCTAAATTATCGCAGCCGTTATAGGTCTATCAGAATAAGTACATCGTAATTTAATTCTTATGCTTCTGAAAAAACAATGCCGATGAAAATGAACAACATCAGACCCACATGTCAAGCAGGGCTCTTTTGGTGTGGGCATAGCTATTTTCAATAATTTTCAGAAAGTTCTTTGAAAGATGGCTGTATTAGCCGGAAATTGGCGACTTGGGCGGAAATTGGGCATCTCGTATATTTTCCCTCCTTTTCTCCTTTACGTTCCTAGTTCTTGTTCCTTCTCTTTCCCTCCTACTATGGCAAAAGAAGTTCCGAGTAATGTCCCATCTGGTAGTAATTGTGTTAGCACGTTCATTTTTAGTCCGCTTCTTTTGAAAAAGATAAAAATGCCATCCTGATAAATTACTTACACATGCTAGCCATAGATACAAGAAATTGTGTTTGAATATCCGAGGACTCATCTGAGGAAAGTAGGGATTACTCAGGGAACGGAAATTGTAATATACCATTTTTTTGTCATTAAAAAGCGTGGAAAGTAGATAAAAATCTTTATACTATGATATTTCGATTTACTTTGCCTTTTCTTATTTTTTGCTTTTTTTCTACTTTAATTTTCTTTTCAGTTTTATTTATTATGTAGTCTATTGTTCTATTTTGGTACAACACTTTAAGGCAATTTTCAATTATGCGGCACAGGAGCACCAATTCACGAAAATATAGGGGGGGGGGGCAGACAAAAATCCAAATTTGTAATGAGCACTCCCTCCTCTCCTTTCCTTAAACAAGATTTGTGTGTATATGGGTAAATTCGTGTGTCTGTAGGGATGGGTTGTATATGTTAGATGTTTTTGAAAGTGTTCTTTAAATTTGATTAATTTTTTAGATTGTAAAAGTTTATTAAAATGCACATAATTTGTATTACGTACTGGTATGTTGTATGTAATAGATGGGCTATTTGAATATCAGGAATGCTCTGTATAGCCCAACATTCTAAACTGCAAAAAAATATAAAAGCGCATGTGCCTTTCTAGTTTGCGTTTGAATGTTGTTAGACCAGTAGGAGTGTTTTAATCTGTATTGAAAGAAAACTATGCTCAAATAATATGTTCATTTAGGTATCTGTCGTCGTTATAAAGAGGAATGCTGTGTAGTAAAAGTGGCTCTAAATGTCTTTTATGTAGCTTAGATCAGGGATGGCCAGTAATGGTCTATTACTAAGTATAGGCATTGGTGTAATGAAAGTTTTTTGGGGGAAGGGTTTTGAACTACAGAAAAGGTATTTTAAAAGCAAATATATATTCAAAAGCGAATATCATATTTTGGGGTTGAGTACTACCTAGCTCCAACAAACCCTCCCGTTGGTTGTGCTAATTTTGGTAACTTATTTTTCTTCCTCTATAAAATGCTTGTAATATAGCCATGGACGGTGGGATCAAATCAGATTTGTCTCACTACTCATTTTTAATACAAATTCGTCCAAATGGTCAGCTAAAACTAATCTTAAACTCTTTGCCCACAGAAAGCGAATTTTTTTCGCAGACGAATTTTTGAGTTCGCATCATGACGGCGAATTCGCGTGGTACGCCTCACACGACGAGAAATTTCAAATATGATTTCTAAAGTACAGAAACAAAAGATTTGTGGATTGTTACTGTTTTTGTCTTTAAGACGTTGGAGACATTTTCTTTGTCCATTTTCTTGTTTTTAGAAGTTTATTGTATTTCGTCTTGCGAATATCTATCGTGCGAATAAAATTTGACTCGGACTTGAAAGGTGCGAACTGCGAATTTTCGACGTTTGAAGCTCAAAATATTCACCTGACGACGATGAATTCGCCTAGCGTCAGCGAATTCGCTTTCTGTGGGCACCGTGCTTTATACAATTCTTCTAAGAAATCGTCTAAAAAAAATCTCCGAATCTCCCGCTTTTCAGAGCTGTGGTAGACGACTGCCATCACCGTCGTTTCTATTGATATCAGAAGTTCTTCGTATACTCTCTCGAATCTTAATATATTAAACGAGCAATTGATTTTTTTTTTTTTTTAAACTGCACTATGATTTTTTCTGAATATTTGTATACTACTATTTCCAGGTGAGAAGAAAACGATCTATATAGGTCATGTCTTTGGGATAATTTGTTCCCCCTCCCATCCCGCTTAGTATTTGTCAAAGATTGTTTCCTTACTGAAATTAGTAGCCCTAAAGATTGAAAGCCTTGAGCATTAAGTAAGAGGGGTTTTATAACGCAGTCTGTTGGTAAATCAGTTGATTCCGAACTTTTAGAGAACGGCATTCCCGTTTGATTACTTGAAGCGAGCTCCGGATTCTGAATTGCTTCGCGTTAAATGCTGCGCATTGCGGCGGAAAAGTTACACTAATAATTTGCATACCAAAGGACCAAATATGAGTATATGCAATTTAAAAGATTAATTTTAAAAGATCAACTTAAATCTTTTAAAAAGATTTTTCGTAATAGGATAATTGTTCGATTTTAGTTTAGTGAAATACTGATCTAGACAGGTCACAAATTTGAGAAAATAGATTTATGGCTTTAATCTTGGAACAACATTTCTCATGTGAATAACGTCACAAAAACCTAAGCGTCCAATGTGGTTTGCTTTCTACAGTGAATGAAATAAAAGGAAATTAAAGTTGTGTTGTGTAAGAGATATATATAATGTATAATACATATATATATATACTACTATAATATAATGGAAATTAAATAATTATAAACATAGTTTTAATTAATAAATAATATTGAAACGCATTACTAACATATTTGAAGTGTTCACTAATTAATTAAACGGTTATGATGCTTTTGATTCGTTCTTACTTTCGATTGAAATTTGATAATATTTAATTGAAAAAAAAATCATTAATAATTCATCAATACGGAACATCACCTCTTCATCTTCATATATTAGTAACTTAATCTAGTATTTTTTTTTCCTTTGTCCTTCGTCCTTTCCCTTTATCTTCTTGATTTTAATTAATCAATAATAATTTCAGAACCTCTTCCTCGATCGGTGACGGAACATCACCTCTTCATCTTCATGTTTTAGTAACTTAATCTAGTATTTTTCCTTTGTCCTTCGTCCTTTCCCTTTATCTTCTTGATTTTAATCAATCAATAATAATTTCAGAACCTCTTCCTCGATCGGTGACGGAACATCACCTCTTCATCTTCATGTTTTAGTAACTTAATCTAGTATTTTTCCTTTGTCCTTCGTCCTTTCCCTTTATCTTCTTGATTTTAATTAATCAATAATAATTTCAGAACCTCTTCCTCGATCGGTGACGGAACATCACCTCTTCATCTTCATGTTTTAGTAACTTAATCTAGTATTTTTCCTTTGTCCTTCGTCCTTTCCCTTTATCTTCTTGATTTTAATCAATCAATAATAATTTCAGAACCTCTTCCTCGATCGGTGACGGAACATCACCTCTTCATCTTCATGTTTTAGTAACTTAATCTAGTATTTTTCCTTTGTCCTTCGTCCTTTCCCTTTATCTTCTTGATTTTAATTAATCAATAATAATTTCAGAACCTCTTCCTCGATCGGTGACGGAACATCACCTCTTCATCTTCATGTTTTAGTAACTTAATCTAGTATTTTTCCTTTGTCCTTCGTCCTTTCCCTTTATCTTCTTGATTTTAATCAATCAATAATAATTTCAGAACCTCTTCCTGGACACAGGGCTAGAAAAAGAAATTCGTGGTTTGATCTCTTTCTGTAGTCTTCCCTAAAAGGGTTGGGCCCCTTCTGAAAGCGAATTCTAACTGCGGCAACGCCTCTAATCTGTAATTAATGACAATTGGCTGTCTCTAAAGGACTGTTCAGGCTTATGCATAAAAAACAATAAACTGTACGTGTGTAACTCTTTTCCTCCACCCCCGTTCATTTATTGGAAAAATTTATACATCAAAAGTTTTCAATTATCACAGCAAGTTTAAAGTTGTTGTTAAACTTGCACAACTACCATTTTGTTGCATTAGTAGACTCGGTACGCTCTCTTTATATAAAAAATAAGAAATAAATAATTTCAATAAAAAAAACTCCCAAAATTCCAATGATTTTCTATTTCATTAACTTATTTTTGGCAAAACAAAATATTAGACTTTTCTTCTTTCTGCTCTTATATACACAAGTGACACGAAAGTCAGCAACCTATTGGCTTCGAATTGCCCACGTACAATTTTTAGCACAGAAAATAGGACTCGCTTCTGTTAAACTTTAACACACTGAGAGAAGCGTGTACAAATTTTATCACAGATATTCGTGTACAGGGTGCATAATTTTATGAATCATAGGCCTTACTCACTAGCTTGAACGGTCCCTAGCTTTAAAAACCTACTCATACGACTTTATCTCTCAGTGTAGATATATATTTTTACATACGTTAATTTTGTGTTTTTTGCGCATTTTTACGATTTGAAAAATTTAGTTTCGATGAGTTAATTCACCATGTTTTAATGATGCCGACCTCTTCCTAAAACTAATTTGAGTGAATCAGCCAATCAGAAAATTCTATGAAAAATATGATCGGCTCAAATTATCCCTCGGTATTATTAAAATATCCTAGTAAATGGGCTTTTAAGACTCTATTCTTAGTACAGGGAAATTTGTCTTTGAAACTCCAATTAATAATTCCCATCATCACGTCATCCCCCCCGCCACCTATGGACCTCCCTGCGCCTTCAAAGTGAAAAAAATTCCATACGGCTTTGCTTTTTTTTTTAATTGTGTAGTGATTATAAAAGTACTCTCTCTTAGTTGGACCCAGTCAAAATTTTCCACCCAGTTGAAATCCTATGCATTCCTACCTTAAAAAAGCACTCCTTTTCAAGTTTTGTAAAAATAATTTAATGAAAATGGGGCTTAAAAGAAACTTTTTTTATAAATATTTAAGTTCAAATTTACTGAACCTTCTCTAAAATTCAAAAAGTTTTGAAATGGTGTAAAAGTAATGAATACCTTATGAATAATGATCGCAAGTATTAGGGTCACTGACAAATATTCTACAATCTGCACTTAGCCGTTAACCCGCAAGTCTAGGTCGAAAATTGACATTCATTTAATCTGAGCTGTAGTATTGATTAGCAATGTTCCAATTGAAATCGAACTCAATTGATTTGGTAAAATCAACTTAAAAAGAAATTAATTGAAAATCAATAAATGTCAGAATAACAAACGGATCTCACCATATTGAGCTAAAATAATTGCCATATATAATTTCCCTTTTTTGACATCTAAATCTTTTTATATATTTCGAGAACCAAGAAACGCCGCATACACATAGCTCTATAAATTTCTCTATTCCTCAAGAATACTCCTGTTCTAACCGTTTTCTAGGTAGAATTTGAACGATAATTAACCGTATGACGGTACTTGGGAATTCAAATACAATGCAAAGCTAACCCAGTTCGGAACGTTCAAGGATAGTACTGTCGTGATTGATATTCAGTCACCCATGTCCAGCTGTCAAGCTTCATCTTGATAGTTTTTTTCAGGTTTTTGGTCTCTAATTTTAGGTAGCAGAGGGGTAGCTGCCCTGGGGTGGGGGGGAGCAGCAAGGGTTTTGCACACTTTGATCAAATTTTTCACTTTGGTTTAGCTTTTTTGGCTTATATTTGAGTCGGGAGAGGGGCGCGGTGATTAATTTTTCCCCGGGTACCACCAACCCGGCGCTATATATATATATATATATATATATATATATAATATATATATATATATATATATATATATATATATATATATATATATATATATATATATATATATATATATATAGTATATATATATATATATATATATTATATAATATATATATATATATATATATATATATATATATATATATATATATATATATATATATATATATATATATATATATATATATATATATATATATATATATATATATATATATATATATATATGCAATAAGATCTGCTCTTTTGACATTTCCATCTTTCGAGAATTTTCGAGAAATACTAAATGCTGCATACACATAGCTCTATAAATTTCGCTATTCCTCAAGACCATTCCTGTTATAACCGCTTTCTAGTTGGAATTTGGAACGCTGATTAGTAATATTACGGTACTTTTGAAAATTTGAGATACAAGATACCTTCATTATATGCCGTTAATTAAGACTCAGTTTATTAAGTTAAGAGAACACCACCCGCTTTTATCTTCCTCTGATGTCCGCGTAATAAGATATGCCCGGGTTAATTAGTTCCTCGTCCTTATTTATGTTAATTAACAGAATTACTTGACTTTCACTGTCTCTCGGGGAAATTTATTATCTTTCTAAGAAGTGTGTAGAATAAGTTTGGAAACGAGCCTACTTTACGCCTAAATCTTGAACAAAACTCGGCCTTTTACATATGTCATCGACCGCCTGAAATTTCCTTTTTTGGGTGTAAAACACGAAGGCCTGCATATACGGAGGAGTTTGTTTTGTCGACTTTGTGGGATGCAGCTTGAAAAAAGAATCAAAATAGGCAGATTTTACAGAAAATATTAGGAATTATAGGGAAACCTTAAGATATTGGCCAGGACCATTCTGAACCCTCTTCCTCTCCCTCCAGTTGCAGATCCAGGGGGGGCGCGTGTCCCCATCCCTAACGTAGTCTAAAGCAGTGTAATTTACTTAATTAACGCAAGTTTGCGTTAATTAAACTTGCTCCTAACGCAAGGTTATCGGATCAACCTATTTTGGGCCCCCTCCCCCTAAAAAAATCCCGAATCCGCCCCTATCTCCCTCCCTCTTACATATAGGCCCCGGGGCTAAACCATACTGTCCTTTGATATGAAGAGTTTTCAATATACATTGCCATAAATTAACATTTGTTTACAGAAATTGTTTCTCCTCTTCAGCAAAGCCATTTGGGAAATATCCTATCCTAATTTAGAAATTGGAGAATGTTTGCATCTTTTTTTCTTTTTTTTAGTCTTGAGCCCTACTCTCGTAGTAAGATATCCAAGTCTTGGTATTCTCCACCGAAGCTTGTTTTTATCGCTTGTCTGTTTTTACAGCATAAAATGAGACATATTGAATGCATTTTTGTTGCTGAAACGCTGTGTTGAAGAATACTTTTTCTAGCTATGCTACACTTGATAATTCGAGATTTTGTAGGATTGTGTGCTTATAACATTCATAAACCCTGTATATTAATAAGGTATTTCCATATATTGTTTTTGTTCATCTTTTTTTCGGTTGTGAGAGTTTATTTTTTAATATTGTAAAAGTGTATGCTAAGAACTTTTTTGTATTGTATAGAATTTGCAAGATAATATGGTGCTTTATCCATTCCATTCCAAAATAAATTTATATTGCTAACAAAATTTTTGTTAATGTAGTTTTTTGTTTTGTTTAGGGATGTGACTGTTTTTTTGTTTTTTTTCTCAAATGTTTTATTTTTTATGGATTCCTGAGTACCTTGTAACAGGATTCCAAATTCAACAAACAAATAGAGAGTGGTGATCGGTGGATTTTTAAGTTTTAATTTTGTAAATCCATATTTTGTTCTGTTGAGAAGGGGACTTCCCCTTTCCCGAACTTTCAAATTTTCGAGAAAATGAGTCGGAAAATACATGACAATTATATAAATATCCACTTTAGATTATCACATTTATACTTCATATGCCTATTTCTGTCAAAAAGTAAGAGCTATTTCAATTAAGGAAAAAATGGGGAATGGGAGTGGGTTTCAGGGGGAGTGGGTTTCATAGCCTTATAGCATGTCCCCCCCCCCCGTTATGTGAGCGCACCACTGTGTCTTTCTAGTTAAACATCAGCTTCTGCATGTGTATCTGGCTGCCATATGCCCAAGTTTTAGAGAGTGACTTTTAAGCCTTGATAGAAATCGGATTTTTAATTCTTGTTTTTGTCAATCTTCAACGAAACTTGGCAATATCCGGTGATAGTTCGCAAGTTTGAATTCAAATCCTCAAAGTGTCAATGCAAATGTACAAATTGTCACACCACATCAAAACACTTCATCATATCACAATTGTCACATCACTGTCATTATCACGCCTAAGGGTCGTATCTGACATTGCCGCACATATGATATATTTGCCGAAAACTGTTAGCTAACTTGGCTCAAAGGGATGATCAGCTGGTCAGTAAAGATCAGGAAGATCATGCTGCAATAGAACATACATTTTCCTGCAAATTCTCCGTTCAAGAACAGATTAACAAGCAGTTTTTGACAATTTTTTCAGATATGTATAACTGTCATATACTGCATTAGACGTTGGGAGTGAAAAACTATTAACCAGATCTAGTATATTTGATAAGAACTTGGTAATTTTCACAATGTAGGTTGGATAGAAAACAAAAATATGTTAAACATTCATTGGGTAACTAAAAAGGAAGTATCTAAGTTCTTTCAGGCGCCTGCTGTAGCAACTGATGAGTATGATGTCCTCAGTCCTTCTATCATGACTTGTGACCAAAGGAATCCTCAGAGGAGTGTTGAGGCTTCAGCCATCCGACTCCCCTCCCTCCCCTACTTCCCTTGAAAGCCAAAAATATGCAAACTTATGGAATATTTGAAAACATAATGATGTTCTTTGACAAGAAGGCCTTTTTGTCAAACCTTAGCTCACCCTCCTGGAATATATTTTGCAGCTTTCCCCTCTCCCTTGAAAAGTAGACGCTCTTTTCAGTGATCATAGGCGGTGGCTCTCAAGGAAAGCTGAGGAAAGCGTTAACGATGTGCTTTTATATGGCATTGCCTCTGTCTCGTCCCCTCCCGCTTCGCCTTTTTAAGACAGGCCTGGCCCTTAATCTAATAGGCATTTTTAATGACCTCTTTTCTTAAACTGCAAAATTAATATTTTATAATATGAAATCCTGGTTTCTGAAAGGAGGTTGGTAGCAGTGTCGGCGTGTTTTAGAAAATCGCTACGCCCTGGCATGTTTTACCGCTGATTTTTCTTTCCTTTTTTTACAAGGTTATTTGTGTTAAGGAGTTAGTGAGGAAAGTCGTGTCTTAGTACTTTTTTTTAATCGGGCTTCTATAGATGCGACGTATAGACATACACTTAATACGACAGTCATAAATAGGATAGTACAATTGCACTCAGTTGTGGTTGGGCTGTATGACATTTATAAAATCATACAAACGTAAATTTTACTCAGTCACCGAGCCCATTTCACTCATGGGCACGGCTGGAAAAAGGACAATTGGACCCAATCGGGCCCCGCGTTTGAAAGGGCCTCGTGCCGCCATCAAAATGGACAATTGATTTTCGAAGTTGTGAAATGTTCCTAACAATTCCAGTAAGCGTTGCTCCTGAAGAGAGATCAAGGCTAAAACCATTAAAAAAAACTATGTGATATCAACAATAAATCAGGATGGACTGAATAGTTTAGCAATTATGCTGATTGAAAGTGAAGACGTAAGGAAAATAAATTTTAAAATCGTTTTAAAAGCATTTGCAGAACAAAAATTGAGAAACAAGTAGATTCATGTGCCCACATTCGGTGATGTAAATTTCAAAAGGTATTTTCAGAAGTTTCATAATAAATAGGTGCTGGGGCGTCGTTTGGAGGGGAGGAGCAAGGGGGCTGGGTCCCCCTCAAAAATTTGGAGAAAAAATTATTATACAGTTTATGCCCCTTAACTATCCGATTATGGATCCCTCTTGCCCCCCTAATAAAAATGCTGAAGATTCGCCTCTGTCTAGGGGACATAAACCTAAATTAACGTTAGCACAAAATGAGTACAAAAAAGAACAAAAGAGGACAAAACCGTATGCTCAAAATGAACAAACTGAACCATCAAATGACACAAGATCAAGGAACGACCTGAGAAATGTAAATGAACGATGGGTGGTGATAAATAACCTAAACCCATCAAAAGTGAAAAGACCAATCCCAGCAACTAAGGCAAAAGTCACTGAAAAAATGTCTGAAGCAATGATAAACGAAAATAAAGATCAAAGAGATATTTAGTTTGAATATTGTGAAACCGACAATTAGAACAAGTCAAAAACGAAACTGAAGAATATAGAAATATGTAACGAAAAGATAAGTGGCAGCGAGAATCACAACGACTCAAAAACGAAAGTGAAGAACGAAAAAAATAGACGGTTACAAGACATACGACAATGAGGAACAGGACGAATAAAAGTGAAAATGAAGAATAGAGAAATGTTTGGTTAGAAGATATACGACCGCAAGAACAAAGGAGGGTGTAGTTAGAAGATAAACAACAGCGAGAATTATAAGCAACAGCAGGAATCACAACTTGCCAAAGATGAAAGTGAACAACACAAATTTTAGGGCAACACGAGAGGAGGCAGCCCCCTCCATGATACCCCTGTCACTAGAGCAGATAATACGCACGTAACAGTAAGTGAGGGGGACTTGGGAGCTAGCTAAAATAACCTAAAACTTAAACAAGTCCTTTTTCAAACCCCTTCATTAACAGCTGCTAAATTAACACTATCGTTGTTTAATTAAAACTTCTGTTGGTAAAATTTAAAGATGAAAATCATAAATCCAGAAGAAGATTTGCCTATGCTATCAAACAGAAATAAATACTAAAAAAATAAAAACAGACAAAATATAAATACAAAAAAAAATACTATCAAACAGATCGTAGACTCAAACTGTACGTAAGGAGGGACGCGGCTCAATAGTTACCGCAACCCTCAAAAACAGATTTATTATAAATACTTGTATTAGAAGAATTAACTTGTTATACTGATTCGAAATACATAATATTCATTAAGTTTAATGTCACCCATCAAAAAACTACTAGCCTGTGAAATTTGCCTAATTTCCTGAAAAATAAGGTGGGACACTCCCCAAAAGTCAAGAAAAGTTAATGAAAAGCGTTCATCAGTTTCAGCGTTTTTCAAAACCCTACTGTAGAGGTTTCAAACTGTCATTTGTAATAATGTGGACTTTTATATTTTTGCCAGAAGAAATATCACGGATAGCCTACGTATTTATTTGTATTTTCCCCATGGGTGATCGTATTGAACCAAATCCTAGAATACCGGAAGAGGGCTCATAAAAAAATGAAAGTTTTAGTGTCCTTATTAAGTGACCAAAAAGGTTGAATGTCAACTAGCCGCACTCCTATCCCCCCCCCCAAGTTGTTCTATCAAATTTGTGGAATAGCCACTTTGTTGAGCATAGTTGAAACGTCATATAGCTATGCCTTTGAGGATAACATGACCTCCCACAGCTCCTAGGAAGAAGGGTGTAATTTACGAAATTTCCCCCTCCCTAAAAGAAATACACTAAAATAATAACCAGAACCCAATTCTAGGCTTATACCGAAGTCGATTATTTCAAATGTGAAATTAAAAGAGATGTAACAGTAGTTATTTCTCTGTGATATGACGTCATTTTCTGTCAGAGACAAGTTACTTCTATATCATACATATTATGAATATTCAATTTAAATACCTTGTGACAGTGCAGTGGATAAATCCACACCTGGAATCTTCCGGGTCAAGGTTCGATCCCGGCTGCTGCAAGGAATTTATAAGATGTAAATAGCATTCTAATTTTTCTTCTTTTAGCCACTTTGTTTTTGTATACTGAAATATACTTATTGTGTTATTTGTTTATCAGCACTGGATATGAAGAGGTGGGGGGGGGCAAGAAATCATGAATGATGTCTAGATTTACGAGATTTTTTATGTATCTGTAATCAAACGTAAACTGGATATGAACTGGAGAAAAATAGAAATAATAACCTGACAAATAACAATCAATGTGAGGTAAACATGTCGCAATACTTGGCAATAATTTCGAATGATTTTAACCGTTGGGAATATTTCCAAAACATAAATTACTTCGTCACATAAAGTTCCAAAATCAACCTATTGCTATGCAGCGGGAATAAATATATCAGTATAGAGAAGTTGAGTCCTTTGCTTGTTATAAAAAAGTGTCGTCATAGCTATGACTCCCTTATTGGGCAAATACTTGTGCGTAAGCTTTTGGAGATGCAAGCCCGCCTAGAGTCTCAGGCAGGTTAAATAAGTTTTAGAATTGACATATGACCGTTAAGTGGCCCGGAATCGCAGGCAAACAAGCGTCCAGTCCAAAGCCTTGTGGGGCCCTCCTGTTTTGAGTGTCAGGCGAGGCTTAGCACCCAATTCATAAGCTAAGACAGTTGCGCTGAAAAAAACAATTAGATGTTGGTTGACTGACAAGTTGCCTATACTCAGAGCAACTTTCTTCTGGGGATGGGGGTAGGGGGATATCTGGAAATTTTTTCTATGGAGGAAGGTTTCCCAACATGATTTGATAAACCATAAAAAAATCAAACAAAAGTATGCTAAAGAGATGTTTTTCAGGAGGAATTGTCTGAAAAAACTTAAGGGGGGGGGGAACTTGAGGGAAGTTTTCGTGATGAGAGGAAATTTCTAATGGAAGGTAGCCAGATTTTCTGGCATTATTTGAAAAAAAAAATACCAGAAAAAAAACAGGTTTTTTCGATAGGAATTGAACGTAAAAGGCCACATTAGAACTTAAAATAAACATAAATTATTTTGTATATGCTGGGGGGTGCCTCCTTATCAATACTTCCGTCCTTACGCTAAAATTTGACTTTGACCGGCACTTAGTCAACATGCCTAATTTCTGAGACTATATTGGCGATACTGAGCAGTCCAAAAGAATAAAAAGGAACTTTCAACCAGTGAAAAAAACACACGCGATGACTTAAAAAAGCAAAAAATACAAAAAAACAGGTTAAAAAAATCAGTGGAGGTTTTAGGCCTAAGAAGGGGGCAGTTCCCCCCCCCCCCGGTTTTCCTGGTACCCTGCCCCCTTCCCAGATCAAGAGGCCTAAGGCCACTACTGAAAAAATAAAACTGTCAAACCAGACAAGCCAGACATGAAAAACAGCACAAAAATAGAATATAATCAACTTCCCCTACCGAAAAAATCCAGTCATTTCCCCAACCAGCCCATAAATAAAAGCAGAAAATGACACGCCTTACAAAAATTAGAACAACATCACTCAATACAAGAAAACCACTAAAGTCTGCATTAATAAGATAAAAAAAAAAAACTTACCCAAAAAGAAGTTGACGATGTAGGAAAAATTGATACTTGGGATTCAATTTATTAAAATTTCTATGCTTGGTGCAAGTGCCCCCCCCCCTTAAAACAACATTTGAAAAGATTAAAGGAGCAGTCAAACTTTTTTGGATAAAAGAAGAAAAGTGAAAGTGATCAGTGTTGTGAAAAAATCATCAACCTTTCAAGGAGAGAAAATAAGTACCCTGTCAAGAGTGGGCTTGCAAAGACACAAAACCAAAATCATCAAAACATCAATAGTCGTCATAGATCTTACAACAATACAGAACTCGCAAGCTGAAATTATCGCCAAAAATTATATATTGTAAAGAAAAGAAACCATATAGAGACACTCAGACACTTCACCTTCAATAATTATCAGCAATGAGGATTACTAATTCGTTCTTAAGAATTTTCGTAAGCACTATTTTACAACAGCTTTGCTGGACATCAAACAACAAGGAAAAAGAAAGAACCTGTTGCAGTGGATGAAAACAGGTTTCTGAAAGGTTTGATCTACAGGACTATGTAAAAGCAAATAGTGTAATGGACTGTTAAGGGTTTTGCTATCATGATACCAGATAAAATCACTCAAAGACAATGCAGTGGAAGCTTAGGACACTGAAGCAACCTCCCTGGAATTTCCATAAGAGCACATAATTCTAATAGATCTAAATCAATAATGAAGAATAGAAATAAGGTGCTTCTTGACTGCCAACCAGCCCTTAACAGACAGGACATTAGCTTGATCAATTCTGCCCCTTAAAAGAAGCTGAAAAAAAAAGAAATACGGAATTACCTTTTCTCGAACGTTTACAATCCCCCTACCCCCATCCCCAGAAGAAAGTTGCTCTGAGTATAGGCAACTTGTCAGTCAACCAACATCTAATTGTTTTTTTCAGTGCAACTGTCTTAGCTTATGAATTGGGTGCTAAGCCTCGCCTGAAACTCAAAACAGGGGGGCCCCACAAGGCTTTGGACTGGACGCTTGTTTGCCTGCGATTCCGGGCCACTTAACGGTCATATGTCAATTCTAAAACTTGTTCAACCTGCCTGAGACTCTAGACGGGCTTGCATCTCCAAAAGCTTACGCACAAGTATTTGCCCAATAAGGGAGTCATAGCTACTCCCTTGCTATTTACCCAAACACCTGGTAAATTATAGGTCTCTCTGTTCACTGGCAATTCCAGGTGGCTGTGTCATTGAAATATTTAGAGCTTTTGTTTATAGTTTTGGTTCACTGTTTAAAAAAAGGACCTGTCCCTATTTGGAATTCTTGTTTATTTCGTCATAGAAAAGGCAGTGTGGTCATGCAAAAAATACCGACGTCCTATATATGGGGATGATAGACCAACTTTAGAATCAGCAACATTTCATTTGCTATTAGAAGAATAAAATGGTAAATTCAGCATTATCTCATTTTTGATTAGAAGAATATTACACGCAATACTACAGAATTCAACAACAGCTAGTGAACTTTCTAAGTCAATGGACTGGTAACCTTCTGTGACCTACAGTTTTGAAGAAAATTATGCCACCTTTATTCAACACAGTATTACAAAATTAAAGGACAGTTAGTGAACTGTTTAATTCAATGGACCGGTAACTTGCTTTGACCATGAAGTGATTATTTTGTTTAGTGTAAATACAGTTTGTTTTAATTTTTATTCTAGAGAGAGAATATCATATATTCAAGATGATATATCAAGATGAAAATTTTGTTCGGTGGTTTAATCGATCAAATAAATGAAAAAAATATATGCAATTGGGGAGATTTTTTGACGATAATTGTATCACAAAATTAAGTTAACAATTCGATTTTTCAAACATGTCGCTTATATTCAGTGTCGGCAACCAACCTAAATCAGATATATTTTTTTTTCATTCGTTTGTAGTTCTAAATATTCAGCCTTTCCTCTAGTATGCTCTACAACTCTCTATGTAAGAATAATCACGTGCTTTTATTATGTTCTTTCCTTTGTTATATATAGGAAAACAGTTTAAAACCAAAAATGGTTGACAAATACGGTTGGCAAATGGGCTCTAAGCTTCGATCATGGTCAAGCTTGTTTGTACCTTGCAGATGGGCCTTGGAGCATACGTTCGACCTAATATGAAGGTCTTACCCTGTTTCAGTCTCATCGTTTTGAGTGCAGCCTGATTTAGGACATACGGAGGTTTTATCCAAGAGAAGCAAATTAGCTAATCATGTTTATAGGTGGCTTACCAGGATCCTTCTCTCTCTAGACCACTGCCGCCCATCACTCATTTAGACCGATATCGTGCAGTTTTCAAATATCAGAACTTGGAGGATTGCTTAGAAGATTCTCAATACTTTTTAACATGTATTTTATAAATTTGAGTTACTAGCAGGAATCACAACTTGCCAAAGATGAAAGTGAACAACAAAAATTTTAGGGCAATACGAGAGGAGGTAACCCCCTCAATGATACCCTTGTCAGTAGAGCAGATAAAAATCACTTAACAGTAAGTGAGGGGGACTTGGGAGCTAGCTAAAATAACCGAAAACATAAAAAAGTCCTTTTTCAAACCCCTTCATTAACAGCTGCTAAATTAACACTATTGTTGTTTAATTAAAACTTCTGTTGGTAAAATTTAAAGATGAAAATCATAAATCCAGAAGAAGATTCGCCTATGCTATCAAACAGAAATAAATACTAAAAAAATAAAAACAGAAATAAAAAAATAAATACAAAAAAATACTATCAAACAGATCGTAGACTCAAACTGTACGTAAGGAGGGACGCGGCTCAATAGTTACCGCAACCCTCAAAAACATATTTATTATAAATACTTGTATTAGAAGAATTAACTTGTTATACTGAGTCGAAATACATAATATTCATTAAGTATAATGTCACCCATCAAAAAACTACTAGCCTGTGAAAATTTGCCTAATTTCCTAAAAAATAAGGTGGGACACTCCCCAAAAGTCAAGAAAAGTTAATGAAAAGCGTTCATCAGTTTCAGCGTTTTTCAAAACCCTAATGTAGAGGTTTCAAACTGTCATTTGTAATAATGTGGACTTTTATATTTTTGCCAGAAGAAAGATCACGGATAGCCTACGTGTTTATTTGTATTTTCCCCACGGGTTATCGTATTGAACCAAATCCTAGAATACCGCAAGAGGGCTCATAAAAGAATGAAAGTTTTAGTGTCCTTATTAAGTGACCAAAAAGGTTGAATGTCAACTAGCCGCACTCCTATCCCCCCCCCTAAGTTGTTCTATCAAATTTGTGGAATAGCCACTTTTGAGCATAGTTGAAACGTCATATAGCTATGCCTTTGAGGATAACATGACCTCCCACAGCTCCTAGGAAGCGGGGGTGTAATTTACGAAATTCCCCCCCCCCCTAAAAATAATACACTAAAATAATAACCAGGCCCCAATTCTAGGCTTATACTGAAGTCGATTATTTCAAATATCAAGGAGGCACACTCTTGCCTCTATAAAGAGGCGACCCACCACAATGTTAAGCGATTTCAGGTCCTAGAGGTCGCAGAGAGACGGCGGTAATTGCATTTTGTAGCCCAAGCTCAAACTAAGAAACTTGCAAAATTTCATCCTCCTCCGACTTTATCTTCATGGTGTAAACTGGGCCGGAAGTTTCGACCCTCCCACCACAGCCCCCCTTTAACGTTGTCCGATTGGGCTGAAATTTAGAGGTTAAGCTTTCCTAGGGCCCGGGAGCTTATCCTCGAAATTTCAGCTCAATCCGATCACTCCTTCCCTGTTTTCAAAAAACCAAATATAGCCACTTAAAATTCATCATTTCTTTTTTTTTCTTAGCCACGCCTACAGGCCACAGTTGGCAACTGATCCGGGTGAATGAGGACTCATTCGAAGCAGAATTCGACCTGTTAGGGCCTTTTGATATTTTCAGACCGAAAAAATTATCCCCCGAATTTACATTTACGAAAAACCTCGTTTTCCTATAATAGCCCATGTTAATTTTTCCCACCACAACCCCCCTTTAACGTTGTCTGATCGGGCTGAAATTTAGAGGATAAGCTTTCCTGGGGCCTGGGAGCTTATCCTCGAAATTTCAGCTCAATCTGATCACTCCTTCCCTGTTTTCCAAAAACCAAATATCAAGTTTCGTGGGAATTTGCTTGCGTCGAAAATAGCTTCCATTTACTAAAAAACAATTACAATTGTTTCTGTTTAGTCCTGCGGTTGATACTCCAGACTGTCAGGCGGAAAACCCGGGTTCGATTCACCGACAGAGCAAATTTTTTATATACTGAATTTAAACTTTAAAAAGAAACTCAGTTTCTTTTTTAAATTATTTGAAAAAAATTACGTTTTCTAAAGAGTTAAAGAGGCTGAGTTACAAGGTCGACCCTTAAAACGTACAGGGATTAGGAGGCACAGTTGGGGGGCTGTTAAAGAGGCTGAGTCACAAGTTCGAACCTTAAAACGTACAGGGATTAGGAGGCACCCTGTACGACGTGATTTGAGTATTCAGGAATTAAAAGCCTTAACACAAGAATGTTCAAGAGCGGGGGGTTTGGGGGGCGGAAGCCCCCAACTTTAACTCCTGACACGATCAGCTAACAGTTAGTCAAGCAATAATAAGTAATAAACTGTACAAAAACGTGCAGAAATTATTTGAAAAAAACTACGTTTTCTAAAGAGTTAAAGAGGCTGAGTTACAGGTCGAACCTTAAAACGTACAGGGATTAGGAGGCACAGTTGGGGACTGCCGCCCCCCAAACCCCCCGCTTTCGCAGCCTTTAAATAAAAAAAAAATTCTTTAAACTGAAAGTAAGGAGCGACATTAAATCTTAAAACGAACAGAAATTATTCCGTATATGAAAGGGGCTGTGCCCTCCTCAACGCCTCGCTCTTTACGCTAAAGTTGTTATTGTTTAAAAAAAAGAGTTGTGAGAAAGTCAAACTTTAGCGTAAAGAGCGAGGCGTTGAGGAGGGCACAGCCCCTTTCATATACGGAATAATTTCTGTTCGTTTTAAGATTTAATGTCGCTCCTTACTTTCAGTTTAAAGAATTTTTTTTATTTAAAGGCTGCGAAAGCGGGGGGTTTGGGGGCGGCAGTCCCCCAACTGTGCCTCCTAATCCCTGTACGTTTTAAGGTTCGACCTTGTAACTCAGCCTCTTTAACTCTTTAGAAAACGTAGTTTTTTTCAAATAATGAAAGTAAAGAGAGACGAAACAGTAGTTATTTCTGTAGGATATGACGTCATTTTCTCTCAGAGACAAGTTACTTCTATATCATTCATATTATGAATATTCAATTTAAATACCTTGTGACAGCGCAGTGGATAAAGCCGCAGCTGGAATCTTCCGGGTTAAGGTTTGATCCCGGCTGCTGCAAGGAAGTTATAAAATGTAAATAACATTCTAATTTTTTCTTCTTTTAGCCACTTTGTTTTGTTTACTGAAGTATACTTATTGTGTTATTTTTTTATCGGCACTGGATATGAAGAGGCGGGGGGGGCAAGAAATCCTGAATTATGTCTATATTTACGAGATTTTTGATGTATCTGTAATCAAACGTAAACTGGATATGAACTGGAGACTGACAAATAACAATCAATGTGAGGTAAACATGTCGCAATACTTGGCTATAATTTCGAATGATTTTAACCGTTGGGAACATTTCCAAAAACATAAATTACTTCGCCACATAAAGTTCCAGAATCAACCTGTTGCTATGCAGTGGGAATAAATATATCAGTATAGAGAAGTCCTTTCCTTGTTATAAAAAAGTGTCCTCATGCATTAAACAGTGAAAAAAACTGTATAGAATCATTCAGAATAAAGGGCAGAGTGAAACTAATTAAGTTTAACATTTTTTTCATGACTACACTGCCTTTTTTATGATGAAATAAATAAAAGTTTCAAATAGGGACAGGTCCTTTTATTAGACAGCGAAACCAAAATATAAAAAATGGCTCTAAATTTTTGAATGACCCAGTCGGTTATGATCATCAGCAGAGTTCCTAAGGTATAAAAATTAAAACAAACTGTATTTACACTAAACAAAATAATCACTTCATGGTTAAAGCAAAATACCGGTCCATTGAATTAAACAGTTCACTAACTGTCCTTTAGTTTTGTAATACTGTGTTGAATAAAGATGGCATAATATTCTTCAAAATTGTAGGTCACAGAAGTTTACCAGTCCATTGACTTAGAAAGTTCACTAGCTGTTATTGAATTCTGTAGTACTGCGTGTAATATTCTTCTTATAAAAAATGAAATAATGCTGAATTTATCATTTTATTCTTCTAATAGCAAATGAAATTTTGCTGATTCTAAAGTTCGTCTATCATCCCCATATATAGGACGTCGGTATTTTTTGCATGACCACACTGCCTTTTCTATGACGAAATAAACAAGAATTCCAAATAGGGACAGGTCCATTTTTTAGACAGTGAACCAAAACTATAAACAAAAGCTCTAAATATTTCAATGACACAGCCACCTGGAATTGCCGGCGAACAGAGTGACCTATAATTCAGCAGGTGTTTGGGTAAATAGCAAGGGAGTAGCTATGACTCCCTTATTGGGCAAATGCTTGTGCGTAAGCTTTTGGAGATGCAAGCCCGCCTAGAGTCTCAGGCAGGTTAAAGAAGTTTTAGAATTGACATATGACTGTTAAGTCGCCCGGAATCGCAGGCAAACAAGCGTCCAGTCCAAAGCCTTGTGGGGCCCTTCTGTTTTGAGTGTCAGGCGAGGCTTAGCACCCAATTCATAAGCTAAGACAGTTGCGCTGAAAAAAAGAATTAGATGTTGGTTGACTGACAATTCGCCTAAAATCAGAGCAACTTTCTTCTGGGGATGGGGGTAGGGGGATTTCTGAAAAATTTTTCTATGGAGGAAGGTTTCCCGACATGATTTGAAAAACCATAAAAAAAATCAAACAAAAGTATGCTAAAGAGAGGTTTTTCAGGGGGAATTGTCTAAAAAAAAACTTAAGGAGGGGAGCTTGAGGAAAGTTTTTGTGATGAGAGAAAACTTTTAATGGAAGGGAGCCAGATTTTCTGGCATTATTTGAAAAAATACCAGAAAAAAACAGGTTTTTTCAATAGGAATTGAACGTAAAAGGCTACATTAGAACTTAAAATAAACATAAATTACTTCGTGTATGATGGGGGGGGGACCTCCTCATCAATACTTCCCTCTGTACGCTAAAATATGACTTTAACTGGCACTTTATCAACATGCCTAATTTTTGAGACTATATTGGCGATACTGAACAGTCCAAAAGAATAAAAAGGAACTTTCAACCAGTGAAATAAACACAGACACCTTTACAAACATCTTTACTAATCCGTCTTAGATGCAGCGCGATGACTTAAAAAAAGCAAAAAATACAAAAAAAAAAACAGTATACAAAAATCAGTAGAGGTTTTAGGCCTAAGCAGGGGGCAGTTGCCCCCCCTCCCATTTTTTGCCCCCTTCCCAGATCAAGAAGCCTAAGGCCACTACTGAAAAAATAAAACTGTCCAAACAGACAAGCCAGACATGAAAAACAGCACAAAAATAGAATATAATCAACTTCCCCTTGCGAAAAAATCCAGTCATTTCCCCAATCAGCCCATAAAAAAAAAGAAGCAGAAAATGACACGCCTTACAAAAATTAGAACAACATCACTCAATACAAGCAAACCACTTAAGTCTGCATTAATAAGATAAAAAAAAAAACTTACCCAAAAAGAAGTTGACGATGTAGGAAAAATTGATACTTTGGGTTCAATTTATTAAAATTTCTATGCTTGGTGCAAGTGCCCCCCCTTAAAACAACATTTGAAAATTTTAAAGGAGCAGTCAAACTTTTTTGGATAAAAGAAGAAAAGTGAAAGTGAACAGTGTTGTGAAAAAATCATCAACCTTTCAAGGAGAGAAAATAAGTACCCTGTCAAGAGTGGGCTCGCAAAGACACAAAACCGAAATCATCAAAACATCAATAGTCGTCATAAATCTTACAGCAATACAGAACTCGCAAGCTGAACTTATCGCCAAAAATTATATATTATAAACAAAAGACCTGGGCCAGCGAAACGAAAACGGAGAACTACTTATCGACTTCGCTTCTTAACGACCTAGTAATCGGAGGTACCCTTTTTTCTCATCGGGATGTACACGAATATTCTTGGATGTCTCCCGATTGCCAAACCCGAAATCAGATTGACCATTGTCTTTGGAGTAGGAAGTGGAGATCAAGCCTACTTGATATAAGGGGATATAGAGGAGCTGACGTTGGCTCAGATCATAATCTGATGGCAGCGAAAATCCGCCTTAAATTGAAAAGAAATAGAAAAGCAAATAAGGCTCCCTTAAACCCAGTCTTTGACTCGGAGAAACTGAGGTTGAGAGAATTCAACCAAGCCTTTAAACTAGAGATGCGGAATAGATTTGAAGCCTTGTCTTTACAAGATGATGCTGATAGCAATCAGTACTGGGAATGCATAAAGTTGTGCTTTCACGATGCCGCGAAAGCCACCATTGGGTACCGCAAGAGCCGAAAAGACCAGTGGCTCTCTGACCAAACATGGGAACTCATAGAGACAAGGAAAAAAGTAAAAGCATCACTTATCCAAAGAAAAACCCCCGACCAACAGATCCTCAGAAACGATGAATACAGAGCCGCGGATAAAAAGGTATAGAAGAGTGCAAGAAAAGACCAGAGAAACCTGCTGTAGCGAAAAGCAGCGCAGGCAGAGGAGGCAGCGGAGTGAGGTGATTCAAGAGCCGTCTATAAAATCACTAATGAGATTATTGGAAAGAAATCCTCTATTCACATGGACCAGTAACTGACCCCTCGGGCATCCTGATAACACAGCAGTCTGACGTAAACGAAGTTTGGGCCAGTCACTTCGAGAAGCTGTTGAATAGACCTCCACCAGAGGATCCCCCAAAGATCCCAGCAACAACACTGCTTTCCTTAGATATCAGCACGGATCCACCGTCATCCACTGAAATTATAGCAGCAGCAAAGAAGCTGAAAAATGGGAAGTCACCTGGCGAAGACAGGATATCCGCGGAAATGATCAAAGCGACTGTTATGACCTGCCTCAAGTTCTGGACAGCGTTGTTCGCAGTAATCTGGACGACCGCCAAAATACCTTTGGATTGGAAACGCAGCACGCTTGTGAGGATCTTTAAGAAAGGCGATGCGTCCTTCCCAGGCAACTGGCGAGGAATCTGCATGCTTTCCATGCCTAGCAAATTGCTGACGCACATTTTATTGCAGAGAATCAGCTCGCAGCTCGACAGACACTTTCGCGACGAGCAACATGGATTCAGACCGAGCCCTTCATGTGCAGACTTGATATTTACCCTACGGCTACTGACGGAAGAAAGCAGAGAATGGCGCTCCAAAATCTATATGATATTCATCGATTTTGAGAAAGCATTTGACTCAGTAGACCGCCAAAGTCTGTGGAAGATCCTATTGCATTACGGAATCCCTGAAAAGATAGTTTCACTGATTGTTGCGTTTTATAAAGATAGCGAGTGCTGTGGAAAGACACCAGATGGCCAAACTCGTTTCTTCCGCATTCTGTCAGGGGTTAAGCAAGGTTGCGTCTTGTCACCGCTACTTTTCGTAATCGTCATTGATTACATACTGCAAAGTACAAGCACAGGCGGAATCCAGCCGAATCCAGAAACACGCCTCAGTGATGCAGACTTCGCTGACGACATCGCTGCCCTAGAATCATGCATGCAAAGACTCCAAGAACTCGTTGACAAAGTTAGGGAGAGATGTGGCCTTGTCGACCTGAAAATAAATAATGAGAAAACAAAATGCATGGCCACCACAGATTCACCCCTGAGCATCACTTGCGGAGACCAACACATAGAGCATGTCGTCCATTTCAAATACTTGGGAAGCACAATAAAAAGTACCGGATCGACCACAAAAGAAGTGCTCACAAGAATCGGCCACTATAAACTTCAGAGAGGGCTCATTTGATTGGAAATTGAAAAGTTCTAGTTCAATTTTAAGAGTCAAAAGATATCCGAGGGCATTAAGCCTCCTTTCCCCCCCCCCGCACACCTTTTTTCCGAAGCCCATCCGATAAAATTTTCATAATAGCCATTTCATTGAAAATAGTTCAAAGGTCAGATAAGAAAAATTCCTGTGTCGACACAACTTCCCCCCCACCCACCCGGGCCCGGAGGATGGCGTTATGAGTAATGCTGTAGGGGCATATATAGTTCCTATGGAAGAGATTCTCGTATAAACTTCGAAGAGGGCTCAAACTTCGGTTTGATTGGAAATTGAAAGTTCTTGTTCACTTTCTACGAGTCAAAAGAGATCGGAGGGCAACTAGCCCCCCCCCCCCTTCCTACACGCCCTAAATGCACCAGATAAAAATTTTGAGATAGGAATTTCGTTAAGAAAAGTTCAAAGTTCAGATAACAAAAAACCCCTGCGTCGACACAGCCCCCCAGGGCCCGGGGGCAAGCTTTGTAAGTTATGCCCTGGAGGCATAAAAACAATCATACAATCATTAAATAAACAATCAATGCAAACAAACATACAATAGGTATTAATGTAAATTAATAAATAAATTTAGTTTTTTAAATTAATTTTCTCATGTTACTAAGTTTTAGACAATAGAAAACTAAAGATCATAAAGTTAATAAAGTTTCGACGTTTTTTTGTTTTTTGTTGTGTACTAAGATTAGTGAAAACAGGGCCACCAACGGGAAGGTTGTGCAAATCCAGCCCCGTCCGCCCACCCTTTAGAATTAAACCCGACCCCCTAATATCTGTACGGTGAGTAATATGTGATGTATTTAAAATGTAAAAAATAAAATTGTTTCCTTCTAAGGATACTTCCAACATAAATTAAACTCCCCCAATTAAGCTTAAATCCTGTTTCAAACTTGAGTCTAAAATCTTAATCAACAAAAGAAAAGGAAGACGGTTTTGAATTTCGCGAAAATACTTGGCAAAAAAAAGCACGAGACAATGTCTTAAACAAAGTTTCACAGGAAGTTTCAAGTTATCATAGGAATGTGAATGTCTAATCATCAAAATATTGAAAACAAATTATTGGACGGGCAGTTAGCATAATGATTTTAGTTTGTAAACATGATGACAAAGTAGCAGACCCTCCACAGGAGTTGGGCCAATCGTGAAATAGCTCTTAGGGCGCAGAATCAAGACTCGTGTTATGTAGTGATGAAAAATAGTTTTTTGGCCATTATTATTGTTATGATTATTATTATTATGTTCCTATCATTCTGCGATCCAGACTGGAATTGCCATTCTGATTGTATGTATGCTTGAACTGAAGCATTACTTATGTTTATACGTTGCTGTATACCTGAAAATGTAAGTCTCAATAAACCCATTACTTTTCTATTTGTGTTGTTTTATTTATATGCCTGTATCTCACCGCAAAGTAGATAACTAGTTCAAATGTCTCCATTGGAAACGCTCCCAAGGAATCTGATAACCCTACGAAGGTTGTTTACGCTCCTGGATTGATGGCTCCCCAGCACAATTAATCACCCAACAAGGCAGTTCCAGCTTATTATTAATCTGTTTTATTTTCTCCCATAGGGATTGGCACGGTCATTTTCTATTCCTGTTATATGCGCATTTACCATTTCCCCCTCCCATTACAAATGGTGTAGTCATAAGCGGCGCAAGTTAGCCACAAGCGGCACAACCCTTAAATTCCCCATACTAAAAAACTAAAATTCCCCCAGCACATATCCTCCCATTGTAGCGCAAATGAGAGGATAACTCTATATAGTGTTTGTTAATGGTTATCTCTTTTGTTCAGTTATTATAGATTTTTTGAATTAATTTTATTCTGTTACTAAGTATTAGACAATAGAAAACCAAAGGCCATAAAGACCATAAGGCTTTAATGTTTAATTGGCTGATTAGTTGGAACTGATGGATTTTTCAACAATTAATATCATTATAGATCAAATATTCAATTTGATGTTGTTTATACTTTCCAAGACTGTTAAAGACGCATATAGTTTTCAGTAAAGCGCCATTGACGCAGTAGGTTTTAGACTTTTACAGCGAGAGAAGGAGATCATACCCAAAACTCCTGTTTGTAGTGACTTTTGTTTGTTTCAACCTTTCTTTAATAGTAATTTCTGGTCGTCTTGAGTTTGAATTTTAAAAGGTATTTGTATCTGCTGAGCTTAAGTTTAAAATGGTCTATACTTTTCTTTGAAAAATCTGATTTTTCGGAAAGTTTTATTTAATTAATCATAGGCAGCGGGATAGCGCTACCTAAGTAAAGAATGATGTGGGTACAATGTATTATTATTTTTTTTTTCTTTTTATCTTCTTCTCCATACCCGGGCACTTCGTATCGAAGGAGATGTCGTAGAAACTTCGAAAAGGGCTCATTCGATTGGAAATTGGAGTAGCTAGTGCCCTTTTTAATAGTCGAAAGTGATTGGAGGGTCACTAGCCCACCCCCACGCCCCATCATTCTTCCAAACACATCCAATCAAAATTTTGAGACAGCCATTTTGTTCAGCGTAGTTGCTTTCCTATTAGAAAATATGTTTTTGAGGAGGACACTCCCCCACAACCCTCGAGGCAAGGGTTGTAAATTATGCCCTGAGGCATATAACGTTTTTATAGAACCCATTGTCGTAAAAACTTCAAAAAGGCTCATTGAATTGGAAATTCAAAGGACTAGTGACCTTTTTTATAGTCGAAAGTGATTGAAGGGCAACTAAGCCCACTTTCACGCCCACCTTTTCCCCAAACATATCCAATCGAAATTTTGAGATAGCGACATTATTCAACGTAGTTCTAAGTTCTGTAAATTAGGACTTTGAAGATGACAACCACCCTCTCACAGCCCTCAGGACAAGGGTTGTAGGTTATGCCCTGGGGCCTGTAAAGTTTTTATAGAATGCGTGTTCGTAGAAACTTTACAAAGGGCTCATTCGATTAGAAGTTGAAATGACTAGTGCTCTTTTTAATAGTCAAAAGTAATTGGAAGGCAACTAACACCCCTTCCACATCCACCATATCCCCAAACACATCCAATCAAAATTTTGAGATAGCCATTTTGTTCCACGTAGTGAAAGTTCAGGAAATTATACCTTTGAGCAGCACACTCCCCCCCCACAGTCTTCACCGCAAGGGTTATAAGTTATGCCCTGGGGGCATATAAGTTTTTATTGAAATCTTTGTCGTAGAAACTTGAAAAAGGGCTCATTCAATTTGAAATTCAAAGGTCTAGTGCTCTTTTTAATAGTCGAAAGTGATTTGAGGGCAACTTGCCCCCCTCTTTTGCACACCTTTAATAAAAAAACGATTTTGCCACAATGTATTATTTTTTTTTCTCCATACCCGGGCACTTCGTATTAAAGGAGTTGTCGTGGAAACTTCAAAAAGGGCTCATTTGATCGGAAATTGGAGTAGCTAGTGCCCTTTTGAATAGTCAAAAGTGATTGGAGGGCAACTAGCCCCCCTCCTCCCACGCCTATCATTCCCCCAAACAGATCCAATCAAAATTTTGAGATGGCCATTTTGTTCAGCGTAGTTGATTTCCAGATAGAAAATATGTTTTTGAGGAGGACACACCCCCCACAACCCTCGGGGCAAGGGTTTTAAGTTATGCCCTGGGGGCATATAAGGTTATTCTGAAAGGTGTTGTCGTAGAAACTTCAAAAAAGGCTCATTCGAATGGAAATTCAAAGGGCTAGTGGCCTTATTAATATTCGAAAGTGATTGGAGGGCAACCAGCCCCCCCACCCCCCGCCCATCATTCCCCCAAACACATCCAATCAAAATTTAGGGATAGGGCATTTTTTTCAGCGTAGTTGATTTCCAGATAGAAAATATGTTTTTGAGGAGGAAACTCCCCCACAACCCTCAGGGTTTTGCCCCGAGGGCATATAAGAACGAGGTTGGCACAATGTATCATTTATTATTTTTTTCCTTTAGATCAGTGCACTTCGTAGCGAAGAAGTTGTCGTAGAAACTTCGAAAAGTGGTCATTCAATTGGAAATTGGAGTGGCTTGTGCCCTTTTGAAAAGTCAAAAGATATTGGAAGGCAACTAACACCCCTTCCACGCCCACCATTTCCCGAAACACATCCAATCAGAATTTTAAGATAGCCATTTTGTTCAGCGTAGTTGATTTCCAAATAGAAATTATGTTTTTGATGAGGACACTCCCCACAGCCTTCAGGGCAAGGGTTGTAAGTTATGCCCTGGGGGCACATAAGGTTTTTATAGAAGGCGTTGTCGTAGAAACTTCAAAAAAGGCTCATTCGATTGGAAATTCAAAGGACTAGTGCCCTTTTTAATAGTCGAAAGTGATTTTAGGGCAACTAGCCCCCCCCCCCCCCCACGCCCATCATTCCCCCAAACACATCCAATTAAAATTTTGAGATAGCCATGTTGTTTAGCGTAGTTGATTTCCAGATAAAAATTATTTTTTTGTGGAGGACACTCCCCCACAGCCTTCAGGGCAAGGGCTGTAAGTTATGCCCTGGGAGTATATAAGGTTTTTATAGAATGTGTTTGTGGTAGAAAGTTCAAAAAAGGCTCAATCGATTGAAAATTCTAAGGGCTAGGGCTCTTTTTAACAGTCGAAAGTTATTCGAGGGCATTAACCCCCCTCTCACGCCTACGTTTTCCCAAAACCCATCCAATCAAAATTTTAGAGATAGCCGTTTTATTCAACGTAGTTTTAAGTTCTGTAAATTAGGTCTTTGATGATGACAACCCCCTCACAGCCCTCAGGACAAGGGTTAAAAAGTTATACCCTGGGGGCAAATAAAGTTTTTATAGAGCGGGTTGTCGTAGAAACTTCAAAAAGCATTCGATTAGAAATTGAAGTAAAATTTAATTGTCCGACGATGTAATTTTAAGGTCATTCTAAGGTTAAATTTTAAAATTTTTAAAGGAAGAAGAGGAAATTTCAGTTTATAGGCTAATACTACCGAGATATTTTAAAGGAGCAACAGGGCCGTATCCAGGCGGTGGGAGGGGGGGGGGGGGGGTCGGGGGGTTAATCAGTTTGGACCCCCCCCCCCTCGCCGAAATGTTTGTCTAACTCGTAAAAATGTAACAAAAATGAATATAAACAAGTTTTGTATCCGTTTTTTGAATGTTTTTTTTGTGTACCCCCCCCCCATTTTTTTAGTAAAATCCCCTCTGAAAAAGATCCTGGGTACGCCCTTGAGGAGCAACTTAAAAATTTCAAATTTGAACATGTGCGGCGGATGACATCATTTGTAATTAGGCTTAATGTGCCTTGCCAATAAAATAACCCTGCAAAAGAATATATAAGTCAAAATCCATTATGTATAAAATAGCTTAGTTACCTCGTATTATATTTGAAATTAAATTTTACTTCGTAAACGACAATACAAACGACAAGAAGAAAAATCTTATCAGACAGAGTTTACAAATCCAAAAACAAATTAATCTAATAGCAAGTCTTTCGGTTCAAACTCATTTCTAATTGTTCATCGCTCTATTATTTTTGTAAAAGCAATGTGACATTTCGGGGAGTTTATTTACGACAGGTTCATGCTTAAAATCTCATGCCATTGTGCTACGGTTATGTCTTTAAAGTACCTAGAGCATTTTTTTTTTTTTTTTTTTGGCCCTGGATCCATCTTAGGTCTAGTTATACCTTATGACCATTATTCTCTAAGATATTTGTTTCGATTTATTTTAAAATTATGAAGTTTTATGGCAGTACCATATTTTCATCAGTGTTGCCACGTTGAACCGTGACAATAAATAAGTAACAGTAATTAGCTAATTTTGACGACACTTTTTGGTCCGTAAAAATTCAAACATTACCAATTTGTTGGTTTATATAGACAACACCTTCAAAGGAGAGTTACTCCTTAAGCTCTTTGGTGCCATGAGCAGGAGTTAAATTTGTGCTCTTGCGTAAGAGGAAATAGTAGTGAATAAGCCAAATTACAAAATAATTCAACATGTCGTGTTAAAGCAATTCTTAAGTGTGAGCACAAATTTAACTGCTGCTCTCATTTTTTTTTATTAGTAAATCCACCTCTCATTGAAGCAATGACTTATGATATTTCGAAGGATTATCAAAAGGAGCGACAGTTGGGGGTAGGGGTAGGGGAGTTTTCCCACATAAATTATTTTGCCATTCTCCTGTATTTCGAAAATACCCTTTTTTTTGTATTATCATTGAAACATGCCTGTTTTTACATTTTCACTGATACAATAGAAAATATTTGCCCCTCATATTTCGAAAAATACTTTTTGTCCTTTCCCCCGACATATTTTCGTAAATTGGCGCCACTGATTATTATCATTCTTGGTCATTCTTTATGGCCAAATTCCCTTTTCTTAATTAGTCTTTGTACAGTGAATAGCCCTTGGATTGCTCTTTTTCATTCAAAATGCCCTCTATGGCTCGTCTTACCCATCCAAATTAATATTCAAGCTTCATACATCCACGCTTTCTATAGTATTTATTTAGTCCTACAATTCCCCCCTCCTCAGGAGGGATACCTCAAGATGATATAATTTGAGAAGGTGTCGGGGGATATGTCTTTGTCAGATGAATTGCGTAGGAGTGTGACGTCACCATTTGAAACTCAGCTGCAATTTCTGCTTTCCATGTGCGCAGTCCTTTCAGTTAGAAAGCATGTAAGGGCAGAATCCAATCACATTTCGGTCAGTTGAGCGATAAAATAAAGATGAAACAAGTCAAATTGTCATTCGCTATTTTGATCATGTTAATTGTTTTACATTGTATTTCGGCTAACATTTACGACACAGGAGAAGGTAGTCAGTTTATTAAATTTATATGATGACTTTTTCTGTTTTCTTATGATTTTTTTTTGCTGGACAGAAGATAAATTAATTTCAAGTTAAGACAAGAATGTAGTAGATCGTCCATAGAAAGTGTAAGATGGATTCTCTTCCGACGAAATTCGACTTCGGAAGTACCCAGCTCGATTAAAAAAAAAATATTATATTTACCCGTTAATTTTTCCAATATAGGCAGACGATACGTCTTTGTTCAAACGGATACAACCACGTGCAACCACGGACAATTTCAACCAGGAGGTTTTAGGACTTAGGACGTCTGATTTTGAAATCAGAAATATAGTTTACACTGTTTAGTGTCAGTGAAAGTAAACGAGTCCTTTTCGTGTGCAAATTCCTTGTTGATGTATCCATCCGTAGCCATTTTTTTTTTTTTGCCATATTTAGCAGATATAGATGTGCTTAACAGAGTTTATAGGGTGTACACGGATAAACAAGTTTGATGTGAGTAAGTGGGATTTTTCACTGATACATACATTTTTAAGTTTAGTAAAAGGAGTCCGAAGCTCCTAGAGGGCATTTTGATTCATGTTTGCGTTCAAAATGTTCCATTAGTGGTTAATCGCTTTCCTCCAATTTTCTCCAACTTTTGTTTTTAATTTGAAGCATTTAAAGCATCTCCAGTCTGTCATTGTTCTCCATATTGACTACCATTTTTATTCTTGGCTATTTTACTTAGATAATTTGAAGGACTGGTACTGACTTGTCTTTAATGTAATTTTTTCCTTATTTGAATGTTATACTGTCTCATACAAAATGTCCCTCGTAAAGACTATTTTACCGTTAGCTAATGATTTGCAACTTTTGTGTTTTCTATAAGCTTTATGCAAATTTTTTATTAATTATTCTGCTCTGTATATTTCTGGGTTTTGTCTTCGGTTAAAAAAGAGTTATATTTGTTTTTGTGTATTCAGTATTTCCGGTATTACAAATTTCTTCGTTTTCTTCCTCCATGGTACCGTAATTGGAAGATAATGTCAAAACTCAGCATGAATGATGTTTTTAGCGAAGTTGCCGTGCTAAGTAGTAAGTTTTTGGATATCAGTAAAAATAAACTTCAACCGTTTCACTGCCTTGAAAGTATATATATTTTGTAGTTAAAATTTTTTTCGTTTTCTACTTGTTCTACTCCACTATTTACAATTTTATTATTAGTGGGTTGAAAACGAAACATAATATAATTATATATACATTCACGTATTTTGGTTTGTCTACGAATTGTTTTTGCCCTTTGACTGGCCATATTTCAAACACTAAGCTGGACGAAAAATGTAGCTATATACATATATATATATATATATATATATATATATATATATATATATATATATATATATATATATATATATATATAATATGGAACTTCTTGGGAGGTTGTAAACAGGGATGTTTTAAATATAGTGGCGTTGAGGAGAAGCGTGTGCATCTTAGTTGGTCTCTGGCGGCTCGTTTCTGCATTGAGTTATTAGAAGTAGCAATGGAACTTCTTGGAAGGTTGTAAACAGGGAAGTTTCATATATAGAGGCGTTGAGAAGAAGCGTGCATCTTAGTTCATATAGGGCTAATTAAGACGGGCTAACATTTCTAATTAAGTTTTATTTTAATCTGAAATATATAAGTTTTATATACCTGTTTTAGCAAGGTAAGAAACTCAACTTCTTCCAAATCAGGATGTTGTATTTAGCTTCTTCAACTTACTTGTTTTAATGCGAAGTTGCTATGTAGAATTTGTCAAATTGATTCATATAATTGACTTGACCTAATCACTTAAACTCAGGGAGTGTTCTAGAACACTATTACCAGTAATGGTAATTTATTATTTGTTGTAACAGCTAATTTAGATAACAACAAATCTAGCCCCTTATAAATTTTCGTTACCTTTTGTCTTGTAATGAAAAAAAGTGACTAATTTACATTAATGATAATTGAGCTCCGGAATACACACTCAGTATACTTAAGAGTGCGTTCAGACCTGAACTGCGGTAGTTGACTACAGTTGGCTTGATTTCAGTTAACTGTAGTTCTGACAAGGTCTGAACGTCGACATCTTTGTCAGTATGACAAATCGTTTGAAAATTTTTCTAATTTTTATACCAATTCCAAAAACTATGAGAGGATTTTGAATGGAATCCTATCAAATAACCTACGACCATCTTTTTCAAAAATAAGTGAAAAACTTATGCCACACAATGTATGATGTTTGACCACACCCGGTCTTCGAATGAGAGAAGGACAGTACAATACGCTAGGTCGGTCTTTGGAGAAAGAGGTGGTAAGTCTTAAAACTACCCTGAATGAGCTCTGATCCCTGGCACAAGACCAGCTGAAATGGAGGTCTACCGTTGCCACCTTGCGCTCCTCTAGGAGTGGGAAGACCTAAGTCTAAGTAATAAATGTAATTCCTAGCATCCTTCAGGCAGGAGTTATGAAAAGTCAACTTCAGATGAAGGGTAAAATGATCAGAGTAGCTGTGACTATGGAAGGTAAAACACATGAAGTTGACTATAGCTCAACGATCAAACAGTTTGTGGTAACGGTGTAGTAAGGAGAGACGCGGCTCAATAGTGACCGAATCGAAAAAATGGAATTTTTGTTTCAATAGATGCATCAAAAGAATTAGCTTATTATGCTGATTCCAAATATATAAGATTCGTTCAGTTTAGTGTTACCCTTCGAAAGATACGAACCTGAGAAAATTTGCCTTATTTTTGAAAAAGGGGGAAACATCCCATAAAAGTCAAGGAATCTCAATGGAAATCGTATCACAACATTCAGCGTATTAGAGAACCCTCCTGTAGTGGTTTCAAGCTTCTATCAACAAAAATGTGGAATTTGTATTTTGTGGATCACGGATGCGTATTTATTTGTTGGTTTGTTTTTTGTTTGTTTTTCCCAGGGGTGATCATACCAAACCATTGCTCGTAGAATATAGGCAGAGGATCCGTATGAACGGAAATTAAAAGTTCTAGTGAAATATGATTTACAGAGAAAAAGAAGAAGAAAAAAATTCTATTTTTGGAAAAAAAAAATCTTGATCATTTTCATCGCAATCTCGAGATATGGGGGGAAATTATTTACAGAGAAAAAGAAGAAAAAAAAAAGAAATTTAGTTTTTGAAAAAGAAAAAATCGTGTCCATTTTCATCACAATATTGAGGCTTATGGATGGAAAACCGGAGCTTCAATACTTCCCAATCAAAATTTTCGCTACCTTTCAGAATTTTATAATAAAAAACATTCTTGGTCACTAAATAGGTAGACACTAAAAATAAAATCTGTTTTTTTTGGTTTTTTTTTTTTTTATTGAAAAAGTGGAAACTTCATAATAGGAAAAATCATATATCACTGAATCTCCAGATTGTGAAGATTGTGATGAAAATGGACACGATTTTTCTTTTCCAAAAAAGAATTGTTTTTTCTTCTTCTTCATTTTCTCTGTAAATCATATTTCCCCGAATCTTTGACGCTTTTCTTTTTATTTCTCTGTAAATAATACTTCCCCGGATCTTATATGCAATTTTTTCGTTTGTCAACATTTATTTAATCTCCCATCTGCAAAAACTCACTGGCAACAGTTTGACTGTCTAAAATCATAATACTTTCCTCGCAAGAAATAAATCTTCTAAAATTGTGCTTTTAGGGTATGGGACTATGTGGACATTGTAGCAAATGCTTTTGTTTCAATGTATTGTATGAAAATGATGGAAGCGTCTAGTGGTGTCACTGACCTCATCAATCGATTTATTTGGATAGATAATCATAGAGAGTGAAGATTGGTTTTTGTCAACACAGAACTAGGTTTTTTGGAGGAAGGCGTTTTGATTCTATAATTCCAAAGTGTAAACACCAATCGGATCACTTGGAACACTAATACATGGAAGCCGTATTGATTAAAAGTATGCATATAGTAATTGCAATTAGCGGTTGCAATATATATTTATTTATGTATATTTAAATATGTATATATATTATTATTATTATTATATATTATATTATTATATTATTATTATATTATTATATTGTTATATATATTATTATTATATTATTATTATTGTTTATTATATGTATATATATATATATATATATATATATATAGTATATATAACTATATATATATAATATATATATATATATATATATATATATATATATATATATATATATATATATATATATATATATATATATATATATATATATATATATTATATATATATATATATATATATATAATATATATATATATATATATGTATATATATATATATATATATATTATTAAATATATATTTATTTAAAAAAGAATTTAGTCTAACCTAAATAAACGTTCTTTTTTAGAAAATGAAGTTGACGACCTTGCTTATTCGGAGGGCGACGGATATTCGGGAGGATATGAGACTTTACCATCCCTAGTTGTCACTCAAAAGTGAGTATATATTATACACCGTATCGTCGTTTCCGACATTTGACATACTACTACCAGTCTTCTAAAGCCACGTATATCTTAAACTGGCAGTCTGCAATAGTTGTAAATGATGAAAATAATTTAAAACTAATTAAAGTATCTGTAATTATTAGACGTCATTCACATTTTTTTATAGGCAAATTATAAGGAAAAATATAAGAAATGATAGGAAAATTCCAAGGATATGAATGAGATACTAGCCCAAAAGCCCCCTCCCCCTTCTGAGCACGTGCCTGTCTCCTTGTACTTCTGAATTAAAAGCTACTTAAGTTGACAGGAGGGCTGGTATATATGAACGGAGGGGGGGGGGGGTCCACCTGACCCTGTCGATTTTCAGTCTGTCGGCCGCGAAAGACATTGTAGTAGAATGTCTGATATTTTGCGCTTTCTTTGCTAATCCTTTTTACTTGAATAAACCAACCAATAAACGTACTCTTTTTTGTGTTTAATAATGGCCTGTGAAAATATTTAAAATATTAATATCAATAATTTTCCAAAAAAAAAAATAAAACGTTAAAGCCAATCGTTATTGCACAAGCATGGATATGCAGAATTACTAGCGATGACCAAAGATTATCTAAGGTATGACATTTACCAGTTTGCTTAAAATTAAGGTAATTGATTAAATTGATTCGTTGAAAGGTGTACTATTATGAAAATACCTAAAGTCAATAAATGAACTGTAGCTGAGAAGGCCGAGTAGAGTTTATCATTTTTGAATACCAGAGAGGGGGAAGCATGAAACAGGAGGTATGAAGAGAATCGATCTAAAAGCCCTTCTCCTGAGGTTTGGACCCAAAATCTTGCGAGGCGCTTTTTCCCTTATATTTCATATTCAATGCCCACACACACACACACATAAATAAATATATATACATATATATATAATATATAATATATATATATATATATATTATATATATATATATATATATATTATATAATATATATAATATATATATATATATATATATATAATATATATATATGTATATATATTATATATATATATATATATATATATATATATATATATATATATATATTGCTAAGGTGTAACAAAAATCCGTTACACAAAGGTCTTCATCAAGGGTTTCGTTGTGCCTCAGGACCCAGGTTGTTAATTTAATGAGTTAGCCCATTAAGGGGATATAGTTAGAGCCATAGATGCAGTTTTAATTTTTTAAGAAGACTAAGGGTTATAGTTTTGTAGTTAAACCTATCTGAGCATAAAAGCTCTGCCGAACATCATTAGAATTTGTATTTTTGAATTCCCTAAAAGTCTTTCGTGATTTGTTTTATAGGGAGGGACTGAGGAGTTGTTTTCTTGCGTTCTGCTGTAGATTTTTTGTGGTCAAATCACACAAATCATAAGTTTTTGTTCAATTCAAACAATAGACCAATTTTTACTTTCAAGTCTGCAAACCAAGATTAGAATATTAGAAGCTACAGTGATGACAGTGGTCAAATATGGCTCTGAAGCATGGACGCTCCGAAAAGCAGATGAAGATTTGCTAGATTTTTTCCAGAGAAATTGCTTAAGGATTGTTCTGAGTACCTGGCTGACTGACCGTATTTCAAACAATAGGATGTACGAAAAATGTGGTTCAAAACCGCTCTCTTGGGCTATAATGAAAAAAAGATTGTGGTGGCTAGGGCACGTTGTGCGGATGAAGGATGACAGATTGCCGAAGATTGTTCTTTGCGGCCAACTGTCTAGGACTAAACGGAAAGTAGGTCGTCTCGTCAAGGGTGGGAGGACGTCATAAAGAAAGATTTAAAGGAAATGGGAACTTCGTGGGCGGGTGTAAAAAGGGAGGCTCTGAATAGATTGAGGTGGAGAAGGAGCGTGTGTAACTGTGTTGGGCTTAGGCGGCTTGGTGCTGCGGTGAGTTGTTAGTAGTAGTAGTAGTAGTAGTTTAAACTGTGTGTAAGTATTTTTGGTTTTCACATATTAGCTATACAAAGACAATTCAGTAATTTTTTTCGAACCACGGTATTTCTTTTTTTTTTATTTTTCAGAGCCAAAAACTTTATTCTCCTGTGATAGTTTCAAATATGTAACTTTTTTCGAAATAGCTACTGTTTTTTACTTTAAGATTCTGTCGACTTCTGACATACAGTCCTTATCTTTCAATTCCACACTCTAGGGGACAATTTTAGAGGCAGCTGATCTAGCTAAACATCTAGAAAAAGAGATACAATGTTCTAATTTTGTAAAATCATATTTTACAAGTATATCATATTTTTTGTAAATACATATTTTAAACTATATCAATAAAAGCCTAAACTGTGCTTATAGACCCTTATCCGAGTGGGATATAAGGCTTACTTGTACAAAACTTGTGAATCAAGCAGTTTCATTTCTGTTACTTGCTTAAAATTTAATACAAAAGTGCCAATCAGGTCTTCCTTTCTCTTTGCTGGCTCACAATTTGACATAACAAAAACAGACGAACATAAAAATGGGTAAAAGGGGGGGGGGGATATTTGGAACCTCTATCTGAGAAATGCTTAAGGAATAGTATGAATGGCTAAAAAAGGAAACATGACGATTGGCGTAAAAAAAAATGACCAATAAAATTACAACACAGTTTCCATAGCGGAAGTATATTAGACTAAGCTCTATTTTTCTCTTCGCTCTTACTGTGATTGAATTTGTGCTCTGCCGAATACAAATGGCTTTCATTAAGCTGCGTACATATTTCAACTTGTATTTCTCACAAGTCATTTGTGAAACTACTTTTGGTGAATTTAGGATCATCAAAACAGAGCTAACGACTGCGATGTCGAATGAAATCCCCTCTCCCATTTTCTCCTGTGGTCATTATCTACTTTTAAGAATCAAATTTGACAACAATTTAGAAAATTGTAAAAACTATCAACAAAATATTTTGGACCACATAAATATGTCTGTTTTTAGATTTAAAATTATCAAAACAAGGCTAAATTCGACTGTGAGGTCGAATTAACTTTTCCCCGCATTTAGACCTTTGATAATTATCTAATTTAAGGATCAAATTCGGCAATAATTTGTAAAATGTAAATAACCGTTCAAAATATATTTTCAACGGGGCGTAACATATTATCTATTATATAGAATAGCCTATTTTTTCATCCACCCTTGTTCTACACTAATCTAATAATCGCTTAAAACCGTTTGCTAAGCTAACCACAAAGAGAGGATCCGTGTAGTCTCGTAAGATCAATGACACTTTGATCCCTCTGATCTGCGCTACCCTGCTGATCCTACCTATAAGAACAGCTTACCAAACTGTTCTTAGCGATTACCTCAAAAGCGTAAAAATATCACGCAACCTTTAGATGTGACAACAGGGTTATCTTCAAGCTAAACTATCATAACAAAGCTGACTAGTTGTAGAAGAGAACTGAAAATGAACCTCCAAATAATAAAAGATGTGGAATCTTCAAGCTAGATGAATACTTATTCTTTTCATTAGGGGACCCGAGTAGAGCATCTGATGACAATTGATATATTTGTGTATTTGTAGAAGAGAACTGAAAATAAATCTGCAAATAATAAAAGATGTTGAACACCCAAGCTAGATGAGTACTTATTTTTTTCATCGGGGGATCCGAGTAGAGCATTTGAAGACAGTCGTCATATTTGACTATTTGTAGAAGAGAACTGAAAATAAATCTCCTAATAATGAAAGATGTTGAACACCCAAGCTAGATAAGTACTTATTCTTTTCATCAGGGGATCTGAGTAGAGCATTTGAAGACAATTGGCATATTTGACTATTTGTAGAAGAGAGCTGAAAATAGACCTGTAAATAATAAAATATGTGGAATACCTAAGCTAAATGAGCACTTATCCTTCCATCAGGGGGTCCCAGTAGAACATTTGAAGACATTGGCATATTTAACTATTTGTAGAAGAGAACTGAAAATAAATTTCCAAATAATAAATATGTGGAATCTTCAAGCTAGATGAGTAACTTATTCTTTTCATCAGGGGACCCGAGTAGAGCATCTGATGACAATTGATATATTTGTGAATTTGTAGAAGAGAACTGAAAATAAATCTGCAAATAATAAAAGATGTTGAACGCCCAAGCTAGATGAGTACCTATTATTTTCATCAAGGGATCCGAGTATAGTATCTAAAGACATTTGACATATTTGACTGTTTGTAGAAGAGAACCGAAAATAAATTTCCAAATAAAAAAGATGTTGAACACCCAAGCTAGATGAGTACTTATTTTTTTCATCGGGGGATCCCAGTAGAGCATTTGAAGACAATCGTCATATTCGACTATTTGTTGAAGAGAACTGAAAATAAATCTTCTAATAATAAAAGATCTTGAACATTCAAGCTAGATGAGTACTTATTCTTTTCATCAGGGGATCTGAGTAGAGCATTTGAAGATAATTGGCATATTTGACTATTTGTAGAAGAGAACTGAAAATAGACCTGCAAATAATAAAATATGCGGAATACCTAAGCTAAATGAGCACTTATCCTTCCCTCAGGGGGTCCCAGTAGAGCATTTGAAGACATTGGCATATTTAACTATTTGTAGAAGAGAACTGAAAATAAATCTCCAAATAATAAAATACGTGGAATCTTCAAGCTAGATGAATACTTATTCTTTTCATCAGGGGATCCGATTAGATCATCTGATGACAATTGATATATTTGTTACATTTGGAAGAGAACTGAAAATAAATCTCATAGTAATAAAAGATGTTGAACACCCAGCTAGATGAGTACTTATTCTTTCATCAGGGGATCTGTAGAGCATTTGAAGATATGGCATATTTGACTATTTGTAGAAGAACTGAAATAGACCTACAATAATAAAATATGCGGAATACCTAAGCTAATGAGAACTTATCCTTCCCTCAGGGGGTCCCAGTAGAGCATTTGAAGACATTGGCATATTTAACTATTTGTAGAAGAGAACTGAAAATAAATCTCCAATAATAAAATACGTGGAATCTCAAGCTAGATGAATACTTATTCTTTTCATCAGGGATCGATTAGATCACTTATGACATTGATATATTTGTATACATGTGGAAGAGAACGGAAAATAATCTCATAGTATAAAGATGTGAACACCCATGCTAGATGAGTACTTATTTTTCATCAGGAATCCGAGTAGAGCATTTGAAGACAATTGGCATGTTTGACTATTTGTAGAAGAGAACTGAAAATAAATCTCCTAATAATGAAAGATGTTGAACACCCAAGCTAGATAAGTACTTATTCTTTTCATCAGGGGATCTGTGTAGAGCATTTGAAGACAATTGGCATATTTGACTATTTGTAGAAGAGAACTGAAAATAGACCTACAAATAATAAAATATGCGGAATACCTAAGCTAAATGAGAACTTATCCTTCCCTCAGGGGGTCCCAGTAGAGCATTTGAAGACATTGGCATATTTAACTATTTGTAGAAGAGAACTGAAAATAAATCTCCAAATAATAAAATACGTGGAATCTTCAAGCTAGATGAATACTTATTCTTTCCATCAGGGGATCCGATTAGATCATCTTATGACAATTGATATATTTGTATACATGTGGAAGAGAACGGAAAATAAATCTCATAGTAATAAAAGATGTTGAACACCCATGCTAGATGAGTACTTATTCTTTTCATCAGGGAATCCGAGTAGAGCATTTGAAGACAATTGGCATGTTTGACTATTTGTAGAAGAGAACTGAAAATAAATCTCATAATAATGAAAGATGTTGAACACCCAAGCTAGATAAGTACTTATTCTTTTCATCAGGGGATCTGAGTAGAGCATTTGAAGACAATTGGCATATTTGACTATTTGTAGAAGAGAACTGAAAATAGACCTACAAATAATAAAATATGCGGAATACCTAAGCTAAATGAGAACTTATCCTTCCATCAGGGGGTCCCAGTAGAGCATTTGAAGACATTGGCATATTCGACTATTTGTAGAAGAGAACTGAAAATAAATCTCCAAATAATAAAATACGTGGAATCTTCAAGCTAGATGAATACTTATTCTTTCCATCAGGGGATCCGATTAGATCATCTTATGACAATTGATATATTTGTATACATGTGTAGAAGAGAACGGAAAATAAATCTCATAGTAATAAAAGATGTTGAACACCCATGCTAGATGAGTACTTATTCTTTTCATCAGGGGATCCGAGTAGAGCATTTGAAGACAATTGGCATATTTGACTATTTGTAGAAGAGAACTGAAAATAAATCTCCTAATAATGAAAGATGTTGAACACCCAAGCTAGATAAGTACTTATTCTTTTCATCAGGGGATCTGTGTAGAGCATTTGAAGACAATTGGCATATTTGACTATTTGTAGAAGAGAACTGAAAATAGACCTACAAATAATAAAATATGCGGAATACCTAAGCTAAATGAGAACTTATCCTTCCCTCAGGGGGTCCCAGTAGAGCATTTGAAGACATTGGCATATTTAACTATTTGTAGAAGAGAACTGAAAATAAATCTCCAAATAATAAAATACGTGGAATCTTCAAGCTAGATGAATACTTATTCTTTCCATCAGGGGATCCGATTAGATCATCTTATGACAATTGATATATTTGTATACATGTGGAAGAGAACGGAAAATAAATCTCATAGTAATAAAAGATGTTGAACACCCAAGCTAGATGAGTACTTATTCTTTTCATCAGGGGATCTGAGTAGAGCATTTGAAGATAATTGGCATATTTGACTATTTGTAGAAGAGAACTGAAAATAGACCTACAAATAATAAAATATGCGGAATACCTAAGCTAAATGAGAACTTATCCTTCCCTCAGGGGGTCCCAGTAGAGCATTTGAAGACATTGGCATATTTAACTATTTGTAGAAGAGAACTGAAAATAAATCTCCAAATAATAAAATACGTGGAATCTTCAAGCTAGATGAATACTTATTCTTTTCATCAGGGGATCCGATTAGATCATCTTATGACAATTGATATATTTGTATACATGTGGAAGAGAACGGAAAATAAATCTCATAGTAATAAAAGATGTTGAACACCCATGCTAGATGAGTACTTATTCTTTTCATCAGGGGATCTGTGTAGAGCATTTGAAGATAATTGGCATATTTGACTATTTGTAGAAGAGAACTGAAAATAGACCTACAAATAATAAAATATGCGGAATACCTAAGCTAAATGAGAACTTATCCTTCCCTCAGGGGGTCCCAGTAGAGCATTTGAAGACATTGGCATATTTAACTATTTGTAGAAGAGAACTGAAAATAAATCTCCAAATAATAAAATACGTGGAATCTTCAAGCTAGATGAATACTTATTCTTTTCATCAGGGGATCCGATTAGATCATCTTATGACAATTGATATATTTGTATACATGTGGAAGAGAACGGAAAATAAATCTCATAGTAATAAAAGATGTTGAACACCCATGCTAGATGAGTACTTATTCTTTTCATCAGGGGATCTGTGTAGAGCATTTGAAGATATTGGCATATTGACTATTGTAGAAGAGAACTGAAATAGACCTACAATAATAAAATATGCGAATACCTAAGCTAATGAGAACTTATCCTTCCTCAGGGGTCCAGTAGAGCATTTGAAGACATTGCATATTTAACTATTGTAGAAGAGAACTGAAAATAAATCTCCAAATAATAAAATACGTGGAATCTTCAAGCTAGATGAATACTTATTCTTTTCATCAGGGGATCCGATTAGATCATCTTATGACAATTGATATATTTGTATACATGTGGAAGAGAACGGAAAATAAATCTCATAGTAATAAAAGATGTTGAACACCCATGCTAGATGAGTACTTATTCTTTTCATCAGGGGATCTGTGTAGAGCATTTGAAGATAATTGGCATATTTGACTATTTGTAGAAGAGAACTGAAAATAGACCTACAAATAATAAAATATGCGGAATACCTAAGCTAAATGAGAACTTATCCTTCCCTCAGGGGGTCCCAGTAGAGCATTTGAAGACATTGGCATATTTAACTATTTGTAGAAGAGAACTGAAAATAAATCTCCAAATAATAAAATACGTGGAATCTTCAAGCTAGATGAATACTTATTCTTTTCATCAGGGGATCCGATTAGATCATCTTATGACAATTGATATATTTGTATACATGTGGAAGAGAACGGAAAATAAATCTCATAGTAATAAAAGATGTTGAACACCCATGCTAGATGAGTACTTATTCTTTTCATCAGGGAATCCGAGTAGAGCATTTGAAGACAATTGGCATGTTTGACTATTTGTAGAAGAGAACTGAAAATAAATCTCCTAATAATGAAAGATGTTGAACACCCAAGCTAGATAAGTACTTATTCTTTTCATCAGGGGATCTGTGTAGAGCATTTGAAGACAATTGGCATATTTGACTATTTGTAGAAGAGAACTGAAAATAGACCTACAAATAATAAAATATGCGGAATACCTAAGCTAAATGAGAACTTATCCTTCCCTCAGGGGGTCCCAGTAGAGCATTTGAAGACATTGGCATATTTAACTATTTGTAGAAGAGAACTGAAAATAAATCTCCAAATAATAAAATACGTGGAATCTTCAAGCTAGATGAATACTTATTCTTTCCATCAGGGGATCCGATTAGATCATCTTATGACAATTGATATATTTGTATACATGTGGAAGAGAACGGAAAATAAATCTCATAGTAATAAAAGATGTTGAACACCCATGCTAGATGAGTACTTATTCTTTTCATCAGGGAATCCGAGTAGAGCATTTGAAGACAATTGGCATGTTTGACTATTTGTAGAAGAGAACTGAAAATAAATCTCCTAATAATGAAAGATGTTGAACACCCAAGCTAGATAAGTACTTATTCTTTTCATCAGGGGATCTGTGTAGAGCATTTGAAGACAATTGGCATATTTGACTATTTGTAGAAGAGAACTGAAAATAGACCTACAAATAATAAAATATGCGGAATACCTAAGCTAAATGAGAACTTATCCTTCCCTCAGGGGGTCCCAGTAGAGCATTTGAAGACATTGGCATATTTAACTATTTGTAGAAGAGAACTGAAAATAAATCTCCAAATAATAAAATACGTGGAATCTTCAAGCTAGATGAATACTTATTCTTTCCATCAGGGGATCCGATTAGATCATCTTATGACAATTGATATATTTGTATACATGTGGAAGAGAACGGAAAATAAATCTCATAGTAATAAAAGATGTTGAACACCCATGCTAGATGAGTACTTATTCTTTTCATCAGGGAATCCGAGTAGAGCATTTGAAGACAATTGGCATGTTTGACTATTTGTAGAAGAGAACTGAAAATAAATCTCCTAATAATGAAAGATGTTGAACACCCAAGCTAGATAAGTACTTATTCTTTTCATCAGGGGATCTGTGTAGAGCATTTGAAGACAATTGGCATATTTGACTATTTGTAGAAGAGAACTGAAAATAGACCTACAAATAATAAAATATGCGGAATACCTAAGCTAAATGAGAACTTATCCTTCCATCAGGGGGTCCCAGTAGAGCATTTGAAGACATTGGCATATTTAACTATTTGTAGAAGAGAACTGAAAATAAATCTCCAAATAATAAAATACGTGGAATCTTCAAGCTAGATGAATACTTATTCTTTCCATCAGGGGATCCGATTAGATCATCTTATGACAATTGATATATTTGTATACATGTGGAAGAGAACGGAAAATAAATCTCATAGTAATAAAAGATGTTGAACACCCATGCTAGATGAGTACTTATTCTTTTCATCAGGGAATCCGAGTAGAGCATTTGAAGACAATTGGCATGTTTGACTATTTGTAGAAGAGAACTGAAAATAAATCTCCTAATAATGAAAGATGTTGAACACCCAAGCTAGATAAGTACTTATTCTTTTCATCAGGGGATCTGTGTAGAGCATTTGAAGACAATTGGCATATTTGACTATTTGTAGAAGAGAACTGAAAATAGACCTACAAATAATAAAATATGCGGAATACCTAAGCTAAATGAGAACTTATCCTTCCATCAGGGGGTCCCAGTAGAGCATTTGAAGACATTGGCATATTTAACTATTTGTAGAAGAGAACTGAAAATAAATCTCCAAATAATAAAATACGTGGAATCTTCAAGCTAGATGAATACTTATTCTTTTCATCAGGGGATCCGATTAGATCATCTTATGACAATTGATATATTTGTATACATGTGGAAGAGAACCGAAAATAAATTTCCAAATAAAAAAGATGTTGAACACCCAAGCTAGATGAGTACTTATTCTTTTCATCAGGGGATCCGAGTAGAGCATTTGAAGACAATTGGCATGTTTGACTATTTGTAGAAGAGAACTGAAAATAAATCTTCAAATAATAAAATATGTGGAATGCCTAAGCTAAATGAGCACTTATCCTTCCATCAGGGGGTCCCAGTAGAGCATTTGAAGACATTGACATATTTAACTATTTGTAGAAGAGAACTGAAAATAAATCTCCAAATAATAAAAGACGTGGAATCTTCAAGCTAAATGAGTACTTATTCCTTTCTTCAGTGGATCTGAGAAGAGGTACATCTGAGAGGTACAAACTGGTATTTGACAGTCAAATACCCTATAATGTGATACCTGACAAATACGATAAAGATACCTGCCTAATACCTTAAGATGCCTGATACAGATACCTCATAGTATTTATGAAATTGCACACTTAAGATTTACTAGATTGCAGAGATCAATAATAAAAATCCCCGTGATACCAATTCAAGAAGTATAAGAGAGGGGCAGGAATTTTTTTTTGATTTTTTCAATGAAAATACAAAAAAAAAACGTTTTTAGAAATTCAGATGACAGCTATACCATTTCTTTTCGTTGCTTATTCCTTTCAACCATTTATGTGTGATCATCTGAAATAAAATGAAGTTCTTTAAAATGATTTCTGGTTAAATGTGGCCAAATATGGCCAGTGTTCAAATATGGCTCTTAAGCATGGGCGCTCCAAAAAGCGGATGAAGATTTGCTAGACGTTTTCCAGGCAAATTGCCTGCAAATTGTTCTGGGTACTCGGCTGACTGACCTTAGGCTGTACAAAAAGTGTGGTTCAATCCCGCTTTCTAGGGTTATTATAAAGGTTGAAATGGCTAGGGCACGTTTTGCGGATGAAGGATGACAGATTGCCAAAGATTGTCCTTTTCGGCCAACCGTTTAGGGCTAAACGGGAAGCAGGTCCTCAGCGGTTGGGACGGGAGGATGTCATAAAGAAAGATTTGAAGAAAATGAGAACTTCCTGGGAGGGTTTAAAGAGGGAAGCGCTGAATAGATTGGGATAAAGTAGGAGTGTGCGTAAATTTGTTGGCCTCAGACGGTGTGGTGCTGCGGTGAGTTGTTAGTAGTAGTAGTATTTCTGATTAAAGAGCAACTTGCACGGGAAAATAAATCTTTTGCTAAATGATGTTACTGCCTTTTCGGCCATCCATCTAGGGCTAAACAAGAAGTAGTTCGGCCCCCAACGTGGTGGGAAGGGGTCGTTAGAAAGCATCTAAAGAAACTTAGAACTTCTTGTGAGGGCGTAAGGAGGTAAGCTTTGAATAGGCTGGGATGGAGTAAGAGTGTACGCAGTTATGCTGGTGTTTGGTGGCGTAATGCAGTGAGATGTTAGTAGTAGTAGTTGCAGTATATTACTACAAACTCAATAGGCTAAAATTCTCGTCTAAGTGGTTACAAATCTTGAAGCCAAAAACAACGTTAAAAACGTCAGCTTAGCAGGCTTTATGTCCGGTGTTACCTCTCAACATTTTCTTTCCTTCTTAGTTATCATCGTTAAATATGGCTGACCATTGACGCCAGAGCGATAAGAATTTTGTAGCTTCCGCCATCTTAGAAAAGAATATGCAGATTGTAGCAATACTAATGTGTTAATATAGAACTGTAATATCAGCGAAATCATGTATTAGATCAATTTGTCCGAGTCTTTGGAATAATTCAATTGAGGAAATTTAATGTAGGGAATTGAGAATTAGATTCGATATTTTTTTAGATCACAATGGAAATGTTTACTTTTGACGGGAATAGACGCTGCTCCACCTTGCCCGGCATCCATAATTTCACCAAAACAAGTCTTAATGAGGCACGGTAATGCGCAATCTCTTTGACTTGATAGAGCCAATCTCTGTCCTAAAGCCAACAGAAGAGATGGAGGATTACAAGCATTTCTACATCGTTTTTTATCATTGACGAACAATCTTTCTTCAGGCCTTCAGGGCAACGTTACCAATTTTCGAGCGACTGTGCTTTAATAACAGACTTCAAGATGCATAAGTGGTCTTCGTACTTTAGACAAAGGAACAGCTACACGAGTCGTCGTCTCTTTACAATTTCCGAGACTGGTTACGGTTGTTTACAGCGCTTACGGATCTAATTTTTGGATACTCGTTCGCGGCGTTGGACGTGACGGAGACAATCGTGACGAAAGACATCTAAATTTCAGAGGTGATGAAATCAGTAGAACATTTACTACCAGTTCTCCAACTCTTTTTTTTCCAGTTTTTTTTTAATCCTCAAGCTCCCTTTCAAAGCAATCAAAAGACATGATTTTCAGGGACGATGTCCCTTTAGAGGCCATTTTAAATGGAGGTGGAACACCTTATAAAGCTGCTCCTTACAAATTACGCAGTGCTCCTCTTGTGGGTATTCTAACCTAGTTTGCGTATGTATCCTCTTTCGTGGCTTTTTGCTGCGTAATCTGTTTTATTTTTCCCTCTTTATTATTAATGATGGACAACATCATATCTTGTCAGGCGATAAATTTTCAGTTGTAGTAATCGTAGCAGTTGGTAACTATTTGCAAAAACCGTAAACATAACAAAATACCAAAAACACATTGATAGAAGTTTTACCAATTTACAAAAAGTGTTGCCAGTAGATATTCGTACTAATACTTTTACAAGAATAGGGTGCTGATTTTCTTATAAACAAAGGTTAATTGTAAATGGCATCAGGTTTCAAATAATAATTGACTTCCCACCCTTTCAGTAATTTGCTTTGGTATATAAGCATAGACTTTCGTTGAGGTGTTCAGTGGGGAAGAAATAAGCCAGTAAAAATATTGTCAATGGGGGGAAAGGTTTAGAATAAAGCTTCCATTTTTTCCAGAATTACATCATACTTTTTCCGAGTCTTTTTGTTTCTATTATTCTGACCTTCCAAGGGGAGGAAGGAAAATCCAAAATATGGCCTCACCCCTCCTTTGTATTTACTTTTACTTTCAAGGAATATATATATATTTAATTTTGTTCCAACCCTTGAAAACTGTAGATGTGAGAAAGTTAAACCAAATATTTTCAAAGATCGGTAATTATTTGAAATAGGGATGGGATTGAAGTTAAATGAAAGATATATTTGTTTGACTAAGCGCAAATACTGCTAGTGTTACTACTGACAATTCATCGCAGTACCAAATCATCCAAGGCCAACACTGTTGCATGCACGCCTTCACCAACCCAATATATTGGAACAGAGGAGAAGCTTCACTCTTATGGTCTTCACTCCTTACCCAAAACTTTACACCTTAATTCCTTCCATGAATTTCATTTCTCTTTTGTTATGTACCTCAGTAGACATGTCACACAGGATGAACATAAATGTTTCAAACTGTGTCATGTGACGTTACTTGTCTAACTAAAATGTCGGTCCAGCATTCTTAAATTCTTCACATTCTATCAATTGGTTTATCCTATTTGATTCTAAGAATATCGGAAGTTTCTTTTGAATTTTTAGTCTGTTAAATTATTTTTCGTTTATTCGGTGCACGAACGGCACATTCGTTTCTAAATATATGCTTATACAGTCCATGCAAAATAAACAGCTATGGTTGTGATGTGCTCCCCTTTGTACCACGAATGGCATTGGATACAAATTTCAAGATTGCCACATTAGTCACCCAAATTGTCAGCTGTGTACTCTATAAACCAAAATACTAATGAGGACCATCTTGACTATCGTTATGAAAAAGGCATTAATTAACATTTTTTCTCAAACTTTGAACCGCAGCCCACTCCCTCAAACTAAGCAAGTTATATCGATTCTTTCAATGTGTTCCAGCTTATCTTAGGCTGAGCAACAGCTTTCCAGATCAACGTTGTGTCGTACTTTGAAGGAAGAAGTTGTTCCCTGCAGATACGAGCACTGGGGCTCATAAATTAATATTTGAGCTGATTCATGGAAATTTTATGCCCCTGGGTCTGTTACTTTCTTTAAATTATCAAACAGACTTCTACGACTATTAACAACTTACTTCAGCATCAAGCCGCTTGAGGCCAATAGAATAGCATACGCTCCTCCTTCCTTCAGTCTATTCAAAACCTCCTTCTTTACTCCGTCGCAAGAAGTTCCTATTTCCTTTAAAGTTTTCTTACGATATCCTCCCACCCCATTCGGGGACGACCTGCTTTTTGTTTGGCCCTAGACGGTTGGCCAAAAATGGTTATATTTTGCAATATGCCTCCGTTCATCCGCAGAACATGTGCTAGCCATCTCATCCTTTCCCTCATTATAGCCCTAAAAAGGGAAATTGAACCATATTTCCCGCAATGCTTACTGTTTGAGATACTAGCTTAGACGGTTGGCCGAAAAGGATTAGCTTTTGAAATCTGCCACAGTTCATCCATAGAACATGTCCTAGCCATCTCATCCTTTCCCTCATTATAGCCCTAAAAAGAGGAATTGAACTAGATTTCCCGCAATGCTTACTGTTTGAGATACGGTCAGTCAGTCGGGTGCCCAAAAAGGATCCGTAGGTAATTTCTCTGGAAAGGATCTAGCAATGGGGCAAATATTTGGCTTTTGAAATTCCTACTATTTCCGATATGTGTTATATCGTCTTTTTCCACTTGCAAAAATAGTTGATCAGTCGTCATCGAAGATTTCAATACCAAAGTAGATTTTCCCTTACCTTAAATGCCTAAAGAAATATTGGTTACAAACAACCAGTTTTGTTATTGTCCTGGAAGAAACAAAACATATTTTTTAGTCGATCCGTTCTCCTTTAAAATTGATATTATGGATTACTGCCTTTTGATTTACCGTAGATGAGCTGCCGCAAAGAGAATCATCCTCCCCCCCCCAAAAAAAAAAAAATTCAAACGTCTCCCATGTACAATTTCCTTGACAATTTCATTGCATAGACTGTCATCTATAGTGTTAGATTTACCATATTCTTCGCAGTCACGCAGTTTGCGTGCAAAGGTTTGAAATTCATAGTGTGTACTAGCTGTTACAATAAGAGTGAATTCCAAGAATACTAAATTTACCAAACTATGAACGTTGAATGATAAGGGGGTATTCGCGGCAAGACGTGTCTTAGCCACAAAAGGGACAGATACAAAAAAAAAAAAAAAAAAAAACAAGGGAAAGCGTAACTAGCTTACAAAACAAGGTAGTGAAATTATGCGGGCTATTGCATCTCAGTGATTGTCTAGAAAGATTTTTAAAAATGCTTTTAGTTTCTTGAAGCAACTGATAAAAAAAAATGAAGAAACAAAGTAAAACGGAAGTTTTGTTATATTCATGAGCGTAACAAATTTGTATTTAGTACCAAAAACCATTAGCCATTAAAATACTTAGCATTCCGGATTCACCTTCCAAGTCTAGCCAATTCTTGTTTTCTCGCATCTAGCTGCTTTCCGCTAGGCACGAATAATCCTAAATAATCTATGGAAAGCTAACGCGGCTTCGCTTTCCAGCTCGCAAAAAAAGGCCTACAGACTCTCACGAAGCGCTATATGCAAATCCGTTATGTCTTCGAAAAAAGTCTTTAATTAAATCATATTAAATTTTTATTGTATACAGCAATATATATGTTTTAAATAATAAAATGTAATTTAATTCACGATTTTGTGAGTTACTATTTGATATCAATTTCCATCGTTATTATCACTTGAATACTTGATACTCAATAAAGCAATACCAAAGAAGTTACGTAAAACCATTGATAAAACATTATTTTGGAAGCTTCCCTTATTTTTCCCTTTTGATTGTGTTTCTGGACAATGCTAATGTAACTGTAGACGTTCCCCTTTTTTTCGTGTTTACAGACGATCATGTATCCGACGAGGCGGGACTTGTGACCACCGACCACACGATTGTTGTTACAACTCGACCTGTCGCTGCAATCTCTGGGGATCCAACTGCAGATGTCACCGAGCAGGAATCTTCCAGCGATGGGGAAAATAATGAAAAAAACAATATTGATCCTTTACTTCATTGTTATTCCAGTATATTCTGTGTACAGTTGCATATCTGCTCATTATTATAAAAATAAGTTACATATATCTCTCTGTTTGTTTTAATTTATTTCCTTCTTTCTTCGGTAGCATGTGTTTATTTTTATAATAAAGTGTTGCTTTCTTCGCCCCCCATAAGATGTTTTTTTTCAATTATAGAATATCGATTTCCTTCAAATAATTTTATTATGAAAATTGAATACATCCGCCATTTTATATATTTTTTTTTTATTTGGCATAAACTGTCGTCTGATTATGAGCAACAGAAACAACATTAATTCTTAATAATGAAGAAAAAATAATTCAGAAATAGATAAGTAAACAAAAAAAAATCATAGTTTGATTGTGTGATCACTATTCCTGGTCAAGAATAAAAGTTGCAAGTGATAATATTATTAAAAAGAAATGATAAAAAATAAAAATAAAAAGAGAAGACATTAAAAATCATTTATGCATTAAACAAAACAAAGACAAATGCTAATCAAATAAAATATTTCAAAACTAGAAAAAAATATTCTTACCTTTCTTCCGTCAAAATTTAGGACAAAAAGTATGAGACACTAATAAAATATGAGACACTATCACCTTTTTGTCAGTGTTGCTACGTTGAACTGTGAGAATAAACAAGCGAAAAGACTTCGTTAAATTTGGCAGCGCTTTTTGCCCCAAAAATTCACACAATACCAACATATTGATTCCTAGAAACTACTGCACTTTTACACCTTTGCAGCAGAGTAGCTCCAGCATTTTTGTTAGGGCCAAGAGGGGTCCATATCCAGATTGTCAAGGTGCACGGGCTATATAATAGTTTTTTCTCCAAATTTTTGGAGGGGCAACTGCCTCCTTGACCCCCCCCCCCTTTCGCCGAAAAAAACGCCCCTGAACCTTTAAAGGAAAGCATCACCTTCTCCAGTCATTTGGTCCTACACATTTTAGCTTATTTTTTTGTTGATTTATCACTCACGTCTCCTTCTTTTGAACTTAGCTCCTGAGATTATCAAAACTGCGTAACTGCATTTGAAGAACTTTTTATTAAAAATCAGATTGCATATTTGTTTAATTTTTAAGATTTATATGGCTGTGTAAGTTTTCACTTAACCAGTTCAAACAAGATCTCATTTTTACTAACAGAGTAGAATGACGGAGAAAAAAAACCCCACAGGAACGGGGATATAAAAAATAATTCAAAGTTTGTCTGTGTCGGCACTAACCATTCTTGATTAAAACAAAAAATTGCAATAAACAATGTTATTAAGAAGGATGTCTAAAATTTAAACAAATATGAAAAATCGAACAAATCTTAGAAACCATTTATACATTTCACAAAACAAAGAGACAAGTTAATAAAAATAAAAGAGATCAAAAACTAAGAAAAATTCATAATTTTTAATATATGCATCGTTATTTAAGTTTCCACTTAACCATTTGAAATAATCAGCTCTCGGACTTGTCCAAGTTAAAGAAAGGAGCGGGGCCATGATTAGTGATAAGGAAAGAGTTAAAGAGAGACGGGCATTTTGAGAAAGCGCTAAACCGCGATAGAGTTACAAGAGATGACATAGAAAAGATTTAAAAGGTTTGTAATACTTCAGAAATGAAGGAAGATTTATTTTGTGAAGAAGAATTAGAGACAACGCTGAAAGGATGAATAATAATAATCCTAGGCGCAGATTGTGTGAAAAATGAGTTAAACTTGGTTATTTATAGCTAGAGATGAATTACTGAAGATTATGAATATGATTTTTGAAAAAGGAGAAGAGCTTAGTGATATTGTAAAAGCTTTGATTCAACTCCTCTTCAGGAAAGCTGATAAGAGTGAGTACAGTATTAGCTTGGTTTCTGCAGGAAGCAAATTACCTAGTATGATGATCTTTTTAAAGTTAGAGACACTGTTGACGAAGTTTTGAGAGAAATGCAGTGGGGTTTTAGGAAGGGGAGAAGATGCGTTGACCAAATTTTCACTCTTAGCTTAATAATTAAGAAGTGCCTGAGCCATCAAACCTCTTTAGTCCTTCGCTTTATAGATTATGAGTAAGCGTTTGATTCACCTGAAAGAAGAGCTTTGGTGAGACTCCTATCCTTGTACCAGATAAATAAATGAAAGTGATTAGTCTAATGCACGAGAATAACGTTGGTGCGGTTCATGTAGGAAATGAGGGTAGTAGCTGGTTTCATACTGAATCATGAGTTAAGCAGGATTGCATTTTATCACCAATTATGTGGATCACTTTGATGTACTTTCTCCAAAGAAGCGCGGCAAAGGCTTGGGAGAGCATGGAATCAAAATAGAAAGTAAAACTCTCCTATACTTAGATCATGCTGATGATTTGAGAGTTCCAGATGAAAACGTTTGTGAAATGATTTTTTTTTTTCTTTAGTTTTAGAGAGCTCAGAGTGCAAGAATATGCTTGAAAATTATTGTTCAGAAGAATAAGTCGCTTAGACTGGGAATGAAGTTGAAAAGGTTATGATGGGTAACGAGAAGATCGATCAAGTGGACAGCTTCACTTACCTAGGTATTAATATTAGTAAAGATGGTGGATGCAATTAAGATGTTAAAAGTAGGGTCCAGGGTGTTTTTTTCACAGTTGAAAATAGTTTGAAGGAATAGAAAATCCGCGAACCAAAATAATAATACTATAGTCTACAGCAAGGCCGTATCCAGGGGAGGGGGGTTGGTACCTGGTTTGACCCCCACCCCTCCCCCCGAAATTTGGACCGAGTCAAAAATTAGTAAAACCTTAGTAAAAATTAATAAAATTAGTCAAAAACCGAGTCGACGATTAGTAAACCCCCCCCCCCCCGAACAAAAATCCTGGATCTGCTCTTGGTCTACAGTGGTGAGAGTGGTCAAGTATAGTTCTGAAACGTGGGCACACCGAAAGACGGAGGAGGATTTTTATATTTTCTCAGACGAGTTGTCTACAGATTGTTTTGGGTACCTTTTTGACTGACCGTACGTGTAAAAGTAAGCTATACAAAAAATGTGGTTCTATCCCGCTTTCTAGGGCTATAATGAGAAAAAAGGTTGATATAGTTAGTGCACGTTCTGTGTGATGAATGAGGACAGATTGCCAAAGACCGTGCTTTTTGGCCAACCATCTAGGGAAAAACAAAAAGCAGCTCGAACCCGGAATTGGTACGAAGGAGGTCGTAAGGAAGGATTTTAGCGGAATCATAACTTCTTGGGAGGGTATAAAGATGGAGGCTTTGAATAGATTGATATGAAAGAGGAGTCTGTGTAGCTGTATTGGCCTCAGGTGGCTTGGTGCTGCAGTGATTTGTCAGTGGTGGTAGTAGTAACGCTCTTATGCCCGAGTCACACTATAGTCATGCGTGCTGATAAAAGAAAAATGTCAAGATCTATAAGGGATATGTGTTTTTTCTTGATTTTCACATTGCGGTTGTACTTCAGAAGTGGACAAGCGTCAGAGACTAATGACAACCACAACAAATTTATTCTTCAGAGCAACCAAGTTTGCTCTAACCTTACACATCTTGCCCTAACCCTACCACTCTTTTGAACCTTGCCACACATTGCCTCATCCTTGCCACATTTGTGTCTGTTAGACTATGCGGTACTTATGTGTTATATAATACACACTCGAGAACTTTTATCGCGAACATATGACAAAAGTATTGTCTCATGTATTGGGTATTGTCACAATAACCGGTTTTCACGGTGTTTATACCAGACAATTACCTTCGGCTCGGTGGCAAACTACATTATGGCTATATTTTATTTAAAATTTAGTTGGTATTTTGGCTAGGTTAGGTTAGTTTAAGTTACATATTTAATATAATGAGCTACGGGCGGCCCCCTTCCATAATTCTTTGTCGTAGTTTTCATAATTTTGTTACTAAAGTGTTTTATTTTCATCATATTTTGTTTTATTTCATTAGCATTAACCAAACTTCATTTCTCGAGTGTGTATTATATAATACATAAGCACCGACTATGCAATCCAAATTTTATTGCATTATATCGAACTCCTTTGTACCAAATTAATTGTGTGTTTAGTTCTTTTACGGAATAATTTAAGTTGCATCAGAGAGTGCCAGTGTTCCCCGAACATATTGAAGTGCTCCCTGGGCAGTTGAAGGCAATTGCCTTGGGGAAATCCAAAACCGGTTGAGAGACAATGCAAAAAGAAAGTTATGTATGTCGAAAATGCTATCACTAGAGCTTATCGAAATAAAGAAATGTTTGAAAATAAAACACTGAGCTAACACCCTTTTCAAAAAGCTAGTTATAGTGTTTTGAAAAAAAAAATTTGTCTATTGACACTGATTCAGGAATGGAATTGTAACTATTATTTCGGTTAATCTTATTGCTAAAGTTTAATAACGAAACGAATTAATGGGAGTTTCCAAAAAGAGCTTTAAACCTCTCGAAAATGGGGATGGATAACGAAAAGTACACTATTGGAAACGCCATACTCAAAACCTTATTTAGGAGAATAACATCCCCCTCCCACCTTGAATAACAAGGAAAATCACTTTTTGTTGCACTCGTAGCACTGATATTCGTAGCACTATCACAGAAGTATTTTTTCAGGAATTGTCAAGCTACCTAAAAGCCCATAAAGCTGGCAAATGTTTGATATCACAGGCAAAGACACTACATCATCTTATTGGAGAGTGGAATGTCAAACACATAAACTAGGTTATAAATTATTGCTTACAATCAAGAAGTTTTCAAAGTTTATATTTAACTTTTAGCAGTCCAGACTGAAAAAATAAGAGATACTCCCGACATAATTCAATTTTCCCTTCTTATAGACTACGCTATGTGGTTTCTATAATTATTACCTGGATAAACATTTTTTTCAATTAACCGGAAAATACAGTTTTTTAGTTAAAATTGCATTTTATCTTAGATACTATCTTTTGTTACTTGAAAAGCAGGTAGATATTGTAAATTCCTTTCAAATGAATCCTTAAACAGAAAACATTTTGGGAAAAGAATACATTTTTAGAGATTTTGGGAGTTTTTGGGAAAATATTTTGGGAAAAGAATACATTTTTAGAGATTTTGGGAGTTTTTGGGAAAACATTTTGGGAAAAGAATACATTTTTAGAGATTTTGGGAGTTTTGGGGAAAACATTTTGGGAAAAAAATACATTTTTAGAGATTTTGGGAGTTTTTGGGAAAACATTTTGGGAAAAGAATACATTTTTAGAGATTTTGGGAGTTTTTGGGAAAACATTTTGGGAAAAGAATACATTTTTAGAGATTTTGGGAGTTTTTGGGAAAACATTTTTAGAGATTTTGGAAAAACAAAAAAATGAATACATTTTTAGAGATTTTGGGAGTTCAGGGCGCTAGAATAGGTTTGAAAATTAATTTTAAGAAGACAAAGTCACTAAGGCTATTAATAAGTGAAGATGAAAAGGTGACATAGGGTAATGAAAAGATAGATCAAGTGGATAGCTTCACTTACCTTGGTGGTATTGTTAGTAAAGATGGTGGGTGCCTTGAAGATGTTAAAAGTAGAATAGCCAAGGCTCAGGTTCAGGGGTGTAATTTTCTATGGGACAGGGGGGAAACTGCCCCCTTCAGACCGCCTCCCCCCCCCCTCCCCGCTGAAATTTAGTTTCTATAAAAATCGTGTCAAGACTAAGAAGAGACTGCATAATTCAAGCATCCAGAGAAACAGTTTAGTTTTCTTTTGCATACCTTTGCCTTTATGGTACTATATGGCTCATTTTTCATTTTTGTTTTCATTTTCACTTGATTTGGGAAAATTTTCACCAACTTCCCCCCTCCCAGGGCTTTGACGAAAGTACGCCATTGCTCAGGGTGTTATTTCACAATTGAAAACAGTTTGGAAAAAAGTTTGGGCATTACGACTGACTGACCATCTTTCAAATAGTAGATTGTGCAAAAAGTGTGGTTCAATCTCCCTCTCTAGGGCTATTATGAGCAGGGGGGTATCCAGGGAGCTGGGGCCCTGCCCCCTATATTGTTATAACGCCCTCATAACTTGTTTTTTTTTTCATTTTTAAATATTTTTTTTGAATAAATTTTTCAATTTAGTCAATTATTGGCTCCTTAGCTACCTTTGTCACATTGTCCCCCCCCCCCAAGATTTCACTCATTTGCGCCCTTGTCACATTGGACCTCCCCCAATATTTTGCTCTAGATCCGCTGCTGATAATGAGAGAAAGGTTGAGATAGCTTGGGCATGTTCTGCGGATGGAGGATGACAGATTGCCAAAGATTGTCCTTTTCGGCCAGCCTTCAAGGGCTGAACGGAAAGCAGGTCGTGCGTGAAAATAAGGCAAATTTTCTCAGGCGCGTAAACTTTCGATGGGTAAGACTATACTTGATGAAACTTATATATTTGAAATCAGCACAAAAATATGATTCTTTTGGTGTATCCATTGGTATCAAAATTCCGATTTTTAGAGCTTCGGTTACTATTGAGCCGGTTTACTCCTTACTTACAGTTCATTACCACGAACTGTTTGAGAAATTAATTGAAACTCCCTAAATCCTTTTGTTAATGATTCAAAGTGGAAAATTTTGAAAAGTGTTTTTTTCTATAAGGAAAAGAATTCTGTGTAGTTTGGTAAGTGGGGTTCCCAAAATAACTTGGCTTTCAAGCAAACTTCAGTAATATCACCTTAAAATGGCATTGAAAAAATGCGGTACACAAAAGTGTCTCAATCTCAAATTATTTATTACAGTGAAACACGCAACAAAATCGATTTTTATTTCCAAAAAAAAAAAAAACAATGATGTGTATTTTCTTATTCAAAAATAAATATACCCTACATGAATAAAGTTCAAAAATAGCATCTATAGTAGACTCCAAAAATACAGTGTGTAAATTTCAAGCTTACTTTTGTGTTAGTGGCGTGGCAGATACGGTTGCCTGAAAGAAAGAGTTTCAGAATAATAAGGTAAAAGGTATTTACGAAATATCTGTTTGTAACCAAAAGTGTACCGAAAATCCTCTGATGTCTGTTTTATATACTTTTGATTGTTGGTAGATACATCCAAATTTGTGGATATCCATCAATGTAGCACCTTAAGGTATCACTGTGGCATATTTAGGTAACATCTAGCGTCATCGTGCTTGACTTTCTCTAGAACAAGAAAATATAAGAGATAAAGAATTAGCGCGGAATCGTTTGACGAAGAATGTCCATGTTTTTATGTTATGTTTTTCCAAGTTGTAAAATTCAGTTCTAGAAAGCTTGCATTTAATGGTTATAGTAATAAATGTGAGTGTAGCTATGGGGGATGGGAAGTAAACCCGTTACAAAAACCCCTGCCCCCTCCCTTCTCGCTCATTTTTTTTAAATCTTCAAAAACGAGTCTAAAGCTAAGTTCTAACTTGATATGGTGATTTTTTTTGCTCCTTGCCTATCCACTGCCTCTTATGTGTACGGAAAATGTCTAGGTATACACGTGGCGAGAGATAGGAAGAAGGAGAGGGCTAATCCAAAATAATTTACCTGTGGTCCTGAACTCGTCTAGGTTCAATGAAGATATTAGGGCTGTTCTTTTGCACTAAGATCTTACATCTAAGATCTCGCATCTTTTTGCAAAGATTTCTGTTCTTTTAACTCATCTTTGTTGTAAGATCTTACAGCTCACTGATGTTAGGAAAAAGTATGAATGACGCCATCTTTCTGCCATATAGAACAATCATGGGAGAAGTTTGATGATATACTAATCATTGTTCTTAGAACACTGATCAAAGCAGAATGATGAAAGACGTTTGCAAAAGAACGCTATAAGATGTAAGACCTTAGTGCTAAGATTTCACTTTTAAGCGTTCTTTGTCAAAAGATTTAAGATATTAGCACAAAGATGAGTAAAGGAACGTCCTTATTGTCTTGGTGTGGTAATGATAACTATAGAATTTCCATTTGAGCACTGCTGGAAATTGAAAATTTCATTGGGAAACTGAAAAATATATCTTTAATAAAATAGATAGTGACCTCTGCAATTTGGATTTGTGATGGTTATCTTGATTATGCGTTAATGCTATCTTAAAAGATTTTTTTAATAGATGTCGGGCAAGTATCCACCAGGCTCCAACATTATATTTCTTAGCATAGGCAAAAAAAAACTCAACTTAATTCTATTTTGATAAATTCAGTCTACCCTCTCAAAAGAATTCAGAGAAGTAAGAGTCTACAGTGATATTTCTAAAATGACCTGAAAAGGCGTTTATTGGTCAAAAAAAATTCGTTTGTTTTAAGTCAAATAATCACTCTTTACTTTGGTTTGAAAAAGCAACTTTTTATTTTTAAGTTTCGACCGCTTTTTATATCATATTCAGAATTATCCTAAATAAAAGGATGACTGCTGTCCCCACCCCTCTCATAATCTTGTTTTACGCGCTAAAGTTTAACCTTTGTTCATCTTGATGCTTCAAGGACAAGAGCAACATCGTAAAAAGTTAAAATTTCAATTAGATTCTAAGAAAAGTTTTCCCTAAAAGTACCATTTTCTATCCAAGAGAGGAGCTGTCAGCCATAAGCGTTCATATTCCAATCTGAGTCCATGAGGCGGGGGGGGGAGACTCATCCCTTCACATTTACTTGAAGTACCTCGTATACACAGTTCACAAATTTGCTATACCAGAAAATGATCCAATGACTTTCCCCGAGCGGCTGGCTAAGATCCAAAATTGCATAACTATAAGTATCTACTATATACTATAAAGCATTACTATACGCTAGTTTTCCAGGTATAGAGACTTAGGGTGGCAAGCTTCGTCACGACCTGGCATGATCTCTTGGACTGGGAGGCTACATATATTGCAATTAAATAGTTTTAAACATTCGACAATTTAAGAATTTCTACTGGGTAGCATTTTAACCCTATTTAGGCCGATACAGTTATTTTGTCACACAAATCATCACTTTGCTAGGGTGCTATCTGTTTGTCTCTAAAACTGGGCATCGATATTTTATATTTCCGTTTGACCGAGTCTGAGTCCGATAACCCACAATCACCCCTCAGGTAAAGAAGCAAAAAAAATCATCCGTAAGTATTCTTCTCGTGAAGAGTGTTGAGCTTGATATACACTGTTGATAAGGGCTTGAAGCCTTTCCCTCTGAGTTCTCAGGCATGCTGAATTTGCTGGTATAAATTATCTCAAGATTGTTTGTGTTTTCGGGTGTTTTCTCTCTTTTCTAAAATTCTGTAAATGTTTTTATGCTAGTAGCTTTTGATCGGTAACTTTAAGCCTAATAAATTTTACATATTTGGAATAACCGCAATATTCCTATGATCTATGTTGAATTTCACTATTAAATTGTTATATTGTTATTGAGTTGTCATTTCTTAACGTATTAAATAAAAAAAAACAATTTTTTTAACTGAAAGTAGGGAGTGACATTAAAACTTAAAACGAACAGAAATTATTCCGTATATGAAAGGGGCTGTCCCCTCCTCAACACCTCGCTCTTTATGCTAAAGTTTTTTATTGTTTTAAAAAAATAGAGTTGTGAGAAAGAGTCAAACTTTAGCATAAAGAGCGAGGTGTTGAGGAGGGGACAGACCCTTTCATATACGGAATAATTTCCGTTCGTTTTAAGTTTTATTGTCACTCCTTACTTTCAGTTAAAAAAACTTGTCTTTTTTTATATAATTTTTGGACGTTTCTGAATTAATACAGGTTTTGATTTTGGCTCACTGCACATGAATAATTAAAACAAAATGTGTATATTAATTTTAATTTTATTTGGCTAAATGGCTTTCTCGAAAGTTGTTTAATTCTATTTACGAACGTTTTTATTAGTAATAAACATACGTAACTTACGAATTAACTTACGTAACGAACTTCTATATTCATATATTTTTAATACATATATTAGGGGGTTCTTCCTCTAGTCAATACCTCGCTCTTTACGCTAAAGTTCGAATTTTGTTCCAACTCTTTAAAATGACCCCTTAATGACAAAGGCCGTTTATCAGAATAGATAGCTCTTATGAAAGTACTAAAAAATCTTTGGCTTAAAGAGCGAGGTAATGACTAGGGGGCAAATCCAATCATATACGTAATAATTTCTGTTCGTTTTAAGTTTTGATGTTGCTCCTTACTTTCAGCTGAAAAACTTGTCGTTGTTTTTTATTTAAATTCTGATCTTTTTTTTAAATAATGCTGGAAAATCCGGCGCCCCCTTCATAGCTCCCTTCCCCCATGAAAAATTCCTCCATGGAAAGATCCTCCCACATAGCCCCCAATCCCCCTCCCGCTACCAGAAAAAAACCCTTGAAAACGACTGTATACTTCCCAATAACCAATACTATATGTAAGCATTGGGTAAAGTTCATACCTTTCAGCCCTCCCCCGGGGAATTTGGGGGACTAACTCATCCTAAAAGACATAGTTATTTTATTTTCGACCATGCTGAACAAAATGGCTATCTCAGAATTTTGATCCGGTGACTTTGGGAAACAATGAGCGTGGGAGGGGGCCTAGTTGTCCTCCATTTTTTGGTCACTTATAAAAGGCACTAGAACTTTTAATTTCCGGTCGAATGAGCCCTACCACAATATTCTAGGACCACTGGGTTGATACGATCACCCCTGGGGAAAAAAAACCAAATAAACACGCATCCGTGATCTTTCTTCTGGCAAAAAATACAAAATTTCACATTTTTGCAGATGGGAGCTTGAAACCTCTACAGTAGGGTTATCTAATACGCTGAATCTGATGGTGTGGTTTTCATTAAGGTTCTATAGCTTTTAGGGGGTGTTTTTCCCTTTGTTCGAAAATCGGGCAATTTTCCTCTGGCGCGTTTAACTTTTGATGGGTAGAACTAAAATTGATGAAACTTGTATATTTGAAATCAGCATTAAAATTTGATTCTTTTGATGTATCTATTGGTTTCAAAATTCCGTTTTTTAGAGTTTCGGTTACTATTGAGCCGGGTCGCTCCTTATCTACAGTTCGTTACCACGAACTGTTTGATTTCATTGAATAGGCCATTCTTTAGCTACTAGTCATTATTATAGGTCACATGAATATAAACTTTGACCAAGCGAAATAGGTTGTCCGAAAACCGAAAGAAATCCGGAAAGAGAACTTAGAGAGAACTCTAAGAAGAAAATTTAAAACAATTATTGCAAAACACTTGATTTTATTGATTTAATTTAAGTAAAGTTAATTCCATTACTGCAAAACACTTGATGTTATAGATTTAGTTCAAGTAAATTAAAATTAATAATGGCAAAACATTTGATTTTATACATTTAATGAAAGTAAATTCAAATCAATAATTGAAAAACACTTCATTTTGTATTTTTAATTTAAGTAAATTTAAATAAATATCAGCAAAACACTTGATGTTAAGGATTTAATCTAAGTAAATTTAAATAAACTATAGCAAAGCACTGCTTATAAATTTTCTCAGCAAATATACTTATTTTGAATAGTTAAGCTGCTAATTGTCAATGCAGGAGCTGGCCCTATCATGAGGATATAGTAGGAAACCGGAGGAAAAGGAAAAGAAAAGGAAAACGCACAATATTTGGTACCATATATTGGATTGATAATTCTTTTTTATTCTGTTACAATTTGCTTTTTGTATTCCAGTATAACACTTGATTTATAATATTTAGCAGTATAGGTTCCATTGGAATCGTGTGCACCAGGCTAATCCTTAATACCCGAGACCAGGAGCTGCTTGAACTTCTGACCGAAGGGTGCAATATTAAAGCGCTGTCTTTTGATGCTTCAAGAGCTTTTGACACAGTCTAACATAAAGGCCTGTAAAAAAAATTGAAGCGTATAGAATTGATGGTCCTGGACAAGAAGCTCTTTTAAGTTTTCTAATATATCGAACTTTCCTCGTAGTTCTCAATGGTTTTGATTGCAGTGAGTGTTTAGTAAAGGATGGGGTTCTTCAGGGTAGCATCCTTGGACCCACACCTTTCCTGATTTATATCAACAACAGAGAAATCTCATTAACCCTCTACGCCATTTTGCTGACGATACCACGGTCCACGTAGTTGTCATAAGCCTGATGACCCTGCACAAGCTCCCTTTTTCTTGCAGATGTATTTCCTGGATATAGAAAAGTGGTCTGATGCCTGGATGGTTAACTTAAGTGCATCTAAGACTAAGAAGCTACTCTTCATCTGATCATACCAACGTAATCTCCAGCCAAGGCTATCAAAAAGTTGACAAGCTTTGCCTCCAGGAAATTAATTTCTCTTCACACCTTTCTTGGAGCCCACACCTCGATAGAGTACGATCTTCATGAGCAAAGAAAGCTGCCCACTTGATTGTAGGTGCCCACTTTTTACTAAAACCCTGCTGGCATCATTCAAGAGGATCTGAAAATAGGGTCTCAAGGGCGAGTTGCAGCACCAGTCGGGTAACGAAATCCTACCGCCCCAGCTAGGAACGACCTAATTATTGCTTGGCCCTAGACGGTTGGCCGACAAGGAAAGTCTTTGGCAATCTGTCACCCTTCATCCGCAGAACGTGCTCTAGCATTTCAACTTTTCTCCCATTATAGCCCTAGAAAGCGGAACTGAACAGCACTTTTCGTACAGCCTACTATTTGAGATACCGTCAGTCAGCCAGATACCCAGAACAATTCATAAATCCTTCTCCGTCTTTCGGTGTGCCGAAGTTCCAGAACCATACTTGACCACTCTCACCATTCTTGGTTCGCAGACAAATCTTCCTATTCTTCCCAACTTTGTTCAGCTGTGGAAAAATCACCATAGGCCTTGGCTATTCTACTTTTAACATCATCACTTCACCCACAGTCATTACTATTTATACTATTTAGGTCAAGTAAGCTGTCCACTTGATCGATCATCTCTTTACCCAACATCGGCTTTTCCCCTTCACTTTTTCCTAGCCATAGCGACTTAGTCTTCTTAACATTAATTTTCAAATCTATTCTAGCACCCTGAACTCGCAAAATCTCTAAAGGCTCATTCATTTTGCAAACATTTTCATCCAGGATGCTTAAATCATCAGAATAATCTATGTCCAAGACAGTTTTACTTCATCATTAGATTCCGGGTTTTCCCATTTCCTTTGCCCTGCTCCTTAGGACAAAGTCCATCAAAATTATCTATATAAATGGAGATAGAACACAACCCTGCTTAACTCTTGATTTAATACGAAACCAGCTAAAGAAATACATTAAATCACTTTAATGCATTTCTCTGGTATACCGTACAAGGATAAGACCTTCGATAGAGATCTTCTATCAGCTGAATCATACGGTTGCCTGAAAGAAAGAGTTTCAGAATAATAAGGTAAAAGGTATTTACGAAATATCTGTTTGTAACCAAAAGTGTACCGAAAATCCTCTGATGTCTGTTTTATATACTTTTGATTGTTGGTAGATACATCCAAATTTGTGGATATCCATCAATGTAGCACCTTAAGGTATCACTGTGGCATATTTAGGTAACATCTAGCGTCATCGTGCTTGACTTTCTCTAGAACAAGAAAATATAAGAGATAAAGAATTAGCGCGGAATCGTTTGACGAAGAATGTCCATGTTTTTATGTTATGTTTTTCCAAGTTGTAAAATTCAGTTCTAGAAAGCTTGCATTTAATGGTTATAGTAATAAATGTGAGTGTAGCTATGGGGGATGGGAAGTAAACCCGTTACAAAACCCCTGCCCCCTCCCTTCTCGCTCATTTTTTTTAAATCTTCAAAAACGAGTCTAAAGCTAAGTTCTAACTTGATATGGTGATTTTTTTTTTGCTCCTGGCCTATCCACTGCCTCTTATGTGTACGAAAAATGTCTAGGTATACACGTGGCGAGAGATAGGAAGAAGGAGAGGGCTAATCCAAAATAATTTACCTGTGGTCCTGAACTCGTCTAGGTTCAATGAAGATATTAGGGCTGTTCTTTTGCACTAAGATCTTACATCTAAGATCTCGCATCTTTTTGCAAAGATTTCTGTTCTTTTAACTCATCTTTGTTGTAACATCTTACAGCTCACTGATGTTAGGAAAAAGTATGAATGACGCCATCTTTCTGCCATATAGAACAATCATGGGAGAAGTTTGATGATATACTAATCATTGTTCTTAGAACACTGATCAAAGCAGAATGATGAAAGACGTTTGCAAAAGAACGCTATAAGATGTAAGACCTTAGTGCTAAGATTTCACTTTTAAGCGTTCTTTGTCAAAAGATTAAGATATTAGCACAAAGATGAGTAAAGGAACGTCCTTATTGTCTTGGTGTGGTAATGATAACTATAGAATTTCCATTTGAGCACTGCTGGAAATTGAAAATTTCATTGGGAAACTGAAAAATATATCTTTAATAAAATAGATAGTGACCTCTGCAATTTGGATTTGTGATGGTTATCTTGATTATGCGTTAATGCTATCTTAAAAGATTTTTTTAATAGATGTCGGGCAAGTATCCACCAGGCTCCAACATTATATTTCTTAGCATAGGCAAAAAAAAACTCAACTTAATTCTATTTTGATAAATTCAGTCTACCCTCTCAAAAGAATTCAGAGAAGTAAGAGTCTACAGTGATATTTCTAAAATGACCTGAAAAGGCGTTTATTGGTCAAAAAAAATTCGTTTGTTTTAAGTCAAATAATCACTCTTTACTTTGGTTTGAAAAAAGCAACTTTTTATTTTTAAGTTTCGACCGCTTTTTATATCATATTCAGAATTATCCTAAATAAAAGGATGACTGCTGTCCCCACCCCTCTCATAATCTTGTTTTACGCGCTAAAGTTTAACCTTTGTTCATCTTGATGCTTCAAGGACAAGAGCAACATCGTAAAAAGTTAAAATTTCAATTAGATTCTAAGAAAAGTTTTCCCTAAAAGTACCATTTTCTATCCAAGAGAGGAGCTGTCAGCCATAAGCGTTCATATTCCAATCTGAGTCCATGAGGCGGGGGGGGGGGGAGACTCATCCCTTCACATTTACTTGAAGTACCTCGTATACACAGTTCACAAATTTGCTATACCAGAAAATGATCCAATGACTTTCCCCGAGCGGCTGGCTAAGATCCAAAATTGCATAACTATAAGTACTACTATATACTATAAAGCATTACTATACGCTAGTTTTCCAGGTATAGAGACTTAGGGTGGCAAGCTTCGTCACGACCTGGCATGATCTCTTGGACTGGGAGGCTACATATATTGCAATTAAATAGTTTTAAACATTCGACAATTTAAGAATTTCTACTGGGTAGCATTTTAACCCTATTTAGGCCGATACAGTTATTTTGTCACACAAATCATCACTTTGCTAGGGTGCTATCTGTTTGTCTCTAAAACTGGGCATCGATATTTTATATTTCCGTTTGACCGAGTCTGAGTCCGATAACCCACAATCACCCCTCAGGTAAAGAAGCAAAAAAAATCATCCGAAAGTATTCTTCTCGTGAAGAGTGTTGAGCTTGATATACACTGTTGATAAGGGCTTGAAGCCTTTCCCTCTGAGTTCTCAGGCATGCTGAATTTGCTGGTATAAATTATCTCAAGATTGTTTGTGTTTTCGGGTGTTTTCTCTCTTTTCTAAAATTCTGTAAATGTTTTTATGCTAGTAGCTTTTGATCGGTAACTTTAAGCCTAATAAATTTTACATATTTGGAATAACCGCAATATTCCTATGATCTATGTTGAATTTCACTATTAAATTGTTATATTGTTATTGAGTTGTCATTTCTTAACGTATTAAATAAAAAAAAACAATTTTTTTAACTGAAAGTAGGGAGTGACATTAAAACTTAAAACGAACAGAAATTATTCCGTATATGAAAGGGGCTGTCCCCTCCTCAACACCTCGCTCTTTATGCTAAAGTTTTTTATTGTTTTAAAAAAATAGAGTTGTGAGAAAGAGTCAAACTTTAGCATAAAGAGCGAGGCGTTGAGGAGGCGACAGACCCTTTCATATACGGAATAATTTCCGTTCGTTTTAAGTTTTATTGTCACTCCTTACTTTCAGTTAAAAAAACTTGTCTTTTTTTATATAATTTTTGGACGTTTCTGAATTAATACAGGTTTTGATTTTGGCTCACTGCACATGAATAATTAAAACAAAATGTGTATATTAATTTTAATTTTATTTGGCTAAATGGCTTTCTCGAAAGTTGTTTAATTCTATTTACGAACGTTTTTATTAGTAATAAACATACGTAACTTACGAATTAACTTACGTAACGAACTTCTATATTCATATATTTTTAATACATATATTAGGGGGTTCTTCCTCTAGTCAATACCTCGCTCTTTACGCTAAAGTTCGAATTTTGTTCCAATTCTTTAAAATGACCCCTTAATGACAAAGGCCGTTTATCAGAATAGATAGCTCTTATGAAAGTACTAAAAAATCTTTGGCTTAAAGAGCGAGGTAATGACTAGGGGGCAAATCCAATCATATACGTAATAATTTCTGTTCGTTTTAAGTTTTGATGTTGCTCCTTACTTTCAGCTGAAAAACTTGTCGTTGTTTTTTATTTAAATTCTGATCTTTTTTTTAAATAATGCTGGAAAATCCGGCGCCCCCTTCATAGCTCCCTTCCCCCATGAAAAATTCCTCCATGGAAAGATCCTCCCACATAGCCCCCAATCCCCCTCCCGCTACCAGAAAAAAACCCTTGAAAACGGCTGTATACTTCCCAATAACCAATACTATATGTAAGCATTGGGTAAAGTTCATACCTTTCAGCCCTCCCCCGGGGAATTTGGGGGACTAACTCATCCTAAAAGACATAGTTATTTTATTTTCGACCATGCTGAACAAAATGGCTATCTCAGAATTTTGATCCGGTGACTTTGGGAAACAATGAGCGTGGGAGGGGGCCTAGTTGTCCTCCATTTTTTGGTCACTTATAAAAGGCACTAGAACTTTTAATTTCCGGTCGAATGAGCCCTACCACAATATTCTAGGACCACTGGGTTGATACGATCACCCCTGGGAAAAAAAAACAAATAAACACGCATCCGTGATCTTTCTTCTGGCAAAAAATACAAAATTTCACATTTTTGGAGATGGGAGCTTGAAACCTCTACAGTAGGGTTATCTAATACGCTGAATCTGATGGTGTGATTTTCATTAAGGTTCTATAGCTTTTAGGGGGTGTTTTTCCCTTTGTTCGAAAATCGGGCAATTTTCCTCTGGCGCGTTTAACTTTTGATGGGTAGAACTAAAATTGATGAAACTTGTATATTTGAAATCAGCATTAAAATTTGATTCTTTTGATGTATCTATTGGTTTCAAAATTCCGTTTTTTAGAGTTTCGGTTACTATTGAGCCGGGTCGCTCCTTATCTACAGTTCGTTACCACGAACTGTTTGATTTCATTGAATAGGCCATTCTTTAGCTACTAGTCATTATTATAGGTCACATGAATATAAACTTTGACCAAGCGAAATAGGTTGTCCGAAAACCGAAAGAAATCCGGAAAGAGAACTTAGAGAGAACTCTAAGAAGAAAATTTAAAACAATTATTGCAAAACACTTGATTTTATTGATTTAATTTAAGTAAAGTTAATTCCATTACTGCAAAACACTTGATGTTATAGATTTAGTTCAAGTAAATTAAAATTAATAATGGCAAAACATTTGATTTTATACATTTAATGAAAGTAAATTCAAATCAATAATTGAAAAAACACTTCATTTTGTATTTTTAATTTAAGTAAATTTAAATAAATATCAGCAAAACACTTGATGTTAAGGATTTAATCTAAGTAAATTTAAATAAATTATAGCAAAGGACTACTTATAAATTTTCTCAGCAAATATACTTATTTTGAATAGTTAAGCTGCTAATTGTCAATGCCGGAGCTGGCCCTATCATGAGGATATAGTAGGACACCGGAGGAAAAGGAAAAGAAAAGGAAAACGCACAATATTTGGTACCATATATTGGATTGATAATTCTTTTTTATTCTGTTACAATTTGCTTTTTGTATTCCAGTATAACACTTGATTTATAATATTTAGCAGTATAGGTTCCATTGGAATCGTGTGCACCAGGCTAATCCTTAATACCCGAGACCAGGAGCTGCTTGAACTTCTGACCGAAGGGTGCAATATTAAAGCGCTGTCTTTTGATGCTTCAAGAGCTTTTGACACAGTCTAACATAAAGGCCTGTAAAAAAAATTGAAGCGTATAGAATTGATGGTCCTGGACAAGAAGCTCTTTAAGTTTTCTAATATATCGAACTTTCCTCGTAGTTCTCAATGGTTTTGATTGCAGTGAGTGTTTAGTAAAGGATGGGGTTCTTCAGGGTAGCATCCTTGGACCCACACCTTTCCTGATTTATATCAACAACAGAGAAATCTCATTAACCCTCTACGCCATTTTGCTGACGATACCACGGTCCACGTAGTTGTCATAAGCCTGATGACCCTGCACAAGCTCCCTTTTTCTTGCAGATGTATTTCCTGGATATAGAAAAGTGGTCTGATGCCTGGATGGTTAACTTAAGTGCATCTAAGACTAAGAAGCTACTCTTCATCTGATCATACCAACGTAATCTCCAGCCAAGGCTATCAAAAAGTTGACAAGCTTTGCCTCCAGGAAATTAATTTCTCTTCACACCTTTCTTGGAGCCCACACCTCGATAGAGTACGATCTTCATGAGCAAAGAAAGCTGCCCACTTGATTGTAGGTGCCCACTTTTTACTAAAACCCTGCTGGCATCATTCAAGAGGATCTGAAAATAGGGTCTCAAGGGCGAGTTGCAGCACCAGTCGGGTAACGAAATCCTACCGCCCCAGCTAGGAACGACCTAATTATTGCTTGGCCCTAGACGGTTGGCCGACAAGGAAAGTCTTTGGCAATCTGTCACCCTTCATCCGCAGAACGTGCTCTAGCATTTCAACTTTTCTCCCATTATAGCCCTAGAAAGCGGAACTGAACAGCACTTTTCGTACAGCCTACTATTTGAGATACCGTCAGTCAGCCAGATACCCAGAACAATTCATAAATCCTTCTCCGTCTTTCGGTGTGCCGAAGTTCCAGAACCATACTTGACCACTCTCACCAATCTTGGTTCGCAGACAAATCTTCCTATTCTTCCCAACTTTGTTCAGCTGTGGAAAAATCACCATAGGCCTTGGCTATTCTACTTTTAACATCATCACTTCACCCACAGTCATTACTATTTATACTATTTAGGTCAAGTAAGCTGTCCACTTGATCGATCATCTCTTTACCCAACATCGGCTTTTCCCCTTCACTTTTTCCTAGCCATAGCGACTTAGTCTTCTTAACATTAATTTTCAAATCTATTCTAGCACCCTGAACTCGCAAAATCTCTAAAGGCTCATTCATTTTGCAAACATTTTCATCCAGGATGCTTAAATCATCAGAATAATCTATGTCCAAGACAGTTTTACTTCATCATTAGATTCCGGGTTTTCCCATTTCCTTTGCCCTGCTCCTTAGGACAAAGTCCATCAAAATTATCTATATAAATGGAGATAGAACACAACCCTGCTTAACTCTTGATTTAATACGAAACCAGCTAAAGAAATACATTAAATCACTTTAATGCATTTCTCTGGTATACCGTACAAGGATAAGACCTTCGATAGAGATCTTCTATCAGCTGAATCAAACGCTTGGTCATAATATATAAAATTGAGGACTAAAGGTATTTGATAACTCAGGCACTTCTCAATTATTAATCAAAGAGTAATAATTTGGACGCCAAGTCCCCTATCCTTCCTAGAACTACACTGTTCTCCTCTTAAAACTTTATCTACAACATCTCTAAGTCTAAAAGTGACATATTAAGTAAGTTGCTACCTACAGAAACCAGGCTAAAGCTTCTATAATTACCACGCTCCCTCTTATCACTTTTCTTACAGAGGGGTTTAATTAGAGTTTTCCTAAAATCGCTAGGTACTTCTCATTTTCCAAAAATCATTTTCATAATCTTCAGTAAGTTATTCCTAACCTTGTAACCACCATATTAAAAAAAAAACTCATTTACCACACTATCAGCACCTGGGGCTGGAGCCATATTATTTTTTAATCCTTTAAGTTCTGTCACTAATTCTCCCTCATAAAATAACTAGTCTGTGTTATTGCATAAAGTTTAGTTTTCATGTAGTAAACTGAACAACATTAAAAACTACTGCATGAAAAAGGACGGAGAGCAAACTACTTACGAGAGAATTTACCTGGCACTAGTGACGCCTTTTTTTGGCGGGGGGGGGGGGGGGGGAGTTGCCCCTCAATAATTTAGGGAAAAAATATTTTATAGCCCATGCCTCTTTACTCTCCGGATGTAGACCCCTCTTGACCCCCCAATAACTATGCTGGAGCTGTGCCACTACCCTACACTAAGCTCTTGAAGAACAGCCTCTGAAGACGCTGCATATCTGTTTGAAATCGTCTCCTGTAGAATACTATCTCCGAATACCCTCCTAGATAAATGACTAGCTTCGTTTTAGAACCTAGTAGAGACAATGGGTTTTGGTGGCCCCAGATCCAAAGCATTTTGTGCGTCGACCTGTAATAATAATAACAGGCATAAATCAGCCTTAGCAACCCGAGGCAAAGCAACAATTTAGTCTATTTTTAGGACTGGTTTCGTTCCGGAATTAAGGGATCTGAGCCTCTAAAACACAGATTTACCGCAAACGCATGGTCAGTTCTCCATTACGGCTGTGGGTTGAGCCAAGCTGATCCCACGGCTTGCATATAGACTATAAGACATAAATTAAAACAGGTATTTACTTACCTCAAGGTTATACAGCATAGGTTTAACTAACAGCAAGGTTAAACTAGATAAATGGCTGAACAGTGGCAGGTATAGATGGCTCTAAGATTTTAGCAGCATGGTCCCATAAATTTGTCATAAAAAATTTGTCTTCGCAAAAGCTATGTGACAGCTATATCCTCCCTCCCCCATTTTACTTTTTCTCACATGTCTTTAAACTAAATTGTCTTAGTTTAAGTCTCATATAATTTGTCATTTTAGTGACTACCTGAAACAGACCTTTTCGCAAATTCTAATTTGTACATGAAATTGGCGCTGACATTCAAACAGAAGCAACAGGAAATGATAGTTATTTTTAAGGTTTAACATAAAGCATGGAATATCAAGATAAAAAGACTATAAAAAAGCTTCTAAAAAGAGTTTAGCCTTACAAAAGAAACAATCCCTTTAGTATTGATGAAATTGAAGTTTGTCTTTTAAGGTTGCTGATTTCTTCTCAAACACAAACTAAGGGAGAATTTGCAGAATTAATCTATAAGGGCATATACAATACCATCTAAAGTAGAATAAAGGTGGAAAATAGATGCCGCGGCAATATAATATATGACAACTGAAAACTTCCATGGAGGATGATACTAAAAACACCATTTCTGCTTGTTTCAAAAATGGTTTTACGTTTCTGGCAATTTTTTTTTGCAAATTTTGAAACTTTGCAAATATGAATCGTATCTGGTACATTTAATTTGAATTAACCAACGTGAAAAGAAAATGTAAATCGTTTATATAATTGTTTATAAAATGTATCTTGTTTATATTATGCATCCGTAAGACATGACTTTGAATATGTGTACCAGATTATATCTAAAGCACTTATGAGTATATTAAGTGTTTGAGTAAGTAATTGGTAATGAGACAATAAATGCAACTTGAAATGAGATTTCACATCTCATTCGTCGAAATGATTGTAATTATTTAGGCACTGAACAAATTTAAAAAATAGCTCTAAAAAATGCCTTATTTCAAGAGAAAATTCTTTGCAAAAAATTTAATTCAGTCTGCATGCCTTGACAACAGGTTCAAAAGTAGCATTTAAAATTTGAGTCCAAGGTTCAAAACGGTTAGGCTAACAGCACTTTTACAAAATATTTATCATTTTTAAGGTTAATTTTTTAAAAACTGAAATTCAACTTAAAAACATGAACAAATTTGAAAACTCGGGTTTTAACACACCTGACAATTTAAATTGACAAAAACTGAAAATAGACAATTTAATGCCGCCTTTTTCTTACTTTATTCTAATTTGTATATTTGCAAAAATGATTTTGAAAATTTTTACCAAATTTTGTGCAAAACATCTAAGATTATATGTAAGATTTATTTCGAATAAGTGAATGATAGTATTGAGACGGTAAGTGGACAATGAAATGAAAATTCGAGACTATTCAAAGCTATTGCCTTTTAGTACTAAACAAGTTAAGGAAAACAATGCAACAGTAAAGTTTATTTCAATAAAAAATAATTATCTTTTTGAAAAATTACCTAAGGCCTCGATACCTTTTTGTTAGTTTCAAGAATAACCATGAAAAATCTGACTTCAAAAACTTAATTGGCATATTTGACCTTTTTTCATCATATTCATCGTTCTTTTTCCCTTTATTTTAATGTATACTCTTTTGTACAGCATTAACTAAGCCGAATAAACTGTTTATCTATAATCAATAAGATTTTACTTTCGTTTCATTTCGAGAAACGTAACCGATTGTTCCTTTTTGAAAAATGAAATATGGTCTATATAATATGAGGTTTGTTTAAAAAATAATTTTTAAGCTTTTGGGCCCAAAGGTAGATTTTACATCAATTTTTCATTTATTAAAATCATTAAACAATAAATTAGCAGCTAAAGGAAACAACCTATCAAAGAGAGATAATTTACTCAAGAATTTTTTTTTTTGAAAAATGAGGTCAACTCCTTTTCCGGAAACTCTTTTTTTGTTCCATCTCCATACACAAAAATAGACCATGTTTAGAGTCGTCCAGAAGCAACAGGGTTCCATATTGATCATAATTTATAAGATCGTTTAACACCTTTAACCTTTGAATTAGCCCTAGAGTAGCTAGAATTTAGTTTCTTATTGACTGGTAGTCTATTATGGCAAAAAAATTGATTTAGTTGGATGTAAAGCCCTCAAAATATCTGTCTTTTACATGACTCGTCTAGAATCTGAATAAAACTTTTCCGATAAACTAACAATAAAGATAGCGCCAAAGAAGATTATTTCATTTAAATCATTTTAACTTTTTGGTCTAATAAGTGGGAAATAGGGACATTTGATGTGGTAACCAAGGCAGCTAGGTCAACTTTTGACCTAGTACAGAGAATAAACTGGTATTCAAATGTTATTCTCATCGTGCTAGTTTTACTTCTTCAGCTATGTTATATTGCAGTTAATTAAATTAGCTTAAGGGCTCGGCACACGTAGCTGATTTCGGAAACTGATTTCAGCATCAGTGGACAAACGATAGCGGTAAGAAAAATTTGTTGAAAAAAGAATTTATTGCGCGAGATTTTCAAAACAAAAAATTGTGGACACAAATAGTCAGCTGGAGATTATTAATAGTTGCATGATTGATCTCAGCTTAGTTCTCAGCTCAGTAACGGGGTCTTTCACCACAGACATCTCTGGCTGACTGTGTATTTGTATCCTTTTTTGTGATGATCCTGATGAAAATCGGCTCTGATTTTGTAAATCGACGCCAAAAACTAGAAAATTTTTCAAGCTCAAATCGGCGCCGATTTCTTTTAAAATCGGCGCTGATTTGGAAATCATTTCCCAAAATCAGCTACGTGTGCCCAGCCCTTTAGGGTGTTAAACCCAGTGCATTGAATATCCTCTGATTTTCTGAGGTTTCCATGAATTCCCCCAAGAATACGATAGGGTTTTCCGAAATATTTCGAAAATTAAAGCTGACCGAAATTAACAAGTTTTATTTTCTGTTAGCATTAGTTTATTGACAAACATTCTTTTTGAGGAGCACTGGTTAAGCCTTTTATTTTTGGACATTTCCTAATGAGAATGAAGATTAAAATTTTAATTTTAATTTTAAATTAAAATTTTAAGTTAACTACTTTAAGGTAAAAGGCTAACAGCCGGGTTAATTGACTTGGACTCTGAAGGCTCATATTAGTCATGTGCCAGAAGTTCCACACAAGTTCGACACTTAGTCGAGAGGGAGGGGGCGAGATTTTAGGATTTGTTCATTCATATTTTTAATGGTTACTTTTACTGTAGTTCCTATTTTGTTTTTCAAAACAAACCGAAAAGTTTTCAAACAAACAAAAGAAAATAATAACAAATATTCAAAATACAGATTGAAATACACGGAAACACGGATCAAAATAATTAAAATATTCGAAAAACGGATGAAAGACAAGCGGAACATGATTAAATTGCTTCCAATCTGCTATGGTAGCATAAGCTAATTTGACCCAGTTATTTTCTTTTACATTTTTTAGATTTTGGCAAGAAAATCTTTAAGCGATTTTTACCTTTTTTCTGAAGTCCAGAAGAATATTCTCTAAAAATAAGGGCTAATACCAAAAATGACAAACAAAAGTTCTAGCATCGAATACTGTTGTTTTTTTCTTCTTTTTTTTTGTGTGTAAAAGTTAAATAGCAGCTTATTTCTATTTTATTTTTGGTGTCTTTATTAGTTTTTATTGTATTTCGTTTTGTCTACCTTTGACGTTGCCACATCTTCATTTTTAAACAGCCTTTTCACACTTTTATTTTTAAAATCAATACAGCAGCGAATTTCCTTTTGAACTCTTCTCTGCTTCTTTATTGACTTGCTCGAACTGGCCTCTGAAAGACCTGTTTGATGGACCAGTAAGCAAAATATAAAATAAAGCAATTGGGGAAAAGTTTTAGATTTTTTAAAAACTGAAATTCAACTTAAAAAACATGAACAAATTTGAAAACTCGGGTTTTAACACACCTGACAATTTAAATTGACAAAAACTGAAAATAGACAATTTAATGCCGCCTTTTTCTTACTTTATTCTAATTTGTGTATTTGCAAAAATGATTTAGAAAATTTTTACCGAATTTTGTGCAAAACATCCAAGATTATATGTAAGATTTATTTCGAATAAGTGATAAGTTTTATTTCGAATATTTCGAATAAGTTTTAGACAGCAACTTTTTCTAATGTCAATGAGTCAAATACAAGTTGACAATTTTAATATGCTTAAATGACTGGCAATCACTTATATCAAATTGAGCTTAAATTGTTCTTAAAAAAAAACTAAACTGTATGAACTGAACGCTCTAGGTCATTGTATACTATGAAATTATATTGCTACTATATCCGTATAAAAGTTCACAAAAAAAAGCACTGGGATAGCTCAATTTGGACCGTATTTCATTATAAAAACATAAATTTGATTAATGTGTTCATCACTTAACTACACGGGTGTACTCTCCTGCTCTATAACTATTTTCACTTTTTTAACACTACCACGACTTGTTATGCTTGGTGAAGAGCCAGCAAAAGCAGGGTTGGCTATTCCAAGTCCATTCTGTCGTGGTTTCTTTAAACTAGACCTTAGAGGTGATTTTGTTAGACTACTAACTGATGCATTTGACAACACTGAACCAGCAACACTATCTGAGTCTACAGAGCCATTAAGGCTGCTTTCTCCACTTGGTGTATTAGGACTCATGGAAACATAGGGCTTCGCACTTGAGTCTGTTACGGCTATATTAAGGGGAGGTAGCCCCTTCCCCTTCCGAGAATTTCTGATGGCCCATTTTGTGCACGATGGGATCGGTTTAACGAATTTGAGCGAACATGGCCGCTTCTTTGGCCAGGCCTCCCAGGGCCAGATGAGCCAGGATTTCTTCCTGCAAGTCTTCTGCCATCTGACTCATCCCGAAAGCTTGGATTTGATAATGTCATTGCATTGAGTCCACGAGGATCACGCTCATAATCTGTTGGGTCACCATCTTGCTGCCGAGAGAATATGAACTCGTATGCACTAGCAACAGTCAACAAAATTTCCAATACTATTACAATGACCTGAAAAAGAAAAAAATTATAACCTATCCTTATAATATCATAAGAAAATATTATATATATTATATTTAATGTGAAGATCTATTCAAAAGTTTATCTTTTGTGTTGTTTTTTATACCAAATTTGGAAAATAATTTGTAGCAAGTAACATCCAAAGCCGGCAAAAACAACTAACAGATCAACTGGAAAAAAACATATTATGCTCAGAAGGATATCGTAAATTATTCAATCTCTAACTTTTTTTTCTTTTTTTTTGCACATGTAAACTATTTTGAATTGCTCATATTAGTCAATCTGGATATGATTATTACTTTTTATCGGCAGGGAAGACAGAATTATAATTAGGAAGGGGCCAAATTATTTCGGAGTGTAAGGAACAAGGTCCAACTAAGAGAAAGTTTTTTTTTCAAAAAATGACTGAAAAAAAGAAAAACTTAATTAAGGTTGATCACCTCCTCAATACTTTTAGTTACAATTGTTTAGAAATTATGCCTGAAGAAGTTGATCTACGAGGATTGTCCAGAAAGTAACTTTAGCTTGGCATTACGTTCTAAATTTACTTTTCATCTTAATCCAAGATACAGCGGAGGTAATTATCTTACCACTACTACAACTACTACTAATAACTCATTGCAGCACAAGCTACCTGAGGCCAAAATAGTTACCTTCGCTCCTCCTATATCCAAATCTATCCAAAGCCTCTTTGTTTACACCCTACCGAGAAGACCCAATTCCCTTTAAATCCTTCTTTACGACCTCCTCCCTCCCCATTCCGGGACGACCTGCTTTTTGTTTGGCCCTATGCTTGGTCCTTTGTTTGGCTCTCCTCCCTCCCCATCTCGGGACGACCTGTTTTTTGTTTGGCCCTATGTTTGGTCCTTTGTTTGGCCTCCTTCCCCATTTCGGGACGACCTGCTTTTCGTTCGGCCCTATGTAGTTGACAGGAAAGGAAGATCTTTGGCAATGTGTCTTCTTTCATCCTAGTCATCTCAACCTTTTTTTTTTCATTATAGCCCTAGAAAGCGAGATAGAACCACATTTTTTTGCACAGTTTTCTGTTTGAGATACGGCCAGTCAGATGGGTATCCAAAAGAATCCGTAGGTAAGTTCTCTAGAGAACATATAACACATCTTCTGGAGTCTTTGAATGCACCCAGGTTTCAGAATCACGATTGACCACTGTCATCACTTTAGCTTCCGATATTCTAATCTTGGTCCGCCGACGTATGTTCCTAATCGTCCAAACTATTTTCAACTGTGAAAAAACCCTCTGGGGCTTCACTATTCTACTTTTAACACCATCACTGCATCCGCCAGCTTTGCTAATATTACTGCCTAGATAAGTGAAGCTCCCAATTGATCAACCTTCTCGTTACCCAACATCACCTTCACTTATTCCCAGTCTTAGCGACTTAGCTTTCTCAACATTAATTTTCAAACCAATTTTCGCATCCTGAAATCTCAAAACTCCAAAAAATCATTCATTTTGCTGACATTTTCATCTAGGGTGTCTAAATCATCAGCATAATCTAAATCAATCATCAGCATAAGTCTTTGATAGTTTTACTTTCACATTTGATTCCATAATCCTCCATAGCCTTTGCCGTGTTCCTTAGGAGAAAGCTCATCAAAATGATTCATATAAATAGGGGTAGAACGCAACCCTGCTTAATTCCTGATTCAAAACGGAACCAGCTAGTAACATCATTTCCTAGCTTAACCACAGCAATGTTATTCTCGTACACCTTCTCTTGTGTATAGGTGGTCTTTTACTCAGTATGCACTCACCAAAATACCCCTTCCTTGGTGTCCTTGGAGAACATATATATTCCTAATATGTAGCCCTTTTTGTATATAAAGATGAATCTAGCTACCAATTTTTCCTCCCTATCGAGTGGGAGAGGACATAGTATTGAAAAGATTGTGTGGTTGAGTACCTACCCAAACAGCAAAACGGTAGGGTTCACTCTCCCAGTTATGCAAAATAAGTAAAAAAAAAGTCCAGTCGGCCAATTTATATGAGGTAAGTTGCTTCGGTGGCATGAAGTTTGTCTGAATTTGAAAGACCATTTTCAAAGTGTAGTTTTGAAGTTTAACTTTCAAATATTAATAGTTAAAAAGGTTTTCTTCGCTTAGGCTTGCTATCTTATTGAGAAAGCAAGCTACTTTCTCGACGACCCTTGTTATTTAATATCTTATGCAGATACGGCAGATCTTACACGATGTTAAGTCAGGTACGAAAGTAACAGTGGTCAGAGTTATTCCATTTTCACCGACTCTAACACTCACTCATCAATCAGTATGCGTAACCTAATCAGGCATAGACACAGGATTCTTTTTGAGGGGGAGGGCACACCTTTTAGTATTTTTTCTGAATTAATTTCTTTCCAATGTTTTTTTTTAT